>CAWUFW010004500.1:0-1200000 GCA_963921515.1 Calotriton arnoldi | reverse complement strand
CCTTGTCCGCCAATCCGATGGTTCACGCACTCTATTTAGAGATGGGCAAATCATCATGTTTCTGCCAGTTGAGTCCCTGCTGCTTCCACCAGTGGAAAACTTACACTGATGGTCCTGCAGACATTGTGCCATCGGTGTAAGTATCTCAGATCCTCTGCCACATTCTGACATACTTTTTTTTATATTCTGGACCATAGGGGAAGGCCTGGTGGTGCTGAACTGAAAAGATAAAAATTACTCCCACACACTGGGAGAAAACTCCCAGGGTCACAGTCATTAGTTGTTTGTTGCAAAACATAAACTCCAAAACTGAAAGTTTGTTATTAAAAAAAAACATAACTTTGCTAAGCTGCAGCATCAAACATGGTGATCACTCAGTAAGCTTACAGTGACAGTGGTTCCACTGAAAGCACACAAATCACCATTAGCAAGAGGAGAGCCCTAAATATGGTGGGCTACATGCCTCTGCTACCACAGCAGAATGGAGTACAGCCTGTTAAACCCTAAATGACCCCCATATTTTGCAAACAGCTAATACTCTTATATTACAGAAAGGATAATGTATCAAACTGGAGGATTGAAATATTTCCACATAAAGCAGGTTATTTTGCTTCATTCAGTTTGGTTGAAAGCTTCCTAACCTAAAGATTTGTGAACATCTAAATCACAGCAGGAAAAAAACAATCTTAGCTATTGAGGGTCCTTGTGAAGAAATAGGAAAAAGTCTTACAAGTTTGTGAGTATGCTTTAACTTACACCTAAAAGTCATGCTGACTTCTTGGTGTGAGTGAACAAAGTGGTGCAAGTCCAAGGGCACACAGAGCTCTCCACAGAAAATGAGGGTTTTGCAATGTGGCCAGCTGGTCAGATACCAGATTACCACACATAGTTCAGTCAGAGGAGCAAAGAAAATAACAAAAATTAGTGCGTGGAGGAGTATACTCTCTGGAAAAGGTCACCATCCATTTCAGCTTCACATGCAGAAGTCGATCTGGCAGGAAGCTAGCTTCCAATTCTGATGAGAGGTTTGAGTGATTCAGCAGATATTCATGAACATTAGCAATTCCCTTCTTTGGTCTTGTGGAGAAGGGAGGAGTAGACTTCAAGGCATTGTGGGAACTCTCTGATTTACATCAGCTATCTGGGGGCTTCCACTTAGATACCCCAGCAGCAAAGCAGGCCAGAAGAGCTTCAGCAGGTCCTTTAGACTTTGTTTTGGCCAGGAGGTAAGGGACAGCATGTAACTCAATCAATGACAGCAAATTCTTCCACACAGTTCCATGTACAAAAGATCATCATTGAGATTGAGGGTGGTTTCAGTTTAAATTCATAATATTAGGCTTTGAGCAGATTTCCACTGTCAATTAGTGTCCAATGCATCCTTCCAGTTCAAGTCTCCAGACAGTCAAGCTAGGTAATTCTTTCCATCTTCAGAGAGGTGAATTGGAAGGATCTCAGCAAAAGATGCCATATAGGGGACTTTTTCTACCTACAGAGGCCAATGTATTCCTTCCATATGTATTCGCTTGTGATAAAGAATGTAGGGGCATATTATCTAGGGTTGGCGATAATTATCGCCGAGCGCGCTTAGCGCGCTTTTCTTTATCGCCGGCTATCGCTGGAATATCTCGCCAAGCTAGCGCTGTATTACCAACGCTCAGCGCTATGGCGATAAATATTCCAGCAATAGCGGGCAATGGCCAAACATCGCCTAAAAACAGCGATGTCCCTCCCAAAACGGCGATGATCTTGGTGATAAGGCCCTGTGGCCTTAACCCCATAATCCACCTCCCATGTTAGGTATGCCTAACACAGGAATTTAGCAGACGTTAAATTCCTGCGTTAGGCCAGAGGTAGCGCGATTATTATCATCGCTACCCCTCCTTGCTAATATCGTGAAGCTGCCTTCGCGATATTTTCCCATGTTGTTTCTGTCAGCCACGCCTACTTTGCATCTCATTATCGATGCGTAGCGAGTGGTGACAGAAACAAGAGTTAAATCAAGGATACACGCGCTAGCGTGTCCTTGTTAATAATGCGTTAGAATTATCGCCGCTTTTTGTCCGAAAACGGCCGCTAAAGCGGCGATAATTCTCTTGATAATATGCCCCGTAGATTCCACTCAAACAGGACCTGAAATCTAGGAGAATAGGGAAGAAAAATTGTGGCTGTGGTTGACGTTTGTGGGCAGCACCCTTTATTCATTTTGCAAACTCCATACTTACAACTAGGTAAGGGCTCAGTATTAGCTACAGGTAACCGAAATGAAAGGTGCACCATTAGAATTGATGCCTCTCATTATGATGACCACATCCCAGGGTAAGTACACAAGCTCAGAACAGGGGAAGTGGGGTTCTGCTTTGTTGGATTTAGGTGGAGAGGTGCAGTGTGTGATTGTTCACTATAAGGCAAACAGGAACTGTTGCAAAAAGGGTTACTCCTGGCAGCTTTTTCCCTATTGTTCTGGGTGTTCTGGGAGGGGCCCCACCCACAAGCTAGTGCCAGGCATAAATGTGGCACTCATTCGTACCTTCTTTAGAACACTTCTGGACCTGAGGAGGACAGAAAAATGACTGCATCTTCTGTTTAGGTCTATGAGGAGACCTGAAGGGCTGGACCTGCTCCCATTTGAACCCCAAGGGTCAGTTGGCTGAACTCCTGTTAAGCTATAGGACTACAAAAAGTTGCAAGTAGCCCCTTTTCCTGAAGAGCCCAGCTCACCCATTCCAATGGGACCTGCCCTGGACCCTGCTGTTGGCTTCTGTTCTAGAGAGACTTGACCCCCAAGTGCTGTTCCTGAAGTTCTGGGACTCTTGGCTGTGTCAAAGTGTAATATTCCTAACAGCCTGGAAAACCTAGAACTTGGAAACATTTTGGCCCCAAATATCTCTGGAGGACAGGGACAAACCTGCCAAGTCAAACCCACAAAGGTGCATTGCTGCCGGGTTAAAGGTTCAGGTTTCTCTTGCTCACAGCTGTTCCACATCATCAAATCCATTTTAGCGGGACATTGCTGAGAAAGTATCTGGCCTCATGGAGCCTTGTGTGGAAACAGCTTGCAGCCTCCAAAAAAAATATCCAAATGTAGAAGTCTTCACCCTGCAAAGGCACCAAAAGTATCCCACAGGTGAGGAACCTTTCTTGGGTGTGTATTTTGATTTTCTCCTGCTCAGAGCATTCCTGCCAAAGGTCAACAGCTTCAACCGGACCTCATCCGACAGCTATGCCACATTGTGGAGACCTCCTCAGCCACAGCCTGCTGCCTTTCACTGTTCAGGATTTTTGACTTTCATTTCAATGACTAAGGGGCCGATTCCGATCTCGGCCGGTAGGGCTCCGAATCGGATTCGGCTTTACCGGATCCGATTCGGAGCCCTGTTTCCCGACCGAATCGTACGCGGGTCCGGCCGAGCGAGTACGATGCGAATTCGCCGACCGACTCGTCCGGGCGACCCGACCGCTCCGACCGACTCGTACCCGGATCGTACCGCTCCGACCGACTCGCTCGGACCCGATTCGCACCGCGCAATGGAGACGTTTTCCGGCCGGGTAAGTACGATGCGCACCTCGACCGCTCCGACCGACTCGCGCCGTCTGACTCGAACTCGCTGTCGGAGCCGTACTTTGGGGGTCCGTGTCGGACCCCCCTGTACGCGTACCCATGCGAGGCGCACACAGGGGACCCATGGGTCCCCCTACCTGTGCGTGTACGCCGCGGGCGCTCGCGGCGTACTCGCTGTAGGGGGCGCCCTTGTTCGCCCGCACCCATTGAGGCAATGGGAGCCCGCGTACGCGTTGTACGACCGGCTCCCATTGAGTTCAATGGGAGTCCGACCGACTCGTGTCCGGTGGCATACGAATGCATCGGACTCGTTCGGTCGGACTGCACGGGTCCGATTCGGTCGGAAATCTCTCCGGGTCCGGCTCGGTCGGAGAGATTTCCGGCCCGAATCGGAATCGACCCCTTAGTCAGAAGGTAAAACTTCCAACCTGGTCGAACCTGGTTTATCTATCCAAACCATGTTCCATCATGGTTGGCCTTAAATCATGCCTAGGTCCTGGTCAAGCGCAACTAGGTTACCGTGGTTGGCACCTGAAGCTTTTTGGTGCTATTTTCTTTGAAAACTTTTTCATTTCAAATAATCTTTATTGATTTTTAGTAAACAATAGCAAATAAAAAAGTGAGACAGTACATAACACAGGTCAAGACTTTATAATGCATATCTCCGGTTCCCTTTATTGAATTTTTGCCGCTTTGGTGTCATTTTGTTCATTAAATTATTATCTTTTTTATAAATTGGAGTTGGGTTATCGTTGTGATTTCTTTTTAACTTTCTTACTGTTTTGGTACTTTTAAATGCTTTACACATTTCAAGTCTGTCCATTGTGTGCCATAGATACTAGGGGTTGAGCTCAGGTTTAAATTATTGAAATGTTATTGGACCTGACAAGAAGAATGACCTTATTACATGAGGTAGAATACCATCCACCCCAACTAATAATCTGCTTTCTCACAAGCACCAAAAAGTTGGAAATAGTGACCAATGTTATTACAGCACTTAGAGACATCATATGTGCTGTATCATGCACTATATGAAAACAAGTTTGGATCACTTTAATAACTTCCATGCTCAGTTTATCTACACAATGCATCCCTCACCAAAATTGCCTGCTTTCGTAAAAGTTACATCGCTCTCCCTTATATCCTCCCACCAGTGAAACTGCATAGTGGTCATCCTTTGACTTCCTAAGCCCCCTCAACTACGCCCTATTTGCTACTAAGGTGGTAGGGGAAGAGCAATGATTGGCATCTAGTGAAAGCAATTTTGGAACTTAGTGCCCTGTTAGTTTTTTGTTCTTGCAATTGTCTTCAGGTTTCTGGAGACCAAGCTCAAGAGTAGTTAGTTATTATAGATACCAGAAGGCACCAGAGATAGTAGAGGCTACCCCCTCACACTCTGTAATTTGAGTTCCATGTCCACCTTCCATATAAGGTCTTTAATTGTATGAATGTGCATACTGTTCATAAAATAGAGTGTCGAATAAATACAACTATGAATTCATGTTGTATGTTTAGAGCTCTCAGATATGTAGGAATCTCAATATGACTTTGCATGAACTCTGGGAAATGATTAAGTCATTTGCAACCTACTGAAAGTAGCTATTTACATCCATAAGGAAGGTCCTGTGGCTTAGTGAACTGTAGGGTAGCAATCTCACTCCATGTCTTCTTGGATATAGTTTGCAGTACTGGGCTATTTATGTAATAACCTAATAAATAATGGGTGTTGTGCTCCTCATTTGGTTCCACTCATTAGACTCAATACCTGATAGGAATGAATGATATATTATAACCCCAGGACCGGAAACTTTGTTGGTGAAGACATGGAATAAGGTAGTCACCCAGGTGGACTAATGCAACCTGTGTTTGACCTTATGGTCACAGGTTTGAATTCAGAAAGGTCCATCCGTCCTTCCTAGATACCCCAATGGATGAATGTATGCTTTACAAATTGCACATTTTGCTATGTAAGGATCTATCAGAAATAGTTGAGTTTGGATGCTGATTCTCCTCCATCTTGTGAGTTGCAGCCTACCTGTGCCCCAGATTGCAGTGAGCAGACTCCAGGAAGTGGTAAGGAGGCAGGCTAGTGCTGTCTCTTCCTCCCCCCTCACCCCCCACAAAAGTTTTTTAAAAAACGATTTTCCCTTTCTGTGATTACTGTCTTTGCCTGTGGTTGTTACAGTTTAAAATTGTAGTTTTAACCTGCCTGTGATTGCATATTTTATCACCTGTTTTGTGTTTTAAACTTGTGGTTTTCCTGCCCATGATTGCTTCCATTTGACGTGTTGAATTGTGGGATTTGCAGTCCAAACTCTGTAGTCTTTCCTCTCATTCCTGGTGACTATTCAGTTTTCCCTCCAAATTTCTCCTTTGCTCTGTGCTAAGACCTGTATGTTAAACAGTGCACCCCCAGCAACCATTTTGTGTTATCAAGCCAGTGAAACCAGCCCCCCTGCCTCCCCCAGCAACAGGGATATTCTACATCAGAGGGTGCTTCTGTGAGCTGTTTAAACTGTGTTTAATAGGGACTGTGCACTTCGTTTTTTGGCCAGGAGAGGGAGTAAAGTTTTATTCAAACAGTATTGTTAGATTTCAAGTTTGTGAGGCCTTTACCTGAAGGAAGTCCAAAGTGTGGATTGAGCCTGTCTGTCTCCTAGGAGATCTGTGAATAGAGCAGCTCCCCAGTCCCAGTCCCCACCCCCAGGCCAGCAGACCTGGGACGGGGGATTGGCTATTCAGCTCCCAGGCAACTCTGAGCCCTCCCCTCACACCTGCCCAGGCCCCTTAAGCCTTTGCTGGGTGCACCCCAAATCATTCTCCTCCATCTTGTGAGTTGCAGCCTACCTGTGCCCCAGATTGCAGTGAGGGGAGTCCAGGAAGTGGTAAGGAGGAAGACTAGTGCTGTCTCTTCCTCCCCCCTCCCCCCCCCACAAAAGTTTTTTTAAAAAACGATTTTCCCTTTCTGTGATTACTGTCTTTGCCTGTGGTTGTTACAGTTTAAAATTGTAGTTTTAACCTGCCTGTGATTGCATATTTTATCACCTGTTTTGTGTTTTAAAATTGTGGTTTTCCTGCCCATGATTGCTTCCATTTAACGTGTTGAATTGTGGGATTTGCAGTCCAAACTCTGTAGTCTTTCCCTCTCATTCCTGGTGACTATTCAGTTTCCCCCAAATTTCTCCTTTGCTCTGTGCTAAGACCTGTATGTTAAACAGTGCACCCCCAGCCACCATTTTGTGTTATCAAGCCAGTGAAACCAGCCCCCCTGCCTCCCCCCCAGCAACAGGGATATTCTACATCAGAGGGTGCTTCTGTGAGCTGTTTAAACTGTGTTTAATAGGGACTGTGCACTTCGTTTTTGGCCAGGAGAGAGAGTAAAGTTTTATTCAAACAGTATTGTTAGATTTCAAGTTTGTGAGGCCTTTACCTGAAGGAAGTTCAAAGTGTGGATTGAGCCTGTCTGTCTCCTAGGAGATCTGCGAATAGAGCAGCTCCCCAGTCCCAGTCCCCACCCCCAGGCCAGCAGACCTGGGACGGGGGATTGGCTATTCAGCTCCCAGGCAACTCTGAGCCCTCCCCTCACACCTGCCCAGGCCCCTTAAGGCTTTGCTGGGTGCACCCCAAATCATTCTCCTCCATCTTGTGAGTTGCAGCCTACCTGTGCCCCAGATTGCAGTGAGCAGAGTCCAGGTAGTGATAAGGAGGCAGACTAGTGCTGTCTCTTCCTCCCCTCCCCCCCCACAAAAGTTTTTTAAAAAACGATTTTCCCTTTCTGTGATTACGGTCTTTGCCTGTGGTTGTTACAGTTTAAAATTGTAGTTTTAACCTGCCTGTGATTGCATATTTTATCACCTGTTTTGTGTTTTAAACTTGTGGTTTTCCTGCCCATGATTGCTTCCATTTAACGTGTTGAATTGTGGGATTTGCAGTCCAAACTCTGTAGTCTTTCCCTCTCATTCCTGGTGACTATTCAGTTTTCCCTCCAAATTTCTCCTTTGCTCTGTGCTAAGACCTTTATGTTAAACAGTGCACCCCCAGCCACCATTTTGTGTTATCAAGCCAGTGAAACCAGCCCCCTGCCTCCCCCCAGCAACAGGGATATTCTACATCAGAGGGTGCTTCTGTGAGCTGTTTAAACTGTGTTTAATAGGGACTGTGCACTTCGCTTTTTGGCCAGGAGAGGGAGTAAAGTTTTATTCAAACAGTATTGTTAGATTTCAAGTTTGAGGCCTTTACCTGAAGGAAGTCCAACGTGTGGATTGAGCCTGTCTGTCTCCTAGGAGATTCTGATCAGGAGAAGCAGCTTCCAACTCCCTGGCCAGCAAACCTTGTCTGAGGTTGCTGGGACCTTATATAGTCTGCTAGTGGTTGGTACATGTATACACTGATTGGTGGTTGTATCTGATGTTTCTATTGGATTGGGTTAGTGTCCTCATTGGTTGGGTATTTGAGGGTTCTGATTGGTTTCTGGGTCTGTGATTCAATCAATGTAGGGTTGGGACTAGGGCTAGGGTTATGATTTCTATTGGAAGTAGGGACTAGGGCTTCCTGTGTTATTGGTTGTTGGTACTAAGGTGGAACTAGGGCTAGGGTTAGTCCTTTAATTGGAAGTAGCGATTAGGGCTTCTGGTGTTATTGGTTGTTGGACTAGGTGTGGTACTAAGAGTAGGGCTAGGCTTTCTATTGGAAGGAGGGACTAGGGCTTCCTGTCCCACTGGTTGCTTGGACTAGGGTTGGGACTACTGGTAGGGCTAGGGCGTCTATTGGACGTAGTGATCAGGGGTTTGAACTTATTGGGTGCTTGGACTAGGGCTAATATTGGCTGTAAGGTCCTGATCTCCTATTGGTTCTAGATTTTTAGGGCTACTGTTGTGATTGGATAGTGTTAGGGCTAGGGTTCCCATTGGCTGACAGGGTCACCTAATTACTAGGGCTATGAAAGGCCAGGGTTAGGGCGTCTCAGCCCGGGCGTTGAGGCTAAGGGCAGAGAGGACAAGGGCAGTTGCCTGTTTGAGCCTGTTCGAGACTGGCCAGGGCCAGAAATGCTGTCCAGCTTCCCATTAAGCAACACCCATCCCACACCATCCACATCCACAAACAGAGCAACACACACACACCAAATGTACACCACGCACAACACTATGCACATATTAATGTACCAGCATGCACTACAAAACCAACCAAACCACATCTATACACCCTACTATCCCAAGTACCACACATATCCACCATCACCTACAAACAGTACACAACCCTATCCTATACCACTAACCAATACACTCATCACTAACACAACGCCAATCGACACCATACATAACTACATCCCATCCAGACACACGCTCCCTGCTGTAATTACACCTAACATACCACCTTTTATCACTAACAAACATATAATCATCCTTCCATCATTTGTCCAATAAACACCCTCCTCTCCCTTCTACCATAATAACACTAACGTACAACACACACACTGCAGACCACCACACTTTTTAACTCTTGCAACAAACCAGTCTAAGACAAACACTCTTTCCTCTACTTCATTCCCACCTACACACATCATACACTCTACTCATAAACACATCACCACCCCCTCTACCGTACAACCTCCTCTCACAAACAATACTATACAGCCAAATCCATTGCATGAAACATATACATCAGCACCCCTTTTCACTACTCCTCAAAAACAAAACATATCACACTCACCAGCACAACAAGATCTTCAAAGCACAACACCTCATAATACTTACCATCACAAAATACAAACATACACCCACCTTTCAAACACAAAGGAACCAACTCCAATGCCAAGCTTTCTCTCTTCCACCACACCTAACACAGATACAGCAACACAGCAACTCTCTTCTAACCGCCTCTCATCCATTGGACAATTTGGAACCTTACTACATGACCCACATGCTGCACCACCACCCCTGACTCATACACCTTCCGCATTAAACACACGCAAACAATATAAGCAACATGCCATACCTCACAACTTCGCTTCCCATGTCTACTTCACAATGTTACACCACGAAAACAACACAGCACTCCAACTCACTCTCAAACACCATCTCCACCACATACACACGCAGACCCATCAAAATGCCTTCTTAGCATGCTGGATGAGGAACATGATACAGAACAGCTACACGATTGCTATCCTAATACAGCTAATGCCAGCTCTAAAAACACACCTGCTACAAACCCACACAATACTGACCACTCTTCTACAAAACAAAGTCTCACAATCACCAAAGGCCACTCTCTAAACTGTCTACTAATAAATGCTCGATCCTCTCTAAAAACAAGCATCATATCTACGACCTTCTCACAGATGCAAAACCAGACATACTATTCATAACCGAATCATGGTTGGGAGAGGATATGGCTCCAGTCCTGCACGAAGCCATTCCTCTAGGCTATCAAACAATCACCCAAAATTGTATAGCCAAAAAGGAGGTGGTCTAGCTGTTGTATTCAGGCAAACAATACATATCACTAAAATTGACGACATCTCCATAAAGAATTGTGAGGCTCTTCTAACAAGATGCAATCCTACACCGTCTTCCTCCTGTAACTTCCTGCTCCTTTACAGACCTCCACCTAGCAAGGCAACATTCCCAGACGCACTTCTAGACACAGTTTCAAACCTGATAACAATACACTCCAACCTATGCGTTCTGGGTGACCTCAACATTTGGTTTGACAAACCCAATATGACCCATCCAAAAACAATAATCAATGGCCTAGACGCACTGAACCTCCACCAGATTGTCCACAAACCGACACACACCGCTGGACATATCCTAGATGTCATTTTTGCTAATACTGAACTCGTTACCTTTTAAACTATAACTCAAGTCACATGGTCAGACCACCACTTGCTTGCTTTCCAACATAAAACAACACTAAGCGACTCTCCTAAAACTACCTTACATCCATCCACCTATCGGCCGTGGAACAAACGCAATTTGGAACACTTAGAAACACAACTAACATCAAGTATAAATCTAGAAACAATAAATTCTGTTCGAAAACTATGAGTGGCTACAAGAAGCTTTTGACATCCTGATACCACTAAAAACCACACAACAGAACAAAAGAAAAAAAAGCACCTAGGAGAAACATAGAAATAAAAGACATAAAACAACAAATTAGAAAGCTGCAACGTACCTGGCTCAAAACAAACGCCAAACAAGACAAACTTCACCTACAAAAAATTAACAGATTATACAAGTCGGCTATCAAAAAAGCTAAGAAAAGGTACTATTCAGACAGAATTCAAAACGCTAAATGTGCAAATAAAGAACTATATAAAATACTCAATGAATTTCGCAAACCAAATTGCCTAGAAGGAACTCATCCTGTTACTCAAGATTTCACAGACAAACTGGCAAATCATTACACGGACAAAGCAGACACGTTGGACTCATACTTAAAACAGAAACAAAGCACCAGCACTAACCCTTGCACAAAACGACAACCCAAGAATACTCTAACCAAGCCTCTCCGTTCCTTCCAACACATCTCACACGATGAATTTATGGACCTGGTCAAAGCAAGCAGGCCTGCCGGCAGCCCTTCTGACCCCTGTCCACCACAAATTTTCAAAACAATTCTTTGAACAACCTCTGCTGCCACTCCAGTAAGAAGAATCATCAACGATTCCTTGACTACCGGAATATTTCCAGAAGAACTCAAAAAATCACACATACGCCCTTTACTGAAGAAAACAAACTTGGACCCGCTGAACCCTGACAACTACAGACCCATTACAAATGGACCTTTCCTGGGCAAACTGATAGAAAGAGCAGCGTTCGCCCAGATGTCACAATTCATTGAAGAGAATGACATACTTTCAGACTTCCAAACAGGATTCCGTCTGGGGAGAGGCACTGAATCTGCCCTCCTTGCCATCTGGGATGACCTGAAAAATACAGTTGACCGCAACGGAGTTGCTGCGCTACTCCTCTTGGACCTCTCGGCTGCCTTTGACACGGTTGACCATGACACTCTGAAACAAAGACTCTATGAAGCCGGCATAGAGGGAACTGCTCTAGACTGGATCGCGTGCTACCTTCTAAACAGAACTAATGTCATCCATACCCCACCTTTCCCGTCCAAACCGTACTCCACAAAAGCAGGGGTCACTCAAGGTTCTATCATCTCGCCCATGCTTTTCAACATTTACATGAAGTCATTACCAGTACTGATCAATAAATTTCACCTCACGTGCTATAACTATGCAGATGACACGCAAATACTCCTTCAACTGGAATGCCCCAAAGACATTGGAAAATCACCAATTTTCAGCCGTCTCAGAGCCGTGGAAAAGTGGATGACTTGGAGCCATCTCAAATTGAATACTTCAAAAACGGAAATACTCACGTATGGCGATTGGAAACATTACAACCCGCTTGCCGCATGGCCTATTGAACTGGGATCACCTCCTAAAGTATCGAAGGAAGTAAGAAACCTCGGAATGACCATGGACTCCAAGCTGTCGATGAATGCCCAAGTGGACAAACTAGCAAGATCAAGCTTTGTCACTATAAAAACGCTGCGACTAATTTTCCCTCATTTGGGATTTCCGCACAAGGTCCAAGCAACCATCTCCCTTGTTCTGTCCAAACTCGATTACGCCAATAGCCTCTACCACGGATCACCTTTAACAACCATGAAAAGACTACAACGGATTCAGAACTCGGCTGCCAGACTACTCTTGCATATCAAACCGCGAGACCACATCTCCCCTGCCTTGAAAGCCCTGCATTGGTTACCAGTTGCCAGAAGATCCACGTTCAAGCTGCTTTGTATCACCCACAAAGCAATACATGGAATGGGACCGCTCTTCATCAGGAATAAAATCCCCAAACACATTCAACAGAGGAACCTCCGCTCTAAAGGAGCATCTCGCCTCAAAATCCCAAGATACAAGAAAAAAACCATGGGTGGCACATCCTTCTCTGTTCAAGCAGCCAAACTATGGAACTCTTTACCCCCAACATAAGATCCACCTTATCTTCAGAAAACTACTCAAGAATTGGCTCTTCCCCACATAAGCACCATACGCAAACAGAAATTTACAGCATATCCCTCTGTATATAAGCATTTGTTTTCACTATAGACATGTACCTATCTTTGTGTATTGCTTTGTATAAACATGTAGAATAATTATGTTGTTGAGAGAAAATAATAATAATAATAATAATAATAAATAAATAAATATCATTTTTGGTCTACATGTACTTACTTCCATTGTGCATCTATGTACCTTCCATGTACTTGGATCTGTGTCTGTTACTTTTCTCCTGAAAAAGCATATCCAATGCACTACCCTATTTCTCATCCTGTGCCTCTATCAATATCTTTAATCTACATATACTTACCTCCTTTATGTATCTATATACTTTCAATGTACTTATGGATCTATATATTTATCACTTTCTACTAATTTAGCATTTCCAAGGCACTACCCTAGTTCTCAGCCTATACTTATCTCAATATATCTTCTAGCCCAACCTTCTGAATCATCTCAAACTTCTTTCTACTACTCTTTCCAATGCACTACCCTATCTCTCATCCTATACATTTATCAATATATCCTCTACATCCACACTCTTATTTATCCCAAACCCCATACCACTACTATGATCCCCAAAATAACCCTTTCTAGACTCTCTCCTACTCTACCCTCCTTGCATCATCTGACACTTCTTTTACTATACCGATCACCTAAAACAAACCTTTCTAAACTCTTCCCTGACTCCTCCCCTCCAAACCCCCCTTTTACTCATCCAAAAGCCTCCTCCTACTGCTAAGACCTAAAAAAAAAAAATCCTTCACTCTTTTATCCCTCCACTATCCTTTTCAATCAAAATTAACAGACTAACATGTTCAATTCTCCAATTCCATTTTCAACTATACTAATTCACCACTAATGCTTTATGGGTTCCAGAGTAGCGTGCTACTCGCCAATAAAGCGTCTCAACACCCCATCAGGGTTACAAGCGCTATATAAATGCAAACCTTTTCCCTTTCTACCCTCCCCAACCCTTCTCAATCCAAATAACTGACTAACATATCCACCACTAAAATTACTTTCATGTTTCACCATACTAATTCAACACTAATACTTATGGGTTCCAGAGTAGCGTGCTACTTGCGCCTCAAAACCCCATCAGGGGTAGCAAGCGCTATATAAATACAAACCTCTTTCCCTCTTCTATCCCGCCACCTACCCTTCTCTACCCAAATAACTGAATAACATATCCACTACTCAAATTACTTCATTTTTTACTATACTAATTTTCAACACTAATCCTTAATGGGTTCCGGAGTGGCGTGCTACTCGCCAGAAAAGCGCTTCAACACCCATCAGGGGTAACAAGTGCTATATGAATGCAAACCTTTCTTCCCTTTTTATCCCTCCACTATCCTTCTCACTCCAAATAACTGACTAATATCCACCACTGAAACTACTTTCATATTTCACCATATTAATTCACCACTAATCCTTTATGGGCTTCCGGAGTAGCGTGCTGCAACACCCCATCAGGGGTAACAAGCGCTATACAAATACAAACCTTTTTTTCCTCCTCTATCCTTCTGCTATCATTCCAAATCCAAATAACTGACTAACCTATCCACCACTTAAAATGTACTTGCATGTTTCACTATACTAATTCAACACTAATCCTCTATGGGTCCCGGAGTAGCGTGCTACTCGCCGAAAAAGCGCTTTGACGCCTCGTCTGGGGTAGTAAGCGCTTTATAAATGCAATTACAATACAATACAATACAATAAGTGCTGCTACACTTTGCATAGCCAGTGTGTCATTGGCTTTAGTGCAAGGAAGGAAAGTGTCCCGCCCGTCCCTCTCCTGGCCATTGTCTGAACTGTGAAATATAGCAATAATCAATAGTTAAGTGTGGGTTATAGTGCATGGAAGGGAATTGTCCCCTGTACCCCTCCTAGCCATTGTCTGAACTGTGAAATATAGCAATAATCAGGGTTAAGTGTACACATCAGGTCTCTGGGCCCGGGTGCCACTGCACCAGCTGCACTAATGGAAGCTAGGCCAATGACTGTGCCAAACAAATATGTCTAACTTCCAGTTTACTGTCAATTAGAATTATGCTACTAATTACGCAAAAATCAAAAGCCCATTTGTTTCTTCCTCCCTTTTACATTTTTACATGCAAAAGTGTTTTGTTTCTCTATCTCGCGTGATTGTGTATGTACTCTCTATTTCCTTGTGTTTGTTTCATCTGATAAAAACCCGAAAGTCTTACAGTGCTGCAATAATCTAACTTTGATTTTAATGCTCTTTTCTTCACACCAGCTAAGCGCTAAATTACAAAATCATTTACAGGTTTCCTCTTCAGACATAATTTGTGCAAGTGCTTAAGAGCAACAGGGATGTTAACTTGTCACGACTTTCGTGCTGAAATGAGGCACTCTGGTTTTATGAGCTGTCCACATATTGGATGATATAGGAACAGCAAACACAATTCACATAAATTATCTGCAAGCCCTTGAACGCACTGGTTTTCAATAAAACAGTCCAGATGGCCTACTTTATTAGGCTAAAAAACTCAATTTAACACCCTAATCTGCCGCAATAGGCTTCGAAATTCGTCATATCACTTCTCCCAGAAAAAACATATTTTAAAGCGTTTCTGGAGATCAAAGGAACAATTGTGAAAGAATACTTCTTATGCATATCAAAGGCTTCTGAAGTATGGTAATTCGCTGCTTTATTTCAGTAATCTGAAACTTTCGGCATCCTTCCCTCCACAATCTGCTTCCTTTCTCTCCAGCACTCTTGATTAACATGTGAGGTGATAGGCGCTTGTTTTCCCTTTGTGTTACTCTCACACATCATGAATATGTATCTCGTGCCAGTTGAAAGACTGCCTCACTCCTTTCTGTTTGTTGAATTTGTTATTTCTATTCAGATATTGTCACAGCAATGTCAGTGAGTTTAACAGACCCCTCCTGGTGTTGAGTAGCGGCCCGTGGTGGGAGTGCTGCCGGGCGGGGACGCAGGGCGGGGGAGGGGCAGGGTGGGGGGTAGTAAACTACGGATTTCGGCCGCACTGAGGTAAGTAAACAAAAACATAAATAAAACGAATTACAACGCGATGCAGCGCGCGCAATGTAATTCGTTTTATTTATTTATTTCTGTACTTACATCCGTTTGGCTGTATGCCGGAGTTTACTACCACCGCCCTGCAGCCCTCCCTCCCGGAGCTGCGACTGACTCTTTTACATACTGTTCCTCTCTTCTGTGAATTGAGGCGCTAAACATCTGAAACAGGAATAATATGGAAATATTCACGAAATGGTGCTGTACAATTAGTATAAATCGAAAGGACTGGGCCTTCTTTGCACTTTTGCTAAAATGAATATAGACGTTATGGGGTAGCTTCAAGAAGGCATGTAAGAATATTTAAAAAGAGTATTTCTGCAATGCATTTTCGTATAATCATAAATTATTTTGTGAATTAGCTCCAGTGGTTTGGTCCCTGAATTCTGCACAAGTGGGTTTTGTTGACCGTCCAACTTTGTGTTACTTAGAGTTCCTTATTTCTGTAGATATCTTTAGAATAATGGTGTAATTTAACACAATTTAGGATAGCAATTGTTTCCCTTAGGCTATTGATGACTCCCCTGCAGACTCCATATGCACCCTTGTCATATCTTCTAAAAAAAAGTATTTTTTTAACTTCTGTCTGTTTCAGTAGCTGAGTTTTCTGTCAGTGTTTATGAGCTTGATGAGGCATTAGGTTTTTAATAAAGATTTTATGTGACTGCATATCATGTGACTGCATTCCTGCCTTGTTTTGGCGGGTCAAATGTCCCATGCCACTAGGAATTTGGTCAAATAACAGTTCTCTTTCAATCCTCAGCAATGCTGAACAGCATGGCCACCGGTTGAGTGACAGAGAAACAGAGACTATCACATGGCTGTAACTTCAATATTGAACTTACTTGATGTTGATACGGATTTGCCAAGTCTCTGTATCCATAAAATGCATGAAGACTCGGATCTCTGTGATGCCCATGCCTCTGTGGTTTTTGTTTTTTTGCAGATTTATATAGCGTGAACTCGACCTGAAGGTATTGGAGCACTTTACATGATCACCAGTTACGTTACACAAGGACACATTCATATTTTGGTAGGTGCGGGGAGATTAAGTGATTTGCCCAGAATCACAGAATACTGAGCCGACCCTCGAACCCGGTTCCCCAGCTCCAAAATTAGCAGCTCTAGCCATAAGGCTACATCCTCTCCCTCTGTGTTTCATGAGATGACAGTGATTTGTAAATTTGGATGTTAATATTCTCAAGTGAGATAGTTCCTAAGGATGTATTTTTCCAAAGTGCCTTTTACATCTCCTTTAACATTCTATTAAAAGCATACAAAAATGCTACTGTCTCCTCAAAATTATATTTAGCTTGTATTGTAAATGTTTCTGATGCAATTTAACATTGATCAATGAACACCTCATACAATTTCTTTTGGCAATATTGAGCAAAATATTTTCAATTGTTTCTCTCTTCCTGCCAGCAACAATGACATTGAAAACCAACTTAAAGGAACCAACCAGTGAAAAGCTTAAAGGCTAACTCTTACTTAATCTTACATCATCAAAAATAATCAATTTATTTTCGAACTATCATTTTGTTTGATGAAATCTGGTTGAGTTCACTAGATAGGTTTGATTAATGGCCCACACCTGCCCACTGACTTTATATCACAGGATGAAAATAACAACTCTTAGGTTGATGTTTAAACATGCAGATGGGTAAAGAGGAGCAGGGGATGGACATTGCAGTTGTGAGTGGCAGTGGCGGCTCGCATAGGGCGTGCTGCGGGGCGGTGCGGCAGGGTGGGGGGTAGTAAACTCGGACATACGACGGAACGGAGGAAAGTAATTATTACGTTCCTCCATTCCGTCGTATGTCCGAGTTTACTACCCCCCCACGCTGCCCCTCCCCTGCCCCGCCTCACTGCCCCGCAGCACACCCTATGCGAGCCGCCACTGGTGAGTGGCACAAACACGAACACAGATAACAAAAAATACATGTTTCTGTAATACAGGTGACCTGCTGTCAAAGGTCATTGAGAAATTGCCAAAAGGAAGTCTTTGTGGTGGGGTTTTCTGTGCAATGAGATCACTGAGTGCCTGGTGGCCTTCTTGACTGATTAAGGGAAGGATGACACTCTCAGCTGTGGGGCTAAATGCTTTTCATTGCAGGGAAACCTACAAAGGTGATAATCAGAAGTGGAATGACGATCATGAGAATTTTGCGATGGCAAAGAAGAGATGAGTTACTGGGATCAGTGAGTATGGAGTTGACCTGAGTGTCAAACTACATTTACATGTTTGCACTGTATATTAAGAGACTCTTATGTAACCTGGCAGCAATGAAAAAGTGTAATTTCTACCAAAAGAATCAAGAAAAATAAATTATATGACAACCTTAATACTATTACACAAAATTGTTACAGGATGCATATTCCCACATTTACCCTACCAAATGATTAAATGCATTTCGAGTGCCATGCCTGAGGAAGAGGTTTACAACACAAGATGTGCAAGGAAGTGTGTGAAAGATTTTCAAGAACCTTTCATGATTGCACATCACCTGGTATTTACTCTGGCAGATATAGAACGAAGGGAGATATAATTGATGGATAGGTCTAAGATGTAAATTCTGAAATATCAGTAATCCCCCAGGGCAGTGTTTAAACCTTACTCAAATTATTTTTCCGAGGACAAAACCTTTTGAGTGAATGCCTATCACTTAGGGAGTAATTTATGGCCAACTGCATTTTGTAGTAGGTAAATTAGTAACACTGTAGTACTACTTACTTACTACAGAATACAATTCACAAACCCAAGACTATGAATCTTTACCTCACCTCTTCTATCTTTTCTATGGGGAGATCCTCAGACATGTAAGTTATTTTAGTAGTAGATGGGAGAGAAACAGGGTGTGTGACTGAAACAAGGGGCATACTCACTACTAAATGGAGGGCATTAGGGAGGAGTAAGGGAGGGTTTGGGGAGGCCTAGGGAGATGTTTATGGATGGATATACATCCACCCACAAAAGTGTAAGCCCATTGCTATTCACAAACTGCAGTTACTACAGCCACAAAGGGATCCAAAAAAGTAAATGTACTTCAACTCAGAGCTGGTGTAAGCCCGGCATCACACATGGTAAACCACTTGTTCTTCAACACCCACCCATAACATATATATATCCATATTTAAACAGTTGAAATGCATTATTTTAATTAGGGTCCACCCCCCTGTTTCAGAGGGTGTAGATTTATAAGTCAACACTTCTCATCAACTTTACACTTGTAAATGATAAATAGCCAAAAGTAGTAAAGTTACTCAAATGTATAAGACTAAAATTATACATGTAACTCACTCAGAAGGGCAAGTTACATTTGTGAAAAGCACTAAGGGGCATATTATCAAGAACAGCGTTAAAATTATCGCCGCTTTAGCGGCAGGAAACTGCCGCTAAAGCGGCGATAATGGGCCTGATAATATGGCCTTGTGAATTCCAATAGAAGCCCATGTTCACACCAGACATGGGCTTCTATTGGAATTCACAAGGCCATATTATCAAGCCCATTATCGCCGCTTTAGCGGCAGTTTCCTGCCGCTAAAGGGGCGATAATTTTAACGCCGTTCTTGATAATATGCCCCTAATTGAGTTTGGTGGACTAAGGGCATTAGCAAAAATCTGCAGATGCCCCATCAACCCTAATTAAAGCATATAACTATCCATATAATCTAAATAGGGTGCATGGCACAACTGCCCTTTTTTTGTCTGTTTCGCGTATGCCATACTACAAATAACCCCCTACGTGTTTTCAATGGAAGCATATAGTGCAACATGAAAGGACTATACAGGATTGGATAACCACCTTTCACAAAATTTCTGGTTTGTCTTGTTTATTAAAGAACATCTACCAATCTTTATTTTGAGTAATACATAAAGGTAAACAGGTAAAAATTAGAAACTATGAAACCAATCTTTATGTTGAGCAATACATAAAGGTAAACAGGTCAAAATTAGAAATTGTGAAATACAACACAAATCTTCAAAACATGTACATACAAATCAAGGTGAAAAGCTATATTGCAAAAATGCACAATCTGCACATAATTCCATTTTGTATTGTCTTTGATCACTCATTTGAGGTCTCCCTGGACTATGTGATTCGTTTCTCCATCCCATGTTCTTACTCACTAACCAGCGACATCAATGTGATACATACTAACCATTTTCACACTTTTTAGGCATTGGGAACTCTAAGGGTATTAGTATTTAGCAAAATCTGCTTATTGCATTATCTTGCAGATTGTGCCCATAAGGGAACATGACATTATTGCAACTCCATGGAGTCAGTCGATACATTATTGAAGAAGTTATCAACTCTTCAAGATCATAAGGGTTGTTTGTGCATTAAAAATTGTACTTTCCATCAGGTGTACTTCGAGATTAAAAATAATAGCATGGCAAACTTGGGAAAATGTGGTGGAGACAAAGTTTATAAATATTTATGGATTCGATGAAAAGCTGGGACCATCCATTTTGACCATTACCTAGTCTTCATCTCTACAACTTCTTCCCTAATTGTTCAATATCCTCGGCGCCACCTTTGATCCTCTTCTGTTTGGCCAAAGCCACCTTTAAATGAGATGCTTGCTTATCTTTCCTTTGAAGCTATGTCCTTGAAGCAGTACTATGTACATGAAACAGTAAATTGGCACACGTTCTGTGCTTTCTTGTGAGTAAATGGTTGCTCTTCAACACAGCATAGAGCGCACCTACGAATGTGATACTGGTTTCTCCTAATTACCTAGTTGCAAAGCATTTTTTTTTACCTGGGATGTAATACAATTTTATGGCCATTGAATTGTCCAGAAAAAAATGCTCATGCTTTATTCAGCCTGTGTAGTATAACAAATGTCTTCATTGACAACACATCAGAAGATTTATTAGATTTCCAAGAATCTGTTGAAACCGCCACCATTTGCTTCACTTTTTTCTGGAATGCCTAAATATTAGCCAGACATCATGGAGTATCTAAAAGTACAAAACTACTTACAAATGTCTTAAGTTTACATTGTCATCCATGCTGTCATCTAGTAACTCTTCTAAATTGACTTTGCCACATTTTTCTACAAAGTTGTTATAGATTTCATCCCAGGACATTGGTTCGGGTGAAGGAACATCCAGCTAAAAAGTATATTTTTCTGGGAATTCAGAAACTTCCGTTCAAATAGGGAAAGTGTAATGCACCAGAATTTAGGCAGATAGAAATGCATAAATTCTGTTGTTTCACACACTTCCAAGCCCATTCCATGATTACATTTCCTTTAAGTCGCTATTAACTAAATAATGCATGGATGTCAACATTTCACAATGCAAGGCGCATTTGTGCATATATGATTTATCTTTCAGACATTCCAAACACTTTTCTTTCGAGTTAGTAGTACCTCAGAATTCCCATATAAAAGGGGTGTAAAAGAGAGATTGATCCTTGATGTATTATGTAAGTACTTTACGAGATAAGAAAGTCAAGGAAACATTTATTTTTAAGAGTTTTATATAGCACCCTAGACCCGAGGATATCAGAGCACTTAACATGAGCAGCAATTTCGTTACAGATGGACACATACATTTTTGTTAGGCATGGGGAGATTAAGCGATTTGCCCAGAATCACAGGATGTTGAGCATCGTTGCCGAGACTCGAACCCGGTTCCCCAGCTTCGAGGTCGACAGCTCTAGCCATAAGGCTACATCCTCTCCCATTTATGACCCAGCTAAACATCTAAGTACATAGTAGAACATAACATATGTCACAAATAACTAAAGCAATTTCAGCAGCTAGAAATATTTTGAGCACCTTCCAAAGATTTATAACTCCAAGTACCGTTGGTTCTTAATTGTGTACCTCTGAGAGGAGTATAATCATATCTTTCCATACATTGCTGCCACTAATACCCTCCAATTTAAACACAGTTTATACATGAATTGCTCATGAATATATTTATTTTCATAATGTATTTAAGTAAGCCTTGTGGCAAATGCATCCATTGAAGAAGCCAGTGCCCAACCATTAGGGTACAAGTTCACATTTGCTGTGCCTGCTCTTTTGCACCGGCGTCCCACCCAGCACCAACACTCGCTCTGTTCCCGGACGAGCAGGACACATGGCATGTGAACAACAGGGAAGAGCCTGCTGGACCATCCCATTTGCCTAAAACCAGCCCACCGGTATCATCTCCCCCGCCTGCATTCTTCTCCATGGAGGAGTCAGCTGGAAGTACCCTGTCAGCATCTCCATGTTCTTCCTGGTCCTTCTTCCCAGAGTTCTCTGGGGAAGAATTCTGGGTATTTGAGAAACCCAATCCTAGATGGTGGCCCCTCAAGCCATTAGCTCTCTTTCCCAATTCATCCTGATGACTTGCAACTTCTTGGGAGGTACTTCCTGCTTCAGCAGAACATAAGGCCACTTTTTCTCTTGCTCCTTCCATTGCAACACTTATTCATTCCTGTGGGTGTGTTTCCTCACTCCTGTTTCTTCCAGCAATCCTGCAAGGTGGCTTTCTCTTCTTTTTTCAGCTTCTCTAGTTTGTATCTGCCTGGGTGTGTTCCTCCTTGGTCCAATTCTTCCTGTGGTTGCTGCCACTTGGAGTTTTTTGTTTTTGGGCTTTTTCCTCCTCTTGGACTCCTTCTGGAAGGCACCATCTGCTTAGGTGCTTCCAAGTGTTTTTGGCATTGTGGCTACAGGAAGGAGTCACCCCTAACTCTAGCAGACCAAGATTGTAAAACGCTGGGCTTCTCTGGCAACTCGCAGTCGGATGTTGTCTTCTGACTGACAAACCTGACATGCTCAGTCTTTCATTCTCCCAAGCTCAAAAACAGGAGCACCCTAAAGGTAGGTGATAATACACTTGGGGGCCGATTACGATGTTGTGCAGAAACTTTCCGCCTGACAGTCTCGGAAGCGGATCCGACCGACTCCCGGTAGGCGATTCCGCCTGAGCGCTTACGATGCGACCAAACACTGTTCGGTCAGATTCCCATTGATTTCTATGGGAGCCCGTGTTCCGCTCGACAACGTAGGCTCCTATGGGGAAATGGGGTGTTTGCAGAAAACCCTGCACCCTGTCGTGGGCACCCCATTGTGCCTGCCACACAGTGCAGGGTTTTACAGGGGGGTCCCTTGGGTACCCCCTTGGCCCCAACCTGAGGCTGCAGGGTGAAGGGGTCCCTGCTAGGGGCCCCCAAAGTCACTTTCCGACAGCCTTTTCGTGTCAGACAGGCCGACTTGGAAAGGCTGTTGGAAACTGACATTGTAGTCACTCGGTCGGAAACGCTGTCCGTAAAGCTGTACGATGCGGTTCCGACCAACACCGACACTGATGCTCCGAGAGCCGTTCGGAACCGAATTGGAAAGACCGTGCGGTTTACAATCCGACCACGAACATCGTAATCGGTCGGGTGGGTTGTAAACCGACCAAGTCGGTCGGGAGCATTCCGACACGGTCGAGGAGATCCCGAATGTCGGGAGGAGGTTTTCCACCCGACATCGTAATCTGCCCCTTGGTTTGTCAGGGCCAAGTCACAACTTTATCAGAGAAATGCATGTTTCACAAATAGACTGTTATGTCATTTATGTTTTCCAACATTTTTCTGCATATTTATTGTATAGACCATAGATTACTGTTAGTGTACATCTTTTTCTGCACAATGTGTATATTGTCCGGATAATACATGGCAGATTATTAATTGTGCTGTTGTGATAAATCCCAGCAAGAATCAAACTAGAACAGAGAGAAACATATTTATCTCCGCGTTTTACAGTGAAATAACAAAAACAATGTTTGATTTGAATGTCAAAAAACTAATCAAATAAGTACACAACAATCCCAGGTGTAATAAATACTGTTTCAGGAGCTCAGGTTGCATTGTAATGTAGTGTTGGATTTTGAAAATAATTGGAATGTGTCAAAAACCATGCCCAAGTGATTTTAAATGTAACATGTCTTCAACCGCACCGCACATGTAGCATTCGAGGTATGGAAATGTCAAACAACTGCCAGAGTTTCCACAGCTTGGTCAGTGAAATTGAAAGAGTGGTACCTGATGCAAAAGTGTTGAGTTTTCAAGTAGTGATTAAGGGGCATATTAACAAGGCGGCGATAAACAATTATCGCCGCTTTTGCGGCCGTTTTCGGCCGAAAAGCGGCGATAATTATATCGCCTTATCAGCAAAGACACGCTATCGCGTGTTTTGCTGATTTTGCTCCGTTTCCAGCACGCCTGACTTCGCATTGATAATGAGATGCAAAGTAGGCGTGTCTGTGGAAACAACATGGGTAAATATCGCGAAGGCAGCTTCGCGATATTTACAATGCGGGGAAGCGATTCTTTTAATCGCGTTAAGTATGTCTTAACGCAGGAATTTAACGTCTGTTAAATTCCTGACTAAGGCATACTTAACATGGGGGTGGATTCTGTGGCTAAGACCACAGGCCCTATCATCTAGGATATCGCCGTTTTCCCATGGAAAACGGCGATATCCACGCTATCTCTGACATTTTTATCGCCTCGGCGATGCGCGTTGTTAATAACGCGCTAACCGGGCGATAAATTCCAGAGATAGCCGGCGATAAATATGCAAGCGCTAAGCGCGCTTTGCGATATTTATCGCCGGCCCTTGATAATATGCCCCTAAGTGTTTTGTGGTATGTCTTGGGTTTGCAGAAAGTATGTAACCCAGCAATAGCTTTCAACTCTTCATATCTAAGTAATGCGGTAAGAACATGGGGTGAGTTTGTGGGCATTGCTAGCCAGACCAACCTTCAAAAGTTTGTAAACACCCGCAAGCCCACAGACTTGGGAATAATCATATTTTTTTATGTAGTTTCCAACCCAAAATCTATTTGTTTTCAGGGTAAGAACGTGGAGGAAACATCCTTAAATTGACGCAACTGAAGGTGGAGGAATTTTTCCATGAGGAAGGAACACGTGTTTTCCCTCTGGAGAATCCACCGATTCCACCGACACTACTCAAAATGCAGACACGAGCCAACCTAGGTGAATTTCGAACTTTAAAACAGTTTGGGCTCTGGTATTTCATTGCAGCACAAAATGTGCAAACGTTTCTGCTTCCATAGCTTATCTTTCCCCTAATTCGCACTCTTCCACCTCAGATATAAGATAGTACGTCACTATGTCGCTGTCTTGCTTCCAAGTGCACTACTGGTGTTTTTTCCAGCTTTAGCAGGTTTTTCTCCCGTGCATACATAAATAAGTTAAATGTGCTGAACACTATAATTGTGGGAGCAACAGAAGCATTAGCCTCTATGCAAGAATAGCTTCCTGAGTTAAAGAGCAGGCGTAAAATGAGTATCTAGTCCAATTTCCAACATTAATGACTTATTCAGATGCATATTGAATGTGGGTGTCTAAATCCCACACCCACCCTGCCCCCAGATTTCACACAACATGAGTCCTCTCTACTACAACACTAAACCTACTACGACTGCTGATATGCCCAGAATCCAGCAGTTTGCGTGACAAGTTAAATATGTTTTGTAGTACATTTCAAATGAATCATTCGAAGCAGCTCCCAGCACATCAGCCTTTTCTGTGTTTGCAACTCATTATCAGCAGCACAAACTGGTGCTAATATTCAAATGCTAATTGTATAATTGTGTAGCTTCCCCGCATACCTCCCTCGCCTTGACAGCAAAGAACAATGCTTCACATCCTTACTTCTCCACGCTGGCATAGCACTTGCTTGATACATTAATATTTCAAATTTTAAAGCAACGAACCCGTGACCAAGTACCCTCAAAACAATTATATTAAAATATGCAAGTTCTGCTTGGCAGAGCCCAGCTTTGCAAAGCTAATTAGGTGTGCCTGCTCTGCCGCGTTTCTAGAAGCGGAAACCTGCATAAAATCACTGAATGAGGAATGACAGGCACGCTTTGAAATGTATGCTGAGCATTTTAACTCATGCACAGGACCCATCAGCTGTTCGTTCGTGTGTGTGTGCAGCTTCCGGTTCACAGAGCATCCATGAAATCTATGAAAGTAGAGCTCGGACAAGATCCTGCACCACACAATGGCATAACAATATCCCCTGCAGACCCTGGTGGGCCCCCTCCGGCACTGTGCACGGGCGGCAGACCCCTGGCCTGAGAGCTTCTGCCTGGGTCTAGACCCATGTACTTTGCAGGGGGGCACCCTCAAGTTTCAATACGCCACTGTTACCACAAGCACATTCACTATGGTTCTGTACTCTGTAGTCACTAAGATTGTGTCTCAGAAATGGCAGTGGAGGGCATGATTTGCACATCAACCCCCTGCTATTCTTTACACACAGACAGCTGGCCCTTTCCACCTGATTAGGCGGAGCTGTCACAGTTTCATCATCCAGAAAGGCTCCACTCTAGCCAGGATATAATGGTAGCTGCACTCAAGACTCAGTCCTTAATGTTATTTGTGCGCCTACTTTTCTCTTAGATTCAACAGGGATTTCACCCTGATCTTTTCTTAGCACGTCTCTGTGTTTATTAATTTTATTCTTCATCAGCATTTTTCCAACAAGAAACTGTAGGAACAATCCACCAATTCTGACCTCATTAAATGATAAATGACAATGGACTGGATAGATGGCTTTTGTTACTGCTTGGTAGTACATCTGGACTAAAGGGATTCCTGAAAGTAACATCTCTATACAAGAGTGGGAAGGTCTGAATGGGGTGGACAGACCAAACGACCTATTCTGCAAACTGTTACGCCACTTTGGCCCAGTATTTCAGAAAAACAATATGTTGGGAAGAGAGGTGGTGGTGTGGTGGCATCACTTTGTGAAGAGCTTCTCGCCCACGGTTTCTCTTGCCACAACACCACATATATAGTAATGTCTCAGAGATCATCCTCATCATAACCCTATAAGCTCTGAGAAGCTAAACCAGCATGCAGAGACAGAAAAACTGTTTGAAAGGGATTTTACTATGGAAAACTGAGGGTAGAAAGATCAAGATAACCTTATATTGTGGACAGGATATCAAGGGACAACAATACGAAAGGTAAGGTCATATAGAGGAGTATAGATTTAATATTCTCGGCTCCACATCTAGAGACCTTGAATAAATATATATCATCAAAGTACATATATGTCATGTTAATGATATAGAAAATCTAGACTTACATACCTTTAGATATTTTGTCCCTCAATAGACTGTTCACAATATTTGGTGCCTTCGAGATTCCTACCTGGATATTCTGGTGAAGGGAATGTATTTGTAAATGGCAGACTGCTCAGGCAAAATTATGTCCACCCCCCATTTACATGTGGCATACCCCTCATGCAAGATTATACCTACTGCCCTTGCAGAGCTACTGCATGCACTACAATTACTGGGTGTGACTGCTAAAGCCCTCAAGTGGATTGCTGATTTCTTGACTAATCGAACGTTTCAGGTCTTCTCGCCGATAGCATGTTCCGAGGTTCATAATTCCCCTTATGGGGTTCCCCAGGGCTCTATCCTCAGCCCTTTACTATTTAACATCTATGTCAGACCTATGGCGAGGATTGCTGAGGAAGCAGGGTTGTCTCTTTTTTCGTACGCTGACGACACCCAGATTGTGTTCTCCCCCTCTGCTGATGGAGCTCGCAACCCTTCCTTACTTCAGGCCGGTCTGAGGAACATTGCAGGTTGGATGCATACCAACATGCTGAAACTTAACGGCGAGAAAACTGAAGTGCTGATTGTGGGCCGAAATAAAGACCTATGGGGCTCCCAGCACTGGCCCACTGAAATGGGTCCTTTGCCCCAGCCTAAACATCAAGTTCAAAACCTGGGTGTCTTAGTTGATGACCAACTGTCTATGAAGCAGCAAGCAGTGAGAGTTGCCTCGACTTGCTTCACAATCCTTGGATGGCTAAAAAAAATCTTATGGATGTTGCCTTCCTCTACCCAACGTACGTTGGTCCAGGCCCTTATCACCTCAAGACTGGACTACTGCAACATCTTGTATTTGGGTGCCGCGAAGGAGGTGTTACGCAAGTTACAACTAGCACAGAACGCGGCTGCAAGGCTGCTTAGTAGGATACCTAAAACTTCTCCCATTTCCAGCTCTATCCGGGATCTTCATTGGCTCAGGATTGAAAGCCGCATTAAGTTTAAAGCACTGAGTCTTATGTTTAAAATAAAATCTGGAAAGGCACCTCCCTACTTGAAGACCCTTGTTCATCCTTATGTTCCATCTCGTGCTCTGCGCTCAGCCACCCAGGCCAAGTTCATTGTTCCTAGGACGAGACTAGTGCGCATGGGCGATCGCTCTTTCTCCCACTTAGGACCCTTCTTATGGAATTCCCTTCCGATCAATCTTCGAACTGAAGCTTCGTACGAGAACTTCCGTAGGGGCTTAAAAACTTGGTTATTTAACTTGTAGACCCCTCTGTTTACGTTGGCTCCTTTCAGGCGGCGCCGGGAAACCTTAGGGTAGCTGTGCGCCTTATAAAATTAAAATAACAATAACAATAACAGAGGGAAAGAGTATGTTCTGGCAGTGAGCAAAATCTTTTGGATAAGCTCACCTCTCACCCCCCAGGGAGCAATCCATAATGGGATAAGGTATTTACTTGGGGATATGGACGTCTGCCTCCCAATGACTGCCATCTTTCCATTTTGAAACAGCAGCCTCACATTTAGCTGGCAGTCAGGAGGTTGTAAATGAAATAAGTGACTGTTGTCTATTGGAAGCAATGGCACAGGGAGGCCACCTAACTTAGGGGCCCATTACGATGGCGATCGGATGCTCGAGATTGAGACCAGCCGACAAGGGGTCAGCGGTCCCAACCGCCATATTTTGATCAGACCGCCATGTAGGGCCGCAGCACAAGCCACAGTAGAAAAAGGCCTTTGGTGCCTTGCACACAGTGCATGGAGGTTTGGCGGGACACTACATGTGCCCCCGGCCACTTAGCAGTGACCCATGGGGACGGAGACCCTGCTTGGGGCCCCCAAAGTCCCTTTCCGACAGCTTTTTCATGGCAGTGGGACCGCCAAGAAAAGGCTGTGGGAAATGGACATCGTGATCCTCACAGTGGTGCCTGAGCACGCACCACCTCCATTCAGGATCACGATTCCGACCGCTGCCCCGTCGTGATCAGTGGATCCTGGCAGAGGCAGTGGTGCATCCCCTGACAGACAAGGGTCTGACCACCTGCATCCTAATGCAGCTGACTATCGGTGGGACCACCACCGATGGCCTGTCCGTGACGGTCCCACCGGCATCGAGATGTGCCCCTTATTGTGGCCACACAAGGGAATAAAGGAATTCACAAGCATAATCCAATGACTCGCAAATTTGAAACATTGATTAAGTAAATAAAAGTGAGCACATGAGTAACTTCTGTGTGTTATAGTTACTCATTAGACAGTGACTAGCTATCAAAAATACTATAGTTTACATCATATGCAATGTAGCTGTAGCCTTTCCCCTAGCAATCTCAGGAGTGGACTAGACATAATTTATTGTTTTACACCCCTGTATGTAACTAAATATCTGGAATGTTTGCAGACTGCTAGTGATGCTTGGTGAACAAAACTGCCCACATCATCATTTATTGCAAGCATCTGTACTGCTCATCAAGTCAAAGAATAATCCACTTAAAATTAAGATATTCGTAAAACTGGATAAGTAATTGCAAGGGTTTTTTCCATGCTTTGTGACACAACTGAAGCCCTGTACTCCACTATGCAGTCTGAGATCCAACAGCTATAAAATGTATTATGATGGTTTGAAAGGTTCAGAGTTGCTTTCTTACTTTCCTGATGGCTGCCAAATCCCTGTCAAGACTTTGCCAAGATTTAGTCACTTACCACCCTTACGTAGGCACCACAAACCTTTTAAAATTGCCTCACTTATCAAAATTCTCTGAAATGCATCACTGCTCACAACCTGAAAGCCTTGAGCAGCAATATAGTTTGATGCATAGGATGTAACAAGATCAAATTTCAACACTCAGGGGCCGATTCCGATCTCGGCCGGTAGTGCTCCGAATCGGATTCGGATTCACCGGATCCGATTCGGAGCCCTGATTCCCGACCGAATCGTACGCAGGTCCGGCCGAGCGAGTACGATGTAAGCACCCGCGAACTCGCCGACCGACTCGAACGCGGCTTCAACACGCTCCGACCGACTCGCATGGACACGACTCGCACCGCGCTATGAAGACGTTTCCCGGCCGGGTAAGTACGATGCGCGCCGCGAGCAGTCCGACCGACTCGCGCCGTCCGGCTCGAAAAGCTGTCGGAGCCGGACTTTGGGGGTCCGCGTCGGACCCCCCTGTACGCGTAGGCGTGCGAGTCGCACACAGGGGGGGACCCATGGGCCCCCCCTACCTGTGCATGTACGCCGCGATGCGCATGGACGCGTACACGCTGTAGGGGCGCCCTTGTCCGCCTCGCACTCCATTGAGTCAATGGGAGCCCGCGTACACGTTGTGACGACCGGCTCCCATTGACTTCAATGGAGTCCGACCGACTCGAGTCCGATAGCATGCGTGCGCATCGTACTCGTTCGGTCGGACTGCTAGGGTCCGATTCGGTCGGAATTCTCTCCGGGTCCGGCTCGGTCGGAGAGATTTTTGGCCGGAATCGGAATCGGCCCCTCAGAGTGGACTTCTCTTATTCGTCACCTTACATTACTCCTTCTCAACATGGGCTAAAAGAATGATTGGTGATATATGATAAAAGCTCATCCCTGATACAGTCAAATATTGATGCAGGACTGCATTCACTACAGATTGTTTATCTCCACCTAACATGATGCATATAAAACGGCACTGCATAACAGAATTTGTCACTTTGCCTGTGGCCAGGAGTCCAGTATATACAAACCTCAGCCTTTTACAGTGAAAATGTGAGAGAGCCATCTGTGAGTTAATGAAAGGTAACTGATTGGGTGCATTCTTGAAAATCACAATGTGATCAACTGGGTTTGGGAAGATGCAGTTGGAAAAGATGAGTGAGAGAAAGAGAAGAAGAAAGATGAAGACTATCCCACCATCATGGAAATGGTGATAAAAGAGTAGCCACAGTATGGTGAGATGTCCCAACAATCCAAACTACACTGAAAGGTGAGTAAAGAGTTGTCTTTGTGTCAAGGTAAGCTTATGGGGTGCGCCAGGTGGGTCCTACTGGCATGGCTAAGGGAGAAAACTTTCAACCTGGCTGATTACGGACACCTTTGCAGGAACGTCGCCAAGACTAGGATGAGGTATTGGTGGCCCGGTGTATATCAGCAGGTGGATGCTGTGGTAAGAGTTTATGTGTTATGTGCAGGAAAAGATAAAGCCTGCAGTTTACATTTGCCTCATCTGTCACCAGTGGACGTGCCTATTTAGACTTGGGTGATGTTGGGTTTTGATTTTATGGGTTCCTTTGAATTGTTCTCTTCTACAGTGCATTAAATATTGCTATTGGTATTGGGTATACATCACCCAATGCATGAGTACAGTAAACACTGGTGTGGATCTAGAGGTTTTGAGGGTTGAGTTTGTATGCCAAGGGGTTTCTAACGTCATTGCAATGGACAATGGTGTTTAATTTGTGTCACAAGAATAGCAAGATTTCCTGACGAGTTTGTCCATTGTCCTCCTTTGGACTGCCTTGAATACATCCCAAATGAATGGCCTCATAATACTAATTAATAGAATGGTGAAATATTGTATCCAGCGGGTTATAGATCAGAGATGTCACTCAAAGAGGTACTGAAAGAAACCTGGGAGTGACATCGTACCACATTCAACAGCATGACCGTTCAGTCCTCTTTTTCGCGTTTGATGGGAAAGTTGACTAGTTTGATGCTCAGTTCAGTATGGTGGAACTGCTGACAGCAGAGTGCTGTTCTGGACAAAGATACACATGAGGAGGAGGAGGATATATCAGCTGAAGTTTAAAAATGTGATATGATGACAAAGGTGCATTTGGCCGAGCACCTGGAAGATGGATGTTGTGACTTGGGTGAGGAGGCCTGGTTGGATGGAAAAGGGGAAGTCCCAGTTTATGGGTCGCTTATCTATTGTAGAAAGGAGTACAAGTGTGGTGCTTGTAAATACTGGTGATACATGAAGTATGGTACAGTTATGTATGTGCAAACTTCCACGAGGCCTCTTGATACTCATGAGCCGCAACCACGTCTTCATGTCAGGACTTGGGGATGGGTGCTTCCAGCAGCCTGAATGAAAACGATGGTGAGGAGGGAAGAGTGCCCTTGCTTCAGCCACTGGATTCGGTAGGAATTGTTGGCTAAGGTTTGGGAAGATACAGTTGGGAAGGATAAGTGAGAGTAACAGAAGAAGAAAGATGAAGACACTCCCACCATCATGGGAATGGCGCTTAAAGAGTAGCCAGAGTTTGGTGAGCCAGTCTCAATGGAGAAGATTTCAGTGCTGGATGTGACACCGCCCCAGCTTTTTACCAATGTATTCATATTGTATATTTTGATACATTTTAAGATCTGTATATCGATATATGTTTTTCATATGAATTATTATTATTTCTCACTAAAAAAGAAAGTGGAAATTGTTAAGAAGGCCTTATGGGGAAGGCCTGAAAGAAGGAAATTTGCAGGGTGAGCGTGCACTTCAGTTTTATCACAAAAGCACTGACTGTCACCTAATGTGTTCATGTGTTGGGGGTGTCTCAAGAGCCTTTATCTAAAGGTTATCTAGTCTCTCAGCAGAAACATATTCATGCAATGAGATCCAATCTTCTTTTTATTGTTTTTTACCTGGTTGGTATTAATGCTTTATTTTGCAGATAATTGTGACAAGGACCTGTCCTTTTCTTCTCTTCGCTGTGAAACTCACACTTTGTGAAGATGACAGAACACAGGAGCCACAAGCTACATTTGTGCATGGATTAAAAGAAACACAGATGAGCCTTTGTGCCTAACAATGGTTAAAACATTTAAACTTATAACAGTTAACAAGGATCTGTGTTTGTTGATCTACACAGTTATAAAATCAGACTTAATATTATTTTACCCTTTTGCATGCATAAAAGTCTTGTAATTTCCCCCCCAAAAAATTCCATTGTGAGAGGACACTAATAAATTATATACACAGAAGCATCAGAATGTCTAAGAATGCATATACACAACCAGAGCTGGATTGGAAATCAAAATCAACCCTGGTAAAAAAATAATCGAAAAATCCCCACACTGCAGAAGTGCATGATGCTAATGAGGCGTGTGGGCATGGTTGGGTCATTGTAGTTGATCTTGGTCTAAATGCTCAGTAGCCTGCAGCCCATATGGAAAATGCCAGAGTTGCGTAGTGGCCAGACTGGCACTGCCATCAAGGATTAATCAATAAAAACACCACAATAAGTCATTGTATCTTTCCTCTTCCTCTGCACAATTTTTTCCAATCACACTAACATGGTTATCTGCACAGACACCTATTTTGGCATGGCATTCCCAATTTTAAATAAACTCCCAAATGCAATCCCACATTGCTGTTTGAGATGTGTATACATTAGAAGGCTGACTTGAATCATTTTGTCTATGCACAGATATAGTCCTACTCAGTCACATTTGATCTGTATTTGTAGGAATAGATATGCTTCATCTAGTCATGTAAGAGAACTGCTGAATAAACAGAGGCGACCTTATTGAGTTCTCCACTCACACTCAAGGGCGTAGCTTGGTCAGTAAAACTAAGGGGGTGCGAGCTTCAGATAATCATGATGGCATATCATGTTAATGATTATTCGGGAAGCAGCGCATGAGGGGATCTTAAGGACCAGTGAGAAGGGAAAGGAGTACAGATTGTGAGGGGTACTTAAAACACAGTATTTTGTAAGATTACCTTGTTTTAAGACCATCAAAATAGATACGAGTGTGTCTGTGTGTTTTTGCGTGAGTGAGTATTTAACAATCCCAGGTGAAATCGAATGGACATCTTAATACACCTGAATGAAAATGCCTGTACCCAACTATTTATTAAATAATACATTTATTAGGGGGTGTAACACCCCAAACATCCCCTCCCCTTTGAAGCTATGCCCCTGCTCACAAAGATGCCCATTTTATCAGAGAAGGATCCTTTTCACGCTTATTATATAACTAATCTCTTAGTTGCAGATAGTTCAAATACGTTGCTCTAAATGCGTGCTGAACACGGATTGTAAGTCTTTGAAAGGCATCCTACGATCGCTGCTTACTAAATCTGAATGGTTGCAACCCTGCTCTCACACCAGACTGGAAATGTTTCTGCCTGACAAGTAGTATGCAGCCCTACTGCGCACAACTTGAGGGAAGCATCCCCAAACCGTTTGTTCTTGTTTTTAGAAAGCATTTCTACCAAACCGACGTTTTCAACCAATATTCTTTATTTAGATACAAAAGTTTGCTTCAATGCTTTTCCATGCATATTCAAAATAATTCCTTTTTCATAATGTATCTGTGGTACTGATGATACAATCTGGACCTTGCATCTCTTGAGATGACATATTTCTCCCATTGTGTTTCATGTAATCACATGGTTTTCTAATGCATTTCGGGCAAATAGTAGCCTTTATCAGGGGGAAGCTGCAAACAATTGCAAACTTATAAAATGATACTGGGCGGTCAGAGCCACCACCGTCTATTATGCACCTAGTGTAATGTAAATAAATGTCACTAAGTGGTATAAGCGTGAAATAAGTTCGAGAAAACCGCAACCAATTTCTGTGCCACAGCAGAGATACCAGACTACATATTCCTACCAATTCTGTGGGAATTACAGGATTATCTCAGAGTTGAGTCATTACATGAAAATCAGGTTTCCGAAAAGTTTTAAACAACATCCAACATATTCTTAATGAATTCGCAAGCATCCTAAACCTCACTTTCTTAGAATACTTTGAATGCCTGAACTTAAAAGCAAAGCCATACATTTCACATTGCCCAAGCATTTCAGATACAAAACTGTTGTCCATGTTGCCTGCAACTGTTGAAATGATTAATCATCTATTATACCCCTGTGATAATGCTATATACTAATTCTTCAAAACTGGGAGAGCCCATCCATCCTCCGTGGAACAAGGAGCAACACATCTTTTTCCTGATGTGTCTTTCCCCATACAATTTGTGTAATGAGTGAATTCAATCATATAAAGAAGTTTTAAGCATGCAGCATGGGAGTGGCTGAAGGAGGAATAAATAATGGGGTGATATGAACATTTGGTCGAGTTTGGCTCAACCTATAAGTGTTAATGACTATTCATCACATGATGTAAAAGGATTCTTAATCTGTGCAAACAGATGTGTAATAATTTAACTAAAACAGTTTGGTAAGATCCTTTCTGACTTGTATAACTATGTAACAGACAGCACAGTTGACAATAGAATTCTTTAACTCTCTAGGTAAGACATTATAGTCAGATACAACCAATAATGGTTCAGTGTTAGAGTAATTAATTCTGAAAATTGAAATAATAAACAATTGTAAATATATAACAAACAAACCAGGGAGGATACAATGCAAACATCGAAAAATTACATATCAAAATATTCTTAACCTTCAACAAATCTTATTAAGAATAATTTATTATTTCATCAATTTTATCACGCAGACAATTTCAAATCAACCAATACAAATGTTAAATATGATTTTATGACAACAACCAATTATACGTAGCTGCTTAAATCGAAATTGGGTATCAGGCTGCTTACATCGAAATTGGGTATCAATACCGAAACTGACTGCCAACATTGAAATGGATGGCTGCCACTGCCAATTAGAAGACTGTATGATGTGACAAACAACACAGAAACCATGAATTGGTTGTTATAAAATCATTTTAATATTTGTAATTCCGGTGGGAGTTTCTGGTCTTTCTCAGGTGGACAGCAGAATAAAGAGCTGATTAAAAATCCCACATTATATTGTAATAAAATATTGATTTACAAGATTTAAGGCTTTCAGACTTTCATTCACTTGGAGACAGTTGCTGATTTTGAAATTGAAACACATCTTTAAAGCAAAAGGCTCAATCACTGAGACCAAACACCAGAGGGAATAATTAAAATCCCTCCATGGCGCCAAGGCTGAAAAACACTTCACTCATGTAATCCTATTTATTATTGGTCACACTGACGTGCCTAAATCAAGCCTTGAAATTGGCCCAAAGAACTTGAATGGAATCTCTAATTTATGTAAGACATTCCACAAGAACTCCCAGTTCACTCGATAAAGCCATCTCTGTATATATATATATAAAAAAAAACAACTATGACAAACCTTGTGAAAAATGAGCAATTGCTAGTGGGTCTGAGAAGCAAGCCTCTGCCAGATATAAAGCACATTTGCTTTAAACTCATCACATCTCCAATGACCAATGCCAGGCGATCTCCTAAATTTTCATGAATATCTTTTGTTTAGGAATGTGATGGGTCGGTAAAAGTCACGTCTGATGGGATACTTTGTGGCTTTGGGATCATACATACATGTCCCTCTTTAAAAAGTGTCTGTATGTACATGTGAAATCCAGATTTGGTTACACAATGTCAGCAAATGGTGTGTACAAAAGTCTGGCAACGTTATGCATATATTTCACAGCTAAACCAATCTGGTCCTGGTAACTTGCAGTTAGGCAGATCCCTGATTGTTTTATCTAACTGATTTTATGTTACATGGGAAGTAAGATTGATCATGTTTTCAATGCTAACCTGAGGTAGCTCTAAGTCTTGGAAGAAGGATTGAATTTTCTGTATAGTAGGATCAAGAGTATGCCTAAATAGCTTTGTTAACTTGGTAGACAAAAAGGCTACTTTTTCCAGTTCCTGAAGCCTTTGGTCACTTTAGGGTCTTCTATCACAGAGATTTTTATCTTGTCATTTTTGTTCTTGACCTGCAAACTAAAAGCTGACCAACTTTGCTCCCCTCTTGATATAACTACTGTTAACACAAGGTAGATTACTACAGCTCTCTGCAGCTTCCTGTGAGATAGTAGCCTGTCCTAATTGTATCAGCAGATTCTCAACCTACTGCATTTCGTTATGCCTATTTGGTGCATCCCATGAAATATGTATTCTTTTGACAACTGCCTTACAGCAATCCCAGATAATACGATGTTTCAATGTGTGTCTCAATAGTGCACTTAATCTGCTCCATGAAATCCTAATTTTCTACAAGAAGACTGTTGAATCACCAGGGTGCAGAATTTCCTGGAGTGGACTGCACTTCGGTCTCCATTTCTAAAACACTAGGCAATGGTCAGAGAAAATGGGAGGCATATTTTCAACCTGTATATCTCTGGTCTCTGGCAATTAAGTAACATTCTAGCCTGGCTTAATTTCCACGTCTAGCACCCTTATGAGAATATATTGACACTACTTATGATGTCTTTTTCCATACTTCTACTAGCCGGTGGACCGACATCAGCTCCTTCAACTATCTTGTCACTTGCCAACTGCAGATTCTTGTACATTTTCAAGATTTTAAAGCAAGACCCGTCAAAGTGCTGCCTTCTTTTCTTCACTCTTGATTATAGCACTGCACTGAAATTAGTGTGATCTTTTTGGCACGTGTGAGTATGGATACCTTCACACACATCGAGCATGTCAACGGAATACAGTGCTGCCATTATTGTGCCAGTACAAAGGAAGGGTAAGCTATGCCTGTGGTCTTCTGAACCACAAACATAGGACATTACCTCCACCTTCCAGAGGGATCTCCACCTGACTGAGTTGTCTGTACACTGACAGTAATTGCCATATGGTTGTTCCTGTCAATGTATGAAAAGTTTGACTGATGGTACCCTCAGCCATGACGGCCAACCGTCAAACATTTCATACTTTTTTTGTGTCTCAAAAACAAACTCCTAAACTGGAAGGTCGAATTTGAACAATAAAAAACTAATGACCCACAGAACCCTGGGAGTTTTCTCACATGGTATGTTGGTCATTATTGCATTTTTCCTGGTGGTGATGGACAGGAACAAAATCCTTTACACAGTCCAATCTAAATAGAATGGATGATGTTAAGTCCTTCCTCTGACTGACTCTAATCCGTCGACCATCAGAGGAAGTATTCCTTCGATGGAGCCAAATGGGGCTCCATCAACAGAATATTTACAGTCAGTCTGACTGTAAATGAATGAGGCAGGAAGACCAACAGTTTGGTGCATAGGGTACTCCAGCACATTTGAGATGGAGCACCTTGCATGGCAAAATCTAATCAGGCTCTTAGTCATGGATATTCACCCAAAAATTCCCAGGGGCTAAAAAGTATTGTCTGTGGTGTGACTGATGGCCGTACTGATGTCAGCAGAGTGGGGGCTATGGGAGTGTAATGTAAGCGTAGGGGAAGTGAAGCATATACATGTTGTAGACAGTGAGTTGTGGAGTTATTTTGAGGTTTTCATTCCATACTGCAAGATAAATTAAGTTCCTAGTCTCTATTAGAGTCACATATTTGCAATACTGTGCTATGCTGTGTCTGAGTCGCTATCCCTCAACCGCACTTTGAGGTAAGCCTTTTTTGCTTGATATTGCTACCTTTGATGAGTCAAGTCTACAAGTGAAGTACCTTAATTATTGAAATGGAGTAAAATAGGAACTCAGGCCTCATAATATCATTATGCCTTTAGTTTCTTATCTGTAAACATTAGGAGTGCTGAGAAACAGTCTTAGTTAAGGTAGCGAATGCCACAAAAAATCCTTGACAAAGAGGTGTGCAATTCACTGAAGTTGACTTTTAATTAGGGGTGAGCGGAATGATTCATTCCACCCACGTAATTGGTGGAATTTGGAGACTCTCTGTTACTTTTGTAACACAGAGTTCTGGTAAATTCTGCCAAACACCACATGGTGCAATTGTTTCCTGCAAGGCTTCAGAAATGCGAGCTGCTTTTTCAGCACAGCTCGCTCTACTGGTGCTAAATTGCAGTACGAGCAGCTCAACATGCATATTTTCCACCTGATGGAGGACCTTCGTGGAATCTCGATGAGTTTTTATGTAACTCTGCGGAATTCTGTGGAGTGAAACTCCATGAGTTCCGCCCACCTCTACTTTTATTCCTGACTTTACCACTTTGACAAAATATGTTGATTGGGAACTCTGCATTTACTCTGTCTCTCAGTTTGTTGTGGGTGCAGTGCCTGTTTCAAAATGGATTTTAGTGTTCCATGTAGGAGGACGCTAGGATTACCATTCTGTTTTCCCCACTCACACCCCGAGTCACAGATGCTGCGTTTAGTTTGGCGGAAGACCTTTGCAATCTGGGATCTACCTTAACACATTGTATTTTGGGCCTCTTTGTAATAAAGCTAACAGAAACTCCTGCAAATGTAGCTAGGTCAGGGTCCAGGAACATTTACTCTATTGGTCAGAGAGGAATTAAAAGGGTCTTAGGATGTACCTCCCTCACAGGATGGTGAATGCTGCTAGGCTAAACCCTCACCCAGCCTTCCTCAGAACACTGAAGGTCTTGCGAAAGGAGACCACGTGGACTGAACCTGATGCACTTGGCATCTGTGACCTGTGAGAAGGGCCTGAGGAGGTTGGACCCCCATCCACTTAAAATCCAAGGACAGCAATCTCCAAGGATAATAAGCCTGATCCTCTGGGTGGCACCAGGAACATAAATAAATCTGAAGAGGACATTCTTGTGAAAAACCCCAGATGACCAGTGACAACTGGACCTAGACTGGACTTTGCTGTTGTTCTCAGCCTGACACCCTGAGTGTCTCTAAGTGCTCTCCATAAGTCCATGGGTGCCTTGAAATTATAGTCCTGTGGTTGTTTGGGCACCAAAAGATGTTTGGGAATTGTTTCTAAGTTTTTACTTCAGACCTCCAGAACTTCAACGGGACCTAGTGCAAAAAGTATCTGACTGGCAGTTGCACAGCATCAAATTTATTTCAGGACTGTCCCGCATAGAGAAGAGTTTTTCTTCAGAAAAATGACAAACTCCCTTTTCAGATTGAGATTTCAAAACTTTTTCGAACTTCCCTGTTTCCAGGACCTAGGGGGGGGGGGATCTATTTGGTGTATCTGAGCCGCACTACATCAGAGTCAACCTCAGATCACACCTAAGTCCCAGTCTACCACGACCATTGACTACCATTAGTGCTTTGTGCACTATTTTCATCTAAATCTTTAAAAATCCAAACCTGTAGTTCCCCTTATTGAAATTTTTTTTTTGCGGTGTCATTTTGTTTATTAAATTATACTCTATTTTTCTGTTTAAATTTGGTATTTATAATTTTCTCTCTTTTTATAAATAGGAATGGAACATTTATTGTGTTTTTTTTTACTTTTGACAGTTTCAGTACTTCTAAATGCTGTAAACTTTTTCTCCATGTTAAGAAGGTCTGCTCTGTGCATAGCTACCAGGGTTTGAGTTCAGGTTTAAAATAAAGAAACTTTTGACCTGATCTCACAAGATAGTGACTTTTTGCTTGTCGTGGACTCCCAGCCCTGCCAAAGAATAAACTTTTCTCACACATATAAAGTAAAACACTGATGACCCAGAACCCCAATTACCTATATTGTCTCTACATTGTTATCGATTTTGTTATTGCTCCATCTTTTGGCATTGTATACCCAAACAGTTTACTACATTTATCTACTATGAATTGATTCTTGAGGTGATTTTTCATCTCACTACTTTGACTAATAATGGATGCAGGATGCAGCAGGTAATTGTGTAGTAAGCGGCTTATGCTTTATCACACCAAGATCCATTCGGGCACTTTATCAAAATGTGCATAAACAGATGGACATATAAGCTACTAGAGAAGACTACTTATTTTTGTCTATTTGCTAATTGTGTCGGTATGTGAATATGAAATTTTAAAAAAACTTTCAATATTTTTGAGAATTATCTCTTAGTTATTTTGGATCTCAAGACATTCTTCTATCAATCATTTAGATAATTAGCATTATAAATATGAGAGTATGGTGAACACTAATGTGGTTCTAGAGTTTTTGTGGGATGAGGTGGACCACCTCTACTAAGATCTTGGTGCCCACACATTAAAGTGTACAGGTTCTTTGCCCCACTTTGCTCTGGTGCTGCAGCCTTTCCTCATGGTTGAACATAGGTCACTTTCTGTGTTTTCATTCTTCACATCTGCTCCCCACAGTGCAGCCATTTCAAATGATGTTTCCATTGACATGAGATCATATAAGTAAGCTGTTGCAATGCAATGTTATGCCTCACTTACACACAGCTTTTATCTGCCTATAGTTGAAGACCTGTATTTTACAATACTAATGCGTAGTGTAGGCTTTGCATCACCCTATTGCTTATCATTCATGTCAATCTCATTTGTTTACTTCGTATTCGTTGGCTTCTCTTCAACTTCTTCTGTTTGTCTTGTCAATCCCTGGAGCAAGCATCTTTACCATCATTTTGAGTCAATGACTCGCATCCTTTTACAGCTCACATCTCCATGTGAGTGCACACCTTTTCTTGCACTTTCACCCAGCATGTTAAAATGCATCTTTTAGTGAGGGTGATTTTTACATTCTGGGTTTGAAAATACCACTTTTAGAAAGTAGGTATTTTCTTGCCTAACCATTCAGTGTGCCTCTGCTAGGTAGAAGACAATAAGGTCCAAGAAGTACATATATATAAGTAGTTGGAGGTGCACGTATGGAGAGCCTAAACTAGGATGAGCATCTTGATTCCCTTAAAATTCGGCTTTGTTGGGTGCATCAGCAATCTTTAATTATGAATTACACAGTATTCTCTTGCTCAATTACTTAAAGTTTATGGGGGTAAGATACTTTCCTTGGCTATCGGTGGCTTGGAAATAGTGTGTTATGATCCACGTCTCTTGGAAGCTGAGAAAGAGTAGCAGTTTGAAACTAATTATAAATCTGTCCGAATGGACAATAGTGCAGGCGGGGGAACATATGTTGAGTATTTTTAGTAAATTAACCTTAAGTAAAAATACATTATTATTTTAAGCTTATGATGGACAAACACTTTAATCAATGAAAAGCAATGGGCATCTTTTACAGTCAAAGCAACCATAAATAGACCAGCTTTACATATATATCCCTTAGCGAGGTTAAGGAAGATCTAGCAGAGACATGGTCAATCACAAGAATGTCTTTCCTTGCATCCATTGTTTCACTGGAATAACGAAACCTGAAGGGGCCCCCCTGCAAGGTACTTGGAGGGGCCCCATCCATACTCAATTGGGAGTTCCCTGGCTAGAGTACTGTACTGAGGGGGGCCCCCTGGAGCCTGAGGGGCCCCCGCACCGCAGGGGCTGCGTGGGCCTGTGTTACACCAGTGCATTGTTTATCAGACTGTAAATTGCGATCAGAGGTGCTAAGAATACATTTGGGATAGAATCCAATAATTGCTGTACCAGGTTTTTTGCTCAAAGGTGAAAGCAGAAACACAAATCTATTTATGTCCATACAACATTAAGGCCAAGATTTACAAAGGATTTGTGCCAGTGCAAAGTGACACAAAGCCACGCAGTCATGCAAGGGTATTGACTAGCTACCACAAAAGATATTTTGTGCTTAAAAAGGTGCACTTTTCTCAATGTAAATACTGCTTTGAGCTGAATTGCACCACTTTGCATCAAGTCAGAACACCCATAGTTTTTGGTGCAAAGCCTGATCTACAAAGACAGCCAGGACGGGCTTTGCATCAAAAATAATGCAATGTATCCTTGAAGCAGGCACTAAAAAGGAAATTTTTTTAATTTCTCTAAAGATTCCAAGCAGTGCATGTGTGCTGCACTGCACAGCACACATACAATGTGTAGAATGTTTCAAAATGTGTCTAAGCATAGGACTTTGTTCTGGAAAGCTATGCTTCCAGTCCAAATCTTATGACAGACAGAATGCACACTCATCTGCAATGGTGTCCTTGGCAATAGGTAGCCTTTATGATGCACCAGCAGGAGAAATAACAGCAGCAGTAGGCCATATTTGGGTTCAGCCTACCAAATGACGCAAGCTAGCTGGTAGCTAGCTTGGGCTTACCAAGAACTTACACGGGCTTACAGCCTGCCTATCGCTTACCATTATTAGCTTTATTGTCACTCTCATTTGTTTATTTCTTATCCAGTATCTTTCCTTGTCCCAGCTTGTCCATCTTGTGTTTGTCCCTCCAAGAAGAATAGTCTGTTTACCATCTCTCTGAGTGGCTTTCTTCTATCCTTCCACTGCTCACTTTTAGGTAATTACTTTTTCTTTTTGTTTACACACTCCATGAGAGTGCATGTGTTTTCAAGCTCTCTGCACCCCAAACACCCGGCCTCCCCTGCACTCCATGTTACCCCCTTCCTTTTTGCTCCTATGCCCACTCCCCGTTGCTCCCTTACCCCACTCCTCTGTTGCTCCCATGTCTACCATCTCCTTTTTTCCTTTTTAAATAAATATTTTATATTATTTATTTATTTTTTATGGAGGAAGGACCAGACAGCATATTGCTGCCTGTATTTCTGCTTTTAAAGAAAGTGCATGCGCACTTCTTTTCATTTTTTTAAATTACCTATCCATACTGGATCAGTAAAAAATTTAAAAAAATTATGTCTGCATCACTTTATAGGCATGCATGTGTAAGTGTTCATGTGTGTACACACGTCATAGCACATGCCAGTGCCTACAAAATGATGCTGCTGCAGCTGGTCATCGCACCTGTTAATTCTTTTTCTATTTTAGCCATGCTGCACAGCATCTTGCCAATACTTTACAGTATCAGCAAAAGGCACTGGACAAAGACAATCAGTCCCAGAGGCGAGACCTATTGGCTTTGTCAATGCTTGCTAAAGAATCTGGCTGTGTGCCCCTTTCCTCTGCTTCACCAATGGTGTGCATAAAGTCTGGTTGCTGTGATGCCTTCCCGTAATATTCAATTACTCATGTGCTATTCATATAAAGTTTGTGTAACCCATGTTTATAAGGTAATCTTTAATTTCCAGTTAGCAAAAGATCTTTTAGCAAATATGAACTTTTTGGATGTATTTGGGAAAGGTTCTTTTTAATTGCTTCTGAACAGAATTTTGTGTAATTTTAAGGTGAATTTATCTCTGTACTTTGAGTAATACTTGTCTCAATAAACTCTTACTTGAACTGAGCTAAATTCTGTTCAGGATTGCCTGGAAAACCAAGTCGTTTATAAAGACTGAAAATAGTGACTTTAATATTCAGTTTCGAGATATTTTACGATATATGTTTTTTCTTTTACTTTTTTAACAATGCTATACAAACAATCACTGGAAATGCCAATAGCTTAGCACTCACATTATAAATGCAAGACCTATCGGCTTTGCTTGTGCTTGTATATGTGCTATTGTTAATAGCTACAATGGGGTGATGAACAAAATAACTCCTTCGAATGCAACTGAAATCCATCATATGAGACGAAGGATGTCCAAATGCTAAAATAAAGTATAATTTGAAGTAAGAACAACACAAGATTTTATAGCATTCCATACCACACGCCTGCTTTGAGTGTTGTAAACAACACCTTAATAACAACTAGCCCAATTCACCACACCTTATCTAACCAGAGTTCCAGAAATGAAAGAATGAAAAATGTTACAAATAAAAAATACAGAAGCTTTTCACAAAAAAACATTAGCACAGACAAAATACAGACAGATAATTTAACAACTTCTTGTTAAATTTTGCAAACGTTGCAGTACAGCTAAAGCTGAGAAGTGCAAGAGCAATTATTTGGTGATTAACGTCTCCTGGCATCCTTTAGGCAATGAGCTTAGGTGATGTTTACAATGACACATAATAAAGAGATTCCAGCATAAATTAGTTCATCAGACAGCAAACTCTCTTTTTTGAGATTCACATTTTGCTTATGCAAAGTAAAGCGTTGACTGACCCTTTAGAGGCAGAATGCAATCGGAGAACCTCACAGGCCTATGATGGTGGGGGCAGAAGTCATTCATGCATGTTGACGACAGCTGCTTCCCCACAGAGGCAATTAATAGAATAATGCTCTCTCTTGACCGCCATCTTAATCTTGGGCTGCTAGCGTCAACGGCAACCAGAGCAAAAGTATGAATCTGCGCCGACAGCTGTAGACAATATTTGCTTTCCCATTTCAAATATTCCTTGACATTTTCATCTTTCATTTTCCGCCCGCTTTTATGTGTGTCATAACGAGAACTTCTCTAGGCGGCATGAATCTGCAAAGCGCCTCTGACTTACTCTGCCCGTGAACCGAAAAGCAGGCTTGGTTTGAAGCATTTTCACATCCCAGCCCATCTCTTCGGCTATACATCTTACGTAGAGCAAGAACCCCTCACACTATATCTTTGCACGTGCAACCGATTATTTTTGAAAGGGCAAACTCTAAAAGAGGATCTGGTTGTTAAATCTCGACACTGACATGTTGCTTAGCAATGCAGTATCAATTCTATGAATGAGTTTAACCGAGAGAGAGGTTTCAGGTTCTATTAGCTTAATTTTTTTGAACAAAATATTTCCCTAACATCTTATTCCCATAATAAAAAAAAAGAATAATGTATATGTCCAACAGTTTTCCAAATCAAAATCTTTCTTCTTGCATATTTTGGGCAATGTGCACATTGTGAAAAATAAATCTTGTGATGTTCTGTGCTGTTATTACATGTGTAGAAAAGCAGTTTAAGTCCTAATTTTGAAACAACAATTATTGTGTCCTTGCAACTCCACAACATCCTCCCCTTCCTATCAACAAATCTCCCCCAATTCCAGGAGTTCCATATTTGTCTTTCGGCTTCATCTTGTTTAATCCACAGAACATTAATTCTACCTTGAGAGTGTGAAACTCTCTAATAGCATTAAATGCCTTTTGCCTCGAGCTTCACGGTTGCTGCAGGCCCTGACTGCCGCTTGGGTGTATATGTCATACGGGGAGCGGGGTATTTAACAACCACTGTAGCTCTTGGCAGCCAGTTGTAATACTATATCATAAAATGAAAAAATAACTGACAGGCACTGTCGTAAAACAAAAATATTACACCACCCCCCCAGCCAAAACTTGTTGTGTGGCCCCTAAAAAATGTCAAGGGCATGCTGACCCATAGCTACACAGAAGGCATGAGCTGGGTGAGGCTTCTAGGGGGATGGGAGTCCTGCTTCCCATGAGCGCTTCAGGGTGCTTCATTATGCCCAGCTGTCAGGAGGTAACCTCCAGTGTGCCATGTTCCCACCAGCTTTAAATTGATTTCCGGCAATAAATGCATTACCAAAGGTGATAACTGCTTTTTGTATTAGTATCTGGGCATTTTAGAAATAAGTACAAATTCCAACTTCTTTGATTATTCATTGAACATATTCAATGTTTTAGTTGTGCAAATGCCTTAAGAAGAAAATACGGCATGCATGTTTGAATCTCAGCAGACCACCAGCATGCGATTAGACTGTGATGGAGCAGGGTTTTGAGAAAATAAAACCTGCTCGGATTGAACCCTCAGTAACATTCATTAACAGTGTGCTCTGAAAATTTTATTAAAGAATGCTAAAATAAGGGGAAATGCTTTTGCGCATGCGTGTACTAATCCATGAAACTAGGCCGCAAATGCTTTTAGCTAAAGTAGATACAAAAAAACTAATGCTGCTTTTGTGCACGTTAATAATATTCTGCTAGGAAATAACATGGGTTGCCCATGGGTTAGTGCAATGCTGGGATGGTGTACAATGAAATTACATTTCATGAAAATAATAAATGTTTGTGTTTGTTTTCTGTAGAAAAGCAAGCATGGGCCTACACTTCTGCATGCCAGTCTGGGGTTAATATTTGGTAGAAAAATAAATGGACAAAAGATGGTTTCCAGAAGGGAAGAGAGAATGCAAAAGTTGTACATGACCTTCGTAGTGTACTGAATGACTGCCAAGCTATGGAAAACAAAATATGATATCAGTGGAAGCAAATAACGTCCTACTCGAGATGATGGCAGAGGCGAACAATGGAAGCGTAGAGACTTGCAACATTTAGTGAATTGCAGGAAATATGTACTATGATTATGTTCAAAGTTGTTTCCTGGGAAGAATCTGTTGTAATGCTGAATGTTTAAAACAAAGGGACATTGAATAAAATGGTCATGTTGAGAGTGGTGTGACAGTACACCCCCATCCTTGGCCAATGAGAGACAGAGTCTATTCTCATATTGAAACAAATGTGGGTTGGACATTTAGGTTTTAGGGTATAATTGAAAGTCCCCGGTGGGTGTGGTTAGGGTCGGCATGTGTTAGCTAGCGGGAGATCGTCGTTGTCGTCGGTTTGCTGTTTCCAGATAGAGGTCTACCTGTTTCCTGATTCCTGACTTAATCTTTGCCACTCAACTCTCCTTGAGGGGCCTTACTGCCCTTTGGCCAGAGGGTAGATTTTCTTGATTCTTAGTTAGGTTAGTATAGATATAATCCTGAATTTGCATAATCATTTGCAAATGTATTTTGTCTCTGAAACTTTTCTCTCTTTGCCTATCCACTCCTTCAATGCATTGTTTATTTGATATGAGTTTGTTTCTATACATTGCTAATACTTTTCCTCTGTGATAATCATTATTTGCATTGTGTGACTGTACTTGATGAGCATTTATTTCACATTATTTTAATATAAACATTATAAAATACACACACTGAGTCTGTTATTATTTAGTAGCGTAAATAAGCACATATTATTGTCATCAACTTTTCAACACCTAAAAAGTTCAGTCGCCACAATTATTTTGTAAGGAGAAATGCAGGTTCAAATGCTTTGTTTAGTGAGTTAGGTATAAACCTTGCATCACACTGAACCCAGCGTGAAGGGATTAGTTGGGTAAAGTAAATGGGCCTGTGTTTGTGTAAAATTATTGATCCCTGATCGCTGGATCAGTTTTGGTAGCAGAGGACGGTTACTTATTGATTAGTTTGGCAATAATTATTGATTATTGATTTATTGGTTATTAATATGAAAAGTTAGTGTCTTTGTTTTATGTTGTTCAGAAGTATGGGTACGGAGTTACCTAGGATGATGTTATTTTAGCCTAAGTGGCAGAGGAATAGTGTGGAAAAAGTATCAAACTGCAGAAGTACTTTGTCTGTTGTCGTAATATCGGACTGCGAAAGGCTGTTGATGATATTTAGGAATTTATTAGAGTGAAAGAAGATTGCATGAAATAGTGAAAGGTCCGCTTCCGAAACTCTGGCCTTACATCCCCAAAGGAGTACCAAGACCTCTTTCTGAAAGGAAAGTCCTCTTCCGAAACTTTGGCTAGTATCCCCAGAGGAGTACCAAGACCTCCTTTAACTTGATTGAGAGTAGAGTAGCGCTGGTCGGTATTTTACTAGAAGTAAAAGAAATCTTTTTGAATGATCGAACTGTCTCTTTTTACTAGTGGAACAGACAAAGTAGCATTGTTTTGTGTTGTTGCTAACAAGAATTTAGTTAAGAAAACCTAGAAATACATTGCCGTATTATTTTGTAAAGGGAGGGTCAGTAGCAGGAGTAATACTGACGTCACAAAAAGCCGCGCTGGTATTGGTCAGGCAGCGGGCGTGTAGTGAGCCCTGATTGGTTGGTTGTTGTGAGCAGTGCTGGCATTGGTCAAGATAGTGGATACGTAGTGAGCCGTGATTGGTTGGCTGGTATTGGTTGAGATTTAGCGAATAGAGTGAGAGGATTTACGGAAGATTTCCCTTGTTTGTTTTTGGTTTATATAGTGAGAAAAAGAGTGTTTAAAAATGAAGATGGTAAAAAGAATAAAAGATTTCTTCAAAAAGGACACGCCGATAGTTACTAGAGAGGGACTTCCTATACCTCCTCCAAGTTCGCCTGCTTCTTTTATGATGTTGGAACGTGGGTATCATATGTGTACATGGTTAGAGAATTGGATAAGATATACGGAAGATGATGGAGTTTTAGATTTTCCAGAGCATGGTACATTTAACGTAAGGATTTAGGAAAACTTGAGGGAACGGATGAATTCATTGAAACCAAATCCTAGACCAATGCAATATGAAGCACTTGAGGAATGGGAACATGAGGCATATAAACAAGAGAGAGACAGGAATGGAATAAAATACAGGAATATAATATCAAGGTATTCTGAGGCTAGATGGGATGATCAAATGAAAAGATGGAGGACAAATGTAATTGCAGATGGATTATATCCAGTATTAGTTGCTGAAGATCAGGCTGGAGGCAAAGGTAAAGAGAAAAAGAAAAATTTAGAGACTTCAGAACTAGATGTAGACTCGGATGAGAATGATGATGAATTAATGGATGAAATACTATTAAAGAGACCTCCACCATATCAGGAAGGTTCAGGGGAAACAATTCCAAATGCACCACTAATTGAAATACAAGTTCCTCAGATTCCACAAGATCCACAAACTCCGCAAGTTTCACAGGTTACACAAGTTCCGGTAGCCTCTCAAGTTTCATTAGGTACTCGAGTGTTGCAGGAGAGTGAGATTGACATTTTGAATAAAACAAGAGAAGAGTTAACTCAGAGAATTAGTCAGATGAGTCTGAATGCAGAAGCATTATCGGTACTTGTAACAATTGGGCCTATAGTTCCATTATTTGGGAAGAGTCAAATTATATCGTGAGTACATGCATTGACAGTTCCCGTGAATAATGTCAGGAATGTTAGTGGATCGGAACAAGTTGAGATGAGTACTTCCTTGATTGATCTTCCAGTAAGTGAAAACGTAACTGAAATACCAAAGAGAAGTGTACAAATGGATCCTAGAAAAATAGTGCAGAATGTTAGAGGAACAACTCCAGTGTCAGGGAGTTCGGTGGGTCCTTCGCCAGAGGAGTTAGATGACTGGATAAGAGGAATGGAAAATAATAAGTCTCAATCGAGTCCAGAGAGATTGAGTAAGTACCGAGATGAAGAGTTGTTATTTTTGTGTAAAAATATTACATGGAAAGCAAAGAATCTACATGAGAGGTTGGCAGGAGCTGCACAAGAATATGGAGTAGACATAGAGAAGTCTAAAGTTTTGCAAAAAACGTACAGACTGGATTTTACTGATAAAGATTTGGAGAGTTTGAATACATCTGGCAAACGATTGCAAATAAAAGAATTAGTAAATACTTTGAAGAAATGGGGTGATTTAGAACGGTGGAAAGGTAGATGGGCGAAAAAGAGGGAAGATATGCTTGCAAGTAAAAATGCGTCTTTATTTCCATTAAGGGAAACAGGACAAGCTGAAATGGTATTATTATTATTATTATTATGTAGCTTATAGAGCGCGCGGCTACCCCCAATGGAAGTGTCCCGGCGCTAGTGACAGATAGAAAAAGGGAGGATAGGAGTTGGATTGCCACGGGTGCTAAGGAAGACTGAAAAGCCATGTCTTCAAGGATTTCCGGAAGCTTAGCTCCGTGTTGGCCTTTCTGATGTGTACAGGCAGGGAATTCCACAGAGTTGTGGTTCGGACTGTAAAGGATCTTCCTCCTATTCTAGCCTTAGCGAAACGAGGGGTGTTAAGGAGTTCAAGATGATTGGATCTTAGGTTTCTTGTTTGCTGAGATTTACGATGAGAGAAGTTCCAGGTGATGGATATGTTCACGTTCCCTGGTCAAGACAGGATATATTATCCTTTACAAATGATTTTCCCAGGTTGAGAGAGAAACCTTTTGAGTGGTACAAACAGGTAGAGAGGTTTGTAAAAGTTTCAAAAGTATTGTTGAAAGATTTAGATGGCTTGTTTGAAATTGTAGTGCCAGCTGATTTATGGACTGAGTGCAAAATTACTGTTGATTGGCCAAAAGAAGAATATCCTAGAGATATGAAAACAGGAGCACCTTCAGAAGAAGTAATGAAAAAATATAATCAAGTAATTACTTTCCTGAAAGGTAAAATTTCTCCAAAAGAAACAGATTGGGTTAAAATTGATAGGACAACACAGGAACCCAAAGAATCGGTACATGCTTATTATGAGAGGTTGTTACCAGTGTTTAAACAGTATAGTGGTTTTGAGAGTATAGGTGACAAAGATATGGGACATTTTGTATATAGGTTTGTTTTTGGATTAAAACACGAAATTAGTAACATGATTCAGCAACATTTAATTTGTTGGCAGAGTAAAACAGTCGATGAGATTCTGAGATATGCTAAATATTGTAGTGATGATATTGAATCAAGGCATAAAAAGCTGAAAGAGAAAATTATGTGGGCACAGGTGAAAGTGGCAGAACAGAAAGATGGAAATAATGTTTCTCAAACAGGTTTTCAGATGAGAGGACAAAATCAAAATTCCCAGAATGATAAGGTACCAAATGGACGTAGAGGTAGAGGTAGGATGAGTAGAGAAGAACTGAAAAAGAAATGTCCTTGTCATGCGTGCGGAAAGTTTGGACATTGGAAGAATGAGTGTAAATCCTTGTTAAGAAATAATGGAATGAATCAAAATTTCAATACGCAGATGCAGAATGAGGTGGTTGTGATCAACAACAGCAACAACAGCAGCAGGTAGTTACACTACAGGCACAACAAGTACAGGTGCCACAAGCTCCTATGCCAAATAATGTGAATGCTCAAGTGCAGAGATACAGTGCGAGTGCTGGATTTCACGCAGGTGAACAAATTGGTAAGAATCAAAATGTACAAGTCATTTCACAATATTTGTTGCAATGTTCAGAGGGTGATTCAGACTCATCTTAATGACGGTGCCTGAGGGGGGAGGAAGAGTGAGTGCTTGGCGCATCTCTAGAGGTAGATCAATCAGGTCCTTTTGTTGATGGAAAAGTGGAAGGTAATGATGTTACATTCCTTGTGGACACTGGTGCTACCCGTTCTACTATGAGAGCAGCAGAAATTCCAAACCTACCCCTCTCTGCAGAAACTATCCTAGTTGTAGGAGTCTCAAATAAACATTTTAAGACTCCAATAACAAAACCAATAGAAGTTCATATTGGAAGATTCAGAGACATGCATTGATTTGTGGTATGTGATACTAGTCCGGTGAACCTTTTAGGTAGGGATTTGTTATGCAAGATGAATTGCACCATCTATTGGACGCCAGATGGTATTGCTTTTCAAACACCAGATGAGGATGTTGCTTTTAAAATGATGTTAGCGAAGCAAGGGACAGAAGTGAATGACTTGTATTCATTGCTTACAGAAAAGGATTTACCTGTAGAGTTGAGAAATGCAGTAAGGTCTGATGTATGGGATTTTACAGGAAAGGACATTGGTTTAATGAAGGGTGTGGATACTATTCAGGTTACAGTTAAACCAGGTGCAGTATATCCAAACACACCACAGTACAGGATGAGTCCTGAGATCACAGCAGGAGTGATTCCTGTAATTGATCAAATGATTGAGCAAGGTATTCTAAAAGAAATATTAGGTAGTCCTTGTAATTCACCTATTATTGGGATAAAGAAACCAAGTGGAAAATACAGAATAGTACAAGATTTGAGAAATATTAATAAGATCGTGGTACCTTGCTGTCCAATAGTACCAAACCCAGCAGTGATTTTTTATCAAATTCCTTGTGATGCAGAATGGTACACAGTGAGTGATTTGTGTCAAGCATTTTTCTCGATACCCTTACATCCGGATAGCCAATATCTTTTTGCTTTCCGGTTCGGAGACCGTGTTTTGGCATGGTGCCGAGTTCCTCAAGGGTATACAGAGAGTCCTTCGATATTTAATCAGATTTTGCAAAACATTTTGGAGTCATTGATCATGCCGGAAAATTCAGTGTTAGTGCAGTACATTGATGACCTGCTAGTGGCATCAAAAACACGAGAGGCCTGTGCGACAGATACAATTGCCTTACTGAATCATTTGGCAGAAGGTGGGCATAAAGTGTCACCAGCAAAATTACAGTTTTGTCAAAAAGAGGTCCAATATTTGGGACACAAAATTGAGAAAGGAGTTAGTAAAGTAACGCAAGACCGAATTAATGTGCTTTTGCAAATGGGTCCTCCTAAGACTCAAAAAGAAGTTCAAATGTTTTTGGGAATGGTTGGATACTGTAGACAGTGGATTAGTGGGTTTTCACTGATCGCAAAACCTTTACAGAGGTTGACTCATAAAGATGTCGTTGATCCGATTGAGTTGGATGAAGAGTGTATGAAAGCTTTTATTGAATTGCGAGATAGTCTTTGCCGAGCACCTGCATTGGGAATGCCAGATTACACAAAGGATTTTGCATTGTTCTGTTGTGAGAGAGATGGATGTGCACTTTGAGTCTTAACACAAAAACATGGAATGGTACGTCGCCTAGTGGCATATTTTTCTGCTACTTTGGATTCAGTGGCTGCAGCATTACCAGGCTGTTTAAAAGCAGTGGCTGCTACTTGTGTGAGTCTTGAGCAGAGTGAAGCAATTGTTATGGGACATCCAGTGAAAGTATATGTGCCACATTCTGTTGAGATCCCATTAACAAGGACTCAGACTCAGCATATGATGTATAGTCGGCTGACTAGATATGAAAGAGTGATTTTGGGTGCTGAAAATGTGACAGTGACGAGATGCACAACATTGAATCCAGCAACTTTGTTGCTAAGTTCAAGTTGTGAAGAAATAAAGGATCACGCAGACCATGATTGTTTGGATGTGACAGAATTGTGCAAAAAACCAAGACCTGACATAAAAGATACACCAATAGAAGAGTCAGATAGGTTAATGTTTGTGGATGGATCTTGCCTAAGTGCTGCCTATGCAGTATGTACAGTGTCTATGGTTCTTGAAGCATCCTGTCTGAAGGGGATAAATTCTGCTCAAATTTCTGAGCTAATTGCTCTGACTAGAGCATGTATAATTGGCAAAAATCTGAGAGTAACCATATTCACTGATAGTCAATATGGTTTTGGGGTGCTGCATGATTTTGGTCAGTTGTGGATGCAACAAGGATTTTTGACTTCTTCAGGATCCCCAATCCGGAACAGTAAAAATTTGAAGGATTTATTGAATGCATTGCAAATGCCCAAAAAGATTGCTGTGGTTAAATGTTCAGCACATAAGTCAGGAAATGACTATGTGACAAATGGAAACAGATACGCAGACCAAGTGGCAAGTGGAGAGGTGTGGTGCAGCGGCCAGGGCAGCTGACTTCGGAGCACAGGGTTCACGATTCGATCCCCGGCTCCGGCGGCAGCTCAGCTTAGCACCATGTGACTCTGGGCAATAGCTCACTTAATTTCCACTACGGCCCCCAGCGCCTTGAGACCCGTAAGGGTGAGTAGCTGCGCTATATAAAAACGGACTTACTTACTTACTAGTGGCTCGTTTCTGTGCACAAAATTCAATTTCAATCAACAGAGGGATGGAGAAAAAACATACAAATTGCCACTTGATGTTTTCTTCTTTGGAAACATGGGAAGAAAATAGACAGTTACAGGAAGAAGCAAATGAGGAAGAGAAAGAAATTTGGATAAAATCAGGATGTAAAAAGAGAGCAGAAGATGAAGTGTGGGTGTATGTTAATGGAAGACCAGTAATGCCAGATAGTTTACTTTCACAGATGGCAAGGATGTGCCATGGAATTGCACATGTGGGAAGAGATGCTATGATCAGACTCTTCAAGCAGTCATGGTACAATCCAAAGTTTAGGGTCATTGCAGAGAGTCTATGCCAGAGGTATATAGGTGCCAGCAGCAAAATCCAGGTAGAAAGACAGTTGTTAGTTGGGGTCGAATTGGAAAAGCAGCAGGACAATTTACCAGATTACAGTTAGACTTCATTGAACTTCCCCCTTGTAATGGACTGAAATATGTGTTGGTGGTTGTTTGTTTGTTTTTTCATTGGGTAGAAGCATATCCAACAAGAAGGAATGATAGCTTGACTGTTGCTAAATTGCTGTTAAGGGATATCATCCCCAGATTTGGATTTCCAGTCTCTTTAGAAACAGATAGAGGAACTCATTTTAATAATGAAATAATTTGAATGATTTGTGCAGCATTACAAATGTAGCAAAAGCTGCATTGTGCCTATCGACCAGAAGCATCAGGAGTGGTCGAACAAATTAATGGCACTATTAAGTCCAGACTATCAAAGGTGTGTGCGTCTACAACATTGAAATGGCCAGACGCTTTACCCATGGTATTGATGAGTCTTAGAAGCATTCCTGATAAAAAGACTGGATTAAGTCCCCATGAAGTTTTGATGGAAAGAGCAATGAAACAAGCAATTATACCAGCAAACAAACTGATGAATATTACTGATGATCTAGTGCTTGTTTATTGCAAAGGATTGGCTGATCTGGTGTGTTCTGTGTCTCATCAGGTTGGAGAAATTGCAACCACAACACAGCCGGATCAAGCACATGATTTGAGTCCAGGAGAGTGGGTTCTAGTGAAGAAACACGTGAGGAAGTCGTGTTTAGAACCCAAATGGAATGGACCTTACCAAATAATATTGGTAACAACGACAGCAGTAAAGTGTGGTGGCTTGCCAAATTGGATTCATGCAAGTCATACAAGAAGAGTCCCAAGTCCACTTGAAAGACAAGAAGAAGAGCAGCAACTGGTAAAGCAAAGAAAAGAACCAGAAGCTGAAGAACATGAAACTATAGAATCTAGTGTTACAGATTCTGAAAAGGCTGAAAAAGAAGAACCAAGCACAAGTCGAATAATGTGGGCACCAGCTACTGGGTCTCAAGAGACTGCTGTTGAGAAAGAAAAGGAGAAAGTGATTGATGAAAATCAAGAGCAAGTACAACAAAGAAAAGAACTGAATAAAAGAACTTGCGAACTTGACAACGAAGGTGAAGAAGCACTTCAAATTAAAAGAGCAAGAAAAGGTGATGTGTGGCCAAAAGGAGTGAAAAGAGTGAAATACACTCTAGAAAAGAAAGCCAGATCAAATTAATGAAATATCAAGTCAAACAGAACAAGGTGACTCAGAAGACAATTTAGTACAGAAAATAAAAAGAATTAGAATTCCAAACAAGAAATACACAGCTCCAGAATGGACATATGTGGTGTTGGAAGAAATTGAAAATATAAATGAGAACAAAAAAGAAGCTGGTACTGACCAAAGTGATCAAAGCAAACTAAAACCACCTTAAAAGGAACTGTGAAAATTAAGGTGCAAAAGTTTTTCAATGAAGAGAATTGATGAAGTTCCAAAAGATTTGAAGAAGAAGATATATAAAAAATAAATAAAGAGGGGGTAAAGAAGAGAGGCATAAAGTATAAGGATACACTACTCTAGATGGTTTTTGGATAAGTTTTTCAAGTTTTGAAAAGTTTAGGATTTTTCTTAGATTTTTAATTTTTTATGTGTCTAAAATGGCAAAGGTAACAGAGACTGGATATCAAAATCATAGTTTTAAACGTAGATGTATTAATGCTTGCTTATGTTGTATTTTATTATTAACGTTGGTGTGGTTAGCACAGATTGTTATTGTCCCTGTTCTAATGGTGACTAATCACAAAAATAATACTGATGATGTGGGAAGTGAGAGAATGGATTCTAATACTAAGGAAAATACAAACACTAATATAGAAAAGATAGAAGATGATAGTATTTATCATCATGATAAATCAATTAATGATTTTTCGTTAAATGTTTTTACTAAATTGTTGTATGAATATGTTAACACAATGAATGCGAGAGATTGTTATGTGTGTATGCAATTACCATCGTCTGTCTCAGAGGGGGTGACATATCATCACCTACCTTTAACTTATAGTGTGACTTGTAGTGTTTTAACAAGTTTGTTCTATGAGAGGGAAGGTTTAGAGTATTATTACTCTAAGTTTGATTTAATATTTTCCAAAATACCTATTAGGAGAGATTTAATAATTGTTTATGGTCCTGTTTATGCAGCATACATGGGAGATTTTTTCATTAGTAACAAACGGATAGATTCAATAGATGCACATAGAAATAATTTAACCTGTAAACTACGACATGAAGAAATAGAATTTATGAATATGGTAGAAAATAGAAGATGAGATGTCAAAAAGAAAGCTGCTGAGCAAAAGTCTCATATACCTCCATGGGCTTTTAGAGAGGGTGATTATAAAAAGGGTGAGACATACGCTGCCATGACTCTAGATTTTCAACATAAAGGAAAGTTTTGTGTGTTTAGAGAAAAGACTGAACTTAATAGTTACTTCATTGGTTCTAGTAAATGTGAGAATACTTTCCTTATTAAAGGAAACTGGGGATTGAAAGGAGGAACTGATTCTGTTTTCCCGGGAATTTATTATGTGTGTGGTAAGAATGCTTATTATAGGTTACCTGCAGGTTGGTATGGATGTTGTTATTTAGGCATAGTATTTCCTCAAGTTTATCATATAGATAAGAATAATAGAGTTAATGAAATGAAACAAAGACTGACACGTAATAAGAGAGGAGCGAGTTATTCTGAAATAATGGGGGATATTTTTGGAGCACTGATACCTTCAGGTGGAGTCATTTTGAATTCACACAAAATTAGAAAATTGTCCACAGTGGTTGATCGTTTATCAACAGATACTGCTGGTGGGTTTTTGATGATTGATACTGAAATGGTTGCAATTAGATCAATGGCTTTGCAAAATCGACTTGCCCTTGATATATTATTGGCAAAAGAGGGTGGAGTCCATAGCATGTTGAAAATACAACAATGTTGCACTTATATCCCTGATAAGGGTAAAAATCTTGAGGGGTATATTAAAAATATTACAGAACTTCATGAAGATTTGACTGAATTGAAGGTTGATGGTGCATGGGAGAAACTTGGTAAGAGTTTTTCCTCAGTGGGAAATTGGTTTTCTACCTTAGGGAGTAGCTTGTTAGGAAAAGTATTAATACCTATTACTTCAGTAGTTGCAGTGATATTAATGATTATCATAATTTATAAATGTTGCAAATGCAAATGTAGAAGGAAAGAGACATCAGATCTTAAATGTAGAGCTAGAAAGAAAAAGAGAGAAGAGATTGAATGAGAGGAAATTATTATGAGATCATGAAGAACTTAGATGGAAGAATGATAAAACGAGAAAGAAGTACAGTATTTTAAATAAGTGGTAATTTGTATTTGTTGGGTATTTTGATGATGGCTCAAAAACGCCATCAAAGGGGGGATTGATGGAGCAGGGTTTTGAGAAAATAAAACCTGCTCGGATTGAACCCTCAGTAACATTCATTAACAGTGTGCTGTGAAAATGTTATTAAAGAATGCTAAAATAAGGGGAAATGCTTTTGCGCATGCGTGTACTAATGCATGAAACTAGGCCGCAAATGCTTTTAGCTAAAGTCGATAAAAAGACTAATGCTGCTTTTGTGCACGTTAATAATATTCTGCTAGGAAATAACATGGGTTGCGCATGGGTTAGTGCAATGCTGGGATGGTGTACAATGAAATTACATTTCATGAAAATAATAAATGTTTGTGTTTGTTTTCTGTAAAAAAGCAAGCATGGGCCTACACTTCTGCATGCCAGTCTGGGGTTAATATTTGGTAGAAAAATAAATGGACAAAAGATGGTTTCGAGAAGGGAAGAGAGAACGCAAAAGTTGTACATGACCTTCGTAGTGTACTGAATGACTGCCAAGCTACGGAAAAGAAAATATGATATCAGTGGAAGCAAATAACTTCCTACTCGAGATGATGGCAGAGGCGAACAATGGAAGCGTAGAGACTTGCAACATGTAGTGAACTGCAGGAAATATGTACTATGATTATGTTCAGAGTTGTTTCCTGGGAATAATCTGTCATAATGCCGAATGTTTAAAACAAAGGGACATTGAATAAAATGGTCATGTTGAGAGTGGTGTGACAATACACCCCCATCCTTAGCCAATGAGAGACGGAGTTTATTCTCATATTGAAACAAATGTGGGTTGGACATTTAGGTTTTAGGGTATAATTGAAAGTCCCCAGTGGGTGTGGTTAGGGTCGGCTGGTGTTAGCTAGCGGGGGATCGTCGCTGTCATCGGTTTTCTGTTTCCAGATAGAGGCCTACCTGTTTCCTGACTTAATCTTTGCCACTCAACTCTCCTTGAGGGGCCTTACTGCCCTTTGGCCAGAGGGTAGATTTTCTTGATTCTTACTTCGGTTAGTATAGATATAATCCTGAATTTGCATATTCATTTGCAAATGTATTTTGTCTCTGAAACTTTTCTCTCTTTGCCTATCCACTCCTTCAATGCATTGTTTATTTGATATGAGTTTGTTTCTATACATTGCTAATACTTTTCCTCTGTGATAATCATTATTTGCATTGTGGGACTGTACTTGATGAGCATTTATTTCACATTATTTTACGATAAACATTATAAAATACACACACTGAGTCTGTTATTATTTAGTAGCGTAAATAAGTACATATTATTGTCATCAACTTTTCAACACCTAAAAAGTTCAGTCGCCACAATTATTTTGTAAGGAGAAATGCAGGTTCTAATGTTTTGTTTAGTGAGTTAGGTAAAAACCTTGCATCACACTGAACCCAGCGTGAAGGGATTAGTTGGGTAAAGTAAATGGGCCTGTGTTTGTGTAAAATTATTTATCCCTGATCGCTGGATCAACTGTCAGCAAATCACTTGCTTTCTACCTGCCTTAGTTAATTAAACAAAGTGTACTTGCAGACCGCGAAAGCTCTAGATGTGCTGTTATTGCATTTTATTCTGGCAAAATAATTGATTGATGGAATCATTTTGACAGGGCTTGATCACATTTTAATATTTAAAAGTGTGTTAAATGATGCTAACTGTTCCAAAAACAAGCTGCAGCTAGTTGGCTCAACGGTTTGAGACAGAATACAAAGATGGCTTCAGTTTCTTTGCAGGCTTAACCCAAGTGAACGACTCATGGCTGTCTCTGTGGAGCTCTAGGGTATGTGGACTTGGAAATGAGTTGATGTTCGCAGACTTCTTGTCCTGTATGTGTAACTAATAAGATCTCTGATCTGGGTCAAAAGTTAGGTATTTGGACCTTAATCAGGAAACTTGAGCTTTCAACTCATCTTACATAACTGAAGTGACTCTGTATTTGTTTCTTGCTTTGGGTAGCTCATATTGTGCTACAAAGCCTATGGCTTCTTATTGTTTTTGAAAATACTATAAACATGTTGAAGATCATTCTTTATACTCATTCTCAATCTCTGCGACTAGAAATCACATTGGATTCTACATTTTAGACTGACTTTTAAAGGAAAGCACAGTTTCTCCTTTGAAGCCGCTGACATCGGAAGCAATCTTCTAGACTAGATAATTGGCCTTGTGCTAACCTGAACCTATTTGTACACTTTCTTGAGGAATACCTGTGAGGTAGCATAGGCCATCAGTACCTACACTTCAGGGCCTTAGAGTGGGACACAACTGTCCTAAGTCAGTCAATCAGAAATGCAAAAAAAAAATCCTATAGTGAAAGTGCACAAATACAGACAGATAGGATTGTTATGATGAATGTTTATGGTTAGAGCAAGAGCAGAATCATTAAAAAGGGAGGCAAATGAAAATGCAACTTTAACAAATTGGAGTATTAGTTGAGGGGGTGAGAACTCACCCCAAATAATCATCAAAATCCTTGTCAGGGAGAACCACAAAAGTCACTAAAGAAACCTGTGCTTGACCGTCTGGTTGCTTGGCACACAAGCAGTCAGGATTAACTTGGAGGCAATGTGCAAAGCAGTGTTCTCCAACCTGTTGAGTAATAAGAGCTACTTACGTTCAAAGGAAATTATCCAGAGTTAATAATAATGTTAGTGGTGTTAATAGTGACCGCATCAGACATGATTACATGAGTTGCCAACCTTTGCAAGATTAGCAGCAGTGATCACCTCAGTCCATGGTTGCCAGTAGTAATGTAAAAAAGGTCTTTGTCATTATGAAATGCCTCTACAAGGGTATACATATTAGCCATATATTCAATGCCACTGGCACCAAGGTAATAATATTAATAATTTGTCTCCAGTCTTCCAATACACACATTTTCTTCTTAAAAACACACTTTTCTATTTTGGTATACATATATTAATTCAATCAAGTGAAAGCTTCAAATTTAATAGGTTGGGCTGCATACAGGACAGCTATTCACAGGTACCCGAAGAGATGCAATTAGCTCATGAGCTACTGGTTGGAGAAGCCTCGTGTAAAGTATTTATGCAATACTCAAACAGTAATAAAGTGAAAACACTCTAAAATGAAAATGTCATACCAATTTAGTAAATGTAGTATATTATAATAAATAAAAGACATAAAAATGACAAAACTCCAATAGGTAGAACCAGAGACAGGACATTTTAGATATTGAACTAAAAATAGCACCAGAAAGCACTACGTGACAACCACCTATACAGCTACTCACTCACTCACCAATGCAGCCACTCCCACACCTCACTCATACAGCCACTCACGCACCTTCTTATTCACCCATACAGCCAGTCACGCACCCGTTCACCCACCCATACACCCATTCACACACCGACTCACATACCCATACAGTCACTCACACACCCACTCACGCACAGATACAAACAGTCACACAGCTACTCACATAATATATGTTAGAAATAGTATAACTCATTAGTAGTATAGAAACTGTACTAATTTAACTTATGTGGTACATTGGTATATATCTTTAACTCTTGAACTTTTTAAAAACACTCACAGTCACTGGATGATGTCATCAGTAATGTCATTAGAGACATGGTCAGTGATGTCACTGGCCATGTCATGAGTGATGTAAATGTGAGGTCATAGGCAGTGCATTGCGGGGGCGTAAGTTATAGTTAGTTCAGGTAACTATAACTGCTGAATCTCTATGGTTTCTTACAAGTGAAATCTGAGTCTAACCATAAAGTCCCTGTATCCTTTGTTTTTTCATTATATATATATATATATATATATATATATATATATATATATATATATATATATATATACACAGAAGAAATCGTTTCCTCAAAGCGTATATGCATATGCATAAATAAATCTCACAACACTCATGGAACAGCAAGCTGTGCGATATATAATTTAGTGCCATCATTGTAAAGTGGAGTAACTTGATTTACACAATGTCTTTTTTCTCAAATAAGTCAATCTTAGCCACTTAGCAGTGACAATTTAATGCTAGAATTGGCAATTGTTCTTTAATTATACATATATATAAAGAAGTAAATGAATGTTTGCTGTGAATTAATACCTTAAAATTCCATTAAGAGATACTGGTGATATTGTGAACCATAAGAAAGTTGTTTGAGTGGTTTAGTAATTTCATCATAAAATCCTTGATTCAATATTGGTTTGTAATTTACAAGAATGTTATGGTCATTCTGTAACACTAATGTCATCTTTAAAAGTTCATGGAGCAGAATGCCTGAAGAGAAACCACTCTGGGCAACTATAACGTTTCCAGTGTCTCCGGGGCTGGAATTATTGGGTCCTCAAACTGTGATCCCAATAGCTCTGACCCCTGAAGCACTTGACCTCTTAGAGGTTGTGGGGCTACTCCATTGGCATCTGCAGTGCCCAGCCCCCACTCGCCCATGCACTTCAACTGGGAGAAGCATAAAAAAAATAAAAAAAACTCCCCTCAGCTGAAGTGAAAGGATTTATCCCCTCTCTCTGCCACCACCACAAGAGCACAGCCATGAAAAAAAGCCTTTGCAACATTTACCACCAGTTCCAAGCAGGCGGTAAATATTTGCATTGTTAGGCCCTTCACTTGCTCCAAAGGGGAACAACATGCACAATCGTACCAAGTATTAGTAGGTCTGCATGTCATTCACATTCTGGATGGGAAATATGTACTCCCCATCATCTCATTGTGGGATACAGAATGGTATCCTTATATCAAGGCCAAGCAGCTATCCGTTGACATAACGGGGAACTCTAAATGTTTGCTTTGGTTTAGTATAACTTAAAAAAATATGTTCACTAATAGCATTAAGCTTACTACTATTGGAAATATTTGTAAGAAGTTTTAAATGAAGCATATACTTGAAATTAAGTATTATGTGCCTTTTAGTGAAGATTATTTTTTCCTTTTTTAGGGGACTGTTTTACTTCTAGTTTCACCTGCAGTATTAGGGGTGATTTGTTTAACACCTCCTCCATGGATTCCTCAGTTAATAGAGGGGATTTCAATTCATGAAATATTCAGGAGTTTTGTTTTCACCTCAGGATAGGTGCCAAGTGATAACGTGAGACTGAATATGTGCCTTGAGGTACTTTGTTTATTCAAAGAATGGTTGATAAGACTGAAATAGGACGGAGGTTACCAACTACCTGTTTTACTGTAATGCATGGCCAAAATCTGATATTTTGTGAGATTTGATATATTAGGGTGTAAGTATACTCTTGATCTGGTAAAGTATGACACCATGTACTATGTGTGGGATACAATATAAGGATTTTTCATTTATTGTTCTGTAATATTACTGAGGGGCTCTAAATACATAATACCGCATGTGTTCGAAGAGTGAGCATTTATTAGTCTCTCCAAGACCTTAAGATTACATTGTAGGAATATTATACTTGTAGACACTGTTATGCATTGTTAATAGTTCTTTTTAATATTTTATTTTGGCTAGGCATTCATAACGGACTTGAGGAGCCTATTTGTAATTAATTTGCAACTTCATGTTAAACCAAATAGTACAGTGCTAAACCAATGCTCTACAGTTCTTTTAATATATAGCTCTAGGAATTAAATATTTATTGCATAGTATTGTTAGTTTTAAAACGTTTTATGTGACTGCTTGATTACTTTAGTGCTTTGTGACAAAGTCTATACCCTACCACAGGAGAATTAAGAAAAGTCTATGACGATACTTGACATTTCAACATAATTTTCTGTGACTTTTCCTAAAACATTGTAACTTAAAGTATTAATAAATAATAAAAACTGAATGCCATACTTCCCTTCTGCCAGTACCTTCAGTAGCAGCATGCACCTTCCTTGTGGGCGAGGCTTCTTTTACCTTCTTTATATTTCTAAGCCCTTTTTGATATCTGATTGCATGTCAGGTGGCCCTATTATCAGCGAAGTTCAAGATGGTGATTGTTATTTCAGAGAAAAAACACAGGCCTTGAATGACAGAAATACACAATGGTACCCAGCATGGCACCTCTGGATAGAGCTCCCAATGGCTGGCATAGGGCTTGTCTGGGAGGGAGAAGCACAGCGGAAAATTGACACTAATCATAAACTCTGTCATGAGACTCAGCAGGCATATCCAATGCTGTAATCAGAACAACAGAAGCTGTATTGTCCTCTACCATAGGAAACAAAGAATTGCATGTGTTCCGCATTGTAAACAGACATGCATTTTTAGGCTTTGTGTCACAGAGGTTGAAGCCAGCTTTGAAATTAGCAAAAAAATGATACAGGTTAAATATATGGAGGTCATATCTATATTTTGAGGACATCTGTATACAAGGTCTACAGAATAATTAGTAAAATAGTACACATAATTCACATTAGGAATATATTATACTAGGGTTGTGTTATACTCATGATTGAACATGTGTTTACATTCATCATTGGGAACCCAATTTACAAAGCTGGATTTAAATGTGCAAATGGTTTGAGTGCAAATTCATGTTTTGTGTCCACAATGTAATTTACTGTGAAGCAATGTTACATTACTATGCTACAATGCCATGGGTGAGCATATGAGCTCACAGGGATGAGGATGGGGTGTTAGAGGTCTGAGATACTTCGCACAATAGTTAAGCGCCCAAAATCTGGCAGATATGTGACTAATCGCAAACTATAAGGCACATGCCCACCATGGAGATGTTCAGAGTTTTATTCTGGTCAAGGGAATTTATAAATTTCTCTTCAGGGTGGGAATTGCAGAGTAAAACCCACAGCTTTAGTGATGCACAGGAAGAATTTTCCCCTCAGGGAAATGTACTTTCCCCATGGAGAAAAGCGTTGCAATATTGAGTAGTATTTGTGAACGTTCACTTTTACATTATGATAATAATAATTCCTGAAATACACTTGGGATACTATAGTAACTGTAAACATTTCCCAGGAGCACTTGTGAGTTTAAAAAAAGTAAGAAATTATTGGAAATCTGGCAATAAAACTAGGGATATTTATTTTTGTAGACTATTTCATAGAAGTATTTAGGTCATTTGCTCTGCCGAACTTAGCACCCCTTCGTGCAGCCTAAGAAACATGCGTGCTAAATAAGTAATGTTTTGCATATTGTACAATCTTTCAAGGAGTTCTTTAAAACTTCAAGATGCATAAACTGGCATGTCGAGAAGGACATGGTTTCAAATATAAATGCCATCCAGCCTGTGGGCCGCCTGGTGCTGTAAACAAATGTAAAGCATTCAGAAGCACTTTGATATTGTACAGCGACTCTGGACTCTAGCAGATACAGTGTAATAGTCATGGCTCCTGCAGGTAAGCATGGTGGGGTGGAGTAGGGGGGAAGTCGACAGATGACGGAATAGAATTTATTTATTTATTTAATTTTTCCTATTCCGTCGACTTCACCTGCCCAACCACGCCACCGTCCCGCCCCACTGCGCTTACCTGCAGGAGCCGCGACTGGAGCGTAAGAGGTTGCAGATAGCAAATCAGCGTTTAGGGGGTTTTCTAGTTAAAATTCACCTAGACTCCAGAAGGTAGTCACACTCATGATAAGGGCACACTAATTGGTTTATTGTTTATCAAATGGTGACACCACGCGAGGGACGAGACTGCTAATTTGGGTTTTCTAAATACACCTTTGCAACAACTGATAAAGACCACACTATAAAGTTCCGATCAGTTGGGGACTATTCAGCAGGGTAGGAAGACACCCAAATTTAGGACTGAGCAATGTGTTATCAGGAATACCTGATTCCTTTAGTCTATTAAATGGTTATAATCACTGTTAAGGATATCCAATCGGTCAGCAATATTAATTTGTTTGTTTGTTACTATAGAGCATTTGCAGATTGTCTTTAAGCACAAGGTTATTATGTACAATTGGCTTTCGCTTAATTCGCAATATAGTGTTACTGGGGAGGGAAAGGGTAGATAATACTGATAGGATATTAATGAAACAATGGAAGTGACTCAATTGTACTGTTCTAATGTTAAAATGTATGAACTTTTAGTAGTAATGGGAAGTTAGTGAGCCATAACAGTGAAGATAATTTGAGGAACATCAGCCTAATCGCAGTGCCTAATGATTGCTGGTGATTGTAGCTAGTGGTCACAGCCACACGTTTTGGGGACGGGTCTTATTATTCATCATCAGACTTTGATCCAGAGCAAGACAGGGAGGGAGCAAAGGAAGAAAGAAGGATGAAGAGAAAGTTAGGAAACTCCATCATTCAGTCACCACATCCAGAGGCAGCCATGTTGGCTCCCACCCTTCTTTATCCATATTTTACTTAGGGGTGTCTTTAAGTCATATAAACTATTTTGTGTTGGCTTTTTGACACCAAGGTTCACTGCAAAATTTGAAATATGATGCTTTGTGTGTGGGGCCAAAATAACATGGCACAGAAATCATCTGAGAAAAAGAGTTTGGGCTAAATATAATTTACAAAGATTTCACCCCATTTGACTTAAAATAGAAAATCTGCACCCACTGGAGCAATATTTTGGTAATCGATATTGGGCTATAATATTTATATCAGATGATATTCTGGCACACAAATGATGTTTTATCTGTTTTTACTGTTCAATTCTAGGCCCTGCCTTTTCATGTTAGTAGAATCCCGTGTGATTCAGGCCACTGTCATGAAACTAAAACCCTATAGCAGTGTACACCAGGATTTTCAGCCGGCCAGATTATTTACAATACTTGTAACACATTGAAAGGCATCTTCTTCTTGAGGACTGTTACACACAAATAGATAAACAACTTTATTCTTACTTGTTATTTAAATCAAATTAAATTCTTAAAGAAAATTGATGTTTAATAGAAAACCAGCATTTATAAACTAAACTTTGTGCTGTCTAAGCACAAACTGGATTAAAATCATAGACTAGTAGCTTCCTCCAGAGACTGTAATCAACATTCCAGAGAATGCGTTGACGAACATTGAAAAGTCAATAAAATCCTCTCATTCTTGATGTTTTTAGCAGTTTGTTTCATTCTATTATAAGGCTACGGATGAGAGGAAAGTATAGGGATAATTCAAGAGGCCTCCTGGACTTTGATATTATCACTGCTGAAAGATTGTCTACTGTTACATTTTAATTTTTTTAGCTCATTCTTGAACCTTTTCTAAATTATTTCTGATAATGTATGCCGGTGATGATTTCATGAGTTTTATTTGTTTCCTTTTGGTTGATATCAGCAGATGTCTTAATCAACAAAGTTGAAACTTGTAAAACTAGAGAGGCCACATGATACTAAGTTCGTTTTGCCAAAGAATGTCTAAGAAATGTTGATCCTCCCTCTTCAAAACAGACCAACATTGAATGAGCTGATTCTTTCAAATGTAAAATAAACACACCAATTGACCTGATTACATTTTGCTGAACCAGGATGTAGAATTTGAAAGAGGGCATGACCCTCTATAATGCATCTTTTTAAAATCATTATATAATATTTCCATATGTTGATTAATTCCCTTTGCATTTTCTTCATATTTTAGTTTAGAAGTGTAAGGATTCTCCTTTAGCAAAGTTTATCAGGCATGTGGATGTGTATAACTTAGAATGGTCTTAGCTCCTAAAATGAAATAGTAGCTGAAGTCCATCAAGCACCTAGTGGCAATCTAGACTGGTTATTCACACACACAATCACACCATAGCCATTATTTGGTCTCCAGATAAAAACTAGGTAGGACTTAGCCATCAATCCCTCAGAACCATAGATACAATGATCACTGGAAACACAATGTATAACCCCTAAGAAGTATTTCTCGATTTGGACAAGTTTAAGCAACATGTTTACATAATGGCATTATTATCTATTATCTATAGTTAGTATCATTATGTCTGAGTTCAACTATTGTTACTGACCTCCTGATTCATGCTTCTTGCTAAATAAACAGCATTGCATCTGTTATGAAATAGAGAAAAAAGTGATTTTTGTATTCAGGATAGCTAAAGAGCACAGTATGATGTCATAGAGTGTGTTTGTAAATTGCACGTTTAGCGTGTGGGACATCTTGGTGCTCCATAGCAGATGTTTATTGTTACCCACCTCGATGGCACTGATTTTATTGACCTCCGATGGATGAAAAGCTGAGAGAGTCCACCGGGATCTCGAAAACCTGTGACTTTTGAGTGTAAAACAGATTCTCGAGGTATATACATTAGTCCAGAGAGCCATCAGTGGTTCCTTAAAACCCATGGTTAGTCACCCTTAAAATCAGAATCACAACCTCTGACAGTAGCTCCCTTCCGATCCAGACATTTATAATATGGTTATTGTACATTAAAGATGAATGTTAATAAAGATCAGGAATTGTTTTGAATCAGATATTATTCATGATCTACATTATGGCATCTCATGATGTACAGTTCATGCAATATTCTTAGTGTGGTATCATGTTTATACCTTTACAACAAACAATGCGTGTGACTGTTCATTGGCATAATATGCCTCAGATGCAAGACAGATACCTTTGGGCAAAAGTTTCTGAGAACAAACCTATTAGACTTTCATTCCATGCGAAGCTCTCCAGAAGATAAGAAAAATGTGGGGGTTGATTTGTTACTTTAAGTTAAGCAAACCACAATCCAGTTTCAAAAATACGGTCCATGTGCAAACTCAGCAAATGTTAAATGGAAGATGAATACTTCCATCTAGAGCACTGCCTCCTACTAAATAACATTTTAATCTCATGATATAATATTTATGTATTTATTTATTGCGGTGTCTTGATATAGCGCACCATCCACTCCTGGAGAAGTATTTCGAAGCTGTGCTGATCACAACAAGTGAGGACATTCTAGAAGAGCCAGGTTTTTAGCATCTTCTTAAAGTTCGTAAAATCTGGGCAGGTACGAAGATGAAGTGGGAGTTTATTCCAGTGGTATGGGGCCATATAGGAAAAGGATCTGCCCCCAAATCATGAGGTGCGGATACGTGGGGTCAGCAGAAGCACTTCATTTGAGGATCTTAGTCATCTGGGAGGCAAGTAGTAACTGAGTCATGAAGACAGATAGACCGGGCGAGCATTGTGAAGGGGCTTATGTGTCAGACAGCAGAGTTTAAAAATGACCTGCTTTCTGATAGGCAACCAATGTAGTTTCCTTAAGATATGGGAGGAGGATGAACGTGCAGGAAGATTGCAGATCGCCACACAGCTGTATTCTGCACTACTTGCAGCTTGGTCAGCAGGGTGTCATTTACTGCAACCAGTAAAGCATTCCCATAGTCCAGGTGACTGGTTATGAGAGCCTCAACAAGGGTTTTTCTAGAGGAGTCTGGAAGCCAAGGAAACACTTTTTTTAGAAGCTTCATTTTCGCATAGGAGGAGCCACATGTGGCATTGATTGACCTAATCCAACATGGAGAGTGACTGGTCTATTTTCACTCCAAGATTTTTTTACCACCTGCTTTAGAGGCTAGACCAAGTTCACGGGGCCACCAGTCTGCTGACCATATCTCATGGCTGCGCTAACTAGTATGATCTCTGTCTTCTTGCTCTTAAGTTGGAGGCAATTATTATTCATCCAGACAGTGATTTCCCTCATACAGCCCGCAAATTTGTTTTTCACTTTATCTGGATCGGGGCCGAAAGAGATGACAAGTTGAGTGTCATCTGCAAATGACACAATCTCCACCCTGCATGCTCTAATGGTTCTACAGAGTCCGAAATGAGTTGTGTTTATGCAAATAGCTAGCAGTCTTCCATATTGCTGTTGAGAAATATTTACGGAAAACTAAAAATGGAAAACAAGAACTTTGTAAAACTCAATACTTTATAAAACAGGGCAGAAATAGTTGTCCCCTTGTGGAGTGCCACGGAATATGGAAGAAGAAATGCCTTCTGCTTTGGGTATAACAGAAAGGGTTGATCATAGTCAAGCATTAAGTTAGAATTGTATCTGTACATTAAAAACATGGGGGGATATTCTCAAGAACGTGCGATAAACATCGCCAAAATAGGTTAACGCAAGTTTACACATCGCCGTCTATCGCGGGAAAATAACCTTGTGTTAACGTGGCATTCACAACACGGCGGTAACATGCGATAGTACCCCGATAACTCTGCAAATGTCCGCGATAACACTACCGGGACGGCGATGAAAATCAAAACCTGAACGCGAAAAAAGTTGCGATGGGCCCAACCGCGATAAGACAATCAGCGAAAAGCAGCGCCAGGTCTGCAAATCACACACGTCAGGCGGGAAAAATCACTACAAAAGCAGAAAAAAAAATAAACAAAAAAAAACCCAACCACAGCGAAGCACAATGGAGGCAGCCGGAGCAGGTACAGAGGACGGCCAGAACCCCACAAGCCCCACGGAGGACCAGCCTGGGACCTCGGGGACAGGGAAGGGCAAGGACAAGAAGAAGAGGAAGACGCAGTCCGCAGGAAAACAGGATCCTGATCACGGAGGTGGTAGAACACCATCAACAACTGTTCGTCACCTCCACTGTATCATTGGCAACAAAAAATGCAATATGGCAGTCCATCATGTACAAGGTGAATTATTATTATTAATTAGCATTTATAAAGCGCATGGCTACCCTGAGGCATCCCAGCGCTAGCGGCAGTTAAGGCTGATAAGGGAAGGCTAGCAAGTACTCTTCTGGAATAGCCATGTTTTAAGACCCTTCCGGAAAGAGAGGTGGGCAGTTTCATGTCGGAGATTGAGAGGGAGGGAGTTCCACAGTCCAGCTATATTATATGAAAAGGAGCGGCCTCCGCTCCGCTGCCTGTTAATTTTAGGAGTACAGGCTAAATTTAAATTCTCCGAGCGAAGAGATTTCCTGGGGAGGTAGGCGGTGATCAGAGGCTGATTAATTCGGGGGCCTGGGCCCCTAAGGGTCTTATGAGCAGTACATAAGGCTTTAAAGGAAATTCTTTCCTTTATTGGTAGCCAATGAAGGGCTTTCAGACTGGGGCTAGCTGACTGCGTGCTACTGCAGCCTGTCAGAAGTCGTGCTGCACAGTTCTGGGCCACCTGGAGTTTCCTTAGGGTGGACTGTGGGGCTCCCAGATACAGTGAGTTACAGTAGTCCAGCCACGAAAGAATCAGGGCCTGGACTACTATTTTCTTAGCTTCAGTGGGTAATAGGGGGAGGACCTTCCGTAGCTTTCTAAGGATGCCGTGACAAGCCCCCGTCACTGCCACTGCCTGCTGGTCAAATTTAAGTGAGTCATCCAGCCACACACCGAGGCTCTTGATCTTGGACTTCGGAGCTGGAGGGGCGCCCAAGCACTGAGGCCATGATAGTGTGGGAGTTAGCTTGGCAGTGTTGCCCACATACATGATTTCTGTTTTTTCTCCATTCAATTTGAGACAGGAGTGTTGCATCCAGGTGGCTACTTTTCCTAGGCAGAGCTCCAGGTCTGCAGGGTCAGTCCGTGGATGATTTAGAGATATCACCAGCTGAGTGTCATCCGCGTAGGTGACCACTTTAATCCCATATGGCTGGATGACCTCCGCCAGTGGCCTCATATATACGTTAAATAACGTAGGACTTAGGGAGGATCCCTGGGGCACTCCATAGTTCCGAGGGAGAGGGCTGGAGATGGATTCCCCCGCAAAGACCTGAAAAGTTCTGCCATTAAGGAATGATTGAATCCAGGAGATAGCACTTCCTGCTACCCCGGCTCTCCTTAGCCGTTCAATGAGAACATTGAGGTTGACCGTATCAAAGGCTGCACTGAGGTCCAGGAGGACAATGGCCGCCACTCCTCCCTGATCCACTATCCTCCTAGCTTCCTCAACCACAGCCGTTAGTGCGGATTCCGTGCCATGTTGTGGGCGGAAACCCGTCTGAGATTGATGAAGTAGCTCATGGGTTTCTAGGAAGGCTGATAGGGTGGAATTTATATGTTTTTCTAAGATCTTACTAAGCAAAGGTAGGAGGGATATGGGCCGGTAGTTACTCAGTGCTTCGGGGTCCAGGCTAGGTTTTTTAAGTAGTGCTTTTACCATGGCATGCTTCCATATCGATGGCACGAGTCCGTTGGTAATGGACATGTTAAGCACCTCCTGGATAGCTGGAAAAATCACATCTTTGGCCTTAGATAAGATGTGCGGAGGGGCGGGGTCTAAAGGAGATCCAGATTTTAATTTAGCAAAGATTTTAGCAAGAGTCTCCATATCCAAGAGAGGAAATCTCTCCAAGGTGGGAGTAGCTGCTACCACTACTCCCTGATCCTGTTGCCCAACTACTTCCGTCAAGGGGATATCTAGATCACTAGGTAGTGGGGATGCAGGGAGGGTCTTATAGATAGCTTGTATTTTTCCCTGAAAGTAACTCGCAGGTTCATTGCACTGTCCCTTGGATGAATTTCTGGAGGTATCATGGAGAGTGGGCTCAAGGAGAGATTTGGTAATTCGGAAGATTTCTTTGGGTACGTTAGATGCTGCTTTAATTTTGTCCTCATAATAGGATGACTGTGCCCTTTTGATTTCCGCTTGATATCGCTTTATGGCTTCTCTGTAAGTATTTTTCGTGCTTTCACTGAAATCCTTCCTCCAAATCCTCTCTAGTTGTTTGCATTTTTGTTTGAGTGATCTAAGCTGGGGTGAGTACCATGGGGAAATATTTTCTCTCACACTATGATTACATTTTTTTACCGGAATGACTTTATCCAGTGTAGATTCTAACCAATAGTTGAATGACTCAGCTGCCAAGGGAATGTCAGTCTCAAAAATAGGTTTTGAGTTTAAGAGTTGTGTTGACCATGTCTCAGCAGAAAGCTTGGACCATGGTCGGGCTTTCGCCGACTTATGCTCCTTGGCTTCGCAGTGAGAGGGGAATTTTAGCGAGAAAGGGATCATTAAATGATCGGTCCATGGTAGCGGAGTGGGAGTCTCTACTGTCAACTCCAAAATATTAGTGAACACTGGGTCCAAGGTATGACCTTTTATGTGCGTGGGTGCAGTAACTTTTTGTACAAGTTGTATTGCGGCAAGATCTTGCATCAGCTCAAATGCCTCTCTTTTACTAGGGTCCTCAAAGTGATGGTTTAGGTCCCCTATCAAAGTAAAATTGCTGGCTGATTTTGCAAGCGCCGCTGCAAAATGCAGTCGGAGTGCTGAGGAGGACAATGGAAGAGCTCAAGAGGCGCTGGAATGATGTGAAGCGCAAAACCAAGCAGAAACTCAGCAACAACCAGAAGGCAGCAATGCAGACTGGAGGTGGGAGTCCAGCGCCACAGGAGGAGCTGGATGAGATGGAGGAAATGGTGCCCACAGTCATCAGTGAGGAGACGGTGGCAGGAGTTGGGGCACCGGACACCGCTCAACATGACCTGACACAACAGCAACAGGGTGAGTAACCACCAGGGACTGAGGGGACGGGGGGAGATGGGCACAATGGCACACATGCACAATTAAGTATAGAACAGTGCACACCCACAATGACTCTGGATCATGTCCCTGATCTCCTTGGCATACCCCAGCACACATAGAAACAGCAAGTAGGCCCCCGTCGACAATGTGCACAGAGGGGGCTCTCCCCACACATCAATAATATCACAACAAACCCATGCACATGTGCTGAACCCAGCAAAGCGGCGTGTCTGTGAGCCACACTGACAATGCAAGTGACACTGCATGACGAATAGCATGGCTGCAGTCAATATATCATGACATGTTGCACGCCGCGACACTGAGGTGGCTGAGTGTGGACCACATCCGTAAAGGAGCAGGTCACACTCTGACACATCAACGTGCACAAACAACCCCTGACCTCAACAACACAACTGCGGACAAACCATGCCCCAGAGTCCCAAGTCCCACCAAGAGCCCAATTTCCCTAAGAATGCAACATCTCAGCACTGTAGAATCACAAAAGTCAAAGGCACACCGCCTGAAAGGGATAAGGGCCAGCCAAATCAGAGCTGCAGGGGTGACTCTCCCAAAACGCAGCACACACACATAATATTCAGAGCACATCAACATTGACAACAATGTGGAATAAACTGCAACACGTTCACAACAGAACAGAGGACACAACTGGTGCCGCTTGTGTGTAGAAACTGGTCAATCACATTTGGCATAGCAGGGAAACGTGAGATGATAATGTACAAGTACAAACACACATCTGTGATGTCGTCGAAATGTCCACTGTCACGCATCAGATAGGCAGCTCCTCCCAAACAGTCACAATGTACATTCACATGCAGTTTGTATGTAAACCTGTACAATGCGCCAACATACATTTGAACGAAATGTTAAACTGCATCTCCCCTTCACATTGCAGAGGGAGAACCAACACCTCCTGCAGAGCAGACCCAACAGCTCTTCACTGATGACGAAGAGGACCTCCACACCTTCGTCACCGACGCCCTCCAAGAGTTCATGGACAGCTACGGCACCTCACCTCCAGGAGCAAGGCAGCCCAGCTGCATCGAGGAGACCCCACCCCCTGCACAGACCACACAGCAGGAAGCACACACCACCCCGGCTGTCTCCCAGGACCCCCACGAACAACATATAGCCTTCCAATGCCGTGTGTTAGAGGGCCAGGAGAAGATGGCTGATCAGGTGCGGGTGGGGTTCGACCTCATGGCAGCCAAACTTGATGCCACTAATGGGTGTCTGATTCCCATCAGGGACCACTTACAGTCCCTAACGGACACCCACAGTCCGCTCCATGCTCTCCAACGATCCATGGCTGACATCGCTGGAGTCATGATACTGAGACAAGGACAACTGTCCAGTCAGAGTGGCTCCAGCGATGTCAGCCGGGAGTTGGAACAGATGCGGGGGCTCATGGAGAACATGGAGCGGATGACGGCGGAAAGAATGGCTGCCACGGCTGCACACCGGCGAGATGTGGCTGGGACCTTCCATGCCCTGCAGCACATCGTCATGGCATTGCTGCCTCAAGCCCTTGCGCAGATGAATGCTGCTGCTGCTTCTACATCCACATCTCCGCCCCCTGATGTGTCAGTGCCTCACAGTGCAGCAGGCAATCCAACACCACCCACATGTGAGGCACATGTGACATCAGAGGACGAAGATGTGGGTGAACCAACCTTACTGGTAAGGAGGAGGCAGTAGCATTCATCTCCGCCATATGGCCTGTTTCTGCTTGGTTCTGCACTTTGCATCATCACCTTCCACTGTCCCCCAATACACTCTACGACACTCACCTTGGACCTCGACTGCCATTTTCTGTTTGTTTACCAATGACACAGCGATCAGACTGCGGACTGAACTCTTTCTTCTCCGATTCACTTGTCATTCCCTGAAGGACTCTGGCTGGCCCTCCACGGGCCAATAATGTGAAGTGGGGTTCGCATGGCCCTGTACTGCTCCAGCTGCAACACTCCACTGGATGTGAATTAAACATTCAGAATCGCACAGATGTATCATGTCTTTGATCGTTCAAGTATGAGAGTATGGATGAATGTAGGGTCAGTGATTCCCCCTTACGTCCATGTTGCTCATGTCGTGGGATTTGAGTCACAGGGTGCAACAGTGCCGATTGCGGTCCGGGTGGCGTAGACACTACAACAGAGACACAAGCATCAGTTAATTCCATGTCCAGCCCAGAACTGAAGCACGCCCAGAGCCCCGGGCTCATTGTTCCCACCCCTACGCTGGCCTGCCATACGCCAGGCCAGTCCACTCCGCTTACACACAGGGGGACGACGACAAAGCTACATGTCCCAGGTCTTCCCTGTAGTGATCTGCTGATCACTGGTCTAGTCGTCAGCATGCCACAGCCACTCCCTGAGGGCTGATTCACACCCACACCACACCCATCCAGCACAGGTGTCACAGCACATGTGACCCTGCCAATAAAAGGGGCCTAGCACATCACATACCCCACTGCCGGAGATGACATGATGGCATCCGCACCACGCGACCATGACTTGTGGCGCACTGAGTTGGTGGCACCCGCTGCACTGCGGCCCGCACGGGCCTACCGCCACGGGACGATGACTTGCGGTGCACTGAGTTGGTGGCACCTGCTGCACTGCGGCCCGCACAGGCCTACCGCCACGTGACGATGACTTGCGTTGCACAGGGTTAGTGGCACCTGAAGAGCTGAGCAGGTGTGCAGCCTGCGATGATGCGTTGGCCTGGATACGGCGTCCAGCGAATCAAGACTCAAATTGAACAGTGTGCCCTGCTGGACCGCAGTGTACGCGCAGGCAGCAGTCAGCACACACATGACTCCACGGTGCGGTACCGCAGGGTGTGCTGGGGGCCTGTGGCACGGAATCCCGCGATGGGCTGAGGAGGATGCACCGGCACGTGGTGGGCCCTCTTGGGGACACGCCTGTGGCGGCAGGTGAGCATTGAGTCCTGGGTGCGCAGGGGTGGCCAGTCATCGCTGGGCGGAGGACCGGTCTGGGGACCTGGGCTGGGGTGCATCAGGCACACAGGATCACGCAGGCACCACCGGTCACGGCGGCGGACTCGTGGCTGGGTGGGGGGCGCCGCCCTTTCTGACACAGCCCTGCATGCGATGTTCATGTTGTGCGCGGGTTGGTTTGTGATGTAGCCACCTCGTCTCCAGTGTGAATGTGCCCGTTGGAGGTGGTCGGCCACGTGTGTGTAGGCCTATGGGCAGGTTGTGGCGGAGACTGGGACACACGCAGTAGTCACTTTGGTGGTGGATTGATGACGTGTGCATTCCCACAGTTGTGGGTTGGGGGATTGTGGAGTTGAGGTGTGTGGTGTGTTCAGTTGGTACTTGCCGATGGGCAGTGCATTTCCATGGGGCCATCTTCAAAGCACTGGTTGGTGGCGGACTTGCGGACATGTGTGGATCATGCACACTGCCTGGGGTATTTGCGACGACACTGGTGGACAGGCCACGGTGGTCCACTTTTGTATGCACAGTGATGGCATGCGTGTGGTTGCTCTTGCAGTGATTGTGTGCAGTGTCAGCAGGGGGCACAAGTCATACATGTGTGCTGTGAATTGCCCCAACACGTGCGTGACGCCAGCTATGGCGTAGTTCCCTTGCGTGGTCTCAAGATGTTCCTGCGCAGTGTGGGGGGTGTGAGGGGCAGGGGTATCGAGCTGACACACACCGTGATGCTTTCAGGTGTGATGATTCCTGCATGATGTGACCGTAGCAGAAGTTCGTGTGGTCGTTACCTTCCTCTTCATTCCTACGACGGTTACGGCCACACGTAGTTCTGTTACGGTCTTCTCATGCATGGTTTATCTGGCCTGTGAGCATTCCGGTTTGTCCAAGTGCAGTACACTGTACCAGATTAGGCATGTGACTATACGGAAGTTTGACCATTGTCACCATTTCTCCCACAGGTTTCTGAAGACATGTTGCCCTGTTGGAGTTCCCCGTTGGGAATGGAACGCGTTGGCTGAGCTTTTTGTTTTGTTGATTTATGTATTTGTAATAAAGTTCTGTTTTTCCAATACCGTTGACTACTGGACTTCATGACCTTGGGGGGAGGTTCTGGGGGGGGTCCTGGGGGTGGCGGCGGTGGGTGTTGTGGCTCTCTTGGGTCTCCGAGCTGCATGATCAGTGTCTCCATGGCATCTGTTGGTCTTCAGATGTGGCTCTGGGCTGGGCTCCCTTTCTACTGCAGTTGGTCGTCCTGCTTAACACCAGGAAAAGGCAGGTGTTAGATCCCTGCTGCTAACGCACCTTATCGCCTGTTCTTGGTTCGCATCGCAGATCTGACTGGTCGTTGTGAATATCGCGAAGTGGTGTTTTCGTGTGTTTTTGCATGGGAACGCCTACTCTGCATTTCATTAGCGTTAGTTCTCACACTCATCCGTGGAGATGTTTTTGCGGCAGCTATCGCTGGTAAACTGGCGATATCGGCAGTTTGCACCAGCTTGAGAATAGGGCGATAAATCTATCACCACTTTTGCGGCGCTAAAGTGCCGATAAGTCAGCGATGAGTCCTTGAGAATATGCCCCATGGTCTTTATTTGTCGAGTTGTCTTGTGAGCTTGAATACTACTCCCATTTTATTTGGTATAATCTTGTCAAACTTCTTAAAATATATCCTTTGTTCTAGGTCTCCTTGATTTACTCACAAAACATTTTTGGTTGACAAGTGCAGTCAAAGATATTACGTTGTAAAGGTATCCTAAAATTCCTTGTCCAGAGAAGCAAGAGTGGAGTCAGCTAATCTTCAGACACACCACATCTTCTAAAACATAGCCTCTATGCCATTGTAGTTAGTGCTGCGCGGCATTATGTACCCATGCACGCATATTTTAAGCATCCGGTTGAAATCATATCCACCTTCCTACAATTTGAAACCTTGCAGCAAGCCCCTGCTTTAAAATTAGGTTACTTTGTGAGTGGCTTTTCAGAGGACATAATAAAAGAAATTCGTCTGTGAAGATGTGCAATGGGAGTGGAGGGCACTGGATGCAGTGCACTTAATTAAAAGGCTTCTCTGGGGAAATAGCATCATGTCTTGGATGGTCTCGGAATCATACATTTTTCACACATGAAACAACTCAGACAAACCACATTTTATCATATTAAAATTCATATGATGTCATTTTCCTCTGAAAGAAAGCTGCCACAGTCCCGGGGATGAGTACATGCTATGCATTATTGATTTATTTTCGATCCAGTGTTGAAAATACAAATGTAAAAAGAACACTTATCAAATCTATGCGACTTAAAGATTCTGGTAGATCATTTTCAGGACATTATAGAAAAAAAAAATCATTCAGCTCTAACAGTTACCAAAAGGTTATTTGGGAAAGAAGGGTACCCTAAAATATGTTCTCCAATTCATTGAAAATAAAATTATGCTAACCAGCCAATGCCTACTGGAATTTTAATGCTCTTATTATAAATGTTACCAAACATGCTCCCACCCGGGAAATCGTCAGAAAATAATTTACAGGGTGAGAGTGAAGTCACAAAACCCTCAGAATTGGCAAGGGCATTGGAAATTAGCTTCTCTAAGAGGACAAATACTTTCCCATGAAGAAGAGAATGAAAAAAAAATTAAATTGCACAAATGTACAGGACGAGTGGGGCAAGGGCTTTTCATAGTTACAAGTGTGAATTCACGAATGTTTTCCCAACATACAGATGGAAACCTGGAGCAGACATAGTTTTCTAGGTATAATCTTGAGAATTCCTTGCATTTGGAAATCTGCACCCATGCAAGATCATAATTATAAAGATGCAGATTTCTGGATGTTTGTGAATCTTCAAACATAACCCAAATTGAAACTGGTTTCATAATTATACAGAAGTTGAATTGCTCTAACAATGTTCTGTATATGTATTGACTGAAAAAACAAAGGTTAAAGTGATGCTTTAGTTAGGTATGTTAATTTAGGAGGATGGTTGTCCACCACAAATAATGATGTCAGCAACTAATTAGGTTCAACACAAGGCTTCAGTAATTTAAACCTCAGCTCAACCCCTGGTAGCTATGGCACAGAGTAGACAGACATCTTAGAAAAAATGCGAAAAGCATTTAGAAGTACCGGAACAGTTAAAAAAATAAATAAATAAGTAACACCACAATAAATATCCCACTCCTATTTATAAAAGTAGACACCAAAATGACAAAAGTCCGTAAGGGCAAATAGAGATATGATTTTTTTTAAGATTTAAGAGAAAAGACACTAATAAAAAGTACTGTTCACATGTTACCGGCACCTAGTTGTGATGTTGCGTCAAATGTGATGGAGTGGGGTTTGGATATGCCAAGCAGGTTTGTCTCAGCCAAAGTCTTTACCTTCTGACTTAGTCTCTGAAATAAAGTCAGAATCCTCCAGTATGGCAAGGAAGTAGGATCTTTTCAATGATGTCCCTATGATATCTGCTACGGAAATCCTCTAGTTGGGTAGAGTATTTTAATGCCATTGTCTGGTCCCGGACTAAGTCTCTTCTTTGGAACTCAGATTCCTTCATGCAGGCTGTATCTGGGAAGGTTACACTATAGTTAGATTGGCTTGCCATGTGGGTCTGCTGAACTGGATTTTCAGATGACAAAAAGCTCTGAGCATGACCGACCTGATTTTCTTGCCCAGCGAGGCTCAGCTTTGGGTGGATTGACTACTTTGTGCTTGGTCCCAGTCCCAGATCTCCAGAGATCCAGACCTCCAAAATATTTCAGAGATTTCAGCATAAATCCTTCTGGACAACACTAAGGCTTACAGGAGCTCAGAGGCACGATGTAGAGATTGGAACTCACTCCAGCTGAGGACACTAGCAGTATCCAGTCCTCTTCCAGTTGCAAGTGGTTACTGGTCACTTTAGGAAAATGGCCTCCTGCAGCTTTTGATGTCCTTGTAGCTGCACAGGATGTCAGCAACTGACAGGTCTCCTCACAAATTTAAGACAGCAGATTCAGTCCTCTACTGTTCAACTGCAGGTCCAGAAAGTGTTCTCTTGAGCTGTGGGTCAGGTGGCATGTTTTTAGAATATGCTAGCTAGTGGGTTGGCTGGACATTCTCCAACCAATGGGCAAACAATTCCCAAGGGAAGCCCATCCACTTTCCCAGCACATCTTGTTTGCTTTGCTGCTCCTTGGAGCAAATGACAGTCCTTAACCCTCCCACCTACTCTTACTGGGCTTACAGGTATCTCATACCTCATACCCAGACCATGCTACCCAACAGGCCTAACCATTGTCCTGCTCTGGGAGCAGTTGTAATACCTCATTAAGGCCAAGCAATTGCAGGAGCATCTACTGGCAAACTAATGCAAATTAGTCTCAAGCAGCTTAGGGCAGGGAAAATGTAACTTTCAAAAAATTACGTAACTTCCCAATTGAATAGGATTTTTAATAAATATTTAGAATAGCAGTTGAACCATTTCTCTAGTTAGTCCCAGATCTGAGACAGTAAAATTAATACATTAATTTGCACTCTAATATTCCTCATAGGGCAGCCAAAGCCTTCCACAGTGAACATCGCTTTGGGAGCCGTGACACTGTAGGGGCATGGCAACATTGCATTTCTACATCTTTTACTTTTAAATCCTCAGCACCCTACCTTGTTGGCTACAATGCTAAAAGGCTGACTTATTTATTTTAAAAATATGTTTTTTCTCCTGTCAAAAGGATTATTTCGACAAGCTGGACTGCAGATTTAAACTGCAGCAGTCAAGTTACCTTAGTAGGCATGAAGCCATGTTTTCCTTGCCACAAAAGTGGATGGCACAATATGTGCTGCAGTCTATGGGTGACATTTAACTTTCCATATCATAGGTTTAGTTTCTACCCCATGTACCCTGGATTTACAGGAAAGTTAAATATGCCAATCAGGGATTAGTCAATCTTTACATGTTTTAGGGGTCAAAGCACATATTGTGCAGCCCCCCTGCTTGCAGAGTCTAAAAGCCAGCAATACAATTCAGCACAAAACTGAATGACTACACAAAAAGAGACATTTTCTCACAATATATACATATAATATCTATCTATTTGTATATATAGGTATATTGTGATACACTGGATAAGTGATATGCAACTGTGTAATACCTGGATGTTTCAATCTATTGAGGTGGTCGGTGAAGTCATAGAGGTTGATTTCGCTGAGGGGCTTTGTGAGGGGGTACAAACAGCAGCCACAATCCTTGTCAGGGTGAGCCACAAAAGTCACTCAATTTGCCTGTGCTAAAACCTCTGGTTGATTGCTACGAAAGCAGTCAGGTGTAATTTAGAGGCAATGTGTAAAATATTTATGCAGCACTAGTGAAAACACAACACAAAAAAAACCCACACTAATTTAAACAAAATAGAGTAAAATGTAATAAATAATTTGATAACAAAATGACAATCAGTAGATTAGGAGTTATGAATTTGTAAAGCTTTTAGAGTAATCTAGCACCTAAAAGCGCCAACCACAGACATCTAGTCGTGCGACACCGGGGCAAAGTTGAAAGTTATGCGATGGAGTGTGATCCGGATACATGAAGTGGATTGGGTCCAGTTTCGGCTTACATTAGGATTTCACAAAATGTAAAAAAAATATTCTGAGAGGGTAACAATCAGTGGGGCAAGGCAGCCAGCAGTGTCTGCAGTGGAGGCGTTGTTGTTGGGGAGCTGCTGGGCAAAGTTGCATTGAATATTTATGTATTCAATAAAGGCTCTGGGAGGGGAGATACCCATCCAGAGAGGAGCTCCTGAACAGGCTTTCCTGCTGAGCAGAAGAAAGTAGCAGGACCTACCTTGAAGCTAGGCCTACCGTTGATGTACCTTGGGTGGATCTTCAAGCAGGTAGGTCCCGGTCTCCTCTTAGTTCTCAAAGCACTTTTTGGCAGAATGTTTTTCAAGTCCAAAATTTTGGATCTTGGCTGGCTAGGTAACTTTAGCACCACTTCCAAGAGTCCAGGACTGGGGCCCACCTCTTGAAGAGTCACATCTAACCTAAGGCTGATTCAAGGTGCATTTCAAAAGTTGTTGAAGCTTTTAGTGTCCCTGTAGCTCTGAACAGGAACCAGCAAACTAGCCCTTTAAGTCACTTTGGTGGTTGTGGGTCCCAGCAGGAAAGCAGGTGTCAAGCATCAGGGCTAACCTCTGAAGTACACAGCTGGCCTCAGTCAGCAGATCAGCCCCCTGGGAGTCCTCTGCAGGTCTAGAAGTGAACTGAAGAGGGGGTCTGAAAGTCCTATTTTCATACCTAATGCCAGCTTTAAAGTAGAAGAAACTTCTAAAGTCCCCCCCCAGATGGTCCTGGAATTTCCTGCCTCCCTGCCTAGGCTCCACTGGGTCTGGGGTCACAAACGGTGATGGAACTGGTTGTTTCTGGTTGGCTGAGGCGGTGCCCAAGTCAGGCAGAACGTACCACTCCTGACAGGATTAGGTGATTACACTCACTGTATAACCGAGCTCACCCTTGGGCAGCTTGGCGCTAAGCAGTCAGGCTTATCATAGAGGCAACGTGTAAAGCATTGGAAAAGCACTCTCACACAATAAATACACTGAACGTCACAAGAGACTTCACATGTGGTGTATGTAAATAAAGATTGTATTCGACACACACATTCATTAACACAACATGAACATCATATAGTTCTGGGCATAAATTGTACTTGGAACTATTACTAGCAGTACCAGGCCCAATGGTATTAAAATGACATAAGTAATATGCACACTTTGGAAAAATCCTATTTTGCCCCAGCACCATTATGCAGTACAAAACAATGTCAGAACTGGGCCCACCCTGGCAACTAACACAATTTAAATCAACACATTTCTAGGGTACAACCCAGGGTACAACCCAGGTCACAACAACATCAGGAATTTGCACACACAGGAATTTATACCACTTTTTAGCAGCACCATGGGCCAAGGCTGTATGGGTAAAACCAATTTCAAAAAGGAGTATAGTTAGGTAATGAAAAAAACAAGTAAAACAACACCGCTGCACGGTGCAACTATTAGCAGGCTGTTTTCATGCAGCACACTCTCCCACACTCACACAACACTGTAATGCGGTGCAAAGGATATCGGCAAGTTTGTGTGAAGCACACTCGCACACACATGCACTCAGCACCATAACACGGTGCAAATGATATCTGGGGGTGGGTCACTTGATAATATGAATGCGGACCCCGTGACACAATCCCTCCCACATCTCTCAGTTACCCCCACACTACTCTGCCCACAGGTTAGAGTAAAGAAAAACAGCCCTTACTATACCGGTTGAAGGTCAGAGTCACATTTAGTCAGGGGCCCAGGGGAGTAGGCTAGAGTAACTATCAGGGTAACCAGGCAACAGTCAACAAATCTGGGATTGGCCACAACTCGGGAAGTTCGCCCACTTTATGGAGAGCAGAAACAGGCTAGAGGCTGTCCCAGTTCAATCAAGAGGTCCCTCAATTCACCTTTCAGCACCAGTCCAGTTCTGCGAAGCACAGGGAGGTCACGCAGTCTCTCCACCCACTTCTAATCACTCTTGGAGGTGTTCCTCAGCCTAATCACTTACTCACACCACCAAGGCCTGATCCGGGCCATACAACCTGACAACACAAAGTCTTCGGCCCAGGTGAGGAGAGGGCAGTTGATTGGCCCCACTGAGGGCAAGACGGAATACTCAGTGAATGGGGGTGCAGCTGTCCTTGCACCCCACATGAAGTGATACATGACATCTGGTGTGCATTGATCTGAGTTGCATCAGACAATCCGGTCACAATGAACCAATGGTCGGGTTCTCCATATCTCCCTGGAAATAAGGCACAATGTCTAGTGCGTGATGATATGAGTCGCACCAGACAATCTGGCCCACACAAACTCGCAAGTTCAGTAGTACCGTACGAGGTAGAATGAGGCACTACTAGTGATGCGTCCTCCCTCCGAGGGTCGCAACCTGTGAATCGGACATCGCACGCAATGAGCATGCAGTCGGCATGTCGCGCAAGACAGATGCACCATGAACGATGAAGGGGGGTGCGCTGAGTCCCCAACAGATGATTCCGCTCACCACTGAGACGCATGTGCTTGCTGAGGCCCCACAATGTTGGTGCCACACTCCTTAGATGCGGGCACGGTTTGAGGGCTTCCAACAAGGCAATCTGGCCTCCAGGCACAATACTTAGTTCCACGCTCATATCGCGCTGCAGTCAGGATCCAGCAGACAAAGTAGGCGCTTGAGAGGGCACTGCTCTCCAGGTGAAACACATAGCTCCCTCATGGGAGGTCTTTGATATCCCTGAGACCTCCACAAGAAACAGGGAGCAAGCCACCAACCCCTTGGAGAGGGCACTTCAGGATGCCACACAGCAGCTGGCAGTCAGCCCAGGCCAGCCACTATTCAGGCACGGTCCCTTCCAATGGCAGTCTCCTCCTTGTGCACAACAGATTTCTCTAGCAGTGTGCACCACACAGTCCAGGATGTCTGGTCCCACATCCCCACAATCTCTGCCCTGCTGAAATATGGCACCAGTAGTTCGACTGTAGTGTGCCTTTGAAGAAGGGGGTGGTGCAGAGGGTTGCATTTGAACCACCCAAGTCTTCCATAAATTTCAGTCCTTTCTGCCATGAGGGTTTGGAATGCAGATATTAATCTTTAGTGGGGCCATCATCTGGCTTCCCAGAGGCCAAGTGTTAAAACATCTTCCTTCAATCTATCCAGCCAGGTCCGCTAATGGCAGAGGTCTGTCGTTCTAGCTGCATGCCCAATGTTTATGGCTGTTGCTGGGGAATGCACAAATGTGCTCCCCCAGCTTCCTGTTTGGAATTGAGTCAAACTAAAAGGCACACAAAGAGTTTTAGAGCAGAGACAGGTCCACTTACTAGAAGTGGCATTTCCAAGCTATTAATGAGAAATCCACCTTTACCACAAGAGAGGGTTTGCCATTGTGAATCCAATGATAGGAAACATTATGAGGCTGCTCCACTGTAAGCCACTATTGCAGCTTGAAGTAGTTTTAACCATTCCCCTATGTTAACCTATGGGGAGACCAAACCTCATAGGTAGTGAAAACACACATGGTGGTTCTTCACTACCTGGACAGGGAGCACACATGTGTACCTGCTCTGCCTTTCACCTCCCACTTGCTTCACACCTCAGGGCTTACCTTAGGGGTGCACTAGTGGTAGTGAAAGGTACCTCAAGTGGTTTAGGAAGGCCAACCTGATCACTAGTGCAAGTGCGCACACACCCAGGCCTTCAATGGTTGGTTTGAGACATGTTTAAAAACATCAGGTAAATACCAATTCCTAAAGGGTATGTGCAATTAAGCAAGTGATTCTCAGACGCTGGGAACTTCTACAGTCTGAGACAGGTTTTCGAGGTATATTTGCTAATCCTCCCATTTTTGCCTACAAACGGTCTCAGAACTTAAGGGAGCTTCTCAACCAACCTGTATCCGACACCAAAATAACACACAAAGGCATGCGCAAGTGCTTCAACTGTTCACATTGCAACAATGTGCTCACTGGGGATCATATATCCCACCCCTGGTCCGGTAAAAAAATCTAATTGAACTTCACTGCTGATTGCAATAGTTGTTTCGTCATTTACACAATACGATGTCCATGAGGCCTACACTATGTGGAAAAGACCGAGAGACCTTTGCACACACGAATTACTGAACATAAAAGCTGCATAAGGACCAAAACTATCACTTCACCTTTAGCCGTCCATTGGCACAAACATCACCACACGATAGCCCAGCTCCGTTTCACTATCCTTGAAATAGTGACAATACATGCCGACAGAGACATGTCTAAGCATTTGTCGCAACGTGAATCCTATTGGATACATTGTTTGGACACTTTAATGGCCAAAGGGCTCAATGATAAACTTGAATTTTCATGTTTTCTTTGACCCTTTTCTTTGATCCTTTTCTTAAGGAAGAAACCACACTCCTCCAGGTCTTGTACTTTTTCTTATTCTTTCCACAATTTTCATTTGTTCGGATGTTGCACACATCATTTGCCTTATACATGTTCATGCTCATGCATGTTTCCTGAATGTCTTAATCAACACTTGCAGGCACATGTAAATGGTCAGTCATCTAGTAGAAAGATTCATGTTTTTAATGTCACGAGATGTCATCTATGTTACAATAACATCTAGCTACTATGTTGCACATAGTCATCGTTATACTTAGGAGTATATTTAGAAATGTACCTTTTACTTGATGTCAAGCAGTATCTCTTGGTTCAGGATTGAATTGACTGTGCGATATATTCAGCTTCATGTCAGCCATAAACCTCTTTGCAGTTTGTTGTTGTGATATTTAGAATGTAGCCATCTAGACCAATGTCTATTGATCAACTGGATTGATTTTCTGTATTGTCTTGTTTTTGTAATTTTTGTGCAACTTATTAGGTTAGTATTTGTGTAATTTCAGTCAACCAAATATGTATCCCCTCATACTCATGTCTATAGCTAGCTCATACTCGGAGAGTACACATAATGCTAAACAAATGTGTCAGCTAAGTAGCGTGTACTTTTTGTCAAATTTGAATGCAGAAATCGACCACATCCGCTCTTTCAACAAATGTAATGGTTCTTATTATTTCATTCTTATTCTCTGTATGCTATTGCGAACTACGCCACTGCTGACTCATTACTTTGTCAAACTCGTATTTTTTCATGCTTTGTTCTCTGTTTCTATTTTCATTTTTCACATCACTTATTTGAGTTGTTCACTTTTTGTCCGTAACTTTATTCAGATACACCGGTGCACTCGTTGCATGACACCGACACTGTGCCTTTAAGGCTGGTCGATAATATAACTTCCGGGTAGCGTGTGAGCGTCGAGTTTCACTGCATGTACGCAATGGATACATCCGCGGTTTGGTGTAGCACTGCGTGTCGCTTTGTTGAAGTCCGGTTCGTATTACGGCGTAGCTGACGACTACCTCGGTAAGACACGAAGTAACCAGGCTCTGGTTCTCTCTCTTATTAAAAACTTGCCGGCATGATCTGAGAGCCGGGTTGGGCTCAGTATAGTTAAAATCGGTTATTATCTTTTGTTTAGGTTGTTTCGTACCTGATTACTTCCTGACTAGCCTGCTTTCACAATTATTGACTGGGAGACATCGGGTCTCGTGGCTTGTTTGTCGGTGAGTTTCCACTTTCGTCATATAATACTTTTACCAGCTTCACTAACTCTAATATGCACATGGATGCTGATATTGGTTTCTTCTTTTTGTAGCGTGGAAGGGACACATTTTGTGTACCTGTTCTAATTGTGTTACGACAGAGCTTCCAGGTAATGTCTGGTACCGATCAGGCGTGTTCAGTACACATTGCATGAAATTTGAGAGCAGATTCACGTGGGGTGACACTCGGTATCTCTGAGCACTTTCCCATCCTATGTTGCACACTATCTTTCTTTTCTTTAGACATGGAGCACCAATGCACACAGAAAGGCTTGTGCAGTTCCTAAACAATGATTCATGTCTCGGTGAACTAGGTGGAGGACTTTATCCATTTATGTTTTTCTTTTTCTTCTTTTTCTCTTTCTCCATCATCTTCTTATGTCTTCATTTGTGCAGAGTTATATTTAACTTAATGAATGTCATTTCAAGACCTGTGAGCTTATCTTTCTCATCTGGACACCATTGCTAATAATTTTTTTGCTATTGAACCTGTGCTCTCTCTCTCTGTTCGTACTGTTGTTGCATTCACGTAAAAGCTTAGACACTATGTTTATTCATTTGTAGATTCCCCTGAAGAAGGGCAGATGTTTATGCCCAAAATGCATTGGGATTCTTTTATAATCTGCAAGAAGCTCGCAATTGTTACGTTGCATCATTGATTGAAGTCCTTTACGGGAGACTCATCAAGTCTGCTCAATTAAAGAAGAATTTTTTGATCTACCGTCACCTTTTTTTGTCATTTACTTTGGATATTTTGGTTTCCGACAAGTTTTATTGTATATGTACTACCTGTTATATCTGATCACTTAGAGTAACATGTGATATACTCCACTGGAGTGTTTTAGCGTAGTGCACTTGAAGGCTATGACCTCAGTCCTAGCATTATACAACTTTCTAAAAAGGCCATTTTCAGAATTGTGACTTAAAATCTGACATTACTGTTAAGGAGGATTGAAAATTATAATTCCCTAGACATCAAACATGATATTTCTACATATTCTCAAAGAAAAAAATGTTATCACTTCTTAATGTAATAAGGTAACCCAATGTTATCCCAATGGGAGAGGTAAGCCTCAGTGCACTGAAAAAGTAATTTTTGAGTTTTTCACTACCAGGACTTGTAAAACTTAAAAGTATATGTCCAACTTTTTAAATACAGTGCACCCTTCCCTATGGGCTGTTTAGGGCCCACTGTGAAATGCAAGAAAGAAAGTACGCTGAGATGATGTTATATCCAAAAGGTAGATTTATTCTTCAGTTCAATCAGGACAGGAACATTAGATGATAAGATAGTTGTAGTAGTATCAGCCCCACCGGGAGCAGCATCCTTGCTGCTCAGCCCACATATAGCAACTGACATTTCATTCAACCATACCCACAAGAACACTCTGTGACATCACTCACACAATGGCTGAGCAACAGAGTACAGAACACAGAGAAAGGACCAAGCATAAATGAGAGCAGGATACCACACACCTTCCCCCCTAAAGAAGACAATAACAAATAATGAGGCATGTGGGATGGAAGTGAGAACAAATACGTAAAGAGGAAGGAAATGCAGGTCGAAAGACACAACACACACACACACATACAACAATAGGAATATGTGTGCAATGAAGAAAACAACACATTAAACATAAAAGGATAACGAAACTTAACCTTGCAAATGGGTTTCAGCCCACAGAAGCGTCCCAACACCCAGAACAACAAAATGCATTGTGCATCAAACAGCACAATAGTAAATGCAATCATGGAGCGAAAGTGCCCCCTAAATGTGGTTTGAGTATCCACGCACAGAAGAACCCACTACCACTCATAAAAGTTTTGAATGCAGCAAATGTCCACCACCTGGAAACACATACAAAGATGAGAACGCAATATGCTATCAATAAGTAGAATGAGCTTAAATATCACGCTCACCACCAGTCAATTCAAGTATAGTTTTAGCACAACACAAAGAAAAATAGTTTAGGATGCAAGAAACCAGCAATCCTAGCACTAGTAAATGTAAAAAGATTTGAGCACAATAATTGCCCATCACCAGAAAATTTCAACATCCGAAAAACTTCAAGCAAAGCTTCAAACTAGTTTGAGCACAATCACCGCCCACCACCAGCAACAGCAAGAACAACTTGGGGTCATAAAATAGCCTCTCAACTATAGTTAAGGAACAACAACCACACATCCCAACACCATCAGCACACTAAGTACGAAAGATTTACAATATATGCAGACAATTGACGTGAATGCTTTCAAATATATGCAGTAATAGATCAACAATGGTAAAAACAGTTACAGGTAAGCAGCAAAACTAGCACAAAATATACTTAAATGCACATATTAAATTCAGGTTGGCACAATAGTATTAGTTACATATTGCATTCCTCACGAGCAAATTATTGCAATTTGCAAATGTAGAAAGAAATATTCAATGCAATTAATCAGGCAAGACAATAAAATCGATGAACAATGACACCGGTACACGAACCTTGTACCCGAATATCCACCTGCTGAGAAGAAAAAGGTTAACATCCTACATGGAGTACAAATGAACATGTACGAAGATCTCACAACATTGCTGGGATTCCTGCTGTCCAGCATTCAGTGCGCATTTAAGATTAGAAGTCAGCATAATACATGCCAGTAAGGCGTGATGAAAGATAAATTCCAAATATCAAGAGTGAAGAAGGCATAAAAACATCGCACTCCTTTAACATGACAGCACAACTCATCCCAATGCGACAAAATGGCCGCCAAAACGTCGCTCTACGTTGCTTTCTTGAGGTGATAGCGGTAGTTACAAACAAGCTGACTTCCCATTGTGATGTAAACTACAGTGTGCAGGGAACTCGTAGCAGAATCACACCAGGAATCCCTGTGAATGTTCCAGTTCCTACGCAGCCTCAAAACTCCAGGTAAGCTGCTTGTGCCTGAGAACAATCCAGTGAGAGAAAAAAACCATACACACAAGACATCACTCACACAATGGCTGAGCAGCAGAGTACAGAACACAGAGAAAGGACTAAACATGAATGAGAGCAGGGTACCACACCCACTCTAGGGCTGACTTATATGTATTAAAAGGGAGTTTTACATCAGGCAAAAGGTTTATTTTGCCTAGTCCAATTGCCAGTTTAAAGCTGCACACATATGCTGCAATGGCAGGCCTGATACATATTTTACGAGTCTACTTAAGTGGGTAGCACAATACATGCTGCCGGCCAACTCGTAGCATTTAATTTACCGGCCATGGGTATATGGTATACCACTTTACAATGGACTATTAAGTAAATTAAATATGTTAATTAGGTGTAGGTCAATTTTGCTATGTTTTAGGGAGTGAGCACTAACACTTCAGCACTGTTTAGCAGTGGTAAATTGCACAGGGTCCTAAGGTCAACAAAAACAAATGACGGGAGAAGGCAAATTATTTGGGTGAAGACCGTCCTAAGGTTGACAGGTCTAACAGACTTTTATTTGTCATCACAAATAATCGATACAAGGCATCATAGTGAGAGGAGTGGTCATTTGAGTACGCAACAGACAATCACATCAGACTGTTGCAGCACTCACAGGCACACCACCAAGATATTCCACCTTAATGATGATTTCAAAATATTGTGCTGTGACAATATAGTAAACAAAAAAAATGGGCACTAAGGTAATTATCTATAGTTAAGTATAGGTTTACATTACTTCATGTGTCAGGGTGCATAGATGTAGAGTTAAGAATAGTAAATCTGTACTTAACTTTATGCACTTTCTCTCTCGTTTTTACCATGATATTTGGTAGTACGTAGATTCTGTAGTCTATATTTCCACATGCGACTCAACCACAATGGGTATAAAACATGCATGCAGACAAACAATATACGTAAGGCTATAAATAACAGATTATAGCCACTATAAAAAAAGCAGTTATAAGAAGTGTGTGACTTAGTTGCGAGCTACATGAAATATACATTTTGTATGCTCTGCCCTACCCCATGGTTCGTTGCTCCCACTAAGCCCTGCTACCAATTTGGGTGGATGATGTCCAGGAGAGTTATAGAGACGAATCTGAAGAAGTGCATGATCAGACTATTACTGACATATACCTAATGTCAAAACACTACATGGACATGACACAGATGAGAATCATTCTGCAAAATATAAAGCTAAGGTAATAACAGAAGAACAATGAATTAATTCAAACTAAGCAGGTACAACAAAGAATGAGCTTGCTGAGTGCGATAGGAAAGTAAATCGATAACAACATATTTGTGGGATTCAGGTAAAGATGCCCTCAAGGGATTCTTTTCAGGTTCTAAACTGTCTATAATTTCAAAAAATACATTAAGTTAAGCCCTAAATAGTGGCTTATTTACAACCAATGTTTAAATCAATTCGTGAATTGTACAGCTATCTAACGCAAGAAAGAAAGAAAATTCCACAGAAATACACAATTTGACACGGGTGTATACTTAAGCAGATTCAAATTTATATAAAACTGTATAGTAAAAAAGGGTACAGATTAAAAATCACATAAGAGCAAAAGTGACTGAGATGGACATTCATATATATATATATATATCCTTTAATATGACATACTTTTGCCCTGACCCATTTCATAAATTCTTTTACAGGTGAATCAACTTTGATTTTACAATGTATGAATCTCGACAGATTGCTGAAATCGAAAATGGGTCAAAAATGTTGACGTTTCGGTCTTTGGTGTGAAGACATCTAACCATCCTCAGGACATAGGTTCAAGTGTGTTTTGATGACCCTGGATAATACTGAACTCAGTTATGTGTTCCAAAACTGTAAGCAACAGTGCACTAGATACAATGGTGTTCTGAAAATCCAGATGAAAAATAGGCAATAACCATAAGAGGGCAAACGCTCATAAAATAGTGCCGATTCACTTCAGCTTGAATGATTGCTGTGAGTTCAACAACTCTCGCATTAATCAAGAGTTTACCATATCTTCGCTCTTGTCCTGACTTCTCCGATCGAGTGAAGGACAGATTACTCAAGCCTCCCATTTTCGTGTGTGGTTTAACATATTTGTGGCTGCATAGTTCATGTTTCATTCCCATATTGAAAACATTTGTCCCCCGGGTACCCCTAAATATAGTGGAAGAAACTGAAACATAAAATTGCTAGGCCTAGGTAGAATTTAGATTAGGGAGGAGTAATCGGAGAAATTTCGGTAAATCCGTGTTACTCTTTGCCATGGAATTACTGATAATTAAAAGATTACCCCTCCTAGCATAATTAAGATTAATTTGGGAGGAAAATCCTACCACGAGAGCACATTCTTGCACTTGCTATCCGTGTTGTGCTGCATTATTCACTGTTTCTTAGCACAAAATGCAGCCTCACATGCATTTTGGACACAAGGGTGCATTTTGCGCTCAGAAAACAGCGCTAAATGCTGGTAGTAAGTTGAGAAAAATCCTACCCAAGAGCACATTTAGGGAGCTCCAGCAGCTGCACATGCTTGCTATTCATGTTCTATTGCATTTAGAACTATTTCTTAGCGCAAAAAGTATCCTCGCATTTATTTTGGACGTGAGGGGGAATATTTGCACCAAGACATCACGCTAAATGCAGAATTACTCTTCTTGCTTAATTCAAGCATAATCTTGCAGAATTCTTAGGTAATTCCAGTAGCGGCTCGTGGAGGGAGTGCCGCAGGGCGTTGGGGCGGGGTGGGGGAGGAGCAGGGTGGGGGAGGTAAACTACGGCATACGGCCGAACAGAGGTAAGTAAACAAATAAATAAATAAAACGAATTTCGTTGCGCGCGCTGCATCGCATTTGGCAATGCCGCGCGCGCAACAAAATTCTTTTTATTTATTTATTTGTTTACTTACCTCTGTTCGGTCGTATGCTGTAGTTTACTACATCCCTCCCTGCTCCTCCCCACCACCCTGCGGCACTTCCTCCACGAGCCGCTACTGGGTAATTCCATGTGATTATGCTATATGGAATTACGCGAGCTACGTTTTTTACTAATAATGGCGCAAGCAGAAGTTAGAGCTTAGCCTGTATTTGCATGCAGGGAAACTGTTTCTTGCACAAACTGTGCCCTTAAAGGTTGGTATGGTTCTTTGTAAATGATGCTCGCACAAGAGTAGGAAGAAGCAGTAGAGAAAGGAGATGAATAGACTAAAACAAGGCATTCTCAAAGAGGGCAATGGATATTTTTAGCACAGATTTTTCACTGCTCTAGTTGTGCCTTTCATTTCCCACAGGGATGAAATGGAGAGTTATCGAGCGTGGGACATAATTTCAGAAACTCGTGTTACACAGGTGTCATAATGCACTCTGAAACATTATACTCTTTCCAGTCAGCATTAGAGTCTTTTTAGAGCTCAGCTCGTCGCTCATTATGTGCCTCCTCTCTGTGGAGGAAACAGGTTATAATGCATTGTTTTTATAGGGTTTCGTAGTAGTACAAAGTGAATTCAAGACGTAATTGTGCACCATGTGGAGAACAGCCAGTGGCAATTACTGCTGCGCTATTCAAAACTTCTCTTTTGTTGGGTTTGAAATGTCATCATGACATTTGTGTACGAACTGGCTACCAAACTTTGCACAAATAACTGCACAACCTTGATGTGCCACTGGGGGAGCACTTTATTTCAGAAAAATGAGCAGAAAGCAAAACCGTCACTTGCAAGAATACATATCTTACAATACTATAGTTTTTATAGGAACTAGTGCACTTTTGAGTCATGAATTGCAATCAGACTTCAAGGTGTAAAGAGGTGGATAGGAAGAATTCACTGGTTGCAGGTTTGTATAACATTTGCTAATAACATTTGTTATTATACGATTAGCAGGATAATGTGGTCACCACTGACAGCACAGCTTGATTATCTTATTAACCTTTACTTTAATGTGTTTATTTCTCTAATATTTCCTATTAATGCCGCTTTATAAATAGCATGCATGATACATTACTTACAGTTTGAAAAACCTTTAGTAAAGGCTTCGCTTGAAGAATATAACTGATATTAACAACTATTGTAAACCAATACAGCAGGCAATATAAATTCGCCTGGCTGCTGGCCGGTCAGTATATACCACTAAGTAACACCGTTGATGTCATCTCCTCATGCATACATTTGGCAGCTAAACTGTAGAGCAAGAATAGTGCAAGCCCCTCCTCCTCCTCTAACTGATGCTGTCACAGGATGTGCCATGAGGAGGATCCTTTGGGATGAAGGAAGCCTTTGCTTCTTCGCACAGTTGCCACTTTGAGGCCCAAGAACTTTTGCATGTCACATGGCTGGCAAGGTAGGGCGGGGAGGAGAAAGCAGTGATGTCTTTGGTCAGGGACCAATTAGGCAGTAAGTTCTTCTACATGTGCCATTGTAAAGAGACTCTTTCCTTAGGTGGGAGGTACTTTACAAATGCACAATTGTCCTGCAGGAGAGGACACTCCCTAATAGGTAATTGTCAGGTTCTAGGCATAAACCTCTTGTTCTCCTCATGATCAAATCTCCTCATCTGTCCTCCAACAGAATACTGTCACTCTGGGAGAGAGTGCCCTCTCTGATTGCATACTAGTGCTTAAGAAACATTAACTACATAGAGGAGATTATTTTCTGGACATAAGAACATCAGCCATATGTTATTATTGCATTAGAAAATGGGTCTACGGTATTAAAATTAGTCTCACCCTACCACCTTCAAACAAAACACAAATTTTTTTTTAGCAAAAGTTACATAGCCTTACAAGACTGCGGGCCTCAGAAAAGTGTTTACACCTCACATCTCATTGATTCAAAATAACCACAAACGTTCTGGCCACAAACATTATTGAATAAGCTAGAACCCCTTCAGGGCTAGAAAGCAATATGCAATAGTTTATTAAACTCAGAAACAATCAGTAAGTACATATATAAATCACACATGTGTAATGTATAGTTCTTTTTAACAGGAAAATCCTATAATAGCTTGCACTGAGATGCTATTATTGCACCTACAAACAAACACTTAGGTAGTGCTGGACTTATAGAAGCAACACTCTGGGTGCAAGAATACTTCACATGGACCTCTCGCATAGGAGGCCTTTGGTCTGCATTACACATACAGCCTGCCAGGCAGCCTCATGGAGTCACTCTGTCTCAATGTATGTTTGTGCAGTTTTTGCCCCGCGCACTTTGACATATCTGCTTAATCCAGGTTTCATAGGAGCAGAATCCGGATTTACGTCACAGGAAGTAAAGAAAACAAGCGTGCTGCCAATGACAAACCAGAAAGAATGAAATGTCAGTTATACACAGTGGCAAAGCAAGGTTGCCATTGATACGAATGCAAGCAAGAACAATGGGCTTCTTTACACCTGGTCTGGCAGAAATGGCAGAACTAATTGGGGGGCCCTGAGCCAGTTGTCCTCCTGGACCCCGGCTGCTCTGATGATCCCTATGACCCTGGTTACACAGTAACAGTTATGCAACATTGTGTGGGGGAAAAGTAAGGCATGTAGAGTTCTACCACGGGGAATAAAATTCCAGAATTACAGGGTCACCCATCATGGGTAGCAATAGGAAGGGCAGCAAAAATATTATGATATAAATGGGGAACAGCGGAAATGTAAATGTAAGATGTTAAATGATAGCATAAGGAGACAGTTGTGAAACCAAAGTAGGCCATGGAGGCTAGCTGCCTGGAAGTCAAAGAGTACATAACAGATGTATGAGGGCTAGCCGAGCAATGTAACCTGTTTGTGCCCTGGAACTGTAAGTGATTAACCCCACCAAACACTTATTTCACAGTTCTACAAAGTCCGTCAGGAACCAAAAGGGTCCCTTCATCTCTAACTCACAAGACATTACACTCCCCATCTCTTCCAGAGTTCCGTAAGTCGATGAAGACCTGGCTATTTGGCTAATCAACTGGACCCTGCCAGCGCCTGGATACCCTCACGGGTCACAAGGAGCTCTCTACAAATCTACTAAATGATTGATTGATCAATTGATTGATTGATGTTTTATCATCTCACAATTTATCTTAGTCTGAATATCTCTTAGCATACATCATAAAGGAATTTATATATAGTTAAATGTACTTTTACTACTTTTTGCTCCATTTGTGTACCTTGGTAATTTATATATCATCAAAGTACATAGATGTGCAGTTAAGAATAGTAAATATATACTGCCATCCATATACTTCCCTCCATGACAATTTGGTAGTCGATATTCTGGCAAGGATACTTTTGTAGGATATATTTTCGCACACGACATTCTGACATCCAAACATGCATCCTGCGGTGGCTGCTTCTGGAAGACAGATTTTAGTTAACCCCACCAGAAAGTGACAATCACTAGCAAATGCAGGGTCATGAGGCAAACAAATGCCACAAACTGCGGCAATGTGCATGTTGCCCCCATTTGCAACACCAGACCTGTTACATTTTATTTAGGGCAGTCGAAAAGAGAAAATAGTAGGGTTTTTCATATGATTCTGAGAGATTAATTTGGAGTGCTGTAAATCATCATTACCTGTGATTGTGCTCGTGCACATATTTACATCTTCCTTTTGATTACATTTTTTTGCTCTAAACAGTGCTAATAGATCGTACGTTCATCAATTACATCATATTATGATTTTGTAATCTGCAAACATTCAAAATAAAAATAGATACATATAAATTATACGTGTGTCGGTTTTGTGATATTTGTATTTTATATTAACAGTAAAGCATCATTTTAAAAGACCTCCTGCGTGTACATTTTACAACGTAGCCAATATGACAGAATTGATATCTTTGACAGGCAGGAAATGTTTACAAGGAGATTATCATTAAAGAAGTGTCAACATGAATTCAACTGAACTGAACTAAACATACCAGCTATCAAGTGGCACTGACCTAGTGATGTCAAAATATTGCTTAACATTTTCTAATCAATGCTCTCATTACATTTAGTCACTTCTTGCAGTAGAGAGTGAAATCTGAGTGAAAACTTCATTTAATAGGGCATCTAATCTCCGGACAAAATCTAGATTACCCATTTGGATGAATTAACAGAAATATATGAAATGGAAATTCTGAATTTCAGTAATTTTACACAGTCTGAAAGGAGTAAATTATCGAATTCAATTCCATAAAAATATACAAATAATGAATCTTACAAATGTGTTGATTAATGCAGAAGTATCTGCTACTGAGCAGTCCCAATGTTATGCAGGATATGACGATACAGACTATTGAAGAAATACAGAAAATATGACTCTATGAATTATCCATCTAAAGAAGAATTTAATTCCTTATCAACGTATTGGATCTGGCCCAAATAATGTTTTTCTCATAGAAGTGCGCCCTCACGTTGATCAGCCCAATCATTTGGGCAGAGGACCGTTCTGGCACTTACAGACACGGAACAATGAATAAAAGCTGAACTGGTGAGACACAAAACTCCATCTGCATTCTTTTATCCACATCATAAACATCCTTCTGAGTGACGACAATGCCCCATCGCTCATCCAACAACACCCTCATCAAAGTTAGCAACACAAACCAACTAAACAACAAGGTAACAACAACACCCATGTCTGCAAACCTGTGGAACAGAAAGTATATGCCAGTCTCCAGTACTGACAGCGTTCTGCTCAGAGAGGGATGTCATCACCTCAGACATTCTAACCCCAACGGGAAATTTCTGCAACATTACCTTAGTCCAGCCTCCTCTGTCACAAACTACAAGGCTTATTCTGTAAAAGCAGAAGTAAAACAACTATTTCTAAAGGAAATCCATTCTCTAAAATGTTGTGGTAGATCATTCGAACAATTATGGAACCAATCAAATCACCCAACAAATCCCACTACATACCTAATCCACTATCATAGATACAAATATTCTTTGAGTAACTAATTCCTACTTCATAAACTGTGTCTAAAAAGCAGCGAACACAACCAAAGAACTATTCAATTTCCCATCAATATTTAAACAATAAGGTTTTGTTTCAAACCATGGGCATAATGTGAGCCCTTGCAGCGCAGGGGGCCCCTCAACCCTTCAGGGGCCCCAAAACTGTCAAGGGGCCTCATTCCGCAAGAGGGCCAATGAGCATTGGTGAGACTCAGAGGCCTCTCTTCAATTTCTACAGGAGCCTGCATATTTTACGTTACACCACTGTTTTCCAATGTGTTATGATCTCATTTACTTTTCCAAAACAAAATCCCTGAACTCTAGTCCAACATCACTTCGATTGCTGTAGCTTATATAGAGATCAGCAGAGAAGTGGCATACTTCTTCTTTGGCATTTGTCTTGGTTAAATAGGGCATGGCCACTAAGATCACAAAATCATTATCCCTCTTTTTGTTACTGGAGATACAGAATATGAAGTTGGGAATATCGATATACCAGAATATTGCAGCCAAAATACACCTTCAAGGTACGTAGATGTGAGGATAAGAATAGTAAATCTATCCCTACCTACACCTCTAAACTTTTGGTTCTTGAGAGTTTTGCTAAGATATTCTGTTATCTTGATATGCCCTACTAGATATTCTTCAAGGAACACATCACAACGTTCATCAACGCCCCTTTCACTGCTGTTGTTTTGTCAGAGACTCATTCATGCCAACCTAATATTCTGTTCATGAAGCGTAATTCAAAATGCGCCTCTAGCAAAAATTAACATTGATCTCAGCTGCACGTGTTGTAAAGTGCCCTGAAGCTGTGACGATGGCACTATTGTCTTGACCGACTTGAAAAGAACAGCTTTAGTGATCTATTAGTAATCTTCTGAGGGTTTAATTATACAAATGTTCATTAGAGACAAGATGGTCTTGTAACTGAGCAAGAGAAAACATGTGCTATAATGTGTTTAACTGTTCAACAATCTTTATTACTATGCTCCATAAGATTTTGCTAAGCTTTCTATTAATAGCTCTACGAACAGCGGATCACTGACAGAATATCGACAACACTAATGTTGACCTACAAAAATATCGTGACAAAAATATCGTTGTCAAAAATATCGACCTCCTATCTTCATAATGATAAGTACAAAAATATCGGAAAAAATATATCGTTGTTAAAAATATCGAAGTATAAAATATCGTTTTCTTATATGTATAAAAAATAATGTAAAATAAATTAAATAATACATTTTACTTAAAGAAAAATATTTAGATTTATTTGTATATGTTAACAATTATAAGTAATACATTTAATGTAAAAATAAATTAAACATACATATTTAAAATGTACTATATATATATTTACTTACAAATAATTAATAAATAATAATTTTAAATAATTACAAAATGTTAGAAATATATTAAAAATTATAAATAAATATATATATACATACACCTGTAACATGAAAACAAAAAATAAAAAGTATATTATAAATTAAAATATTAAAATATGTAATATTTTTTAATCTTACATTTTATACTACATTGACTGCAACAGTAGGGAAAGTGTTGGATAGCGGAGGAGAAAAAATTACTATTCCCACTCCAGCGAGTGCAACAGTAGGGAAAGTGTTGGATAGCGAAGAGGAATAATTTACTATTCCCACTCCAATAAGTGCAACAGTAGGGAAAGTGTTGGATAGCTGAGGGGAATAATTTACTATTCCCACTCCAATGAGTGCAACAGTAGGGAAAATGTTGGATAGCGGAGGGAAAAAAATTACTATTCCCACTCCAGCAAGTGCAACAGTAGGGAAAGTGTTGGATAGTGGAGAGATAAAAATTACTATTCCCACTCCAGCGAATGCAACAGTAGGGAAAGTGTTGGATAGCGTAGGGATAAAAATTACTATTCCCACTCCAGTAAATGCAACAGTAGGGAAAGTGTTGGATAGGGAAGGGGGATAATTTACTATTCCCACTCCAGCGAGTGCAACAGTAGAAAAAGTGTTAGATAGCGGAGGGGTAAAAATGACTATTCCCACTCCAGCGAGTGCAGCAGTAGGGAAAGTGTTGGATAGCGGAGGGGAATAATTTACTATTCCCACTCCAGGGAGTGCAACACTAGGGAAAGTGTTGGATAGTGGAGGGGAATAATTTACTATTCCCACTCCAATAAGTGCAACAGTAGGGAAAGTGTTGGATAGCGGAGGGGATTAAATTACTATTCCAACTCCAGCGAGTGCAACAGTAGAAAAAGTGTTGGATAGCGGAGGGGTAAACATTACTATTCCCACTCCAGCATCTGCAACAGTAGGGAAAGTGTTGGATAGCTGAGGGATAAAAATTACTATTCCCACTCCAGCGAGTGCAACAGTCGGGAAAGTGTTGGATAGCCTAGGGATAAAAATTACTATTCCCATCCAGTAAGTGCAACAGTAGGGAAATTGTTGGATAGCGGAGGGGAATAATTTACTATTCCCTCTCCAGTGAGTGCAACAGTAGGGAAAGTGTTGGATAGCGGAGGGATAAAAATTACTATTCCCACTCCTGCGAGTGCAACAGTAGAAAAAGTGTTGGATAGCGGAGGGGTAAAAATTACTATTCCCACTCCAGCGAGGGCAACAGTAGGGAAACTGTTGGATAGCGGAGGGGTAAAAATTACTATTCCCACTCCAGTGACTGCAACAGTAGGGAAAGTGTTGGATAGTGTAGGGGTATAAATTACTATTCCCACTCCTACGAATACAGCAGTAGGGAAAGTGTTGGATAGCAAAGGGGTAAAAATTACTATTCACACTGAAGAAAATTCAAATTAAAAAAAATATCAACTACAATACAAAATATAACAAAAAAGCCAAAATCAAAACATATATAATAATATAAAATTTTACAAAACACACAAACATGTAATGTTGAAAAAATATAAAATTTACATAAAAAGAAATAATTTTTAAAATCTAACAAAAAATTAGCAAAAAAATAAATATTTGTAATAGAAATTATTTTTAATACATAAAAATAATTATTACATAAATGTAATATTTTTTCCTACCTTATTCCACCACATAATTTACAACACACATCTAAATTAAATAAAAAAGTGGAACTCCATAATTAACACAATTAATTATCCATTTAAAAAATATTAATAATTTAAAAACATATTTAAAAAGATAAAAAATTAATGTACTAACCAAACGTTACAGCTATAGAACATAAATCCCCAAACAAAAACAAAAAAAATAAACAATTACCAAAAATATTTTTCAAATATTAAATGAATATTAATGATCAAGTAATAATTAATTAATGTAAACTAAATTACTTTCCAACATCTACCCCAATAAACACCAAAACACACACCTATAAATATTTACACAATTTCCATAACTAATTTTACATTAATAAATTAATATCAATTAACAACAATTCATTAATTAATAAAAAAAAAAAATGTCTTCTCACCATTTACCACTACAAACACCACAATGCACACATCAAAATAATTACACTATTGGCATATTAAAATTTTAATTAATTAATTAGCTCAAATAACAAATAATTAATTAATCAAAAATAAATTACCTCCCACCATATTCCCCTATAAATGCCACCACCAATTTCGTAAAACATGACACAATTAACATAATCAATTAACAATTAATTATTTAATAACAACAATAAAAAAATATTTATTAATAAATTAATTCACACAATTAACACTATAAAATAAAAATAAATTGAAAAATATTAATAAATGTATTAAAATTAAATTACTTCAGACCCTACTCCCCTATCAACCCACAACCTGCTCCGAAAAAAATGACACAATTAACATAATTACCAATTCATTAATAATAATTAATAACAAATCAATAAATAATTAATAATAAATGTATTCCCACAATTAACAATATAAAATATTAAATATAAAAATATTAATTAATAAAAAATATTAATAATGTAAATATAATTAAATTACTTCCCACCCTATTCCCCTATAAACCCACAACCCGCTCCTAAAAAAATACACAATTAACATATTTACCAATTAATTAATCAATAAAAATTAACAGCTAATTATTAATTAATTAATAATAACCTAATTACCACAACTAACACTATAAAATTAAAATTAAATAAATACTAATAAATAAAAAATTTATATTCAAATTATTATAATTAAATTACTTCCCACCCAATTCACCTATAAACCCACAACCTGCTACGGAACTAAAAAGCACAATTTAATTAAAATAAAATTAATATTCAATTTATTATAATTAAATTACTTCCCACCCTATTTCCCTAAAAACCCACAACCCGCTATGGAACTAAAACGCTAAATTTAATTATAATAAAATTAATAACTTCTAAAAATGTAAGACATATATTAAAAAACAAATGCAATACTTAGACAAAAAATAGAACACATACATTTAAAATACATATTAAAATACCTAACACTAACTAAAAAAACGATTTTTTTAACAACTATATTTTTGCAAACGATATTAATGACTACGATATTAATGACTTAGATATTTTGGAAAACTATATTTTGCACTCGATATTAGTGCAAGTCGACATTTCCTACTCAATATTCTGACTTTACACCACGAACAGTATGGCCGCACCTGACTTGCATGAGGGTTGTGCATGTTTGGGGTGGCACAGTGGGCAAAAACAATGAACGTGTATGTATGCCAGTGCTATTACCAGTGACAGAGACTAATTTAAACATTTCCTCTATAACCTTTTGCTTTTCTTCACTGTGACACCCTAAGTGCAACGGGTATGCCCAAGTGTGGGTCTTGTGTTTACTGTACCACTGTGAATCAAGGTGTACATGGTGATCAAAAACCTCTACGACAACTTCATCGATCTCCCACCTGACGCCACAGCCGGCTCGTCCCCCAGACGCACCAGCCAGCCCACCATCTCCACCTGGACTCCGATCACAGCTGAAGACACCACCTCAACCATGAAAGGCATCCACTCAGGGGCCCCCACTGACCCCTGCCCCCCACACATCTACCACAGAGCCGCCACTGCCATCGCACCCGAACTACAACGCACCATCAACACCACCCTCGAAACAGGCACCTTCCCAGATGACTGGTAACACGCAGAAGTCAGGCCCCTGCTCAAGAAGCCGACAGCTGACCCCACCGACCTCAAGAACTACCGGCCCATCTCGCTCCTCCCCTTCGCGGCCAAAGTTGCAGAGAAAACAGTCAACAGGGAACTGACTCGATTGATCGAAGACAATGCCATCCTCAACCCGTCCCAATCTGGATTCCGAAGCAACCACAGCACAGAGACCGCCCTACTCGCCGCCACAGATGACATCCGCACCCTCCTGGAACAAGGCCACTCCCCAGCCCTCATCCTACTCGACCTATCAGCAGCCTTCGACACCATCTCCCACCGCACACTTGTCACCAGACTACACAACGCCAGCATACAAGGAACAGCCTTAGACTGGATCCGATCATTCCTCACCGGAAGAAGCCAAAGAATTAGACTGCCGCCCTTCCTCTCTGATCCCACGGAAATCACCTGCGGAGACCCACAGGGATCATCGCTGAGCCCGACCCTCTTCAACATCTACATGGCCCCCCTCGCCGCCATCGTCCAACAACACGGCCTCAACATCGTCTACTACACTGACGACACCCAGCTCATCCTCTCCCTCACCAAAGACCCTGCCACCGCCAGACTCAACTTCCAGAAAGAAATGCAGGAGGTCGCTGTCTGGATGACCAACAGCTGCCTCAAGCTCAACGCCGAGAAGACAGAAGTCCTCGTCCTCGGAACCACCCCTTCAGCATGGGACAACACCTGGTGGCCGACAGCCCTCGGAAGCCCATCGACGCCCTCGAACCACGCCAAAAACCTCGGCATCGAACTCGACTCATCCCTCACCATGAACCGACAGATCAACGCCGTCACCTCCAGCTGCTTCAACACCCTCCGCATCCTCCTCAAGACCTTCAAATGGATCCCCCCGGAGTCAAGGAAGACAGTCACCCATCAGTAGCGGCCCATGGTGGGAGTGCTGCCGGGCGCTGACGTGGGGCGGGGGAGGGGCAGGGTGGGGGGTAGTAAACTACAGATTACGGCCGATTAGAGGTAAGTATATATAAATAAATAAAACGAATTTCGTTGCGCGCGCTGCATCGCATTTGGCGATGCAGCGCGCGAATGAAATTTGTTTTATTTATTTATATGTTTACTTACCTCTAATCGGCCGTAATCCATAGAACAATAGCTCCAACCGGGGATATCTCAACGTCTTTATGGGTACTAATCCAATAGTTCGGCACCAACCGCAATATGCACGGGCCAGCTACGAAGTCACATGGACCCCAAGTAACAGTACCTTGAGAGTGGTGAAAACAAAGACGTTGCATGGAGTTGGGGAGGTGAGACATCGCTGGTGCCCGTGCGGCGTCAGTTCCTTACTGCCACAGGGAAGGTGAGGCATTGGCTCCTTACAGCTACGCAAGAGAGGTGAGGCGTCAGTTCCTTACTGTTGCAGAGGAGGTGAAGCAGCATCACTGGTGGTGCGGTGTCGATGAATAGAGGAGGTCACCCATGTCGGATATCGACTCCTCGATGTTGTGACTGAGGTGCTGGTGTCGGCAAGCATCAGGGCTGTGTTTTAAGTAGGGGCAGTGCGTCATGCTCTTCACAAGTGGTGCCCTTGGCTACAATGCGGGCAGCGGTGCGCCGTAGGTGTGAAGCACTGTCACCGGAGAGGTCGGTGCTGCAGTGCAAGTCGGGCAGTGCATCATGCACTTCACGAGCAGTGCCCTCGGCTCCAGTGCAGGCAGCGGCCTTGATAACAAAGTCGGTGTCGATAAGTTGCTGCCCTCTCCAACACCAGGGATGTGGTGTAAGTCGAGGCGGTGCATTGTGCTCTTCGCGAGTGGTGCGCTCCGCTCAGGTGCAGGCAGCTGCATCGCTGATGGCATCGATGTTGCTTTTCTTGAGTTGCAACACCAGCCACACAACTCCTAGGGCCCAGGAACTGGCATTGGCACCACTTGGGAATCAGGACTCCCAGCAGAGAAGTGCAGGTGCTGTTAGCAAGATGCAGGTTAAGTCTTTGATGGCCCTGAGACTTCATAACAGGAGGCAAGCACACACAAGCCCTTGGAGAACCTTGGAAGCAGTATTCAGAAAGCAAAGTCCAGTCCTTTCTCTCTAAAGACAGAAGCGGCAAGCAGCAGGCCAGCCCAACAAAGCAACAGGCAGAGTGGCAGTCCCTCCTACAGCATTCACCTCTTCTTCCTGGCCGATGTCCTTAGCCCAGAAGAGTTCTGATTTGAAAGTGTCAGAGGTCCAATACTTATAATATTTTCTGCCTTTAAAGTAGGCAAACATCAAAGGAAAGTCTTTCTGGTGCACACAACCCTACCTTTCCCTGACCTGGCTCCAGACACACTACAGGGAGTGGATACAGCTTTGTGTGAGGACAGGCACAGCCCTATTCAGGTGTCAGTGACAACTCCTTCCACCATTCTAGCACAGGAAGGCCCATCAGCCTGGTGATGGGCCATCAGGATATGCAAGGCACACCTCAGCTCCCTTTGTGTGACTATCAAGAGACCAACTGTCATCCTATCCCAGATGTGGATTTTACAGACAGGCAAAGTCACAGAATGGTTAAGCAAGAAAATGTCCTCTTTCTAAAAGTGGAACTTTGAAACATGCAATTTAAAAACCAACTTCACTAAAAGATGTACTTTAAAATTGTGAGTTCAGGAACCCCAAACTCCAAATCTCTATCTGTTCCCAATGGGAAGATACACTTGTAAAAGATTACAAAGCAGCTCCAATGATAACCTATGGGAGAGATAGTACTTGCAGTTGTGAAATACGAATTTAGCAGTATTTCCCTATCAGGACAATTAAAACGCAACAGTACCTGTCCTACCTTTTGAATACACTGCACCCTGCCCATGGGGCTACCTTGGGCCTAATTTAGGGGTAACTTACATGTAGTAAAAGAGAAGGTATGGGCCTGGCAAGTGGATGCATGTGCCGCCTCAACAAGGCAGTTTACAACTGCTCACACAGACACTTCAGTGGCAGGTCTAAGACATGTTTGCAGAGCTACTCTTGTGGGTGGCACAATCAGTGCTGCAGGCCAACTAGCAGCATTTGATTTACAGGCTCTGGGCACACACAGGGACTTACTAGTAAATCAAATATGCCAATCATGGATAAACCAATCACCAATGCAATTTACACAGGGATTAATTGCACATTAGCACTGGTAAGCAGTGGTAAAGTGCTCAGAGTCCTAAAACCAGCAAAAACGAAATGCAGCACACAGTAAAAAAAAAACAGGTTAGAAGCAAAAAGATAGGGGAAATCACGCCAAAGATGCCAGCTCTAACAAAGGGGAATAAATGTTCAGTGAGAGAACCCCTGAGAGCAGACAGGATGAGCCAGAATGAGAAAATTCTAAGTTGGTTGAAGGATTTTGTGAAATGATTGATACACAAGGGAAAGAAGTAATGAGAATGTGACTTCAGCATTTACATTTGTATATAAGTCATTGTCATTTATTGAAATGTTAAAGTTGTAGTCCTATTAATGTAGTACAATAAGGGGGTAAGAATGTTATGAGCTGATACGTTGCTGTTAGGTATGGGGCACTAGAGGACTTGCTTCTGCTTGGGAACTATGGAATGTAAATATGTCATTAGGAATGTCACTATGTAAAATGCAGGAGGTGATTGATTAGGTTATGCTGACTGCTGATGGGAATGGTCCAGTACTTGATGGTGTTATCAAAATGAACTAATCTATGGAATAAATGTCCTTATCCGGCTAGCTTTGTTGGAGATTATTAAGAAGAACACAGACACTAATATATTCCTAGGTTTTCTACACTGATCATCAATGACAGCGAGAGTCTGTATCAACGTTTGTATTATATGTGTACCATAACTTTTAATTAAGGCCATCACTACAGAATAATTGGTAAAAAATCAATGGCTGAGGAGATAGTCTGATTCATTTATATTGTGTAACTGCCAAGAAGAAAAAGCGACACCATAATCAGAATTATATATAGGAGTTGACTGTCTTCTCAAATGAATGCCAATTAATGGCAAATTTAAGTGATGTACAAACCAAGTCAGGCTCCTGATGAGTTCTCAGGTGGCCATGATGAGTGACGGTGTGGCAGTATATTCCACTGTCCCACTGTAACTATCATCCAGTTACAAGCTCTTAGAGGCAACGGGACAGTGGCGGTGCAACAGTATATTCAATCGTCCATCAGTCTGATCATCCAGCTACAAACATTTGCCAGGGGAGGCAAAGGGACAGCGGAGGTGCGGCAAAATATTCCACCATTGATCACTGCCCCACTTCAACGATCACCCGGCTACAAGCACTCACCAGGGCAGGCAAAGGGACAGTGTCGGTGCGACAGAATGCTCTACTGTCCACCACGGCCCCATAGTAACTATCTTCCAGTTGCAAACATTCACCAGGGTAGCAGAGGGAAGATTTTAGGGCCTTCTTCGTGTGACTATCACCAGATCAAAAGGTAAACATTAATAAGTCAAAAAACTGAAACTGTGAGAAACACTGTCCTAAGGGAGGTGTGTTTTCAACTGCATCAGTACTATTTACTGTCTAGGCATGTCAGTACTGGAAGGTACAGATGGATCAGCATGTCATTCAGTAGCTCCACATTAGATGCTGGTGGCAGTGGCGGCTCCCCCAATGGGGCGTGGGGGCGTCGCCCCACTGCTTTCTCGCAGTGCGAGAAGGCAGAAACATAAACGGTAAAAACTACCATTTCTGTTTCTGTTTCTCGCACTGCGAGAAAGCAGAAGTGCCTCTGTGCCTGGTTGGGGGCGGTCCTGCTCGAGGGCAGGGGGGGAGTGGCTTACCCGCTGTTGTGGGTACGGACTGTTTGGTCAGCCCCAGGGCCGAACAAAGCAGTCATGCGCACTCCCCTTTTTCTCTATGCAGGCTGCTGCATACATAGAGAAAATGGCCCGGCTGGGGCGCTCTCCGCTGCGCCTCACCAATCACAACGCTGCCATTGCAGCATTGTGATTGGCTTGGGTAGGGGAGGGAAGCTGCCTGCTGGCTGCTTCCTGTTCCTGCAGCACGCGGACCCGGCTGCCGCTGCACCATTACACCGTGACCGGCCAGGAGCGGAGGCGGCACGGTATCCGGCACTCCCGGCAGTAAGGTACGTTTTATTCTTATTCCGCGACCCCCCCCCCTCTCTTCCGCGAGCATGACGGCCGCCGCTGGACAAGACTTACAAGTCGGGTAAGTCAGACTTGTCAGCTCGTGTTTCTGTTGCTCCTTTTCTTTCTTTTTGTGCTCGTTTCAAATTCTAGTATGCTTAAATGAGCGCAACAACGAGTGTCTGATGCTCTTCAATCATTCTTCCCACCCAGGTCGAATGTAAGTTGTTTTTAAAAACACAAAGCCTCACCTAATGCACATTAGCCCAACATAGAAACCCATTTAGCGATCACACAAGAGAGCGCCATAACCTGCAGAATTTAGTAAAGGCTAGACAAAATCTTTAGTGCCCTGTCCGTTTTCCATCCTGTTATAAAGGCACCGTAATTGTGTATTGGAAACATTGCACTCTGCAGCATTGTTTTACTTAATTTGTCTTTTTGTAAAATTTTTACTGTGTTGCTAAAGCTCAGAGTATATGGCAACTCGGAGTACATGTGTTGCTTGTTTCTAACACATAAAACAACGGAGATTTACTCCTGCATCAGAGTTCACCTCAAACAAACAGGACACCACTCAATTATGAGATTGGCATCATAGCTTTTGGACTGTGTTATGGCCTTGTCCAATTTCCTGGAGGTGGTGGGGGCTGCGCAGTGTTTACTTCGCCTCTGTACGGTCTCTCTTCGCTCATTGGGCGGGGGAGGGGTGGCTGGAGGACTGGTGAAGCTTCGGACAGTTTGCCTCATGAAGGATTAGTGCTACCAGCCTTGTCTGCCCCTTGGTGTCAACAACATCAGAATATGATAAAATGCAGTGAGTATTGAGCCGGTTCAGAAATATCAAGAAGGGCAACAAACTGCTTGTTTTAGGCGGGGCTGGAAGAGGGGTGAGGTTAAAGGATGGCTTTAAATAAGGCCAGACAATGTGGGGTCTCTTGGGGTTGGTCTCAGTGGAAGAGTGATTGGCGCGCATGTCACAGCGGGTGACGTCCCAACTCACACTGTTGTGTGTCCTGTGGCAAAGGTGGAAAGGATGCCCTTCCTTATTTGGGAGTGATATTTAAATTACTTAATGGTAATCCCCATTCCCGGAAGAGAGAAGAAGACCTGCACATACATGGCACTGGGTTAGATTATTACAGTGCACTGCACACAGTGTGTAGAAAACTGCCTGGCTAGCCTCCAGAAAATACTAAATGCATCAGCCAGAAATGAGCACATATATCATTGCAACTGCATTGATTACGCTGGTAACCAGTGGACGGAATGATTAAGGTTAACGTTGCCATGTTTATTATTAAAGCTTTGTGGTCATGAGCTTCAGTTAAATAATCTTTTCAGTTGGTAAATTATGGAGAGGCCTTATAAAATGTTAGGGGAGTGTACTCCACTGCTGCAGGTCGGCCTCATACGTTGTGAGTGTCTGTATATCCATGGCTGCATGTCGCTCTCCTCTGTGACTTCACTTTAGGGGCTGTCAGTCTAATCTGGACGGACCTTTCTATCTCCATCCCAAAGATCACTGTTAAAAGATTGGACGTTCTGTGCCTTTTTGATAATGTACACTACTGGGCCTTTCAGTGCATTAACATTAAAAGTCTGTCCTTATGTTTGCCCTAAAAAGTGGCATTTTTCCAGTGTATTTATTGTAGGCACAATGAAAAAATGCAAATAAAAAATGTCTTTCCGCCTCTGCCACTTCAAAGTCTTTTGCCGTGGAAGTTAAAAAAAAGGGCAGCATCTTGAAAGGTCATGAAATGATATGTTGAGAGAAAAAAAGGGGGGTGTTATTGAACACAGGGTATGTCGCAGCGCTAACCTGATCTCGTGATTGTAAATAGGAAAAGAAATATCAGTGCGGTGCAACAGGTGAGGGAAAACACCTAAACCCTCAGTGGTGGACACTGGTCCATTTAGCACAAATGATAACAAGCCCTGTGCACACGCATTTAAGTTTTTACAACACAAAGTAAACGTTGTATACGAAAGATGACAGGAGAAACGTTCTTTGCCAGCCAAATGAATCAACACTCCATTAAATGAATACCGGAAGAACGTTTCTCCTGTCATCTTTCGTATACAACGTTTACTTTGTGTTGTAAAAACTTAAATGCGTGTGCACAGGGCTTGTTATCACATGAAATGATATGTTGTTTGGTCCGCCCCAGTCAGCTCAGAGGGTGCTTCAAAGCGCTGGAATTGCATTAGGTGGAAAGGAATGATGGAGGAATTGAAATATACAGGTGAAATGGAATGATAGACTCTTGTGATACAATATGTGGCACTTATGCACTACATCCCTGGCCATGATACAGAAAAGCAAGGTGATAGATCTTGCCCTGGCAAAAAGCCCATTCAGTTCAAAGAAGAAATTGCTGCAAATAGCAATCTGGTTGTTGCACTTTGCCATGATGCTAGTACCACTGTGCTGTTACTCTTTATATTAAAGGTATCTGAAGTATGAAGTTGTAGCAGAAGAATCAAGTCTCCTCATTGCAGTGCAGGGCAATGTGTATGAAGGGCTGTCAGAGGTTTTGTCATGGTTACAGCCCTGTGCCTTGATGAATGTGGAGTATTTTTCTGCATGTCACTAGGCCAGGGAGATGGGTGGTGGGCAAGGTTCTTGTGATGTGTGATGTGGCAGTTTACCCGCAGGAACTGGGCGATGGATTCTTGTGCTAGGTTATTGCTCCACTTGTGATACTGTGAGATCTCTTCATGTGTGTGTGAGCATTCAGTATCCAAATAGACATTTGAGTTAATTTGTGCAATAAAGTGTCCTGGAAAACAGACCATTTACATTTACTCTATTTGTGTGAAGAACCCCTTTAAATCTCCTTTGGAACAGATGCGCTCGTACCTGAATATTTAGCATTTACGCCCCGCCTCTTTCAAAGTTCACCAGCCGCCACTGGCTGGTGGGAAAGGAAGCATTGGCTCTGAGGGAAGTGTGTGTGGGGTCTCTGCCGGCTTGCACCCAGTGCTCCTGGGGTGCTGAAAGATATGATCATATTGATCTACGGTCTTCTGCTTGGAGACAGTCTGATACGCCAGAAGTTTCAGCTCTTTCAAAGACGCCTGCGGCTCTGCCACGACCAGGAAGCAATGCCAGGCACGCTGTTGTTTTCTCTTTCCAGCGAGGAACATTTCATTTGCCCTTGGTCGCATCCCTATGATGCACCCCTACAATTCACAAGAACATTTCGCTCTATCACTGCCAGCCCTGACTTTTTCTCAGCCTTAAAAAGACATTGGGGCAGATTTACAAGCCCCTTGCGCCACTTTTGAGTCACTTTTCCCATGTTACAAGTGACGCAAAAGTGGCGCAAGGGGCTTGTAAATCTGCCCCAATGTGTCTACAGAGCGGCGCAGTACCCCATAAAACACTCGGCAGCACAAAAGAAGTTCTTGTTTTTGCTTGCCAGGAGAAAGTCAATTCTGCTGAATACTGGATATGGGGTATAATTAGCAGCTGTTTAAACCACATAAATAGTTCAAGATGGATGTTCGCCGGGGCCTTCCAGAGCTGTTTTCTGGTACTTCGAGTAAAAATATCTGACGTGGGAAAAGAGCGCGCACAATCACCGGCGCTGCGTTTGTCTCCGCGGCTCCTCTTGCAGAACAGGCCTTGCACTGTTCGAAGAAGCCTGTTCCAGAGGTCCCGTTTTGTCAGCAAAACAACCGTTCAGAAGCAGCGTTTCCTCCGTACTGCACCGCTTTGTCCGACACTGAATGGACTGGGGAACGGCGAGTCTGAGCGAAGGCACACCAGCCCGTGTTTATATATCCAGTAGGCCAATGTATGAGTCAGCCGTGCCTGGATTCTTATGCCTTGGAGGAGTGACAAGCCTTGTCCGAACGACGAACAATCGCAGTCTGAGAAATGATATTCTTCTATAGCCAGAATATGAAATACTTTTCACATCATTTCTGTTTTTTAGAGGTCCCATATACCATTATTTCAGGTCGGGGGAGACATAAAATGAGGAACTCAAAAGGAAATGATTTATGATATTACAACCAGCCAATCAGAATTGTAAACCAGAGGTTTAGTTTCATTGGTTGAGAGGGTGGCCAATCAGATTTCTTTTTTTTAAATCAATGAGCAATGCTCATATATTAGGTGATTACTGTGATTCAGGGTCTGTTTGTAAGCTAAATGATCGAGGATGACAGGAATGGCAATATCAAATATGTACCTCAAAGGGCATCTATTTGACTTTGGCCTTTCACAATCAAATAACGTTTAAACAGTTTTAACATATTTGGGTGTAAAGATCACTAATGACTTACAACATAATGAAGCAAACCTTGGTAAGCTCCTAATAAAAATAAGACACAAGACCTTACCCTTGACACTCGATGGGAAAGTCCCCCCCTCCCTTTAATATTAATATAGGACTATGGCTCTTATATATATATTCGATTGTACACCTTAAATGCCACTAATAAAATATCTTAAGCCCATATACAAAGCAATGAATGTTTTTTGGGTGTTTTTTTGTGGGAAAAGGCAAATCAGTGTAGCTCTTCTAGAAAATATTGAAAGCTCCACAGACAGAGGAGATTTTGGCTTTCCCTATTTATTAGGTACAAATAAGCCTAAAAATGAATTAACGCCATGTATACGTTTCTATAAGTCTATCCATGTGTTTATGGGAGCTTTTGAGTAAAGATCCACATGCATAGACACACTGACAAATCTGTATTCTGTAATCCACATTGTGTTTCATGACCTGGACTATTTTTGAAAAAATATTCTAACTAGATTCCATGCATGTATTGTAAAGTATTAAGAAGGATGCATACATTGCTTGTTAAAAAAAACACGTGCTATGTGTAGCATACCTACACGATCTCCTACTTTACATGCAAAGTTAAGTATTACAGTTACATCATGGGCAATAATGATGTTAATTATGTGCTCTTCTACTTTTCACTAGTGCTGTGTACTGCATCCTTCTCTGGCTTTACTGAGGAGTGTGCAGTAGTTTTTGCACACAATGATGCATTTTGATTGGCTGTCAAGTTCCTGAATGTCCAATCAGAGATTTTGTACATTTTAAAGGACAGCACTCCTCTCTGTAACATTTTACTGCTTGAATACAAATACATAAATAAAATTCATTGATAGCCTTTATTTGAGACACAGTAAACAAAGCTCTACACACTGGCAAACCGGCCTATTTGGCCTCCAAACTCAACAAAGCAGGGCAGACAAGAAATCTCAGGAGTACTAACACTCTACTTCTTATCCCTCCAAAAACTCACAAACAAAAAACCTTATCACGCTCCTTCTCTGGAAATGCTCCCAAAATTTGGAACGCCATCCCAGTACACATCAGGACGAACCCTTCCTTCGAAAAATTCAAAAGCCAACTCAAAGCCTCTTCCTCAATCGAGCTCTTACGAAGTAAGAGCGGACCCACGAGGCGGAATCGCTCCCATCGGAGCATACAGACACTATGATAAGATTAATTTCTTAAAGCATCTACCGCCTGACTTGCTCCTTTGTCCCCCCCCTGAACCTTATCCTGCACGAATCAATATGTTTACTACTGTTATTCTATGTACTCGAATGTTTCTTGACAAATGTTGTAAAGCGCTCCGATACCTTCGGGTCTGGCCAGCGCTATATAAAACTCTTAAAATAAAAATAAAAATAAAATAAACCTCATAACTGTCTAAGCATTTTTCTGCTACGATTTTTGACCTGCAGACAGGAGCACACTAATTGTCATGAATTAAGATCTTGTCAAAGACAGCCATACATTGAGATTATGGTACAGATCATAGTTAATCCATCAACAAATGCTTCAAAACAATTAATCAGAATTTACAAGTAGGATGTGGGAGTAAATGAGGCACTAGATTGTGCGAGAGGGAATATGAAACAGAAGGAAGTGAGGAATGTGTTTTAGATTTTATGCACTTGATTTCAGGTTCAGCCATAGGCAGAATGATGTGTGTTTTGAGATATAAAGATGAATCTAAAATGCCCAAAACATATATGCCAAAGCACCTTAGATCATATAGGAAGAACCAAATACCACCTTCCACCATTTCTTGAAATTGTTTGCAAATGAAATGGTGAAAAATGTACAATTTATATGAACATGTTTATGATGGAAAATCATCTAACTAATCATGGATGTGAGTTTCTATCAGGTGGAAGATTCCACCAATCAGAGCCAGGGTATTTGTGACGCACAGAGTGCACCGGTCATTACGACCGACATTGGGTGAAAGTGTGGAGGGCTGCAGGGGGCATAAGCAGCGGCAAACCGGGCTGCTAGAGGCAGCCGCAGGGCAAGGACGGCACACGGGCAGCCAGGCCAGCTGTGGGGTGCTGTTCTCTTATAATCGCCATGCATTACGACAGGCAGTATATAGATGTTTTTGTGAAGTGGCATTCCAACATGTCCAACTAAAACCTTCCTTTTGTCGCCCCAGAAGAGTATTGAAACGCCTTTGAACGAACCCCTGCAATGACAACTGTGAAGAGTTATATCACATCTCAGGCTTGAGTCAGAGTATTCACTTTTTTTGATTGAATAAAAACGTCTAACAGCCTCTACGTCTTAAGAACCTATGCCATTTTATTTGGACTTGAATGCTCTTTTAGCATCACACATCGTGGAAAGAAAAACTGAGTTTATAATTGCAGCTTTGTACTATTCTTATCATTTCACGATGCTATTCTACCCAGCTCTGTTCTTGCCCCGAGTGTTGACTCTGAGTGGAAGATATTTGCTGCAGAAGGAATCATGGAAAAGCAGGAATGCTTCTTGTGCATACCAGTAACCATTTTATAGGCCAACCCGTTGCATATGCAGAGATGAATGCAGAAGGAAAACTATGTTTTGGTTCTCCTATTTCTTTGTTTCACATTTCACACCAAAATTGTGAGTATATTTCTCTTAACACTAATTCTGTGACTCTGGGGGCTGGGAATTTCGGTCACACAAATACAGTTATTTAGTACTTAGTTAGCAAGACCCATAGTTTTTAGGTCTCGCCTAGCGTTGCAGCGAGCATGCCCTGCTCGCTCTGCGAGGCTTCTTGTAATCGATTAACTTTTAGAAGTGGAGTGTAGGCTCCGCCCCTTTTTTTCATTGGCTTCCGTCATCGTCCATGCTAAACGCTGGCCTCCGATTGTAAGTGAGGCTTTTTAGTCCCTCCTTGTTACCGCCCTGTCTCCTTTTGGCCCCGCCCACCCGGACGGGATCGTTTACTTGCGGCGTGATACTGTCTCCTTCATTTAGTCAGTAAGTACTATGTTTTTACATTCTGCTTTGGCAATGGCGACAGCTTTTTTTATAAAGTGCATACGGCGGCCGCGCAACTTTATCGCGCGCGCCTCCAAAATACTTTTCTTTTCAAATTTATATGTTTTTATAAAGTGCGGCACGCCAAGCTTTATATTCATGGCGGCCGCACACTTATCTCCCGTTCTCGCTACCTATTTAAATAAAAAACAATCGCAACGGCCCCCTAGCGACTTATGATTCGCTCCCAACAACCATGTGACCATTATTTACAATGTTGCTGGGAGCGATGCCGCCGACATTGGGTGAAAGTGGGGAGGGCTGCAGGGGGCATAAGCAGCGGCAAACCGGGCTGCTAGAGGCAGCCGCAGGGCAAGGACGGCACACGGGCAGCCAGGCCAGCTGTGGGGTGCTGTTCTCTTATAATCGCCATGCATCATTTTTATGAGCCCATTTAACTTGCGTGGTGCCTTTGTGTGCATCATTTTGCAGTGTGCAATTGAATTAAGAAACGTCCCACTTGTTGTTTAGCTTTAACCTCCTAGATCAATGGAACATCAGCACATTTTAAATGGCAAACGAGCGTCGCACCTAGGGGGTGCGGTTTCACAAATGCAGAGATGCCATTACAAAATATCGTGGGTCAAGAGGGATGAATGCACATGTAGGAGGGAGCGTCCCCGTAAGAAGTGGGTCAGGGGGACTTTCGCGAGTTACAAAAAAGTGAAGTTGTGGCGCCAAGTACCATGCGATTTCCGCATGCCCGACTGGAGCGGGGATTTCTCTGCCCATATCCAGTCTCTCGGCGGGAACCATGCTGTTCCTTTGTTGGTTTCAGAGACGCCTTTTGTTGCCTGTGCGTGCAGGGGCCATCATTTTATTTGTTCCGACCGTCACCCGACCCTGGCTTGCAGGCATCAAGTTTCAAGTCCAAACCTGGCGCATAAAGTGTTTACTCGTCACTAGAATTTAAGGTGTCCTGCTCGGCTTTTCTTAATTGGACCCATAATTGCTTCAGGGAAAGGCTTGATACTTGCTCCAAGACCTTTGTGAGTGGCTCAGGTTACGTCTGCATCATCAGACAATCATTTAATCGTCTCGCGTTGAGACTCTAAGACTGTAACGGACTCCTTTCAGTCTCCCACCCGTACTCCCACCTCACAACCTGTTGTGCTGTGTGATCTCATCACACTTTAGAAATACAAGGATGCGAGTTACAGGTGTAATGCTAGCAACTACTTATTTTGTTTTCTTCTAACGAAGCATGTATGCTGGAGTGAGCTTGCAAAAGGCAGCTGCCAGTACTGGAGTGGATCCCCTACCTGCCAAGTTGAAAAGTTGGTCCTTGCATGGGACTGGTGGTTGGCCTACTACACTGTTTTTGGGAGTGATTACTGCTTGTTTTCGTTAAACAACAACTTCTCACTGGAGGCATTGCGTGACAGCATCCAGTCTCCCAAATTCCCTGATGTTGTATATCACTTTAATAGGCCCCCCCTGCAGTTGACGCTGTAGAGACAAGTTCCCTTTTTTTGTGATAACATCCACCAGAATTTGTGCAGCTCAGCAGAGCATACTCATTAACTAATGATGTGGCGTGGCACCGAGTGCTGGGAGCGAAAAGTCGGAATCTGAGGCAAACCTAATAATGCTGCCCATCATGTCAGATACCCTGCAGCAGTTTTGTGTTCATGTGCACAAATATGATGCTGTTGAATGTACACCTAAGGTCCTTCACCGCTACACCCCACACTGCTGACGCTGCCTCTGCCAGGTACTGATGCCTGCTTAAAACAAGCATTTGTAATGCAATAGGTCTCGCCTTTACGCGAGTTTAAGCTAATGGCATTGTAAATGACAATGCCTTGTATTTGTTTTAAAAACTAAAATAAAAGGCATTGTCATTTGCAATGTCAATAGCTCAAACTCGCGTAAATGCGAGACCTATTGCATTGCAAATGCTTGTTATTATATTATGTTCTGCACATTAACTCAAAGGTTGTAGGAGGATAGTCGCCACACTCCTCACATGCATGTGTCTTGTAAAGATGCACATTCTTTCGAAATGCCTCCATCTCTCAAAGAAGCGGAATCGCACAGTCTTTTTCCATATTTGCCGTTTCCTATAAATGTGCACATAGATTGTCAGCGACCAATTGGCTTGCTTGGTTAAACCTTTAAATGGCCTTGCTTAAAATACCGCGATGAAGTCCAAAGAGAATGCGACGGAGCTGTCTTCACCCACGTATTAAAGTGCGCGTCACATTTACATGTTGCATCTTTCAAGTGCCAAAGTGCGTGCTCGAACACCTGAATCCCCACCAATGGCTGACGCATTCAAAGAACCCGGGCCTAAGCGTACACTTAATGTGAAACCTCTCAACCCAAGAAGAAACAACTTTGCCTTAATTCACGGTGTCAAGATTTTCAAGCAGAAGTCATTTATTGATGTCATTTATGCCAGGCTCCTTGTTAAGGATCCAATTAAAGTCTCGATGCCCTGAAAATTGTGCCTGTCGCTCATCATCAAAAAAAGACTGCACCACTTTGCTTTACTGGAAGAGCGCTTCTAGTTATCTCATTTCCTCTCAAAGTAATCCCATACAGTAATTGTGTCAGCATAGTCATCTATTAGAGAGAGCGCCTTGGCTTTCCTTCTTTTCCTGCAGCAACTTTTGAGGCTAAAGCAACAACAGCTATTAATTAGCCGAGTAGAAAGCTAGAAATCATTTACAAAAATCTATGCACTAACTTTTAGCAGAGTAAAACTGAAAAGAATGACATTAGCACATAGATGTCATTTCCAGGCAAACATTCGACATCCGGGAAAACGACTCCTGAGCTAATGAGACATATTATATTCAAGGCACTGCTAATGAAACGAAGTAGTGCATTTTATGTTCTAGCACGAGTAAATGGATTTGCAGCAACGCATACTTAAGGGTTCGTATCACGGTGAAGTGATTGCATAGCGCTTGGTAAAGCACTTCAGTGCCAAAATGGTGTATGAAATGCCCTATGAAAGGAACTACGCGGCCACACTTCAGAAATAGGGGCACAGCTCCAGTTGGCACAGATGTGCACCTTCACTGGGTGATTTTGTTTTTGCATTAGCTAACCAAAAAGCAAGTTCCATTAAATGAACTACTCTGAGCTTGTGCTACGCTAGAGAGTACAGTAGAAAACAGAGGGCCGGGGCTGTATTACATTAAGTGCCCCGGAGGCGCATCGGGCGTTTGCGTCCACTCTGCGTGTCCCCTGGGGCACTTTGGTATTACAGAAGGGTGCTGCAGATGCTTGTTATGTTATGTTAATTGATTTGTAGAGCGCATGGCAGCCCCAGCAACGGAGCGTCCCAGCGCTGGTTCCAGAGTCAGATTGCGGAGGAGAAGATGGAAATGGGATTAGACCGGAAAGAGCCAGGTCTTCACGGCCTTTCTAAAGGCCCAGTGATTCTGAATGTTCCTGATGGTCACCGGGAGGGTGTTCCAAAAGGCCGATGCCATCGCACGGAATGAGCGCCCTCCCGCTCTTGCTCTTCTGACTCGTAGGAACGCACGCCAGGTGAAGGTCCGCTGAGCGCAACTCACGGCGTGGGACATATGGAGATAGTAAGTTGGACAAAATAATGGGAGCTTGGAAGGTAAGGATTTTGTGAGCAATGCACAAAGTCTTGAAGTGGATTCTCTTGTCCACAGGGAGCCAGTGTAATTTGAGAATGAATATTAGACACTGAACAGAATTTAGGGAATGTAAAAAGAGTTAGTGCTGCAGCATTTTGGACCCTCTCTAGTCGTTGGATTCCATATTTATTAGCTCCCAGGTACACAGAATTGCAATAATCCAGTCTAAAAAGAAGAGTAGACTGGATAATGATCTTGTGTGTTTTTGGGTCGAAGAACCCTAGCAGAAGCTTAAGTCTTCGTAGAAACCCAAAGCAGACACCTGCCACTGCTTTAGTCTGCGCTTCATAAGACAATGCACTGTCAACCCAGACACCCAAATTTTTTCAGCCTCCTTGGGCAGGGGAGCTAACTCAAGCACGTTGGGCCACCATTACTTGCCCCATATGTGAGCATCTCTTCCTAGAAGTAAAATTTCAGATTTGTTGGTATTAAGCTGCAGACAGTTAGCCAACATCCAGTCTGCAATAGCCAACATATCATAGTGAAATTTGATCAGATTCTGGTTAGAGTTGTTGGAGAAGGAGATCACAAGCTGAGTGTCATCAGCGTAAGATACTAATGACAGCCCTCTGTCTTTCGCTAACACGCAAGGGGTTGTATGTAAATATTAAAAAGCGCGGGGCTCAACGTAGATCCTTGGGGTACTCCGTGACGAATGGCGTACTCCTGATAGTAGTATGGGGGAGTGATAAACTGAAAAGATCTGCCAACAAGAAATGACATGAACCAGGCTAGTGCAGCACCTCCGATACCTATCTCCTGTAAGCGCCACAGCAGGATCTCATGAGATACTGTGTCAAACGCGGCGCTTAGGTCGAGTAGGATCAGGGCTGAGGTGTTTTCCTCATCTAGGGAGCCTCTCAAATGTTCAGTAACCACCACAGGGCAGATTCGGTGCTGTGATGAGATCTAAAATCATTATGGGAAGAGTCCAGAATTTTGGTGGCTTCCACATAATTGGTCAGAATGGAATTTACATAAGATTCAGTAGCTTTAGCCAGGAAAGGGAGCAGAGAAATGGGGCGGTAATTTTCAGGCTTAGATATATCCAAAGAAGGTTTTTTCAGCAGTGGGATGACTTTGGCATGTTTCAATGGGGCAAGTACCGTTGCCGTTGAAAAAGACAGGTTAATCAGCTCACAGCAGGCCGGTAAAAGGTGTTCCTGAAATCTCTGAAAATGGTCCGGTTTGAGTGGGTCGGCTGGAGAGCCTGATTTGATATTGCTGCTGAGCATGCGTACCTCCGCCTGAGATAGTAAAGGGAAGGAGAATAGTGAGGAGCCCGAGGGGCTCGTCGCTGCCTTACGACTAGCATAGCCACTCATGGTGGGAACGTTTTTATAGATATTCTCCGCCTTATTAATGACGTAGTTAGCCAAATCAATGCACTAGGTATTCGAAGTGATGGAAGGATTGGCTACCGAGTTGAGTTTCCTCAAATCATTAAGAAGGGAGAAGATGCACTTCGCAGGGTTGCTCCTACTTTTAATTTTGAGTGCAAAATAATCAGCCCTGGACTTCCGTACTAATTTACGGTAAGCTTTAATGGACGCACAATATTTAATTTTTAGGTCTGGATCATAGGAGCGTCTCCAGGCACGTTCCAACACCTTGCAGTTTTTCTTTGCAAGGGTCAAAGACTCGTTGACACACTGACTGGTCAGAGTTCTTTTACTGTGGGTAAGTTTGGCTGGAATACAGCTGCCAAGCGCCTGCATGAGCAATGCCTGAAAAAGGCTGTTAGCTGCCTCTATATTAGGAGGCAACTGGGGCATCTCCATTAGCAGGCGGTCACCAAAGTGTTCTGCATCTAGTTTATGCCACAGGCGTTTCACGATGGGGCGGGAGTGGATGCACTGTGGTGGATCTTGACCTCGTAGCAACATAGAAATTAGGAAGTGGTCCAACCAGGCCATAGGTAGAGGGGGGTGAACCTTCATCAAGGGTATATTAGAGAATACAGGGTCTAAAAGATGCCTTGCTGAATGTGTAGTACTCAGGGACATATTGCACCAGCTGGCAGGCCGCAAGATCAGCCAAGGAGAAATTGGTGATCTCATTGTTATGACAATCTTCTAAGTGGAGATTAAGGTCCCCCACAATGTTAAAATTGGCAGACTTGGTAGCCAGTGTGTTGACCAGGTTAACCAATGCTTCCCTAAATGCTTTAGAGGGACCCGGGGGGACGATAAATTAGCAGGCCAGATAATGTGAAATTGCAGTTGATAGTAAAGAGGGCATTTTCACAATCCGGGATACTCTCCCTAGTGAGACTACAGAGATATTGCTCCTTAAAGATTACCGCGATGCCCCCCAATCTATTGCCCACTCTGTTATACTGCTTCATGGCATAACCCTGAGGGAGAGCCAACAATGGCTCTGCTACGGAGTCAGGCGTAAGCCAGGTCTCTGTTAAAAACAGGACGTCCGGTGTCTCTCCTTGCAACAGGTCGAACACTTCTGCGTAGTGCTTGACCAGAGAGCAGCAGTTTAAACTAAAGCATTTAAACTCCGAAGTGTGAGGGGGGTGCCGCATTATGGCCTCCCACCCTTAGCTTGAACTCACACTGTTTGCAATAAAAAGAGCCACCCGCTGGGACCCAAGCATGCTTAATGCAGAGGTTAGACTGAGCTTTGAATAATAGCAACTCTTCCTGGGAATAGGCTATCCTGTGGCTATTCAAAGGGCAGAGTGCCTGGCGCCTGGCGACGTCCAGGCGCGGGCGGGCACAGATGGGCTTGACTTTGGCTTGCCTTTGGCGTGCCAGCCGTGTGCCCGCTGTGCGCAGATGCGCTGCGGCGTGAATTAAAATAGCCGGGGGGCACAACTGGCTCCTCCCGGGCTAGCGTCTGATTGGTCAAAGTCAGCCAATCAGCGCCCAAGCACGTCCATAGCCGGAAGCAAGGGGGGAGTTTACAAGTTAAAAAGTATCTCCGTAGAGAATAGCAGCAGTGGAAATAAAACAGTAAAAACAACAATTCCCCAGGTATGGTAAACCATCTGTCTCTTCCCGCACAATGTCACAAGCACATCCGTAGCTGGAAGCAAGGGGGAATTTACAAGTTAAAAAGTATCTTCTGTTATACCAATAGTGCTGGCGCACATAAAGCACCAGTTCTATATTCAAGGGGGCGTTCCCGCATTTGCATGGGGGCATGTCCCATGCAAATGAGGGAAACCCCCTTGCCTCTGAGCCCACGCCATATTACCGACGTGGGCACAGAGGCAAAGAAGCCCCCAGGAGGCTCACTGAGGTGGCGTATTGTTATGTTAGTGCGCCCCCTGAGAACAGTCCTCTGGAGGGGGGAAAGAGGGTCCCATGGACCTCCCAGACATCCCCTTGCAGGCGGGTGCAGTTACTGACTGCACCTGCCTACAAGGGGATCTCCATTTCGCTTTTAAAGTGCAGGCGCATTGCCGCCTGCACAATGAAACACGGAGCGGCTTCAATGCAGCCGCTCCGTATTTCATGGACGGGCGCAATGAAGGAAAATGCACTGCATGTGTAATCCCGCCTCAGATGTATGACCATTCCCTTTGATAGGTCGCAAATTGCGATTTTTTTGCGTCACTCAATTTGCGACTTGCAAACGGAATGTACTATTGTGTCTCAGACACATTTTGTGTATCCCAATGGGGTCGCAAATGACCTGCCTCATCAATATTCACAAGGGAGGTCGCAATTTGCGACCCATTGGGAATGAGCTACAATCACTGGGATGGTAGCCTGCTGGAGACAGCAGATCACCATGTCTGTGTTTGCTTTTTAAATAAAGCAATGTATTTTTTCTCAAATGCAGCCCGTTTTCCCTTAAAGGAAAAGGGGTGTGTTTAAAAGAAAAAAAAAAGAAAAGTTTTCTTTTCATTTTTTTAAAGGCAGGCACTGGTTCGTGGGACCACTGCCTGCTCGTAAAAAATATTTTCGGTGCCAAACACAAAGAGAAAGGTGTCCCCTGGGTACCCCTTCCTGTTTGTGACTGGCTTACCACCAATTTCAAATTGGTGGTAACTGTAATTGTTTTGCGATCCCATTTGCGGTTGCAAAACAATCATTCATCCCCCTGCGACTCGCTATTAGGAAGGGATGTCTTTGGCACGCCCATTCTTAATAGTGACTCGCAAACCCTATTGTGCATGTCGGTAATAGGTTACCGACTCGCAAAATAGGGTTTGTACATGCAACAACCTTTTTTAGCAGTCGCAAACGGCCTGATTTTCCATTTGCGATAGCTAAAAACGGTCGTACATTTGGCCCAGAGTGATGGTTAAAACTTCTCTATTTTGGACTGCAGGAGACTCCCTGAGGAGTAAGTGTGGGTGAAAGAATTCACTCTCCAGGCCTTGAGACCCCCTTTAGAGGCCAGGGTCTACAGAGTCTGGACCCAGACTGTCCCTCTCCTCTGCTGCTGGTTTCTTTATAAGTGCACCACAATCCTGCCACTATTTCCCTATGCTAAGCGCACCATTGGATGCTGCAGTAGGTGTGTACAACCTCTGAAATTGGCCCCATTTAGCACACATTTCCACAGACACGTTATCTATGTCTCGGTAATATGGCTCAGTCACATTGGCAAAAGCTGATCCTTGTGGGAATGGAAGGAAAGGCCCGACATGCATTGTACAGTTGTTTACATTGCCCCTGAGCAAAAGTAGCCAAACCAGCACCCTAATACTAATAGAACCCTTTAATGTGAAATAAGGCTTCTCATTTCCCTCTTCAACAATATGGTCCATGCAGTTTTTAAAAAAAAATCTCAGCTTAAGGAGGACATGAAAGCTCAAGTAGCGAGGCACCTCACATCTTCAAAGTGGCCTTCCTACAATAAACAGATATGAACATGGGCACCAAAAAAGTTGAATTAACTGTGTGCTGTTGTACCATTTGCCTGTTTTACTGCTGTAGAAGACTAATGTTACTGGGGAGAGTGGCAAACGCTGATGAAAACAACGAGGTCTGGCTTTAAAGGAATGTTGTATGATTATGTGATGCATTACCAGTTAATAGCATGGAAATGGATATATAGTTGTGTAGAAGCAAAGAACTGTAGAATAATAATGGTGTAGGTTAAAAGGTCAGGTGGCTGTTGCACTGTCAATACTCAACACACAGTAGTTAAGGGGTAGGAGGAAAACGCCCCACTTCGACCTCCTACAATAAACTACACACACACATACAAATGGAGCTTCGCAAATGAAATCGCTGTGATCTAGAGGTGAAAAAACACAAAAGAGTTTTAATACTGCCCTCACCCACAGAGATCTGTGGCATGCTTCATCATAGGGCTGCTAACACACCTCTGCGCAGACCAACGCTGGAGGTGGAGCAATAGGGAGGGGAAGACAAAACAACGAATAATGAAACAGTGCGGTATCAGGTGAAAAAGGTGCAGAGAAGTAATTAAAACTGACCACGGGCACTCCAAATATATACTTTAATGATGGATTCCCTGGTCAGAGTAAAAGGTCATTTAAGGACCAGTGGATGGTGGTATGGTGGGCTGTAATGAACCCCCTACCCCTCCACTCTGCAAACTGTCGACATGTTTCAGCCGGCTAACGCAATTTCCCTGGCTTTTATCAGGACTAAAAATAGAAAGATCCCTTAGGTACTATCCCTAGAGCGTAGACACAAATCTGATTGAATGCTCAGAATAGTGGAAGAGTAACTTGCTCCCCGTGGGAAACCTGTAAGTAAATAAACAAAATTACATACATCAACATCTACAGTGAGGTGCCCTCAGTTAGAAAAATAGGTTGAGCAGGAGAGAAGAAAAAGTGGTTTTAACCCTCCAGATCAGACAAGCAATTCCCTGTGGGCATAACAATTTAAAATTAGCCTCCTCTGAAATTTGTGAGGCTAAACGTTCCATGGGAGCGCTCCATACACGCTCGTTAAATGTATTTTACCCAGAGGGCATCATTGTTTTAACCAGAGACACGAGCATTCATTCGGCAAATCTTACTGAGTTTCATAAAAACAATGCTTGAACTGGCGGGGGTCAGTTTTAATTACTTCTCTGCACCTTTTTCACCTGATCCTGTACTGTTTCATTATTCGTTGTTTTGTCTTCCCCTCCCTATTGCTCCATCTCCAGCGTTGGTCTGCGCGGAGGTGTGTTAGCAGCCCTATGATGAAGCATGCCACAGATCTCTGTGGGTGAGGGCAGTATTAAAACCCTTTTGTGTTTTTTCACCTCTAGATCACAGTGTTGCACTGTCAAACCAGACCTAAGTATCCTTGCAGTTAATGACTGCCCTCCTCCCGTTTGTGTTGCTGCTAGAGGAACAATTCCATAAAACATCTAGTTATCTAGGACCATGTATGTGTCTTTGAAAGTTCAAACTCAGGTAGCTAGATAAACACAATGAGCACAGCTGTATGGAGGGCAAGCACTTTTTTGTGTAAGCGAACAATTTCTGTCTAAGTAAAGCATCATATTTGTACTCTTGGCTCCCAACATTTGGGCTGAGCTGAGGCCCCTCTCTAGTGATGCTCACATATTTGTCTGGCAAACAGCTGTGCTGACATGCCTGACCATAAAAAGCAGAGCTTGGCACAATTTTTTTGTTTACATTTGTTGGGCGATACCCATCCTACCGATTCATGCAGCTAGTTGGATTTGGTCACTATGTTAGCACAAAATGGGACACGTTTTGCAACATGTTCCACTGTTGGCTTTAGTTCTCATTCCAGCCCCAGTCACAAAAAGGATTTTACAAGTGTGTTATTATGTAATAAACGTCATTAACAGAATATGTGCCTGTTAATGACCCAAATTGCGTGCATGAAGAAATGAATGCAGACTACAGGTTTGTGATGGGATATGAGATTTTATTGTTACAGTTGTATTGTCTTGTGGTTGGTATGTGGGGGCTGTGTTTTAATACCTTTAAGGGTTATTTAAATCTCTGTAGACCATTGACTATACAGCTGAGAAAATGGAGACACAACCACTGCCAGCACAGTAACCCCTGATCTTATAAGATCCCCACCTGTTCAGCCGGGAAATGTAGCAGAAAGAGCTTCTGTTAACATGTCAGTAGCACTTTTGGCAGATGAACGATTAACGGCCAGCATGGTGGACTGGTCACTTTTTCTAAAAATACTTTTAAACTTAAGGTTTGTCTCTGAAAAGCAAATTAGTACAACATTCCTAATGTGCTAGGAGTTTTCTCTCTCACTGGGGGACATCTGAGCATTTTTCTAGTCTGGGACCATCATGATGCAGACAGCAGGCCCCAGCATAAAAAAAGCTTACATTAAGGATGCTGGTGGACACATTAAATAGAGAAATCCCTTGAAAACCATTTTCACTGTTGGATGGGATGAAAGGATGTTTCAGATGATGGTGCCATCGTCGTTGTGGGCGTTTGCCTTGAGGTTGAGGTGATTGATGGCACTGAATTTGTCATCTGACTTTTAATTTATAGGCTAGGCTGTAGTTTATGTAGTCTCCATTATGCCTTTTGGTTAGTGGCTATAAAGAATGCAAAGGATAAAGAGATGTCTCTACTGCAAAGAGGTCCAGGTCCTATGGTAGGATGCGGTACATTTACAAGATTCACCACATTGTTAACTAATACTTGGAATCTGATTATGATGATTATTTCCACAGGGAGACATTTATGAAATATGGGAAAGGTCTGATGTAATTACATGTATAGAGGGCAGGAATCAGCTTTAAAGTTGCATTATTATGGGGAGTCAGTATTTTTTGGTATGGGGGGGCATTTTTCTTTAGGTTGTGCACTAACTAGCATCTGAATGTAGGGCAAAGCTTGGGTTTACCCCCGCATAGATCCTAGGAATGTGTGTGAGTTACATCTCAGTGAAAGATTTCCCTTCCATACATAATTCCTTTGGTTCACTGATGATGGCCCATGCTTTACATAAAAGATGTGATGGCTAGGAGTTCTGTCATGACAGAGGTATGTTTGAGTTAATAAACGCATTGACCAATTTCAAATGCTTGATGTAACCAGCAGCCCAATAATAACACTAGAATACAATCTAAATATGCTCAGTGTTCTAGCAGAAGTCACCAGCTAGCATAGTGATTACATATATTGTTTGGATGATATGAATGACAGGATGGATTCCTAGGAAACTCCACAGGTTTTTATGTGACCAGGCCTAGCCACAGGCAAGCTGACTATTTTCTCCCCCTACTTTCAAGTGGTCAGACATGCCTGAATCTTATTTAAAAAAAGGCCACAAAGGGGCCGTATTACACAAAGTGCCCCGGGGGTGCAATGGGCATTTGTGCCCCTGGGGCACTTTGGTATTACAGAGGGGGCCAGAGATGCTTGTGTGGCCCTTTCTGTAATACTGAAAGTGCTGGTGCACATACAACGCCAGCGCTTTCTCAAGAAGGTGTTCCCTCATTTGCATGGTGGCATGGCCCCATGCAAATGTTGGAATCCCTTTGCCTCTGCACCTGCGCTGTATTATAGACCCGGGCACAGAGGCAAAGGAGCTGTTAGCAGCCCTATAGGGGAAAAAGGAGCCCTATGGACCCCCCAGACATCCCCTTGCAGGTGGGTGCAGTCACTCAGTGAACCGGCCTGCAAGGTGATCTCTAATCCCCTTTAAAAGTGCAGGCAGGTTGCCGCTTGCACAGTGAAACACGGAGCAGCTGCTAGTGGTGGCCACCACAAACAAAAAGGAGGGGGTGGAGCGTGCACGGGGGAGCGCAGGAGAGGGAGAAACGGGGGGTTTAATAATAATAATTAAAAAAAAGGAAAACTTACCTGAAGCTGCCGGCCGCCTCCTGTGTCGCACCTTGGTGTTCTTCTTCCTGTACCAGCAGACACTGGGACAGCATCACAGACTCCCTGTGCAATACCCGCTCTACTCTCATGTTATGAGAGCAGCACGGGGATTGGCCTGAGCGGGCTAGTTTGAAGCTCCACTCAGGCACACGAGTCTGTGCTGTTTCTCCAATATGTTCAATACTGCTGGGCTGGAGAAATTTAAGTGTGAAAGTGTGTTTGGCTGGCCTAAGACAGCTGGCCAAACACACTTGCTCACTTAGAAGTTCACCAACTTTTTTTGGAGAGTGATCTGAAAATGAACGAGCCAGAACTGTGCAGTCTTGTACCTGAGTCATTAACTTCTCTGAAATGAACCAGTAGTCAATGCGGGTGTGGATATCGTGGTACGCCGAATAGTGAGTGAACCCACCCTTCGCAGAGGACCTAGCTCTCCACACGTCGACCAGATGCAACTGCAGAGCTATATCGGCCATAGCCCTAGCAGCTGCAGATGGGGATCTAGGTGGACCTTTCGAGCGATCGAGTGCTGGATCCAAGACGCAATTGAAGTCTCCCCCCCAAAGTAGCGGCAAAGAAGGGCAGCCGCCGATGAGCGCAAATACTGACTGATAAAACTGGGGATCATCGTAATTAGGCCCGTAAGAGTTGACTATGAGGAAATCCGCCTCCCTCCCATAACATCTTGATATGACATATCTGCCAGCCAGGGTCCATCTCACGACACTCCAGCTGGACCGCTGATCTCGGATTTACCCATGTCAACACGCCTCTGGAGTGCGAGGTGAAACCCGCAGCATGGAATGCGCCTGTTAATGTACGCCCTGTGAGCAACGCGCAATTAGGGGGAAGGTGCATCTCCTGAGGCAAGGCAATGTCTATTTCTTTTCTCTTCAGATAAGCTAGGATTTTGCGCACCTTTCTGTGGTCATTCAGACCCCTCACATTCCATGTCACAAGTCTCAGGCGTCTTTTATGTCCCTGCTGCATGTCGTGATGCATCCTGCAGTGTATTCACAGAAATGGTGTGACCCACCAGAAATGTGCAATGTGTAGCCCTTAGCTCTGCTGACTCTACGATACATGTGATTAGTAAAGAAGAAAAACAAAAAACTCCCCCCGGAACCCGCCCCGCTCCCACGCCATGCCATCCCCAACTGGGCATAGGCGGACGACTGCCCTCCCCATCACGAAGTGCTGTAATGTACACAAGAAAAACAACTATTATGCACCAAAAAGCTCCAATTAACACACAAAGAAACGGCGTTCAACGCATTGGGGCGGATGTTACCTGCCAAAACAACGCTATGCCACCTGCCCGCCCCGCCATCATGCTTCCATCTAAAGGCTACTGTTGGGAGAGAGTAGTCACCAAAAGTGACTCTTGAACAGTGTTTAAACCGTATGTTCTCCCGTCCTTGGAGGGCAAAGCAGCCTCGCCCCACCCCCCCGGCTGAAACAAAATAAGGATGATCCATTAATGCAAAAATACACAAGCGCACAATGTGCTCAGTAAACATCTTAATACCAAAGCGATCCTCGCTCCCAAACACCCACGCACTCCCCCAGCTTCAGCAGTATTTTTAACACAGAAAAAGGTGAGTCCTCAGAGGAATCCAGGGGCAACGCCCTCACTTCATCGTTGTCATCAAGACCACCTCTCGCGTCATCGGCCTGGCCGTCCTCTGCCAGTCCCTTCCTGCGCTTGCCAATCTTGTCCCAGTCTTTAAGAGCTTTCTGGAGGGACTGAGAATCAGTGAAGATCTTGGCCTTCCCGTTGAGGATCACTCTAAGTCTCGCCGGGTACAGCATTGCGTATTCAACTCCTTGTTCCCTCAGCTTGCGTTTCAGAGGTGCAAATTGCCTCCTGGCCTCCTGGACCTTAATGGTGAAATCCGGGAACAAAGAAAGAGAGGACCCTTCGTATTGCAAGTTGCCCAATTCTCTCACTCTCCTAAGCGCAGCATCTCTGTCCCTGTAGTTCAACAGTTTGGCGATGATAGGGCGCGGAGGAGCGCCAGGAGGGGGTTTAGGTCCCAACGATCGGTGCGCCCATTCCACGACAAACATAGGGGAAAAAATGTCAGCACCCAACAGAGCAGTGAGCAATTTTTCTACAAAGGACACCATGTTGCCTGTTGCGGTTCACTCAGGAAGGCCTGCAATGCGCAGGTTGCTGCGCCTCGATCTAGCCTCCAAATCCTCAGCTCTGTCCTGCAAGGCAACCAGGGTCTTCTCCATTTGCTTCTGAGCATTGTTGGTATCAGTCTGTGCCTCCTCAGTCTCTGTGATACGTCTCTCTGCCATATCCAAACGTTCTGCATGTTTGTCCACCCTCTCGGACATACCATCCATTCTATAGGCCAGGGTGTCAATTTTAGCATCAATCGCCGATAGCCCCCGCTGCATGGACGCTATAATTGTTTTGATGTCGCCAATAGGATCTTCTGTTAAGGCCTCGGGCTCCGACATCGCAGGCTCCGCAGCATCGTCTCCGCGCCTGGACTTTCGCTGTTCAAAATTCAACTTTGGCTGTGATTTGTCTGGCTTCCCCATATTTACTCCACCCAGCGTTGGCGCAGGCAGTGCCAGTGCCGCAGAGTCAATAACTACCACTCCTGTAGTAGTGAGCGTGGATACCTCCCAATGCAGGCCACAAGATGAGCAAGGGAGCGCGCCGGACCAGACCTCCGTATAACTATCCTTCAAGAGCGGGGGATATCAGGTTGCTTTAATCCGCTATTGCAGCGATCACCCCCTCATTTCCCACCTCAAGACGGGGATCTCCAAGCAGTTATTTGCGCCGTTTAGAGGAGGGCAGGGCCCAGCACACGACTCAGCCAGCATCTCGAGGGTAGGCCGCACACGTGCAAGATTCCAAAATGGGGGCGGCAGGTAGGGCGAAGGGCAAAAGCCTCCCGCTCGGGCATCAAACAGCTGAGAGGGGGGCGGGGCTCACAGTAATAAGTGACTCACCAACCCGATGGGTCATCCGCATGCAGGCAGGTCAAACATCTTCGCCTCGGCAGCCCCCGTGATGTCCCTTACACCGCCAGGCACCGCTCAGAAACGGGTCACCACAGCAGCGCCCAATGCCAAATAAATGCAGGCGTGAAGGATGCGAATCCTCTCCTTCCGAGCGCGGCTCACCAGGGCGGACGTCAGCGCCGGCTCTGTCCCGCAGGGAGCATCTTCCACATCGGCCAGCGTCATAGGCCAGCGCAGCGGAGAAAAATACCTCGGTCCGGAACCTGGGACCCACTGAGGCAATTGATCTCGTTTTTGAAGCACTGAGGGCCCCAGGCGATGGGCTTCACCCGCTCAGCCCCCCAAACGGGAGTTTCATCCAACGAAGCAGCGAATTCCTGCTGGATAGTTGCGGGGGCTAGCGGAGCTCTATTAAGGAGCGGCCATCTTTAGACCAGGCAAGCTCCGCCCCCCAGAAGTTCTCCAACCTGTCCTCCTCCCCCCTCCCACAGCCCCGGTCCCACCCCTCCCTACACATGCTGGCTCAGCCGGCAGGTGAAAAATAAAACAATGGTAGTATATGGTTTTTATTTTTCGGGTGCTGGCTTGGAGCCAGTGGAGAGATGCTCCTCCGCCATTGTGGAGGAGCCGCCCCTGGTGGCTGCTTCAAAGCCACTCCTATTTCACTTGAATGCACTGACATGAGCTGAGCAACAAAGATACATTTTATTTGATTCTAGGCTCAACCTAGCTTTGCTCTATCCTTGGGTTCAGGGCTTTGTTCCTGCACATTTTCTGGTCACTCCTTCATTTTGCAGCAGCAGAAATCCTCTCAGTAATTGCAAATTGCCATTAATGAGGACCTCATAAACGTTTACATGCAAAAGCAGTAATTTCTTTCTCAACATTGCATCCCAGTCAGTAGGCCAGTTGCCACCATTGCTAGCCTCCAAGAAAAAAAGTGCATCTTTAAGCACCAAGGAAGAGTAAGTAAGCCAGAGCAGCAGCCCTTTTGACACATAAAGCCCTTCACCTGTGCCCCAACTGGGCCCTGGAAAAGGAGCAGTTATATATTTACACGGTGCTCTTCCTCTGTACGATGATTACCGACTGTCTCCTCTCCTGTATTGCTGCCACTGCACACCAAAAGAGAAAGACTAACTTTGGAGATGACTGCCTCATTTTAAAGGTACTGCTAGTGTTTCTGGAGTCTCCCTCTTGGTATGTGTAATGGTGTGCGTTCTCCCTCTGCGACTGTGCACGTAATCACCAGGGCCGGCTCTAGGGCCGTGCAACCGGTACCACCGTACCGGGTGCTGACTTCAGTGGGCGTCGAGTTTGCAAGTTTATTTTAGTTTTAAAAGCACCTGCTGCCGTGTTCCTTGCATCCACCAATTTCCAGGCAACAATAAAAATGTCAAGATAACGCCGGTGATTAATGTTCTTACTGGAGAGAGATCAGAGTTTGGCTTAGTTGAGGTTTTGACTGATCATAAAGTAGCACAGAGGGTTAATATGTCTGCCCTAATGAACGTGTACCATGCAGATCACAAAGTGCATATAATGTAAATAGGTCAGTGGGTTACTGCTTTTTTAAGAGAGATCCTTTTGTTACTTGCAGTTTATAAGTTAAAATCCTAATATAGAACAGTGAATTATTAACTGTCATCAAAGAACTGAATGCACACTGCAAAGTATGGATCAGAGCATAGATTAATGTTGCAAAAAGGGTTCATTTCGGTAGAAATCGGTTCTTATTATTAAAGAGAAGCCCCATCTATGGTACTCCGTTTTCAATTCTGAGTTTGTGCTTATCCAGACCAAGCGCTCTTAAACCATATTGGCTACCAGTATGGATGGCATGTCACTCCTACACCTTGTAGTCCTCTGGCTTATGTAATATTTCATATACACTGATTTACACACACATGATTCATTGTCTCTGTGTAATGTGTGTGTGATGCAAAGTGCTCTGACACCCTACACTGGTATGAGTGATGCTATATAACTAATTAAATGCATCTGAAAGAGAATGGCTATGGAGACTTGAGGGGCACTGTTAAAAGGTGGTGGTGTGGAAATCCATGGTGGAATCGTCACCACCTCCACCATGGATGGGGGGGCGCCAACAAACATCGCCCGCCCCGCCATCAGGTGCCCCCAAGGCTAAAGCCAGCACTGGTACTCTCACACGAAGCTTGCAGGGAACATAGCTCACACTTTCGCCATACAAGATTTTAATTTGATTACGGTCAGTTTCACGTGAACTGGAGCAGGTGCTGTGATATAGGGATAAGGAAGTCAGCACCTTAATCTTGGTGTGTGGGGAAGTTCCCCTGCCATCAGTTTAATATCATTATTCAAAAATAATATCTCACCAAAATCATATTTCAACTTTTAAAGTTTGAAAACAGACAACAGCCTTTTTTGCACATTGCACTATTGGAACCCACTTTTAAGTCTGTATTCTTGATGCTTTCCATCATAGCAGTGTAACAAGGTCAGACAGGCTCCCTTAAGTGGTCCTCGATGCAGAGATCGCTTATTTGACAAAGGGCTCCTTAAACATGTCTTGCATTGCACTCTGCGCACCAACTTGGCGTTACATGAGAAGTTCAATTCTCTTCTCATTAACAACATTTTTCTTTCAACGATTTCTCAAGATCTTTCTGGCTTGTAGTAATAGAATCAAGTAATTTCCAGTTCTGAGATCTATCTAGAGACAGATTGTAATTGCATCCAACACAGCCTTGGCGCTCCGAATAAGCCTCTCAGGTGGTCAGATAGCTCATAGGTGGAGGAGAATAAACCTTTCCAATTAATTGATCGAGCAGTGCATTCATTTGGGAATTTTTGCATCAATAGCTTCTCTTCCATGGTGGGATCAAGAGACCACTGCATGATGTGCCTATTTCCTGCTACCCAATTGCAAGTAACCAGGCATTGCAAAGGAAAATAATTATGTTGAAGATAGACAACTGAACAGAGATTGAAACCATCAAAATGTTTACAACTTGACTGAGAGAGAGACTAAATAGCCTCTGGACATTTACTTTCCAAGCCTCTCAAAGGACACCTAGCCGTAAAAAACATTGGTAAAAGGAAATATTTGAAAGGAAAATAAAAAGACAAAGGAAACTGCAACGTCCAGCACTATATATTGTTGTGTTTCTACTTGCACGAACTGGGGGAGGCATCAAAAGCAATTTAAGTGGCAAGATGAAGAGAGGCTTTCAGCATCCTGAGAAAGACGCAATATCACTGATATGGAAATATTAAAGCCCTGTCACCTCGCAAAGAAAGAAAGTTATAACGTACTTGAATTATCACAATAGAGTGGCACGGATGTTGATGTCCAGTCTCCACACAAGTCCTTAGGTCCCAAACTATGTACTTAGAAACAGTAATTCAATATGTGTCGAATGACACATGTCGTTGCATAAGAGTAAGTTAGCACTGCATTCCATAAAATAAATCTGTGCAATGATTGGACGCCATCTCTTGTATCAGGGATCATGTCCGTTTCTGAAATAAGCAAAGGAAATAACTTACTAAGGGCCTTATTTAGAGTTACCAATTACTAGTTTAGTGAAGGCATGCAAACTGCAGTTTTCTAAACCTTAGACTTCCAATAGCATTTCTACCAATCAATCTAAACTTGACGGATATCCCTTCCTCCACATTGCAAGTGCCATAGCCAATAATACACTTGTAGTACGGCAGACAGGACATCTGTTACATTTTCGACGGAGTATCCTGTCCACCAAACTCTAAATAATGCTCTTAGGGCCAGATGTACGACCCTTTTTTGCTCTCGCAAACAGGAGATCGGCCCGTTTGCGACCCCAAAAAAGGGTCATGGCATGTACAAACGCAATTTTGCGAGTCACTGACTAATAGCAAGACTCAATGCCATTTAGTATTGTTTTGCGACCGCATTTGTGGCCGCAAAACACTCGCAGTTTACCACCTACTTAAAGTAGGTGGTAAACCACTCGCAAATGGGAAGGGGTCCCCAAGTGACCCCTTCCCCTTTGTGAATGGGTGCGTAAATATTTTTTAAGAGCAGGCAGTGGTCCCAGGGACCAGTGGCTGCCCTTAAAAAATGAAACTGAAACGTTTCATTTAAAAAAAAAAATGCATCCCGTTTTCCTTTAAGGAAAACGGGCTGCATTTTAAAAAAAACTGCTTTATTTAAAAAGCAGTCCCAGACATGGTGGTCTGCTGACCCTAGCAGGCCACCATCCCTGGGAGTGCAAGCCATTCCGATTGGGGTCGCAAATTGCGCTTGCCTCATGAATATTAATGAGGCATGCAATTTGCGACCCCATTGGGAATCGCTAACAGTGTCAGAGACACTGTTGTAAATTCAGTTTTGCGAGTCCCAAATTGCAAGTCGCAATTCAATGCAATTTGCGACTTCGGAAAACTGAATGGTCGTACATCTGGCCCTCAGTCCCTTATTCACTGCCTACTCATCATTGAGTCAATACAATTTTATTTTTGAGGCTAGGTATGTGAAATAATGAATCAGTCTTTCATTTCTAGGAATATCAACACATTGATAGTCTCTACATTCCAGAGCCCAGGTACAAAAGCACAAGTTCCAGGAGTGCTTGTAAACATCAGAAAATTCTCCTGGGGCTTTTCAATAACCTCCTGAAAGACTTGGGTTGAAGATGAAATGTTATGAAAAAAAGGCCCCTTGGGTCGTGAGGGGGGCCTGTCGTAGTACGAGGGAAGCCCCTGACACTGCTATCCTCGTGCTGTAGTGCTCATGTCTACCTGAGCACTCTACACTTTATGTTCAAATTCGGTGGCCCCAGTGTCTTCTGGGACACCTTTACCATCAAGTGATCCTTCGCCTTTTTACATTTCATCAGCACTGTGATGCAACTTTGGCTTTATGTACAGAGTGCCACTGTGCCTCTAAGGGCACCCACATTCTTTTATCATTGGGTGCTATGGGGGAGCCTCAATGCACATGTGGGGGTGGGGGAAACACCTGCCATGCTCCAGGGCCCCCTCTTCTCCGGGAGCCTCCTGATTTTGTTCTCTGGTCTCCAGGAACTGGGGGCCTCTAGGGACAAGGTAAATCTTTAGAGCACGGTGACTCTTGTTTGCTTTGCATTCACCCCTGGAGATGACCCCACACACGCCCCCCTCCCCATAAATAAGCAATAAATGAAGTTGGACCAACCCCGGGGCGGGAATTTCAGCAACTCACAGCAGTGGGCTACTTGTTCTGTTTTCCCATCCGGTTCTCCTGAGAGACCAGACTTCCTTTTATGTCTTCTTCTGCTTCTTTGGACAGATTACTGCAGTCTTGATGCTGGTTTACCCCTCTTGTTGAGCTCTTGTCACCAGGAGAGGTTTATTTAGGCCTCTGGCCTCTAAATGTTATTTTTTTCTTATGAAGCTTGGTTTCACTGCTTCACTGCTTCTAATGCTGGATCTGCCCTCTCTCTGGGTTCCTGCACCTGCCTTTACCTGTAGTTTCCCAGAAGACCCTCCACAGTCTGCCATCAGAACGCCCCATGGCGTTTGCCATTTTGCAGGGCACCTGTGTGTTAGCAGCTGAGACAGTGGTCCCCTCCTAATGGAGGTCACCCACCAGCAGACCAATGCACAGAAGTTCCAGGGGAATCCAACAGAGTTCTCCAAAGCTGGTCCATCCCTCTACGTTCCCTCAGAGGGTGTAAGGGGGCCACCACACTTGCCCTGGTGCAAACCTCCTAGTGCCTGGGTGCCAGCTGAAGTCCAAAATTCCTTAAGCCATCCTTACAGTGGAGTCAGGTGGCTTCTTCTTTCAGCTGGGCATTGCTCCAGTGTCATAGCTACTAGGTGAAGAAAGTTATCAACAGGGATTTTTAAGCTTGAAGTGGTCTGTTGAAAGTCCTTCCCGAGAACCTCAGTCTCACCTATAACTGACACAGGTGCATGACCCCTTCCCTCCAAAACTTCAAATGGAATCCCCTCCTGTGTTTGGCTCCAGATGTCTGACTGTCTTCCTTTGTTTCTGCGAGCTTCGCTTCTCCAGGCCAGATGCAGTTTGGAGAGCTAATTACCACATGCAGATTATGTGCCCAATCTTTCCTTTCCCAGGAACAGGCGCAAGCACTGGCAAATGACCCTATCTTGTCGGGAAGCCTTTGATCCTTCTGCTGGCCAGCAGAGTAATTAACAAGGTCCAGCGGGGGGACAATGGCCTGGAATCTGATTTGGAACTGAGCCAGAGAATTATAACAAACCCTCAAGTGCCATAAGGAGTACAGATATCACAAAGTGGACTTCGGATCTGCACATTTGTACCCTGAGATAACTGTATGTCTAGAACTAAGTAGGGCAAAACTGTAATTGGGTGGAGATTTCAGTCAAAATATATAATTCATTGAAGCACAGACTTTTTAGTTTTCATTATGGATGTACATTATGAATGCCCACTTACATTGTAAGGCCTACACCAAGTCATTACCAATCCCTGAAGAGTCCCTTCTGTGACAGGCTACCTGTGTGCAGATACCAGTCTGAGATAGCTGGTAGTCTCACACACTCAGCCTGCATATGTGAGCACATGTATGCACAAATGTTCATGTGCAACCAGCCCAGAGCCTCTTCCTCTAGCTGTGAAGCAGCAGACCTTATCATAAAAGGTTGATACTAGAGGTTAGGAATCTCAGTCCATGTCACAGAATGTTTGGTGTGTAAGGCTCAGTTGGTGAGACTCACTCATAGTGAAAGTCCATAACCGAGTAGTCCAAAAGCAAAAATCTAGGGAGATTAAATGGGCAGAACCCACTTGCTATACTTATCATGAACATGCGCTCTTGCGCAGGCTCGGCTCTACTCCAGCTTTTATGCGCCTGCATTCTCTAAAGAGCCTAAACTCAACTTACATTTCTTGCAGATTAGCACACTGGCTGCAGACAGCACAGCTCAGAAACAGGAGGTGATACCAAGCTGCACAATTTGCAGCTCATTCACTAGGAATTCAAACGAAAAGGTGACATCTTTTCATTTGCTAAATAATTTTTATACTAAAACTGATGTGGATGGAAAAATAAATACCATGCTAGGACACTGAAACAATGTACTGTCTTTAAAAGTGGGAGAAGGGCAAAGTAATGTAGAGATGGTGTGATATTAATTTAATGGCTAGTTTTTAATTAGATATTTTTGTATATGCCTCATAGAGGATCTTTTGCAGAAATGAATATTATATATAAAAAATGACTTTACAGAGAGTTCAAAAAGAATGGGAAAGAAGAAGGACACATTTGTGAATTATCCATCTTTTGCATCACTTTGTGTTTCCCAAAAGGAAACCAGCAGCAGGCACAACATGGATTCTCCTGACAGTAGCCTCAGTAAGAGGCCAAAGATTGAATGAGGTTTGAGTCTGGACAGAATCTCATGCACTCTGCTAGACTCTGTGAGTAGCCCGCATGTCATTGTGTAATTCAGGCTTCAGTGATATTAATGTAACACCGCCAGTGACCACAAAATCCATTTCATTAATGCTCTTAAGAAGTTAGAAGCAATTTAGCTGGAGGGCACCATGTATAAAGAAGCTCATAAGCCATTAATTCAATATGAGAGAAAAAGAATATTGCGCTTCAAAGTGAACTTCACTAAGAGCCATCTGATTTGTATTCTATAAACAAGGATTGCAAGGATTATAAACACTCCAGTAAGGCATGCAATATCTAAATAGTTTTTGATGCATTTCAAACGTTTCTTTGGACTTATAACAATCAGTTATGTCTTTCAGTGAAAGCAGATGCCAACCATGTGTAAATGGTGCACTAGGGGTCCTAACCAAACAAAGGGGCTGATTACGATGGCGGGCGGAAGCACATCCGCGGTGCTGGCGGTGGCGGAAAATGCCCTTTTCCGCACTCCATCGGCGGTCCTTGCGTCCGCCGTATTACGATGGGCAAAGATAGCCCATTTCCCGTCTGCAGCGGTCTTCCGGGAACCACCAGGAACCCCCTTCCGCAGCGGTGGCGGCGGAGCCAAAAGGGAGGGACCGCCGTGCGGAATGCGGTTACGACCGCCGGTCGTATTACGATGCCACAAACAGCCCACCACACCGCTGCGGAGAAACCGGCCAATCGAGGATGGCGGTGGCAATACTGCGGATGGCTCCATATGTTCCTGTCCGCTGGGGAAACGGCGGTCTTTGGCCTTTCCGCAGCAAATCCGACTGCCGCGGACGGATTTTCAGCTTTTCCGCCACTGAATCCTGGAATCCGACCGCCGCGGTAGGGAGTTTCTTGCGGTGCATCCTAATCTGGCCGGAGGTTTTGCCGTGGTACCTGCGGACGGTTAATTTCTGCTACCACGGCGGTCGGAATGGTTTTCCGTCCGCCATCGTAATGAGCCCCATAGTGAGTGGTGATACCTCTGAACAGCAAGAGCGAGGCACTTATGTGCAGGACCATACTCAGAACCAAAAGCAGCCAGACACAAATGTTCAAACCAACCCACTCCATTCCTCCTCTCTCATTTTTCTCTCTCCTATTTTGTCTACTCTCTCTCTTTCCTCTCTCTTGTCTAAAATAACTGCTCTGCCTGCTTTATTCACCTGAGAAAGGTAGAGAAAGTGGCAGAGGCGTCTGCCCTTTGCCTTAAAAATCCGACCTCCAACGAGTCCATCCCATCAGGTAACTGCCCAATGCAATAAACGAGCAGTCCAGGCCTGCCTATTCTGAGGGGTTCATTGTCAAGTAGCTGCTGTGTCAATGGCCATACCTCCAGATGCAGTCTCCTTGTGACCATACCCATATGTTGAAATCCTCAACACTGTTTTCTCATTTACATTCAAATGTATTCTTTTAAGAATCTACTTCGCTTTAAAATTAAAGCATATTAAAGTATAGCAGATGGCACAATGGGGCATATTTACAAGCCCCATTCACCACTGGAGCGCCACTTTTTTTGATGCTCCTGTGGCGTAGCACCATTTCCCATATTTAGTAAGTGTCGCAAAACTACTTAACATGGCTTAACGCCACCTTGTAAATATGCCCCTTTCCACCGCAGTCCTCTGCAGCAAAGGGGCATTCCACCACAATATCCATTGCTTTTTGACACTGCCCCAGATTTACAAGGCTGAAGCAGCACCAAAAACTAACGCCAGGGAATACCTGGTCTTAGAATGGCGATACGAGAAGAAATTATTAATTTCTCCACATTTTTTGCTCTTTCTATGTGTGCTGCAATCTGCAGCACACATAGAAAGAGCAAATTGCCATTATTGATTGTTTATGTGCAGAAAGGTGTCCCTTTTTGCACATAAACAATCGCCCCTGCAGCATAGGCACCCCTGCAACATGGCGACAGGGTGCCTGCGCTGGTGCCAGGCAGCTTTGTTTGCACCAGTGCTAGGGGAAACACATGGGTGTGGTGTATTCTTATGAATACGGTGCATCCCTGCGTTTAAGAAATGTCGAAGCACAACATTGCCAAATTTGGCATAGCACCGCGCTCCGGCATGTTTTTGTAAATATGCCCGATGTGAGTAAGCAACGGAGCAATACATGATATTACTAACCAACTTTACCTACCTCATTTTATCAGAATCCTAAGGAGGCTGATTTCGCTGTGAAAGGATTGGCAGGCCGTAAACTCATTGACCATGTTACTGGCATCTACTATATTCATTCATGACTTTGAGTGCCATAATTAATCTAAGAATGTGACATAACTGCATATTTATTGATAAAATCAACCAAAACAAAGGTTAGCACTAGGAAGAGCGACGATGAAGAGGTTATTCTCAGGCGTGAGTATATTCAAATTCCATAAATACAATTTCAAAGAGGAGTGCAGAAATCTGTTATGCCCAATTCTGAATGGTAGGTGCTTACCGGACCACGGAAATATGCGGCGTTGTTTTGATCTCCTTAGAACTTAAAGCTCAGACCAACAGATGCCATTTTAGAGAAGTGCCTGAAGCACTCTGACACTTGCCACTTCATGTTGTGCCTGCTACACGATGTGATGATGAAATGCTTTAGAAGGAACACTGTATTCTCCTCTGGTCAAAACATGTATACTTTGATGCTCTCTTCAGTTTTATGTTCCGCCTTTTCAGGCGTTTGGCATCAGACATCGAACAAGCATTGACAGAGTTCCAAGACTGTATCTGGAAGATTTCAGCATGGAGGCAAGAGACCTTGAATTAGTTGCTTTAGACATGAAAAACAAAAATATGTAACAGAACGCATTCAACAGCTATATTGTGCAGCACTGGCAATAGTTTTCATTGTTTTTCAAGTAAACTTTACATGTGCTTATCCTGTGAACAGAAACTCTCATTCATAGGTGACAGCCAGGTGATTTTCCCTTTACTTTCTTACTGCTACGTCGAGATTAGAGGTTCCTTGAAGATGTGTTTCCTTCATGAAGGTGATTAAGGGATGGGGAAAGATGATGCAAAAGTGTTCAGGCAGTACCAGACACAACTTAATGAATTTATGATTGTGGTTGGCAGGGGACTTCTTCTACGTATGTTCTGTAGCTTTATAGGCAGTGCTATATAAGTGCATGGTTATCTTTCCATTGCAAATTAGAAAGCTTATAGTGCACTCAAAATCCTAAATTTAAGCAGTTCACCACCAACTTCGGTTTGGAAGGGGTCTTCATCTTCCTTCATTCTTAGATAAAACATAGTACAGATGAAAAGAGGCATAGGCATGGTGTTGTGCAAGACTCCCAGGGAGTGGATAGGTGATTCATTTTGCAAATCTCCAAGGCAGCTAGCTGTTTGCTGCTTTACTTAGATGACACCACATTGTGCAGATTACAGTTTTTGAGAGATATCCAGAAATCCACGTGGTTAAGGGCAGGCAACATTTAAGTATGTGACACATACCTTACATATTGATGCTGCCCCTGCTATTGATACCGATGGGTGATTCAGTTACCACATAGGTTGGACGAGGATGGATCAACTGCTTGTGGGGACATGTAGACCATAACTGTACTCCATGTGAATGGTTATCAGTGCCAAGGCTTTATTCCTGTATACCTGTTAAAAGAATCCTGATAAACCTGAAAGACCCAGAGTCATCCAAATGTTTTAGAACATTTTACCAGCACTCGTTTCTTTCTTTGCAGAGGGATACTTAAAAGGACCATGCTTTGGTCCAAGCATGTCTACAACTATCTAAACCTAATGCAATGTTATCTACTATTAATGGTATAGTGATTTATTTTACCTAGGTTTATTCTCTGAGTATAGGAGAGAGTGCCAGGACCCTACAATGAGGCTTTTGATTAACATATCTCTTCAGGTAGAGGTATTTGTTGAGGTAGCTGGCTGGACTGAATATCCAATATTACATTATGGGTAAGCCATTTTCTGTGCCATTATACGAATTGATCAGCCATTCATTACTTATAGTATTTCCTTTTTACTAGCTATACTGGTGACAGTATTTGCCACAATCTAATCACCCAAAGGATCAGTGTCTTGCTGATGTACAAAAAGACAGATCTCCCTCCCACTTAGTACCACCATCGTCCTGGTTATCAAGATCAAATTGGTCAGAACTGAATTACTGCTCTACAAAAAGTGCTCTCCATAAAGGGGTGCATACATTCAAGCTGGTTGGATGTCACCGTCTCATCGTGCAGTTTGCAGATATTCCAAGAGGGTGACATTTCTTGTACCGGCTTTCATTGCCACAAGACAACTAACATCCCATTTCAGCACCAAGAGCCACAGTCAGGTGGTATGTGCAATATAGGTATTAGTAAGTCAGTCAGGTGCCCAGATAAGAGCGCAGGAGAGTTTCATTCTTGAAGAAAGGGAGAAGGAGCTTATTTTTGTGGGTTAAATAGCACTAACTTGCACACATTTTCAACCTAGCACCATCAGCTGCATCTTACTGAACGAGTAAGGTTATGTTCAAAGTGCCCATTAGATGCAGGTTTTTAAAATCGGGATGCCATCACCTTGAAGCTGCGGTTAGTAACTATTTTCAAATGCCGTGTCAGTTCACTTAATTTATACTGTGACTTCTTACTTTGGTGCTGTCATTATTTGCGTGGGGTATGCACATACATCGGGCCTTCTGTCTAGCTTGTGAGCAGAGGCATTGTGAGTGCTGTTGCTAATTGTTTTGATTGTGCCTTCCCATGGAACCTGTGCTCTTACCAAATCCATTAGCAAGACTACATGGACAGAAAACCTGACTTGTGTGTTAACAAAATTATAGTAAAAAATAAAGAAAAAGATTAGGCATACAATAGTGAGAAATCTTGGGAACTAAGATGTTTTTCTCCTATATTGTGGAAACAAACGAAAGCACTGTGGTTGAGGTTTTTGCTTGCATTAGGAATCTTTTAGGATACACCAGTCAAACACGAAATCTCACATATAGTTCAGGTACAACATTATACAATTTTCTTTTTATAATTTGTATTAATACAATTTGGATCCATACATCTATTGGCCCTAACAAATCTAATTATTCAAGTTTGTACACAGACTGACCTATCATGATAGTTCCATTGTTTTGAATTAAAATTGGGTAAATAAGTGTTTCTAAAAGGCTTGCATTTAAAAACAATATTTTGGATGGATCATTTTGTTGCACATTGCATCTTTATCACTTTCAAGGCACAAAGTAAGAAGTAAAATAAAATTACATAAATTAAATAAGCATAAAGTTGTTTGATAAATTCACTTTTAGTGACAATAAAGGATATCCATTAAATATTGGAAAACTTTTTTTTCTCATTATTAATGATCTAAGAGCAGTAGCATTAGGAATAGGATTAGTATTTTGACTTCGGAATGTGTTAAGTGTTATATTAGGTACTGATTAGGGATGATGCAGGGCTTAGTGGTGGTTAATGCTGTGCTTAGTGGTGGTTAATGCTGTGGTATCGGGCTTAAGGATAACATGAGGATTAGAGTTGTGAGAGAAAGGGTAACAGTCAATGTTAGGGTTCGAGTTAAGTTTCTTCTCAAGGATTTTCTTCATTCTGGTATTCATTAGAATGTTTGTTTTATAAATGGAACTTTAATGTAAAATGCGTTTTTTTTTTATTCACAGCATATTTTCAATAATCTGCTATTTAAATGTTACCTATTTTACATAAAATTCTTAATTTGCCATTAAAAGGACAACTGGTTGGACAAATCACACCATCGTTTATCCTTACGAACGTCAGAACACCACTCACCTATTATTTAGAAATGCTCCTTGTTTATGTTATAATGATGGTTATGCGTCTGCTGATTGGGGTAGCTATGCTTTGTTGACAGTGGTGTGCACTTTTTAAGATACTTTCCATGCCTCTGCTTCAATGTAGTAACAGTGACTGTATAAAGCACTCTCAGCTACAACACCTTCCTCTCCTTTTTCGGTTCACAAAGTGGGAAAAACAATAATAATACTACATTCTTCATGTAATGTTGTGACCTCACAATTTGTGCAGCACTGATTTCTAAGCTATATTCTAGCAAGCTTCGCTGCACAAGAGAATTTGGATCTAAATTGCAATATTTGATTCGAGATTATCCCTGTCAGTACAGTTTCATCTTAAGTATGGGTGTATATAGATTGCTCATGAAAAGCATTCAGCAGTTTTTGATTTTCTCTTGATAACTCATAGCAGTCATGCCCATACTATTCGTAATTGTTTGTTAATGCATTGAATGAATATTTATGTAAAATTAAATAAAAACATGACCCATTTTCAGTCTTTGAATACTGAAGCTGACACACAAATGTTTTATAATCTGCCTACAGTTGTCACACTAATAGTGAGTTAATAATAATGATGTGGCAACATACAACTGTTTCCAGTCTATTGTGCATTTGTTAAATTTGTCTTAGATTGCATTGTTTTTGGTTCCCAGTTGTATTCGGAAGATGGGTATGTAAAGTAAGCTCTTCCAAGCCACTTTCTGTAAAAATACTCTGCGGATTCTAGCTTCTAACATCTGCCATCAACAATTATTAAACGCTTTTAAGTTGAAGACATGTCACCGTGTGAAGGAATACATTTAAAAGACATTTGAACTGATAATTGACAGTCCAGAATATGTCAATTACCAATTGTATTGATTAAATTAATATCTATTTTTGTGCATTCACAGACTTTACAATGCAAAGAATATATTGAGGCGTTTAGACAAAAAGCTTGACTCTTATGCAAAGTGCTTGATTTCACCTTTATCTTGTTGAGAAAAAAATACATTTTGTGTCTTACTCCAAAATAATATTACATTTTAGTCTGGTCAAGTCATTTTTAATTGATATAGATCTCGTCTAAAGTCTACAAAACGCTGAAAAATATTACATTTTATACTTTTACATATTAATATGGATTCATAAACTTGTTTTAAATAGAAAAATACAATAGCATGCATGTTCATTAGGAGAGACAACACTAACATTTGAGCATCATTCAATAATTCTATCTCATGATTCAAAAATAGCTGCCATAAAACCATACTTAGCTGTACCCTCAAACGTGTCAAGCATTACCTGATTAAGATCCTGAACTCCAGCATCACAGAAAGCACACAGTCCTTAGTCATTGGGTCAAACTGCCCAAGCCCCTGTTACAACTGGTAATAGTAGGCTGTCTGCTATTAACAGAAATCTGAACCTTCTAAACTTATGCTCCAGTGAAAATTCTAAAAATGGCAGTATTTGATTTACTAGGACTGTTTCAGTTATGATTGTATAGCACTTCGACTAAGCAAAGGGTCACTTTCTATTTTAAAGTTCAATATGGGTCTTACCATTTCCAAGACCAGGTTCAGGTGCCCACAGTCCAGCCCAGTAGATACTATTTAGATATTTCAAAAGACTGTAGGGAAGAGTTAAAGTTCTTGGAGGTGACACTGTGTTTCACATAGCTAGCAACAAGTATTTTTTTACAAAAGCACGCTCAGTGATCCCTCCTTGGAGTGCATCAGACAGTACGTCCAATAGATCACTGCTGCCAAGGCCAAAGAAAAACTGCCTGGCAGTCCAATTTCAAAAAGCAATACTCAAACCAGAACTAACGTTCTAATTTTTTTAAGGTGGACCAAGACTCAAAGGTACAATAGCATAGTGGGTATTTCAGATTTATATATGTGAATTGCATGCTTAAATTGACATTTCTCCAATGATTTATAAAAGGAACATATTGCCATGTTGCCCATGGGCCAGGATGTTGCCACTCTGTTGGTTAAAGTGGGGTTTAGAGCTCAGATCATCGGAGAACATTCTTCCTAAATAAAGGTCGGTCTTTGCATATTCCTTTTTTAGTGACCTAGCACCCAATTACAGGTGCTGCTTATCTTTGTGCTGCTAAAAGTCATAACATTATTCTTTAGCACATTGATCTTTAAAAAATGATTGGTTGCAAAATAATAAATTTAATCCAAGCTATGTTGCAGGCCGATTAGGGTGAAATCAAACAAAATCACAATGTCTTTACACATTGGAGGGGGAGCATTGTGCAAATGTATAAATGGTCTTAGTAAGTTATGTACTTACCTGGAAAACATTAGGGGAGCTAAAAGACAGTCCAGTTATAACATGCTCTATGTCTCTATATGGGCAGTGAGACCCCTATCTGCTTCCAATAGCACCTTACACCACTTAAAGGAATGTAGAGCCATTATTAATGTCAAAAGAAATCTAAGCACCAGAAGTGCAGACAATTTTTTCCATAGAGAAAGTCTATTGACTCTGCTGAAGGCAGTCCAAAAAATCAATAAAGTCACATAGACCAGCAACCCCTTAGATCCAACATACCTCTCTATCAATCAATCAATCAATCCATTCACTTTAATCGGTTTTTGCATAAAGCTATAAACGTTATCTCTCTAACATATTCTGTAATATGGTTATACTAACAAGTGCTCAGTAGGGAGTTATACCTTTCTGAATGGACTAAGTAGAGGTAGAAATTTACTATTTAATAGCACATTACAAAAATGCAAAACAGACCTAGCAACTGAACCCAAAACTATTGATTTGTTGAATATGCATACATAAAGTGCTCATTGATAATTTTAAGTTTGTGCCAGTTAAATTGATTTAACCAAATTTTGATCTAGATCTTGACTATGGTTTGAAGTATCTGGAAACTAATTAATGATCACTCCAGGCCACCACTAGTGAGTTTGTAAGGGAATGCCTGATGAGCCAAATTAAATGCCTGATGAGCCGAAGGAGATCCTTGCCCTTTACACATGAGATGGAACCGCTGCCTGGGATGACATAAGGAAGAAATTCAAAACTCAAAATTGCAATGGCATCTAATTTGAACTTCATATAGTGCTTTTTAATTTAGCATACATCATCAATATGTCAATACAACATGTAATTAAACAAAACAAATTCCCTCAAGATTTTTTAGAAAATTACATACATGTATTGTTGTCCTTTATTCACTTCGTAATACAAGCTGCATTAGCTTTTGCTCTGACATCTATAAGTGACTCACGCTATAGGTAAAATTGTTAGTGTATCCAATGAAAGTACTTGACCTGTAGGTAGCTAGGCACCTATGCCAAAATGATGCCTTTTCCTTCATCTTCCATATTTAGTTCTTAATAAAGGACTTCTTCCTGTTGTACACTCAAATATGTAATAAAGAGATTTTTTTCGGTAAATTTTAACTGGCATTTTCAAATAGAAATAGAAAAAAGAAACAAAAATTAAAATCATCTTCAGATATGATGACAATTATAAAAGCAAAAGAGAGCATGTGTTTGTGAAACTGGTAGGTGCCCATATTGGGAAGGCAAATAGTTTTTTTGCATGCCAGCCTCATTTGAGTACAGCTCACTTTTTTGGTATTCTATTTAGTTGCCTGGGACCAAATATTATTTACAAATAAAATACCATATAAATCATGCTTGCTTTTATTGCTAACTACATAAACACTAGTAAAGCTTTAATCAGGGGGATTAAACATGTTTTGACAACTTTCAATCCTTATGTAAATCAGCATACTCTTTGAAATTACCTTGAAGGTAAAACTTGCAAAGGCAAACAGTTTCCTCATATTTCAAGCTAGTTTGGACACATTTGAATCATGAGCTAATTTCCTGATGTATCCTTTTAGTGTTTGACTTTGTCTCAGAAAGAAGCTTTGTGCATTTAGTACAAAGTAAAATTTCGAAGGCCTATTCATTCATGTATGCAATGATTACATGATTATTACTGTAGAAAAGATTGCTATTAGCTTAAATTATTCAACATCCAAAATAATCACGTAAAAGTAAGGTTGTTTGTTTCTCAAATGCAAAATAGCTCAAGTGAAGCTCATTATATCTGAACACTTTATTTTCATGGTTATATTGAAGTATGTTTTTAAAATGTTTTTGAAGAGTTTACACTTTGCATTTTTATTCACCTGGTAAGATTGATAGAATCCCACGATTCCTTGAGAAATTAATTTATTATGTAGCTGAGACAACATCACAAATAGCTAGTTTTGGGATCAACTCGGCAGTGGTTCTTCTCTGATGTAGTATGTTGTCCTAGACCCAGAATCGTGTGATAAAGCCATCTTTACTTGTTGATGCACTAAGTGAGTTTGTAATGCCATGGACTCTTTGAAGACTGATGATTTGAGTCAAACATCTCTCTCAAATTAGTGTTTCCGACAATTTCAGAAAAATTAGGACTTGTGGTATTTATAATGGACAGACTGTGATATCGGAAGATAGCAGGTTCTCAGCTTCCACCTAATTCCTTTTTAATATTTTATAAACTTTTTTTTGCAGTAGCAAAGGCTATAAAGAAGTTGGCACTTCATGACATAGTCTGACATGTTTAGCATGTAAGTCTACTTACTCATCTAGACTATGCACATTGGGGAATGCTATGCACACTGGGAAACCTTAAAGCCAAATTCCACGTTGGCTGGAGGCCATACCCTCTCTGTGATAGCTTCCAATCTATGGAACAGCCACAAAGGCAATCATCATTGTCCTTTCTTGTGCAAAATGCAGTAACTGTACTATGTTATACTGTTTTATGAGAACACTCAAATCTTGTGTGGATGGCATTTGATTTGCTTTTATCTCTTTCTGTTCAACTACAAAAATACTTTTCATAACAGCTAGAAAAAATATGTTTTTCAGAAAGCTCATACAATAGTTTGTAAATCCTTACACTGTTCTCAATGAAACATGCCTATATGCCTCTGGTATGACGTGGGCGTTTGTGTTTTACACTCTCCTCTTATTGTAAACACTGTATGTCCAGCACTTGAAGACCTCCATAAATAATGAAGAAAGAGAGATCAGGGTATAATTAATGTTTCACATGGGGGCCAGGGGCCCCTCAACCCTAGCATTCCAGCTTTTGCATCTACATCTGAGAACCTGCAGCTTCCCACGTCCCCTTAAACGAACACCAACTGCTATTTTCCCACCATCCTACAGCTTCATTTGCCTGCATGAAATCTACAACCAAATTGAGGGTGGCTTATGCCAGCGTGGAAGGATGAGTGAAACTGTGGTAATCTGTGCAAGCCTCAACTTCAGCATTGCAGAGAACAAATGTATGTCTTGGTACCAATTTGCAACCTTTTGTGCAAGTGGTATATAGTGTGTTGTTGAATATATTTCTGTCTAGAAACGAACATTTTTGCCACCTACACTCACTAGCAGATGTCTATTATAATGCAATTTTAGAAGCATTGTAAAATACACATCATAAAACAGGTTATGGAAAAGGCCCCTAAACACGTTAATGAAGGATGTTGTAAAACCACTCTGTTGCCTCACCACACAGTATTTATAAGACGTAAATTGTGTCCAAGCTCGTTCCAAGCAAAATTTTGAAAGAATTAAATTTGGCAGGCAGCATCTAAATTGTTTTTCATTATAACACTCGCTTGGGCACTACTCCCAAAACATTATTCTGCTTTATTCAGTCAGCGCCTGAAAGATACCATAAACAAGGTAATCTAAGCACAGCCAGATTTGCAACAACAATGGAGAATAGCGATATCATGCTTTAGTATTGTTCCAGATGTTATCTTTGCAAGGACTGTGAAAAAAAGAACAGGAAGTTGTCATATTTAAGGAAAATGTCACTTACCTTTAGCAACCAGCTCTAGCCTAGAAATAACTTGTAAATAAGAGAAGTCTAAGTTCAAGTTCAGATTTATTATTTGGATTTCTCTATTAATAAATTAGAAATGCTTTCACAAATCAAACCAAGTTGAAATGGCAAAAAACTTTGAACAAAGTTTGTATTGCTTTATAAAAAAAAAACAGGATTTTATTGTAATGCTGTACTGCATATGACCCTACATTCTTGCACCAATGGAAACCATTAAACCATTAGCTGCTTATGATAACTTGTTTACAGCATGCAATATGTATTACTCGCTATAACACATTTTTGACTGTTGCAATTTCATGTCCGTGGTAGCAGATATTTATTGTGTGGCATTTTGTTCTGGTGGTGATGTGTTGCTTTTAGTGTAGTTCTAATTTTGCTGCATTATTGCAATGAAATGAGCCCACCAGACAGCACCAATTGTCTGGCTGCTAAAGACCTAATATAGGCTTCCCAAGTACTTACATGGATTTGCAGCCCTTCCCTTGCTTACCACTGGTTGGTTTTATTGGTGCTCTCATTTGCTGGCTTTTTATTCGGTGGCTTTCCTTATGCCTGCTTGTCCATCTTGTGTTTGTTCCTCCCCTGGAGCATAATGATTTAACATCTCTCTGACTGGCTAGCTTCTATCCTTCCAATACTCACTTTTAGGAAACTACTTTTTTCTTTGTGCTTGAGCACTCCATGTGAGTGCATGTGTTTTGCAGCTCTCTCCCTCATGTGCTTTACCTCTTGTAAATGACTTCCTGCCATGCTCTGTTTTGCTTTCTCGCTTGTCCATTTGCCCAACACCATCATCTTCTTTTTCAGTTTATTTATTTAATTCAAGTGCTATTAAGGTGGGGTGCAAGTGAAATGCCTGAAAAACTAAAACCAGGCTTATTTGTTGTTTTATTCTTGCAGCTAATAAGTATATGCTTTGATTACCATGTTTCTTTCCAGCTCATGCTAACAAGACCGAGAAAGAAATGTTTCCCTTTGCTGGTACACACATTATTTGTTAACCAGGTATCCGAAGATACAGTTATGAAGGAGATGACCGTGTGTATTCTGTCCTATTAGAAGGAAGAAAAGAAGCACTAGGTTCCCCATACACTATTTGTGGGCAAGAAGTGTTCAAATATCACATTTGTATTAATATCTTGCAAAATATTCAGGAGCCAAGTATGAACTGACCCCTCCTTGCTCCAGTGAACACCATTTCAGAAAGGGTATATAAGGTATTGATAAATAGGTAGATTTACTCTTGTGAACCGGTTGACTGAGGAAAAATAGAACCATGTAGTTCTGACTTCAAGCCTGACTGACTTTTATGCTGCCCTCCTTGATCCCGTTGCGATTTTGAGAGAGCGGTGCCTCCGCTCGTTGAGGCATCATCAATAAGCCCGCTGAGATTCTACGGTTAATGTATCCTGGGACAGTGACTTGATTTAGATTGACTACTACTATTGAACGGATACATATTTTTGTCCACCAGCCCGTGGATTGGCGGCCAGCCACTGGCTGGGATTCAAGTCTTCATGCCCTCTTGTACTCCTGCTTTCACTGGTTCTGAAGAGGCCAAAATATATTTGGGCAAAACCTGTCGACAACTCTTTTAAGAAGTCTCCAAAAATAGCTGTGTATTCAACATCAAGTACACATCATTAAGAAATTGAAGAAAATAACTATCCTTCCTGTATGTTTATGGATATAAGAGACTATCTTCTATTATGATTGTGCACAAAATCTATAAGCACAGCCTTCACTGTATATTCAATGAAAGGAGAGGAGTTCTTTTTAGGATTGTTTAAAATTGATGTATTTTTTGGTGTTTTGTTGTATAGTTTTCATTTATTTTTTGATCTTAATGTTTTAATATGTGACACCACACAGCAATATACATTTTTGTACAGAAGAGTTGATGAATACAACTGATATAATTAAATAAAAGAATGTATGAAAACAGTCTTTCTATCAATGATTAATTAAGGTAATCATTAGGATAAAATTGCAGTGCATGTATTCTTTCTCGCATCTCAGCTTGTGTTGTGATTTTCAAGCCTGAAGGCAGCATAAACTATGCGAAAAGACATTGCATGACCTGACATACTGGTATAGCATATGCGCTAATAATAAAGCCTATCCAAACATGCCTTTAAAGGGATGCTTACAACCAGCTAAGGAAAAACCAGAAAGATAAGAGGTGTGATGAAATAATATTGATATTTGGCTGTTGCTCTAATTTGCATAATTATTGCTGAGCTGTCACTTACCATAATATTAAAACACATGATTTTCAGACAAATAAATTATAATGAATAATCATTTAGTAAAACACCAACAATTGTAGGGGTACTGATTTCTGGGGCCCGGGTGGGGCTCCATGTTTACCACCTGTTCATGAGAGGGTCTCTTAAATGTTTGTCTACCTTAGAACACACCTTTCCACTAGCTTAAGTAGGGCAGGGTGAAAGACAGCTGTCAGTGCTCCTTTTCTCCGAATAAGCCATATGCTGTCTTCACCTTTTGGAGCCTGGTATATATTCCAGGTGTGACCCCACTAATTTTGAGTTAGCATAACTCTGCACTGCTCTTTTATGGAATAAGACTCACGATGTTCACAATAAGAAAAGCATGCCGCTTCAAGCACTAAAATGTTATTGATAAATGAATAACACAACCATTCTCCGTCGCATTGGGAACACCCCCCACGGACCACGCACAAAACCTCGGCATCATACTGGACTCCTCGCTCACAATGAACCGCCAGCTCAATGCCATATCCTCATCATGCTTCTCCATGCTCCGCCTACTTCAAAAGACATTCAGATGGATCCCCACCGAATCCAAAAAGACAGTCACCCACGCACTCATCGGCAGCAGACTCGACTATGGCAACTCACTCTGTGGCGGCGTCACCGAGACACTCCTCAGGAAACTACAGAACGTTCAAAATGCCACAGCCAGACTGGTCCTCAACATCTCCTGCCACAGCCACATCACCAAACACCTTTGAGAACTCCACTGGCTCCCAGTCAACAAAAGAATCACTTTGAAGCTCCTCACACATGTCTACAAAGCCCTCCACAACGCAAGACCAGCATATTTGAACAACAGCCTCTCATTCCACATACCCGCCAGACACTTCCGCCTCGCCCAACTGGCCATGGCCACCGTCCCACTGATTCACAAGACTAGAGCTGGAGGAAAATCCTTCTCCCACCTCACCACCAAGACCTGGAGCACCCAACCTCTCCACCTCAGGCAATCCCTGTCGCTGACCCAATTCAGGAAGGATCTCAAGACCTGGATCTTCAACACAAAGGTGTCCCACACTTAGAGGAAGGGGCACCTGACTCCTACCAGAAGCAGAGTGCTTCAGCAGGCGCTTTAATTTAAAACAAACCAAGAAGGAAAAAATAAAAAAATCTTGCTAAACTCAGACTGCAGATTATTTTTAATTTCATATATTTTAGGCCCATTCAGAATGATATTCCACAACATTCGGAATACCGAATTAGAAACCTAACCATAGGAAGAACAGGGATTCCACTGAACATGTGTGACAAAACCCTCTTTCCAGAAAGAAAAATTCTTTTCTAGAGTCCCCTCAACCACCAGGGTTACCCCTAGGTGGCATGCTTCATCATTGGGGTCCTCTCAATCCGCTGTGGATTGAGGCGTGCTGCGACTTGCGAACTACGTAGGAGCACTGAGTTTTAGTAAAATATGTGTGGTGCAGTGATGTGGAGTGGGAAAAATAGATTAAAAATACCTAGCTAGTGAGCTAATATTTTATTCCTGCTCCTAGTCGGTATGTTTTAAAATCAGGGGTTAATACTAGGGAGAGACCTAACTGTAATGAGTGTGGAGTCCCTAGTACTGGGTCGACATGTATCGGGCTTTCCCCTAAAGCTCTTCTTCAGGACCACAAGAGGGCCAGCCCCGTGCGTACCACTCCTAAAGAATCCTGTGAGTAGGAAACAATGGGGTGCACACCTAATGTGTGTTCACCTGATACTTAATACATACGGTTGTACACTGACATGTTGTATCTGTAGGGAATAAAACAAAGGGAAATTAAAAAGGCCTGCCTACCAGCCAAGCTGGCAGGCCCTATATATATGCGGCGTCGTATCTCGATCAATGTACTCCTCTATAGAGGGTGTACTTAACAGCTATGTTGTGCGATCATCTGTGGTGGAAGAAATCAATCACACACAATGTCTTTTGTGAAGAAAAGTGGTTATGTACAAATTGCAGTTTAAAAGCACTCGTGAAAAAAAGAGAAAGACACCACGTGACATACAACATATAACCAAAAAACGTTTAGTATTACATATCAATGACACATGCTTTTGTTTAGGCAGAACTATGCCTCATGATCTGCAGGGGTAGAGGGGCTTGTAGTCTCACCCTAAAATGGTAATGGGGACATAGAGATGGTCATTTGAGTTTCCTAAAGGTAAATGAGATAGGGACCGGGGAGAAAATTCCCGGTGCCTTAGCTTATCCTGGAAGGAAAATAGAAACCTTATTAATTCTTTGGAAATTTGAGAAATAAGGTAAAAAACGGGTCTGGCCTGACTTACTTCGTCAAAGCACTCCTCTCGGAAAATGACCTGATGGCACCCCTGGAGACCGCATCTTACCGCGTCTCTCTCCCGGTGGCCATTAAACAGACCCGGAACAGCTAAGTCATGCTTACTTCAAAAACTAGACCGTGTCACTCACAAAATGGCCGCTGTGATTGGCAATGGAGCGTGGCCATATTGGGCGAATGAAATAGACCCGGACCAGCCTAGTCATGCTTAATTCAAAAACTAGACCGTGTCTTTCACAAAATGGCCACTGTGACTGGCAATGGAGCGGGGCCATCTTAGGTGAATGACCAAATTGTCGGGGATTGTGGACAATAAGGAATAAAACTAACATGGGGGATAAATTTATGAAGGGGATAAATTTAGACACTCAAGTACGATGTAAAGTAGTGATTATGTTGTGAGCGCAACGGTACATCTGATTGAAGCGCAAGACCCATAAACATACCAGTTCATCTGTTTTCAGAATAGCTAGTATGTGCATCATGAAATGACTAAACCTCACGTTGTGTTAAGGGAAGTCCTAAAAATGCCAGATTCCTGGATGATGAGGTACATCAGACTGATGCGCAAGACCCTCAGTGCACGGACAGGAAACACAGAAGATGATAGTGACACGGATGACAGCTTGTTAGACAGATTGTTGGCAGAGCGCCCCCCCCTTACAACCCTCAGTCTGAAGGGGGAAAGCGAGAACTGGTAGAAGGAAGCCCAGAAGGAGTGGGACCGCCTTTGGTGGGTGTGAGTACGAGAGTAGTGGGAAGAATTTCGCTAGGATCAGAAGGGACAGGAAGGTCAGAAGTTGGGAACACTGAGATGAGAGGAACTAATTGTGACATACGGTTACCAGAAGCCCTTACGGTGCTGGATACCATTGGACCCGTAGTCTTGATACACAATCCGAGTATGGGAGAGAGTGGGAATCAGCAACAAACGGGAATGAGTGAAGACACCATCTCTGGAGGGAGTCTTACTATGGGGACAAGCGCACCCTTAGGGACTGTAGAGACTAGTACCCCGTTGGCAGCAACGGCAGACCCTTCAATGGTGAGTACAGGATCGGAGGTGAGACGAACAGGAGTGCTGGCAAATTCTAGGTCAGAAATACGAATGTGGGTTCCACCAGTACAGGAGTCTATGAGGAGTTCAACTGAAATAGTAACGAGACAAGAGGCGTTTAGAAAACGACCTGGTATCTCGAATGTTGGATTGGAAAGTCGATTGAGGAGTCAGAGTTGTGAGAGGGAAGGCCGGCCCAACACTCAGGTCGAAGGGACGGAAGAGGGTTGGAGGAGTCGAAGTTGTGATAGAGAGGGACCATGCAATGTGACACATCGAGGAAGAATTGAAGTTGCAGTGAAGGCAAAATTGTTGGATGTGCTGAAATTGAAGGCAGAGGTCGATGAGGTGATCAATGGAAATCTGCCACTGGAAAGAATGGATCTATGTGAGCCAGATGAATTGCTATTTGTGGCTAAGGATGTCACTAGGAAGGCGAAAAGAGTTCATGAGGCACTGGTTCAGTTGGCGCGGAAGTATGATGTGGATTTGACGAAAACGAAAATGTTGCAGGGAAATCACAGGTTAAATTATACAGACCAGGAATTGGAGGAGAAGAGAATAGTAGGGTTGAAAGCTCATATTCGAGAACTAGTCATAGGGATGAGGGCATGGAGAGAACTGGATTGGTGGGAAGAGAAGTGGTCCAAGAAAAAGACTGTCAAGAAAGGAATAGGAGATACTCCGCCTCCAGGAGGGGGGCCGGAGAGAGTAGGACATTTCCTGTTACAGGAAGTACAGAATGGAGGGTATGTTCATGTGCCTTGGAGCAGGGGTGACTTGGCATCCTTCACAAACGATTTCCCTCGGCTGAGGAAAAAGCCTGCAGAATGGTACAAACAAATTGATCGGTTTGTGAAAACTTCCACGGTCCTGTGGATAGATTTGAATACCCTCTTTTACATAGTGGTCCTGGGGGATTTGTGGGCGGCATACAAAATTGCGATCAAGTGGCCCACTGCAGAACCAGCTAGGGATCCCGTAACTCATGGTCCCTCGGTGGAGGTGATGAAAAAATACGAACAGGCAATTACATGACTTCAGTCTAAGGTAGCGCCTCGAACAATTGATTGGCTCAAGATTGATCGTGCCACCCAAGAGCCGAAAGAATCGGTGCATGATTATTACGAGAGACTCTTATTGGCCTTTAAAGAGCATAGTGGCCTGGATGCCCTTGAACAAAAAGATATGGGACAGTTTGTCTCGAAATTTGTGTTAGGATTGAGGGCTGATTTAAGTTTGATGATTCAGCAACATTTGATATGTTGGCAGAATAAGTCAGTGGACGAAATTCTGCGTTATGCCAAGTACTGTAGTGATCAGGTAGAGTCCACACATAGGAAAATGAAGGACAAGTTGATGATGGTGCAGTTGAGGAATGCTGAAAGACCAGATCAAATACCGGGTAATGGGGGCCCAATGGGTCGACGGCAAGGGAGTGGTCGAGGAATGGGACAAACCATGACGGTCCACCCAGGGCAGGGAAGAGGATGAGGAATGGATACAGGGACAGGAAATGAGTGGGTTAACCCGAGGCGAAACACTGCTTGTCATTATTGTCACAAAATTGGGCATCGGAAGCGCGAGTGCCGTTCGAATCCGGCTAATCAAATGCAAAATGAGGAAACTGTACAAGTATATGATGGGCTGAACACCGTGACGAGGCCCAAGTCCATGTATGGGGAAAATTCGGAACTGCAGGTGCAGGTGCCTCAACCCCCAAGGATTTCTTCAGGAAATGATGTGTATCAGCAAATGCCCTTTATTGAATTGACTGACACTTATGATCAGTACCCATCACAAGGAAGGTGTGAGAGGGGGGAGGAGGACTGCACCTTAGGAGCAGCCTTAGAAGTAGATCAGAGGGGACCATTTGTGGAGGGTGATGTCAACGGTCATCCGATCACGTTTCTAATTGACACTGGTACAGCCCGATCTACTGTAAGGTCAGCAGTAGTCCCCAACTTGTCCCTTTCTGGACAATCGATTCAAGTGGTAGGAGTCACTAATCAGAAGATGACCAACCCCCTAACCAATGAGTTACCTGTGAGAATAGGAACTTTTCAGGACCAACACCAATTTGTAGTGTGTGATTCGATTCCGGTCTGTCTGTTAGGACGTGATCTCCTGAGCTAAATTGTACCATCTAGTGTACTCCGAAGGGGGTGGAATTGCAAACCTGTGATGACGATGCTGCCTTTAAGGTGGCAAGTCAGAATTTGTGTGCGGAAATGTTCATTGTACTGAGCAAAGAAGAATTACCAATAGATTTGAGGGACTCTGTAAATCCCGTAGTGTGGGATTTTACAGGAGAGGAGATAGGACTGATTCGAGGAGTCGAACAAGTAAAGATACAGGTCAAGCCGAATGCCGAATTCCCAAGGACGCCACAGTATAAGTTAACACCAGAGACAGTGGCGGGAATAACACCAGTGATTGAATCTATGAATGCTCAAGGCATACTGAAGGAGATTAGAAGAAGCCCATGTAATTCACCTATAATGGGGTTGCAGAAACCCAGTGGCAAGTACAGAATAGTGCAGGATCTGCGAAGAGTTAATGAGATTGTGATTCCATGTTGTCCTGTGGTACCGAATCCAGCTGTAATCTTGTTTCAAATACCTTGTGAAGCTGAATGGTTTACGGTCATTGACCTATGCCAAGCATTCTTCTCGATACCCCTCCATGAGGGAAGCCAATTTTTATTTGCTTTCCGGCTGGAGAACCGTGTGTTAACATGGTGTTGTATCCCACAAGGGTATACAGAAAGTCCATCTATCTTCAATCAAATCTTGAAAAAGAATCTTGAGGGTCTGACAATGCCGCAGAATTCAGTTCTTGTCCAGTACATAGACGACCTTCTGCTCGCCTCAGATACGGAAGATGCTTGCAGGATAGATACTGTGGCTTTGTTGGATCATTTGGCAGAGAATGGACACAAGGTTTCCCCAGGCAAGCTTCAGTACTGTTTACCTGAGGTTCAGTATTTTGGGCATCGAATCAAAAAGGGAAAAAGAAAGGTGTCACCAGATCGCATAGAGGCGATTTTGCAAATGGGTACCCCAAAGACGCAGAAGGAAATCCGAATGTTTTTGGGAATGGTTGGCTATTGTCGACAGTGGATCCCAAACTTTTCTCTGCAGGCAAAACCTTTGTTAAGATTGACACGGAAGGATGTAAGTGATCCGGTACCATGGGATGACGATTGTTTAAGGGCCTTCCGGGAGCTAAGGGAAAGCTTATGTCGCGCTCCAGCTCTGGGAATGCCTGATTATAATAAAGAGTTTTCGCTTTTCTGTCATGAGAGAGATGGGTGCGCATTGGCAGTGTTAACTCAGACACATGGGGGTGCCCGTAGACCAGTGGCCTATTTTTCAGCCACTTTAGATCCAGTGGCTTCTGCCTTGCCAGGATGTCTCAGATCCGTTGCTGCAACAGGTGTCAGCATTGAGAGATGCAACAGCATTGTGATGGGTTATCCCCTTACGGTATATGTCCCGCACTCAGTGGAACTCCTGATGACGAGAACCAAAACTCAGTACTTGACTAATAATAGGCTCACTAAATATGAGCAAGTTATATTGGCATCTGAAAATGTTTCTTTGAAAAGATGTTCTATGCTAAACCCTGCCACGTTGTTGCCATACCCACCTGTTGAAGGAGAGGATTGTGAGGAGCATGACTGCCTAGATGTGACCGAGCTTTCTACCAAGCCAAGACCTGACATTGTTGATGAACCTTTACCTGAATCAGATCTAGTCCTCTTTGTTGATGGTTCATGTTTAAGAGACAATGAAGGTAGTTTGCGAGCAGCTTTTGCTGTTTGCACTATTTCTGGAGTTGTGGAAGCTGCTTGTTTACAAGGAGTGTACTCTGCCCAAGTGGCGGAAATTATTGCCCTGATACGTGCATGTCTCATCTCTGACTGAGTTCGAGTGACTATCTTCACAGACAGTCAGTATGGGTTCGGAGTAGTTCACGACTTCGGGCAGTTATGGTCACAAAGGGGGTTCTTAATGTCATCAGGATCTCCAATCAGAAATGGGGAATATGTGAGACAACTGTTAGAAGCGTTGCAGAAACTGAAGGAAATAGCAGTGGTGAAATGTGCAGCACATGGGAAGAGGGAGGATTTTGTCACCAAGGGGAACCGCTATGCTGATGAAGTGGCTCATTTTTGTGCTATACATGCTTATATTTTTAATGGAGAATATGTGGGAGAGAGCACAGAAAAGACAGAGCTCAGCATGATGTTGGCTGTGGCCGATACCTGGGATGAGATTAAGAGGTCCCCGAAGAAGAAGAAGCAGCATGGGTTAGAGCAGGTTGTGAGAAAAGAGGTGATGGCATTTGGGTGTCAACAGATGAAAGAACAGTATTACCTAACTGCTTATTGAGTCCTATGGCGAGGCATATTCATGGAGCAGTTCACCTTGGAAGAGATGCCATGGTGAGGGTGTTTCGTCAGACATGGTTCAATCCACGGTTCCGTTTGTACGCTGAGGCAGTGTGTCATAGGTGTGTTACATGTCAGCAGATGAATGCAGGAAAGAAAACTGTGGTTGCTTTGAGTCACATTGGAAGGTCAGGAGGTCCTTTCAATCGGATGCAGTTAGACTTTATAAAGATGCCCAGGTGCAATGGACTGAGATACGCATTGGTGGTGGTGTGTGTCTTTTCACAATGGGTAGAGGCGTATCCGACAAGGAGGTGTGACAGTCTCACAGTGGCAAAATTGTTACTTAGAGAGGTTATCCCACGGTTCGGATTTCTGAACTCATTGGAAACGGACAGAGGAACTCACTTTCATAGTGAGATCATGAAGCTGTTGTGTACTGCCTTACAAGTGGATCAGAGACTGCATTGTAGCTACAGGCCAGAGGAGTCTGGCCTAGTGGAGCAGATAAATGGGACTATAAAGATGAGAGAGGCCAAGGTTTTCTCGTCGACGTCTTTAAAATGGCCGGATGCGCTGCCCTTGGTGCTGATGAGTTTGCATAGCACTCCAGATAGGAGAACAGGATTATCCCCCCACGAGATACTGATGGGGAGGGCAATGCGTTTGCCTGCAGTGCCAGCGACAGCGTTAATAACCATCACCGAGGATTTGGTTCTTGATTATTGCAAGGGATTGGCTGATGTGATTAATTCTGTGTCTCACCAGGTCGAGGCTGCGACTGCACCCACCTCGAGAGAACTCCTGCATGACTTAAGCCCGGGGGACTGGGTTTTGGTCAGGAAACACGTGAGGAAGAGTTGCCTTGATGCACGTTGGCGCAGACCAAGTGATCTTGGTTACTAGCACAGCTGTGAAGTGCGGAGGCTTGCCGAACTAGATCCACGCCCCTCACACCTGTAGAGTTTCAGCACCCTTGGAGGAAACAGCTACCCTCAACCAAATACACTCACCTGAGAATCTAAACTCAGAAGAGGGGACAAGCCAAGCTGTGAGGGTTTCTACCAAAGCAGGCCGTTCATTGGGTCGAGCTGAAGGGGATCACGCTGCATTAGATCCCAGCACAGACATTGAAAGCGACGGAAACGTTGGAATGGAAGCAGAGTCGGATCCAGCCAATCAGACAGGAGTGGAACAGGTCAGAGTGGAGAGAAGAACAGAGGTTGGAGTGAAGGGTGGCCAGTGAGAAAGGAGAGACTAAATCTGAGGCTTACATCCGAAAAGGATCTTGCTCCCATCTCTGAAACCTCTGAATCTGAGCAAAGTGAGACGGATACAAGTCAGGAAGGCCTAAGGAGATCAAAAAGAGAACGAGTGCTGTGTCGAAAGTACGCTGCTCCCGAGTGGACATACCTAGTCACAGATGCAGGGACCAGGGAGGTCCGGGAGGCTGAGGTCTGGGAGAATGAGACGTGGAGAGACCGCACTGATTATTGAAATTGAACTGTTGGTCCCAGGAGTCGAGGCTCTCGGGCTTTTGACCCTGACGGTACCTGATCCTCCAAGGCTGAGTGGATTGAGACTCCTGATTCTAAATCAACTTACATTCCCCATGTTTGGCCGCCAGCCTTCAGCTCAAGAATTGACAGCGTTTCATATGGAAATCTTGGAACTCGTTGATGATGCTCTGGGCACTGATATAATCTATTATGACAACTGAACTGAATAAAGGAAAAGAAGATGTATGAACATTGCTCTAAAAGGAAGTTAACCTAGGCCCGAGTGGAAGAAGAATAAATGTAGGGACTTATCAGTAGAAGAAGAAAGAGGGATAGGGATGGCTATTCGTGAACTTTAGATTGTCATTGTCGAACTGCATACAGAAGAATTCTAGGCATCCAAAAGGAATTTAGTAGGAACTTTGTGTGCTGAACCCTTAAGAAGAAAGGAAGAGACTTTATTATTTCATTCCTGCATCGAGTTGGGGAACTGATTTAAAATGGAGTCTGGAAATTCAAACCGTAGGCAGATATGCATGATAGGTACACTCATAGTGGAGGTAATCGTAGTCATTACAGTAGTAATTATCACATCCATAGTTGAGTCCAATGTTGTGGAAGAAGGGGAACGAGGGACACCTACACCTTTTACACCAGACATAAGGGAGGGTGCATCTGAACCAGATGAGGAGATGATAAGCGAAACTAGTCGTCTATTACATGTAGATCTTTTTAAGGGTGACTTTACTTTGAATGCATACGCAAGGTTGTTGTATGAGTATGTGGATACGATGGTGGCGAAGGATTGCTATGTGTGTATGCAGTTGCCAGCATCAGTAGTGGAGGGTATTAGATATCATCACTTACCCCTGACTTATGGCATCACGTGTAGCGTGCTGCTGAGTATGTTTTATGGTAAGGCCCATTTTGAGTACTATTTCTCTAATTATGATGTAGTGCTCCCTGAAGTTCCTGTACTGAAATATTTGAACAAGTATGATTATTATAAGAAGGAAGACAGGATGTCAAAGTATTTTGTGCCCACAGTGACTTTAGACACAGCATATGCCCATAGACACAATTTGATATGTATGTTATCTGACATAGAAAAGAAATCCGTGGATCAAATAGAGGATAGACACAGACAGACATTATTTAGGCCTGACCCCAAGCATGAGGTCCATGGACCAAGGAAGAACTAGATCATAAGGCAAAAGGAAGTTCTGGTCCAATAGCTTTAGATTTGCAGAAAAAAGGGAAACTATGTATTAGACAACCACAGACATATTATGATAAAATATTCGTAGGAGAGAGTGAATGTGAGCATATCTACCTGATTGTAGAATCAATAAAGAAGGCGCTATTGGATAAATTGACCATAGTGCCCAATGTGTATTTTGTATGTGGAAGGAATGCATATGTTCGACTGCCTCCAAATTGGTACGGAACATGCTATTTGGCTGTGGTATTTCCAAAAATATTCCATGTGGAAGATTTGTGGCCATTGGAAGGGAAACGATCGCGTAGAGAGAAACGTGGCGCGAGTGCAGGAGAAATTGTTGGAGATGTGTTTGATGCAATGATACCAAGTTTGGGAGTGGTTCTGAATGATGTAAAGATTAGAAGGTTGTCAACACTAGTGGACAAATTGTCAGTGAATACAGCTCAAGCATTACTGCTTGTTGATGGGGAGATGGTCTCTATAAGGGCCATGGTACTTCAGAACCGTCTTGCGCTAGATGTCTTGTTGGCAAAGGAAGGTGGAGTCTGTAAATTATTGAGAGTTCAACAGTGTTGCACTTATATTCCGGACAACAGCAAGGATTTAAGGAAATATATAAGTAACATCACTGAGATACATCATGACATACATGATTTGGCAACTGAAGGGATTTGGGATAACATTGGTCAAGGATTTGGAAGGGTTGGAAGTTGGTTTGGAAGTTTGGGACAAGGAATTGTTGGTTACATTCTGAAACCTATAATAATGGTCGTGATCTGTATCATTGTATTGTGGGGTGCTTTTAGAGCTTTTAAGTGGCACAAGGCAAGACAGGCTGAGAGTTCCCTTAGGAGACGGGAAAGGCAGATGGAAAGACTGCAGGACAGTCATTATCAGAACCTTAAGAATCTGGAAAAGTTCAGGCAGGGAAGACAGGCTGCAACTTCTGTTTAGGTTGGTCTTTCCTGCGAGGAGAACATAACAGGGGAAAGTGTTGTGTTTGATGCCACTTGTCATCAGAGGGGGGAACTGATAGAGCGCTTGACGCTCTTAAATTTGTAAGGGGTGCATTATACTCGTGTACGGACTGCACTGATATATATTCAATGTTTGGTTGAACTTTGTGCATATTAAAATGAAGTTTATATATCATCATATGAAAATCTGTAGAATGAAATTGTGACGCTCTTTACAGGATTGATTAGTATTTTGCACGTATTTAGAGAAATCATGTAATTGTGCACGTACATAATGACTAGTAGGTAAACCAAATGTATTCACTATTATAAGGCTCATATAAAGGCCTGTATAACGAGTGCATATTAAAGAACGTTCTTAGGTTAGCCAGAAATGTAGGCCTAACTTTCGTTTTCTTAAAGGTTTCATTTCTCCTTGTTTGCTCTTAGGTCAGGAGTTAATTAAAATTTATGTGTGTAGAAAGTTTTCTTTTCACCCCAACTTCAGGTCCAGGAATTTGACCTAGTTATTTTAGATTTAAGAAGATACATGGGAGGAAGGAATGCCTTTAAAGAGCGTGGACAGAGAGAAGGGAGGACACCTTCCGTGCCTAGTGAAACTTGGGAACCAAGGTCGGCGGACAGAGCTGTGAAATCAATTGGACTTTGTAGAAAGTTACTCAAGGAAGGTGTTCACGGAATAATGTACCATGTGACCCGTTAGGGGTGTAACTTTGTCTTTTTGTATTAGGCACAGGGACAGATTTGGAGGACTTCTGCTTTTAACTGAGGAAGGAGAGCATCTTAGTGTGAGCTCTGTGGCTTTATGCTACTTGACCCATTTAATGTGAGTGCACTTCTTAGGAAGTCAACACGTGCTGACACCTTTAGGGAAATTCTTCTGGGAAATTAGGAAGGGATGCCACTTTAGAAGTAGAATAGCGACAGATTATTCTGTAATTCGGAAATATAAATGAAAAAGGATTTGGACGCAGTATCTATACTCAGCTGTGTTCTGATTTTGGAATTTATTGTTCTGTGCCTATTGTGCCGAATGAATTTTATTCGTAGACTGGGCTCTGTATTAGTGTTTATGTACCTTTACACCTTGATTTTGAGGTGTGTCTATATTCTGTTGTTTCTGGCTTTGTAATAAATCAACAAAATCTGAATTCGGAGTCCGTAGTTATTTAGCTGGAAGGGAGGGAAAGGTATAAATTGTAAATTGTTTTCTTCCCTCCACACTTCTTAGCAGGCAAGAAAGACCATTGGCCAGATATTCCTGAGTAAACCTAGGATACGGAATTCGGCCCCATCATCACCATAAGAATATTCCAAAATGTTAACAATGAATTTCAATATACATTTCACTCATTTTCAAACGTGTATGAAGTACTTTCTCATGGAAGAATGGGTATAGACTTACAAGGAATATTGCACAAATCAACCCACTGGGCACTCCAACCTGAATACTTTGCTAGACCTTCTGGTATTTAAGTTACTACACAGCTTGTTGAGCATAGGAGCCTGTGGCTAGAGAGCCCAAATACATGTGAAACCATCACTGGTCTGATACCAGAATCAGAGAGAGAGAATTGCAGACTGCTTACCCCCTTAACAAAAAGGTTTATCAGAGAATGCTGAGTATAGACCACTGGTGACAAGAATGACCTGTAGCCTCCATTTTCAAAAGCTGAATACAAGCTGAAATCCTAAATGGTAAACAGTATGTGAATAAGCTAAACTGAAGTATGTATGTTTCCTCTGCCATACCAAATTATAATAACACTAATTTCTACTCATTTAAAGTTTGATGAAATATAAACCACATGCCACTGATACATCAGTGGGTAGTGGTAAAGTTGTGAATAGAAGATGAATAAAGTAGTCTACATTCTGATTCTCGCATAACAATAGCCAAAGCTAATGACGTTAATGAAGCCATGATGGTGGCCATAATTTTCAGGAAAGTGCAGTGGCTTGAGCGAGTGCAATCAACAAATGGATGTTGGAACACTAACTAGAGAGAGGAGACGGAGTTCAAAGTGGGGTGGTTGATGGCCAAAGGCCCATATGACAAAAACCATGCACTGCAAGCACACATTGCAGATGTGGTATACTTTAGAATGCCTCAGTCCTTAGCAGGGTATTGGTTTATGTAGAGGGTTCACAGATGATGACTACGCTTCCCACAACTAGGCGTGTGCTTCCTCTCCATGAAGTGCGTTTAAACATGCTGTGATTGATCAGTTATTGTGAAACAGTATGAAAAAGATTTACTTATTCCAACAGCCAGCCTGATAGAGTATTTCTGCTTGCCAGAGAATTAAGTAACTTCCAGGAGCAAACCATAATGCATGCTCCCCTTGAGTCATGGCCTGGCACACTGCAAATAGAACAGGCTCCGCGTGACGAAAAGAAACATTTGCACTCCTCTGAGCGAATTTTTCATTATCTAACCTGCCAAACTTTAAGTCATCCATCCAAAAAGTAATACCTGATCTGGAACAAGAACTCTCCCACCACAAATTTGGCCTAAATAAAAAAGAACACTTAGCAATGAAGTTGTGTCATATCCAGAGGAATAACAAAGAGATATAGCACCAAGAAACAGCAGGGACACATTCCTCAGCCCCAATGTTTACTAAATTGTATGTTCTGCACACATTAGCATTGGCAACACACCACGTTGCACATTATGTGGGAAAAGGAGGACTTATGCTAAAATGCACCTGCCCAAATTTCCACACAACATTTTCGTTTTTTATAGTAAATTGTGATCCGGAGCAAGAAATCAGTCATTTTGAGAATAGTAGGGATCATTATAGTTATGCTCTATATGAAATTTGTTTGGCAGGGCAAGGTGCATCTTTCACCAAACATTGATGCTTTCTTTAAAAAAAATGTCCTGCCTTTTGTAAACAAACCTGTAGTGTTTATACGTGTTTTTTCACACATTTCAATGTAATACCTGTTAATAGATATTATTATTATTATTATTATTATTATTATTATTAGTAGTAGTTGTAGTAACTGTAGCAGTGGTAGAAGATGTTTTATCATTACTACTAATAATAAGTATACTAGGACATATAAATAATAAGAAAATAATAATAAAAATAATATTATTATTACTACTACTACTACTATTTCCACTAACGTTATCAATAATAGTAATAATAATAATAATAACAACAGTATTAATAACAATACTGCTAATATTACTATACTACTTCTAACCTTAAAAATAATAATAATATTACTACTATACCTACATTAATAATAACAATAATAACAATACTACTGATATTACTACTAATAATTATACTACAGCTGCTAACATCAATAATAACAAGTAATAATAATAATAATAATATTTATAATGATAATAATAACAATCATAATAATTCTACTGTTTACAACCGCTGTGAATAACACATTACCAGTGCCCAAATTAACAGTAATCATCAGCAGGTGACAATGAGGCGTAAAACAGGCATCGCAGGGCAAGTATGGACATATGTTCCAAAAATGTTTCAAAATCCTGAATTAAAAGTGTGTGAGGTTGTCAAACACATAGGCACATTTCTTACATGAATGCTGTGTGTCCTGTGAGGAGACAATTGATCTTAATATTCTGCTATTTAACGCAGAGGCAAACCACGCCTGCTAAGGAAATACGATGACATATCATAAAAACCCATGAAATGGTAGACAACATTAATTTCTATTTTGCTTTTTAAGCTTGTGTTAAATGAGTTCAAGTGATTTTAGTGTTTTTGGAGTGTGTACATTTTTTTTTCTCCAGAGGGAGTAAAACCTTTCACAATGCTATAAAGGAACACATACCATTTCCCAAATGAAAAGGAAAGACAGAGCTTAAATAATATAACACATTAGATTATAGAAATGCGTTGGTCATGTAAAGCATAGAAAACCTCTATCATATTTCTGGTGTGTATACTGGCATTTGCACTGTAGCTTACAAAAATAGTACCTCACTCTACCATAAATATATAAATGATTTACATATAAATGCAGGGTCAGAATAGCATTTGGGAAAGAACATAGGGCCAGATTTACTAAATCCTTGCATCGCTGTTGTATCACACGAGGTGACAGAAGGCGATGCAAGAGCTAAAATTAGTTTTACTAAGCCATGCAAAGCCACCTTGCATGGCTCTGCATGGATATGTAAATCCAGAGTAATACAAGGTAGCACAATTCGCTGCCCTGCATTACTCTACTTTGGGAAGGCATTCCATGGGAGGAGCATAGGCGTTCCCATGCATCCACCAATGAATTTTGATGCAATCCCGGATTTACTTTGGAAACAGGGATTGCATCAAAATGGTACGCCTTCCATAAAGAGGCATAACAAGGAGAAATACCTTAATTTCTCCTCGTCATTTTCTCTTTCTATATATCTGCTGCAGTCTGCAATACACGTAGAAAGAGGAAAATGCCTCTAAGGAGTGTTTTTATGCACGAAAGTGCCCCTTTCTGCTCTAAAATAATCCTCCCTATAATGTGGGAATCCTTGCACTATTGCACCTGGGTGCCTGAGTTGGTGCTAGGCAGCACTCAGTTTACCTGTGCAGGGAGTGAGCAGGAATATGTCATATATTTGTAGATATGGCACATTCGTGCTCTCTCCCTGTCACACAGAGCAGCAAGTGTCTTGCTGCCTTGTGTTGCATGACATTTTGATCAATCTGGCACATAGTCCCATTTACAAAGCTCTAGCTCTAAAGTCAAACGATTTCAAGGAGATCTCTTGGGAATCTGCAATTGTCACAGTTTTCTCCGAGTACCAACATGCATAACCTTTTATGCATATAGAAATGTACACATGTATATTTTGGAGTGCAAGATTCATGTTTATTAAAAACACATTCCTCCCATCTAATCTTTAGCACTTCAGTTAATCAGGATACACAAAACTGAGAGTAACAGCATCAATCAAAAACATGTCACAGTTTTATGGGTAGGATTAGGAATCACTCTGTTACAAAAAGATAAAAAAACATGCAATTTTAAAACAATAAATGAGCTGAGGTTAAACGAAAAAAGGTATATCGAAATCGACCCCTAATATGGTATTCTGCATAATGAATTAAGCGCATACATAGCAAGAGTAAAAATGCTTAACAACTTAATGAAATAGTGGTTCCTAACAAACTAAGCAGTACAGCAGACTTTCCAGGTATCAGACCATTCCATGTCCCAGAACTAAAAATTTGAAGGATAAGACATAAGACAGGTGTGTATCGCCCACGTCTCTGGAAAAAGTTGACACAATATGGCCAGTTTCTGGTCCAACCAAATAAAGGCTAACATAACAATGAAATTTCAGTGAAGCACTTGGCCCATACCGAGACCTAGTCCAGATCAAAGGAAAAGCACCCAAAAGTGGGTATTTAACCCCCAAAGGCCAAATGTACATAGAATCGATTCGCAAAAAGTGGATGCAAATTGTGTATCAACCATCAAATTTTTGTGAATTGATTCTAATTCTGGAAACCGACATAGAGACAAGGGGGCAGATTTATGTTAAACTAACGCAGCAAGGTGCAGCAAGTCATTTTGCTGCGCCGTGCTGCGTTAGTCTGGAAAGCACAGGGATGCGACATATTTACAAGAATATGTCGCATCTCTGTGCTTCCCCCTGCGCTGGCGCACAAACTGCTGCCATGCGCCGGCGCAGGCACCCTTGCACCATGGTGCAAGGATGCCTGCGTCGTGGGGAGATTGTTTTTGTGCAGGAAGGGGCACCTTCCTGCACAAAAACAATCACTACAGGCATTTTCCTCTTCCAATGCGTGCTGTAGAATGCAGCACGCATTGAAAGAGGAAAAGAGAAATGAAAACATATCTACTCGTTGCGCCTCGCTACGCCACCTCTAGGGTGGCGTAGCATACTGACGCATCTCCAGAGTTATGATTTCACGTAATTCTGGAGTTGTGTCCTGTTCCGTGAGTGTTGCGTGGGAACACCCACTGCAACACCCATGGAACGCCCCTTCACCGCAAAGTGCTGCGTCTGAAGGGACCGTATTTACAAGGAGAGGAAAAGTCACGCAGGGTGGCTTTTCCTCTCCTTGTAAATATAGAAGAGCCCCCTGCGCCACCAGTACGTCACGAAAAGTGACGTACTGGTGGCGCAGGGGGCTTGTAAATCTGCCTCTAACTGTTTACCAATCAGAGGGTATTGCAATTTGCCTACCTGATCAATATTCATGAGGTAAGGCAAAAGTTGTGACTTGCTCCAGATGGATGCCATCACAGGGAAAGGGGTGTGGTGGAGTCAGCAGACCACCATGTCTGTGATCGCATTTTTGTTTTTTAAATGCAGTACGTTTTCCTTAAAGGAATCAGATCTGCATTTTAATAAAAATTGTACTTTAAAAAAAAGCTTGTTTAAGAGTTCTCTGGACCCAGGGGCGTAGCTAGGCCTTAGGCTGCCCGTGGCGGCCCCTGCGTTTGCCGCCCTCGGCAAAATGATAGTAGGGGGGGGGGGGGGTGGGGAGGGGAGGTGTGTGTGGTAGCGGCCGATTCTTGCGGCCGCAACGGCCGCAGGTAAGAGCGGAGGAAGGGGGGCCGGCTGCCGCCCCAAAACTCGTGCCGCCTGGGGCGGTCCGCCCCCATCGCCCCCCCCTAGCTACGCCACTGTCTGGACCCCTGCCCACTTCAACACAAACATTTGTCTTCATTCTCTATGGGGAAGAGTTCCACAGGGATTCTTTCTGCCTTTGTGAATAAGTTACTGCCTCCTTTGAGGAGTCGATAACCTATCAATACTTTGCAAATTAAATTGTGTTCTGGCGTCAATGATACATAGCATTTTCAATCATAATTTGGAAGAGGTGCCCTCAACATGCCCCTTCCAAATTTTAATTCAGTAGGCATTTCTAAACCTATTTTGTGATTTGGTAAACACTTACCAAATCACAAAATGGGTTAAGTAGATTTCACTAAACCATTTGGCAGTCCCAAACCCTGTGATCATGTGAATTGTTGGCTTTGTGACAACTAAATAATTGTAAATCTGGCCCTATAGGTGATTGATAGTAAAACCAAAGCTCTCCACTGGTTAGAAGCCACTATTCCATCACATTAATCATTTATCATACGTATGTGGTTGTATGCACCCTAAATCACAAAAGTACTAATAGTCATCTGTAGCTAAAATAAAATTGAATTGGGACAGTGCTCTGCACGGGAGTGGGCTGAAGCTGGACTGCATTGCCCACAAACCTGTTTGAGGAGGATGGCCTGTACTTTCACGCCGGTCGGGCACTATTTAACACGTCTTGACTGTCTGCGGCACAGGACACTGCTCTGCATGGGAGCGGGCTGGAGCTAGACTGCATTGCCCAAAAATCGGCTAGAGGAGAAGGAAAGGCTGTACTTTTGCGCTGGTCAGGTGCCATGTAACACAACTTCCCTGCCTGTAGCGTGGGACGCTGATCTGCATGCGGGCGGGCTGGAGCTGGACTGCATTGTCCCCAAGCTTTTTTGAGGAGGGGGTAAACTTTCACTCCGGTTGGGAGCTATTTAACACACATTCACTGCCCGCAGTGCAAGACGCTGCTCTGCACGGGAGCTGGCTGGAGCTAGACTGCATTGCCCACAAGCCTATTTGAGGAGGAGGAGGGGCTGTACTTTTGCACCAGTCAGGCCCTATTTAATATGCCTTTCCTGCCCGCCACACAGGATGCTCCCAAGCTTGCTCCCAGGCGAAGAGCAGGCCAAGAGTGAGCCCGTCTGCATTCGGATGGTGCTGGGGCACCCCTCTTGGCTCTCTTGGTCAACTATACTCTTGACCTAGTGACACTGTTGGGGATATTTATTGTCTGATGGTAAGGCCTAATGGGGAGGGAAAATCTGTATTGTTGTCCTCCAAGGAGCGCCGGCTATCTGCTAAAATCACGAACTTCCTTACGAATGCTATGGGTGCACTCAAGAGCCAGATTAAGTGCTACAAAAACAGCTTTCTCAATGAACCCAGCTTCTGGCGCAACGGGTGGTCCCTCGACCTCAGGCCATAGTGTGAATAATGAAGCTACTAGAGAAGTCCCTCACACATATGTTTTTAATGGTGATCTTGCGATCAACACCAGCAATGCCCAGACTGATAGTGATGAAAACTTGAGCCCCCACCCCTTAAGTCGCAAAAGGTAATGGTCGTTTGGCCAACACACAAGCAAAAAAGCCCCAAACACTGTTAAAGTTACAGCCACCAAAGAGCCTAATACAGTCTCTCTGAGCAACCATGGGAAAGAAACCCACAAAGAGGAGTCCCTGCACCCTGTGCTCATTAATGCTCTTGAGATAGCCATGGTTACATTTTTGACCCAGTTCTTGCCACACGCAAGAACATATACTCTTCTTTGAAACTCCTAAAAGACCAGAGAACAACCAAGGTGGCAGACAATGGCCTAGCAACCGTGGGCTCCTCACACAAACTCAGACACCCCTCGCTGTTCCTTCCCATGCTGGGATCAATGTTGAAAAACCAAAGGGGATGATGGACGGAGTGTTGAACATTGCAAGCACTCACCCCCAGTCAACTGATCTGGGTTTAATCCATCATCAGTCTTTAGCTCACTCCGCCTCCCCAGTTCAGACATGGCCATATGCAAATCAGTCTGACCCTGTGCCTCATCGGAACAGTCCAGCCCGAACTGCCAAGCCATGTCTTCCCTGGACCGGAAACAAGCATCCTGGGACCGGTTTCTGGCTTACAGCCGTCATCAGCCAGGCTATCCTGAATCCAGTGGCAAAGTGAGCAAGGGACCCACGTCTGGGCATACCCTGCCAACTTAGGGCGAACATAGCAAAACCAAAGGGGATGATGGACGGAGTGTTGAACATTGCAAGCGCTCACCCCCAGTCAACTGATCTGGGTTTAATCCATCATCATTCTTTAGCTCACTCCGCCACCCCAGTTCAGACATGGCCATATGCAAATCAGTCTGACCCTGTGCCTCATGGGAACAGTCCAGCCCGAACTGCCAAGCCATGTCTTCCCTGGACCGGAAACAAGCATCCTGGGACCGGTTTCTGGCTTACAGCCGTCATCAGCCAGGCTATCTTGAATCCAGTGGCAAAGTTAGCAAGGGACCCACGTCTGGGCATACCCTGCCAACTTAGGACGAACGTAGCAAAACCAAAGGGGATGATGGACGGAGTGTTGAACATTGCAAGCACTCACCCCCAGTCAACTGATCTGGGTTTAATCCATCATCATTCTTTAGCTCACTCCACCACCCCAGTTCAGACATGGCCATATGCAAATCAGTCTGACCCTGTGCCTCATGGGAACAGTCCAGCCCGAACTGCCAAGCCATGTCTTCCCTGTACTGGAAACAAGCATCCTGGGACCGGTTTCTGGCTTACAGCCATCATCAGCCAGGCTGTCTTGAATCCAGTGGCAAAGTGAGCAAGGGACCCACGTCTGGGCATACCCTGCCAACTTAGGGCGAACATAGCAAAACCAAAGGGGATGATGGACGGAGTGTTGAACATTGCAAGCACTCACCCCCAGTCAACTGATCTGGGTTTAATCCATCATCATTCTTTAGCTCACTCCGCCACCCCAGTTCAGACATGGCCATATGCAAATCAGTCTGACCCTGTGCCTCATGGGAACAGTCCAGCCCGAACTGCCAAGCCATGTCTTCCCTGGACCGGAAACAAGCATCCTGGGACCGGTTTCTGGCTATTCAGCCGTCATCAGCCAGGCTAGCTTGAATCCAGTGGCAAAGTGAACAAGGGACCCACGTCTGGGCATACCCTGCCAACTTAGGGCGAACAAAGCGATACCAAAGGGGACGATGGACGGAGCGCTTGAGCTAATCAAACACTCACCCCCAGTCAACTGATCTGGGTTTAATCCATCATCATTCTTTAGCTCACTCCACCACCCCAGTTCAGACATGGCCATATGCAAATCAGTCTGACCCTGTGCCTCATGGGAACAGTCCAGCCCGAACTGCCAAGCCATGTCTTCCCTGGACCGGAAACAAGCATCCTGGGAGCGGTTTCTGGCTATTCAGCCATCATCAGCCAGGATAGCTTGAATTCAGTGGCAAAGTGAGCAAGGGACCCACGTCTGGGCATACCCTGCCAACTTAGGGCGAACAAAGCGATACCAAAGGGGACGATGGACGGAGCGCTTGAGCTAATCAAACACTCACCCCCAGTCAACTGATCTGGGTTTAATCCATCATCATTCTTTAGCTCACTCCACCACCCCAGTTCAGACATGGCCATATGCAAATCAGTCTGACCCTGTGCCTCATGGGAACAGTCCAGCCCGAACTGCCAAGCCATGTCTTCCCTGGACCGGAAACAAGCATCCTGGGACCGGTTTCTGGCTATTCAGCCATCATCAGCCAGGCTAGCTTGAATCCAGTGGCAAAGTGAGAAAGGGACCCACATCTGGGCATACCCTGCCAACTTAGGGCGAACAAAGCGATACCAAAGGGGACGATGGACGGAGAGCTTGAGCTAATCAAACACTCACCCCCAGTCAACTGATCTGGGTTTAATCCAACATCATTCTTTAGCTCACTCCACCACCCCTGTTCAGACATGGCCATATGCAAATCAGTCTGGCCCTGTGCCTCATGGGAACAGTCCAGCCGAACTGCCAAGCCATGTCTTCCCTGGACCGGAAACAAGCATCCTGGGACCGGTTTCTGGCTATTCAGCCGTCATCAGCCAGGCTAGCTTGAATTCAGTGGCAAAGTGAGCAAGGGACCCACGTCTGGGCATACCCTGCCAACTTAGGGCGAACAAAGCGATACCAAAGGGGACGATGGACGGAGCGCTTGAGCTAATCAAACACTCACCCCCAGTCAACTGATCTGGGTTTAATCCATCATCATTCTTTAGCTCACTCCACCACCCCAGTTCAGACATGGCCATATGCAAATCAGTGTGACCCTGTGCCTCATGGGAACAGTCCAGCCCGAACTGCCAAGCCATGTCTTCCCTGGACCGGAAACAAGCATCCTGGGACCGGTTTCTGGCTATTCAGCCGTCATCAGCCAGGCTAGCTTGAATCCAGTGGCAAAGTGAGCAAGGGACCCACGTCTGGGCATACCCTGCCAACTTAGGGCGAACAAAGCGATACCAAAGGGGACGATGGACGGAGCGCTTGAGCTAATCAAACACTCACCCCCAGTCAACTGATCTGGGTTTAATCCATAATCATTCTTTAGCTCACTCCACCACCCCAGTTCAGACATGGCCATATGCAAATCAGTCTGACCCTGTGCCTCATGGGAACAGTCCAGCCCGAACTGCCAAGCCATGTCTTCCCTGGACCGGAAACAAGCATCCTGGGACTGGTTTCTGGCTATTCAGCCGTCATCAGCCAGGCTAGCTTGAATCCAGTGGCAAAGTGAGCAAGGGACCCACGTCTGGGCATACCCTGCCAACTTAGGGCGAACAAGCGATACCAAAGGGGACGATGGACGGAGCGCTTGAGCTAATCAAACACTCACCCCCAGTCAACTGATCTGGGTTTAATCCATCATCATTCTTTAGCTCACTCCACCACCCCAGTTCAGACATGGCCATATGCAAATCAGTCTGACCCTGTGCCTCATGGGAACAGTCCAGCCCGAACTGCCAAGCCATGTCTTCCCTGGACCGGAAACAAGCATCCTGGGACCGGTTTCTGGCTTACAGCCGTCATCAGCCAGGCTATCTTGAATCCAGTGGCAAAGTGAGCAAGGGACCCACGTCTGGGCATACCCTGCCTATTTAGGGCGAACATAGCAAAACCAAAGGGGATGATGGACGGAGTGTTGAACATTGCAAGCACTCACCCCCAGTCAACTGATCTGGGTTTAATCCATCATCATTCTTTAGCTCACTCCGCCACCCCAGTTCAGACATGGCCATATGCAAATCAGTCTGACCCTGTGCCTCATGGGAACAGTCCAGCCCGAACTGCCAAGCCATGTCTTCCCTGGACCGGAAACAAGCATCCTGGGACCGGTTTCTGGCTTACAGCCGTCATCAGCCAGGCTATCTTGAATCCAGTGGCAAAGTGAGCAAAAGGTAATGGTCGTTTGGCCAACACACAAGCAAAAAAGCCCCAAACACTGTTAAAGTTACAGTCACCAAAGAGCCTAATACAGTCTCTCTGAGCAACCATGGGAAAGAAACCCACAAAGAGGAGTCCCTGCACCCTGTGCTCATTAATGCTCTTGAGATAGCCATGGTTACATTTTTGACCCAGTTCTTGCCACACGCAAGAACATATACTCTTCTTTGAAACTCCTAAAAGACCAGAGAACAACCAAGGTGGCAGGCAATGGCCTAGCAACCGTGGGCTCCTCACACAAACTCAGACACCCCTCGCTGTTCCTTCCCATGCTGGGATCCATGTTGAGCCAGGGACTGGCCACTTGGTTGATAAGGCACACACCAAACCTACAAACTTCAATCTACTGCGTAACAGTGCCTCTTCCAAAAGCACTATTTCTGTAGCCGGTCAGTTGGGAAATGATTGTCATCCGATCGTCACAGGCCAAAATGGGACATGTATTGATGGCTATCTGAGAAAGAGCCCGGACCCTAGAGCAACTGAAAAGGTCCTTCAGTTGCCGCCTGACACCACTCTGCTTGTGATAGTTCTCAAAAATGTTCCTGTTCTAAATAATGACCAGGCTGAGGATAACCTTCAACTAAAAAATAAAGTTGCACACTGGCTGGCCAATTCAACAGACTTATACAGCTGTGAAGCTCTATTTAGCAATATAATCAATGTGTAGCAAATCTTTTGAGTGGGAAATACCCCAAAAGAGGAATTGTGGGATAGTGGTAGTAGTAAATTTTAGGAATGCACATATTGTAGGCTCCCTGTCGGACAGGCTGTCCCTTGTTTGCTTAATTCACAGGTGTATCAAAGCGGTGCCCCTGGAATGTTTTTATAGACCAATCAGTATAGGACTCATAAAGCCCCCCTTTACCAGGTTCCTGTATGTAGAAAATTTGTCATACCTACATACAACTGCTTCACTCCTCTTGAACAGGTATACTGAATGTAGGACTTTATGTTGTCACTGGATCCAGTTTCGCAGTTTTGTCGAATTCTGAGTATGGATCTTAAGTTTGATGCTGGTCGGCAGTTATCACCTGGGAAGGCATGTTTGGACATGTGTTTCGAACACAGGGTCTAAACATTTTTCCAACTACACTAGAAAGCTGACTGATCCTCTAAGCTGTGAGATCCAGGATCCAGCCTCTCTGGTAGTAAACAGGATGACTGTCAATGATACTAACTTTGTTTTGGCAACAAATATGGTCACGTGTTCTGGGCCAAATTCAGATGTTGTTTTACAATCTGCTGCACCTAAATATGATTTTTCATGTTTGTTTTAGAATGTGGCCGACATTCTGAACAAGGTGAAGAATGTTGACTGGAATGATCTAGTTAAGGATTTTCAAATTGTTTGCTTACATGAGACCTGGGCCCGTAGAGTAGTCCATATAAATGGATTTATCTCCATTCATAACCCAGCTGCCTACTCAAGTGGGAGACATCATAGAGGTGGCTTGCAAAATTTGATATCCACCACCTTAGATAGGAGGATTAATAAAACCTATCTTGATTCTCCCCATTTTCAAATCATTATCCTCCTGCACAAGGCTAGGGAAATGTGTATTATTGTTAAATTTTAGCATAACAATTTTATTTCCTGTAATACAGATATAGCAGCTTCTCTTGGTCAGACCTTTAGAAAGGTCTTGAATGAGGTTAATAAGGATTTTATTGCAGTTTGGGGGGCAGATTTTAATTGCAGGCTGTGTCCAATATCCAGAAGCTCTGTTTGTGGGGTGCCAGGACATGATAATGAGGATGATTCCACTTTGAGCACAGTTTGTGTGGTGATATTTTTAATTCTATTTTGAGTAAGTACTCCCTTCATTTTACGATTAATCTCATCGCCGCCCCTGCACAATGACCCACCACTTATACCAGGAGAGGACCAGGCAGACATTGATTTTATTGCTTTTTTGTGACAATATAAGCAGAAGGATACTGATTTTTTGATATTGCAGAACTGTGTGAATGATCACAATCCCTTGGCCATCTTTTTTGACCTGGGTAGTGATAAGCAACAGGGTTTATTTACTACTATGCCAATAGTAGTAAATAGAAATAAGGACATGCCTTGCAAGTGGGTCACTGTGGACTCAGGGCACCTGCTAGTAGACCTTGTAGTGAGAAATGCGGAGCAGATAGCTGTCTTTTTGGATAGCGAACTGGACCCCAAGCATATGTTGTGGGCATTCGCTGGGATCTGGCTTACCATTCACCCTTATCTTTGGGTGCTATATTGTGTTTTCTACATATGACTTGTAAAGCGCTCTGATACTCGCAAGGGTCTTGTTCGCGCTATATAAAACCTTCAAAATAAAATAAATAAATAAATTACTAAGCTTTTAGCATCTGTTAAAAAAGTCAGGGAGGTCTGATCACAAAAGTGCTTTGTAGGTGTGTGCTTGAAGGCTCATACAGACCTTGTCTCTGCCCTAAAACAGATCAGGGAAAGGGAGATGATGAGACTCTGCAGACAGAACTATAAGCAACCCACCTCGAACAGGAAGGCAGCGATAAGGCACGAAGCCTGGGAGAATTTGCATGAAGCTAGTTTAAAGAATGATATTAGCCTTTTCTGGAAAACGGTTAATGCCCCCTACTTTGGAGACAAAGATAATGCTCCTTCTGATGTCACTATCTCGTCATATAAATGCGTTGAACACTTTTCCAGGGTGTATGATAGCCCACCATATTTGATATTCATTTTGACACTGTACTGACAAACCCCACAGAAGGCTGTTCGGATTGACCTCCTATTAATTTAAAAGAGGTTGGATCCACAATTGAACAGGATTTCAGAAACAAGGCCCCAGGTTCTGATGGAGTAGCATTTGAATTTTTTATTTACTCCCTTATTGTCAATGTCCTAAGGAGTGCAGTTGTCAATGGCCCACCCAAATCATAATTGAACTCCATCATTGTCCCTATTTTTAAGAATGGTGACAGAGTAGACATCCAATGTTATCACCCAATTTCTTTAATTGATTCAACAAGCACAGTTTTGGGCATGATCATATTGGATCATCTGGAGGCCTGGGTGGCAGAGAAGGGCAGATTTCCTGTTGTTTAGTACACACAGGTGAAAAAGGGTTGTCTCCATTTAGAATTTATGGATATTACCTCAGCTTTTGATTGGGTGAACAGAAGGACTTTCTGGAGAAAAATGCTGAAAATGAGTGTGGATGCAGCATTGGTTCACGTTTTAGCTCAGATGGATGCACAAAGCTGTGACTGAATGCATAAGGTATGGGGCCAATGGTGAATGTACTGTCCCCATTAAAATGAAGCGCGGTGTGAGAAACGGGTACGTGTTGGCACCATTTCTTTTTTAGTTATACATTCATGATTTGGACACCTTTTTAAACATAGAGGAGGCAGGCGCACCCTGGGTGGGCTTGAGAAAACTCCCTGCTCTGCTATATGCGGATGACTGTGTTTTACATTCGCGCACAGGTGTGGGCTTACAGAAGCTGTTGAATAGATTCATCCTATTTATGAGCAACTTGGGATTAATGGCAAATATAGCGAAGTCACACACCATGGTTGTTAGACATATACGCACCAACTCAATGCCACACTTCATTAATGGTGAAAAAACACTTTGTGTTCCAACCTTTACTTATCTGGAAATGCCTTTTGATTGCAAAGGCACCTGGTCGCATTTAATCAAGGTCAGAAAGTCCCAGTTTGATCAAATCACAGACGCTCTCGTTAGATTTGCTGGGAAGCTGAGTTTTAAACCACTGGATGCCTTGATTAATACATATTTAGCACGTTGCTGCTCCGTTATGATATATGGAGCTGGTGTTTGGGGATACTGTGATACCTCTCGCCTACAGGTTAGCGAGAATGTGTTTATGAGAAGGCTTCTGTCTGTACCTAATAGCCTACCAGTATTTCTTTGCCATACGAAGTTAGGCCCACTGAATTTGGAAGATCTTATTAGGCTGGTACCACTTATGCTGTGGTATTCAATTTGGTCTAAACACAAAACCCTTCAATGATTACTTACATCTTGATAATGCCCACAGCATTCTGTGGCTGACATATGTAAGAGAACAATTGCCTTTAAGGGAGACCAGACTCTTTTTTCAGCCCATGGGATATTGCCACTGTTTCTAAAAATCAAGTAAAGCTAGAGTTTTTTTAACTATATGTAGACAGCACAGAGAAAGTCTAGTGATGGGAAAGGAAAGGATGACTGCATATCTTCCATTGGTAACTACAGACTCTATGGAACCCTATCTTCTGTTCCCATTTCAACACCATCAGAGATTCTATTTAATAAGGTTCATATTCAATATAGTCCATTTCTTGGGTTCTTACCCTAGCAATATGTACCATGATTCTGATTTTGAACTTTGTCCCTGTGACTCATGCTCAGTTCAATCTACGCTAATGTTGCATCTAGGATTTTTTATTTCACTGCTGAGGCTCATGAATATAAGAAGGTGTAGGCCTGCCTTACTTTACTTACAGCTACTACAAACAAAATACTTTTGTATGATGGTTTATAAGTATATTTCTGCAGCTGTGAGAAAGAGGAATTTGGTGGGAAAAAACATCTTTTAATGGTGACCTATTTGCGGAGATCATGAGTATTTCTTTCATTTTTCTGTTTACAATTGCACAAGTGATTTTAAGATCTTAACTGTTTAAATGGGCCTTCCGGATAACTGAAATACTGAAAATTTACCCTTGAGGATGTTTTTATCTTTGTATTTATTTGTTAAACTTAGATTATTGTGATGTATTATATTGCAACATTTTATGTATGAAATATTTTATGGTTTTATAACTGAATAAAGATTGATTCAATGATGAAATTTGAAATAGTAAACATTTGTACATATAAAATGGCACACCTCAAATAGTAATAATAAAAGATAAAATTGATAGAATGTTTTTCTCTGATCTTTTGTTCTTTACTCATATAGGTTTATTCAAATTTTGAATTGAAAATGTATCCAGTCAAGGTTTAGCATTCAATGGAAAGGGTTCAGCCAGAGTGTGCTCAGCCAGCATGTATTTTCCTTCTTAGTTTTGAGTTCATATGGAGTTTTTTCAAGGCTGTGAATAATACATTTTGACATATGGAGGTAAATTAAATATTGTAATAGCAGATTATCAAACATATGGTAAAATAGAAAAATAGAGGGTGTGAAAAGAAAAGAGAAACGCTGAGTCACTTTGTATAAAATACTTTTTTTGTACCACTGAAAAATGTAGGGGGTGCATACCATATAGTTAAACATAACTGATATGTTGTCAAGATATGTGAATGCGTAGAGGAGGAATGAGAGTCTACTCTAATGGGCCCAGGGATCACAGTACAACGTGAAGGACTAGGAAGTACTTACATATATGCAGGATCAAGTAAATTTGAGGAGTGTGAGGTCAGTACCGAAGTTGGAAGATACCTTTAGCATTCAAAATGTACCAGTTTTAACATCTGGACAGGATTGTTATTGGGAAATAGTTATCTGCATGGCTTCATAAAGGAAACATGACTTGTCAGTACTGTCTAAGGAAGAAAAAATAATGAGCTGTTGGGTAAGGTAATATGTGCATTACATAGCAGGTGCCAAGCGTGATGCAGTGTAACTGTTAGTGTATCATCTTACCACAAGGGAAGGGAAAAGTGGAAAGAGAAACAGTCTGTTAAAGCATCATAAAGGAATAGATACAAAAAAGTCTCTGGTTAATTGTAGTGAGTTGGTTGTCAGCTCTAGGCATGGCTGAGGGAGACACTGCAGTGGAGACACAGAGCGGTGTTACAGCGGAGGCAGCAGGAGTGGGAAGTAAGCAGGCAGCGGCCAGAGCAGCGAAACGATGAGCACCCCCATCCTGCTGCACCCTTTCCGTGTGTCAAGTGTTGAGTGAGTCGAAGTCGGAGCTGCCAGCTTTGTCAGTCAGATGCAGTGACTGCGTACTGGAAAGGGCTTTAGGCCGCTGGCTCCTCATGCGGTGCAGAGGTGGCCGGCGTTAGACCGGCAAGGCTAGTGCCCCTCTCAGCCATCCACACGCACGCCTGCTCACTTGCTTGCTGTCCACCCATTCATCTGCTGCCGTCACTGCTGCCACAATACCAATACTTTGTTGCTTCGCCCTCAGCTGCCTTGTAAAACCGTTTGGCTGTACTGACCGAATCACCAGTATCACCAACTAGCCTTAAGGCGCTCAAAGTTTCAGTCTGGGCTTTTGTTTGGCCTTATATATATAAATATATCTCAACCGATCCTTGGCATGCAGAGAGCACAGTTGGGCACTACTGGGTATCGCTTCTGCACACAGCTCACAGCTGCTGCTACATCAGACAACTAAATCAAAAATCAAAAACTACATTCCTAAAGTGACATTTGCTACCCATAGTACCAGCCAAACATGCTCCAATAAAGGGTATTAGCGGAACATCATCACGGCCCAGATGAGAAACTGGGCAGAGTGGCAACCAATGAGGAGCAAGGCCAGCATAAGGCATAAAACACAAAACATCAACGCTCATCCCCAGGCAAGCCTAAGAAATATAAGGACCACAAGGAACTTTCCCTTTTGAATTTGGAAACTATCCTTTAAGACCTCCGTATGCAGGAGAGCAGAAGAAATGCCTAAAAGGAAGGCACAGACACAGGCACAAATGGGAATAGAAAAAGAAACTTCCACACAAAATGTAGATCAGGAAAAAATGAACTGGCTTAATAGGATGAGCAAAAGGATCACACGGGCTTCAGACTCATTTGAACTCCCAAAGGGAGGTAACATATGTAGCAGCAAAAAAGAAGCCATTGAAATCATGTTTTTTTTTTTAAAAGAAGGACAGGGGCATGCTCCCCCCTGGCTCCCCAGAAATCGTGCTGTGCTCACTACCATAAGTACAGTCTGCGTTAGAGCAAGCAAAGGGAGCCAGCAATCCATATAAAAGAAGAAGAACGCGCTCATGCCCAAAACTGTGGGACATAAGCTCAATAATAGAGATGTCTTCGACAATATAGATGTACCACCATCGCAAAATACAGGGTGTGAGGTGGGCAGCGGACAACATGGGCAAGAGCCCCCCATCCCTCATAACCCAGCACAATGCAGGGAACCAACTGCGGTACAGTTCCATTACAAATATGGGTACAAGATAGAGTCGGGCAAGTTGTCAGGTGCCACGACGCAACCAGAATGTCCATAACACTCCAGGATCAGAGGTGCCAATCCATCCAGAGTTACTTGACTTCTTACAAAGGTCCCCAGCTTACCTACCATTTGAACTCTCCTACACGCAGGACAATTTACTAAGATCCATTAGCGCCTCATTGACGGCAGCCACAATCGCCTTGACATGGCAGTCCCAAAAACATGAAATACAGATGGAAACTTTACAAGTAATGGCACTCACCATGGTGGATATTGCCAAGAAGATCGATAAAATTGACAAGACCAACACAAAGATACAGTCCACACAAGACGGTCTATGTTCAGACATTGTGGACAAATTGTCCATGTTACCAACGGTTCTCACCACACTCGTCACTGAACTGATAGGAATAAAATTACACGCCCAGGCCTTCAACACAATGGGGCAACAGAAGGTCATGATGATGGATATACATCAAAAACACCCACACAATGCCCAGATGGAGACTGAGGAGGAGACGGCGGCCCAAAATGTCCAACCCAGTTCCACTATTTTAATACCAAGCGGATCGATTACGCAACTAAAGAATGCATACGTCTTTAGGATACTTGCCACATTTGATTTGGGCATTTATCTGAAGATTATAAAAGGAGAAACATTCTAAATTTGTCTTGATAAAGGTGGCCATTACTCTGCATAAACCACCGAAACACGTTGACGCTTAGGGTAAACTAAATCCAACACACCGACCAGCCATCGTAATAATAATACTTGGAATATATACATGTCTGGAAATTGAGGTTTTTGATCTGGATTAGTCTAAGAACTAGGAATACGTGTACTGTCGTTATTTTGTTTGATTCGCTCTTATCTTATCTGTATCTTCGGTTGGAGGATATACAAAAATAATAATCCTCTTACTGTTTTTTTATATGTTGGATATGATGTACATTTGATGTATATGTTACGCAATATGTGTTTTTAATAATTTTTGATACATAAATCAGTTTTGTGCACTTTTTTCTGTTTCAATCAACACGATATTTATACAAAGTATTAAAATTAATAATGATATATGTTTTTCAATGTGTTGATCTATGAATTGTGCACAACGTATAATTCTTAAATGGTTTTAATGGTTTTTAATAAAACAAGGTGACATTCCAACTACATCCAGTGGTTGTCTTGTGGCATTGCAAATAGAGATTAAGTGATTCCCCAGAAAATGGAGATGGTTGGCTTGTGGTATGAATGAGATGAATGTTTGACAAATTATTTTAGTCACCAAAGGGAATTCATATTTTTGTTTATCATGTCACTTTACACCAGAACATGGGAAAGGGTCAAACTCTCTGGAGACATAGTAGCAGGAAAAACCACTACAAACCAAGGGTTAAAACAAGGCTGTGTGCTTGCCCCAATTCTATTCCACTTGTACACAGCTGACCTGGGCCCGGCACTGTCCGACACAAACCTAATCATCCCAACGATCGGAAAAAGGAAGCTTCACCTTATGCAATTTGCAGACGATCTTGTGCTTTTAGATCACACAAAAGTTGGCCTCCAGAAGGCCTTGAATGCACTGAACACATATAACATTAAGGATGAACTCATTGCCAACAAAAGCAAAACCAAAATTTTGATTATTTGACATTATCCAAAAAAAAGGGTCAGGAAATTATAGCTGGGGCCACATAGGCTTGACTGTGTACAGAGCTACAACTATCTTGGGGCTTGGCTTTGTGAAACGGGAAAACCAACCCTACACTTACAAAGAATGAAGATCAAAGGAAAGATGGTCATACATACACTTTGTAAATGAAACAACACCATTGACAGTCCAACGATTACGATTTACAAGATTCGAACCACACGCTCTCAAATCAAATTACAGTATGATACACTATATACATAAGTATTATGACACAACACACAGATTTCTGTATCTTCTCATGCGCTTTTTATTTCATCCACTTCTTTTTGCCACTTCTTTTAGCCAACGCGTTTCGTCGCAATAGGGCAGTACCCCTATGACTTCCTCAGGGCTTAAATTTCAATAAAATTCAGCAATTCGTACCTCCGAAAATCGTGTTCGATTTCAGAGGTCAATTCCAACTTTCCTTCATAAAATCAATGTCCTCGTTTTGGCAAGAGGCTTTCAAGTATTTTGCCCAATATAAAGAGTTGTTTGTCTCACAATTACATTCACCTGTATTCGGGTAACGGTGCAACGCGACCGCCAGCAGCTGCATGGAGACAGGTAACCCCGATCTGGGACCTGAATGTAGTTGTGAAACAAACAACTCTTTATATTGGGCATAATACTTGAAAGTCGTAGGGGTACTGCCCTATTGCGACGAAACGCGTTGGCTAAAAGAAGTGGCTAAAAGAAGTGGATGAAATAAAAAGCGCATGAGAAGATACAGAAGTATTTGTGTTGTGTCATGATACTTTTGTATATAGTGTATCATACTGTAATTTGATTTGAGAGCGTGTGCTTCGAATCTTGTAAATTGTTTTTTCAATCTTTGATTGAAAATTGGGGGAAGTAGGGTGTATCGCCCCATTCTGAAGGCACCGCTCGAGACTAAAATTGGCACTCTATTATTTTTGTGATATCCATACGAGCGCCTGTGAACCTATACACCCAATTCAGTAGTCCAACGATTACGGCCATTAGAAGGGTGATTAGGGCAAAACTCCTGCCCTCGGTCAACTATGCAATGCAAGTGTTTTCAGGTATGCTGGCAGACAAACTCATCAAGCTCCAATGCATGGGGTTTAAGAGAGCATTCCAACTGTCTTCTTATATGAGGAACACCTTGATTAGACTTGAATTTGGCCTCATCAATCAAAAGCTCGAGTGTATGACTGCTTTGGTGAAATCCGACAATGGCGACGCCCGAGAACACTATGAAGGTAGTCCTAAAAACTATTTTCACAAATTAGAATAATCCCTGCTCCATTAATCTCATGGTTGCGGAGGAGACACTGAAGCTTTCAGTGGAGAATTGGGCTCAAAGCATAACCAATTATACAGCCATCAAAACTGCGATGAAAAAGTAAATGCACCTCCACTCACGTGACATGGACATTAAAGCTCTTCAAGAGAGTGACTCACACAACTCCTTAATGAAACCTCAAACAAACCAGTCATGCAAACCACATCTCACCAGGCGCTGGGCGAACATGGTCTGAATCAAATACTATGGGCAAGACTAGTTTCACTCCCAATACGAGATCTGAACCCTGGCTGGAAAACTATCGAAAACATTATACGCTCCAGTCTGTGTGACTATAGAAGGAGATCGCTGACCCACATATTATTTTGCTGCCTGGCACTGCCCGTTGCATCCTCTTGAGGCCAATGTTTTGATGTCATGGAACTTGATTGGTTAAAGAGGCTCCAAAACTCTTATTCACACTGGAAACCGACGAAATGTCCAAATTTGGAAAATTCCTACACCAAGCACGGTTACTGTTAAAGGGTAAGTTGCCATGAAACACAGTCTAACCGCCGGTGCCTGCTCTGCAAAGAGCAGGCTACAGCCCAATAAACTCAGCTCCAGCCCTTAACATCTGTACTGTGCATTGCACTGAAATATCCTTCTGTTTGCACTGAACCCATTATTTATGCATGAACGAATCAATTTTAAATTATGTTTTTACACTGCTTATGTGCTTTTATCTTGTGATTTTGACATATTTGTAATGGTTTTAAGTAATTATACAACAAAACAATTCAATCATTGATTCAATCATTGTCAGTGGTATGTATATTGCCGTAGGATATTAAAAGAGGATAATTTAACATTATGTCTGGATCAAAAGCTAGGCAGGAAGGTCCGATGCTACACAGGAGGGGGAGAAAAGGACAGGAAGTAATAACAACATCATATTGACAGTAAAAGCTGGGGAAGGTACCATATTGAGAGAAGGGGGAGACTATACATGGTTGTGCAAATCAACTGTCTATGAGTGAGCAATATGATATTCATTTCACTCACTCAGGGGCATATTTATGAGCCCCTTTGAGCTGCTCCTGCACTACGCAACGTGACGCAAGAGCGACGCAAATGTAAAATAGGATTTATGAAGCCACACAAGGCAACCTTGTGCGGCCCTGCGTGGCTTTATAAATCTCAAGTGATGTAAGGCAGCGCAAACCGCTGAGTTGCATTCCTCTTCGCCAGAGATGCATTTCCATGGGTGTTGCGTGGGTGTTCCCATGCAATATCCAAGGATTTTGACGCATTCCCAGATTTTCAAGAACATGTAAACCTGGGAATGCACCAAAAAGATACGCCTCTCCAGGATAGGTGTAACGAGGAGAAATATCTTTATTTCTCCTCTTTGTTTCCTCTTTCTAGGTGTGCTGCATCCTGCTGCACACCTAGAAAGAGGAAAAAGCCTCTCAGGATTCTTTTTGTGAAGGAAGAAGGAAGGTGTCCCTTCCTGCACAAAAACAATCCTGCCTCCAACACAAGCACCCTTGCACCAAAATGGCACAAGTGCCAGGTAAAAGGACAAGAATGTACTGTAGTGGATAAATACAGTGCATTTCTGTGCTTTCCCTGTGATGCAGGGCAGCACAGCAAGGTGACTTGCTGCGCTGCCCTGCTCCACAAAAGTCATAAATATGTCCCTCAATATCTTAAGAAAGGTAAATTGGCTTTCCTTATTTTGGTCCTTACCTATAGTTTCCCCATTTCTCTCAATTCGGCATCTAGACTCTCCCTTAGCTTTGTGAATCAGGTCATAATAGTTAGGAGGGCACTTGGTCAATTACGCAACGGAGGAAAGAGATATAATTTTGGGCATTCTAGAAACTACTTTATTATTCGACCCTGAATTTCAAAAATACATTTCAGGTCAGTAGTTTAAAAATGTGCACTTGTATGCTAAAAATATAATGAGAATTGAATTAAGTGCATTTCTCCTTATTGCTAAGTGATTGATTGGTCTGGGAAGAAGCACTGAGATTATCAATTCAGGAGAAATTTAAGCATTTTAATCTCCTTAATATTCCGTATACCTTGCCAATTGCCAATGAAACGTCGGACTAGTACAAAACATGTCATTTCTGTGCACCAGATAAGAATAAAGCAGTAATATTTTTAAGAAGAAACTGTCATATTTTTGTCTCACAATTTTTATTCATATCTAAGTTGAAAATTTCTTAAATTTCTCTCTTTCACTAGGTGTGCAACCACTCTAATTTCTACAATATGTAATACCTATGAATGCACTTAAATTACGACTAGGCTCTAATTAAAACGGTATATATGGGACTCATGCATAAAGTACATGTGGATTACAATAAATTCATACATTTTAGTATTTCCTAACACTGTGGCCTAATTCACAAAACATTTCTACTCCAGACTTAGATGTGACCTACTCATGAGTTTACAGCAGTAACTCCTTTTATTCATGGTTCCTTTGAGCAAGCATGTCTTATTGCTGTAAACTACTCACTTGAAATGCTCTGTGAATCGGGTCTGGATCGTCTAATGTAGCACATTTACTAAAGGTGTGCCAACTGCTTACAGCACATGCTTATTGAAACGGGCACAAGGTCTGCATAATATAAGCACAGCATTCAATTAACATGCAAATGATGTGGAAATGCATATGTGTTAACGTTCAGAAAACCACTACTCACAACATCTGGAAAAAGGTGGGTTAATGTGTGCCCTTTTCAAATTGTCAACATTATTTACAACAGATTGGTATGGAGTAAGATATGCTCTAAAATGTTGGGAGTCGCCTGGTTACAAAAAAATGATGTTAGTGCTGAGTTGGAGGAAACATTTGCTTGGACACTCCTCTGGCAATGATAATCTTGGTATTTACAGTTGAAAGTAATGCAAACATTGTATATGTTTCATTGAGTAAATGACCTATTTAGAGTGTGCAAACACACAAAGATTCCTGGTTTATTAAGAATCATTGATGAAGCATACTTATGTACAATGTGACTTCTTGCTATGTACAATGTGATATTCTTACAGTGTTGGTCTGACTTCCGCATGTAAAGAGCTCTGTAACTTGCACTCTATATGTTGTTAGAAGTTGTCATTGTAGGTGTTGACACCTCAGCTGTCAGGTGGTGCACTCAGATGGTGCCATTGCTACCAAAAGGCAAACAAGTGCAATTACCACAAATATGTAAAAGAGGACCCGCATGAAGAGGAATACAAACTAATACAGCAAAAATGCTCTTTTTCCTAGATCCGATTAATGCACTGATGAAAATATCTTTGAATTCGAATTTGGAGTATTCTGCCCTGGGAAGCAAATGAAGAAGGTGATGATGAAGAAGTATTTCAATAGATTAACACAACTGGAATGAACTTATTGTTCTCATTTTTGATAGAAAATTGATGAGCAAGATAGTCATATATAATAATCATTAGCGCAAACATTTCACTGAACCAGAGAATAACCAGAGACGTTTTAAGGCATGGGCAAAGTGGGCTCTGGCCCAGGGCCCCAGCCTTTCAGGGGGGCCCCCTGATAGAGCCAGCTCTGTTCTGCAGAAAGTCTTGCCCTAGTGACGTTTAATAATTCTTAAATCGATTGTTTTAAATACCGTTTTCCTTTCATTTATTTTTTAATGTGGGTGATTTGTGAGTCTATTACAGACATTTTGCAGAGAAATGTGTGTTTATGTTTCATGCAAAATCCATAAAAAAGTTTCTTTTAGATCAAAATAGGACCTCACATATGAGAAATGGGAGGGTGTCACAGAGATTATTTGCAGTTATATTAGTGAGCTCCTGCTGTGTTACAATATTGAAAACACATCACTAGCCCTAAATATTAGATGTAAACACATTTAGAAATTGTGTCTGTGCACTGTCAGTGACCTGGCCAAAGAGGGCATGAAAGAGCTGGAATTGGATCATAAATTCAAAGCTGTTCGGAACAAGGGCCCCCAAAATAAGTTTGGCCCAGGGCCCCCAAAATCCTTAAGATGTCCCTGAGAATAACATGTACATCTTTGGCAGCTAGGGAAACGGAGATGTTGTCATGCAAAACAAACTTTCCCTCAAAATCAAAGATATTGCGGTATTCAAGCCCCACTAAACTATAGGCATTACCTAAGGCTTCCTAAATAGCACCATAAGCCTGTGAACGATACAGGACTTGAGGTATGAAGTACAGGTTTACTTTCAGCATGCATGAGAGTTTCAGATCTCTAAAAACTGAGAAGTGTAGAGGTGCTGGGGACATTCCCCTCTTATATCTCCTCTTTCTCTTCATCCATATGCTAATAAATCAGAATAGCGAAGAGATGGAGGAAACTCCTCTGGAAGTTACTGTAGGATCTGGACTGCCTCTTTAGCAACAACTGTAGCAGGGGCCATTTCTCATAATTGTGATCGCTGTGGCAGTAGCATGTGGGTTACACCTGACATCCTTAGTGTGGTTTCCCCTGAACTTTTGCCTCCTGACCTCCTGCTTTGCTGGCTTTGTTTATGCTGGCTTTAGGATTTTGGGCACTTTATCACGGCTAACCAGTGCTAAAGTGCCCAGGCTCTGTACTCTAAACATGGTACCATTGACTTTTCTACAATTGGCCTACTTAATTTACTTGTAAATCCCTAGTAAAGTGCACACCAATCCCTAGAGCTGATGAGCTCATAGATCAGCTTGGAACTGCAAAGTTTCTCAGCTCGTTTGACTTAACGTCTAGGTATTGAAAGATTGCCTTGACTGAGGGGGCTAAAGAGAGATCTGCGTTCTCAACTCCAGAAGGGCATTTCCAGTTTCGTGTAATGCCTTTTAGTTTGAAGAACACCCTTTGTCACATTCCAATGGTTGGTCAATAAGGTCCTAGCTGGGTTGAAGGACGTTAGTGCTGCCTACTTAGACGACATTGCAGTCTTCAGCCCAAGTTGGGAGTATCACTTGAACCACCTTCAGGAAGTACTTCAGGCGCTGCAGATCACAGGCTTGACTATAAAGGCCTGTAAGTGCCAGATAGGGCAGGATTCTGTGGTCTACTTAGGACGCCAAGTAGGGGACAGCAAGGTGCAGCCCTTGCAACCCCAAATTGACACCATTCAGGCTTGGGAGCCCCCCAAGAACTAGACAGAAGGGAAAGCCTTCTTAGGCCTCACTGGTTATTGCAGGAGATTCATCAAGGGGTATGGCACCGTTGTTGCCCCCTTGACAGAGCTGACTTCCAAGAAGCAGCAACGTCAGGTGATCTGGACAGAGGTGTGCCAGAAAGCTTTTGACACCCTGAAAGAAGCCATGTGCACAGCACCCATGCTCTTGGCCCCCGATTTCTTCCAATTGTTTGCTGTTCAGACGGATGCCTCAGAGCATGGCATAGGGGCCGTGCTCTCACAGCTGGACCTGGGTCAGCCTGTAGTCTTTATCAGTAGAAGGCTACTTCACAGGGAACAGAGGTGGAGCACGATTGAAAGGGAAGCCTTTGCTGTGGTCTGGGTGCTGAAGAAGCCAAGGCTGTACCTGTTTGGCACTCACTTCTGGGGTTCAGACAAACCACAGGCCCCTCAGATGTTTAATGCAGATGAGGAGTGAGAATCCCAAACTGTTGAGGTGGTCCATTTCCCTACAGGGAATGGACTTCACGGTGGAACGCCATTCTGGCACAGACCTCACCAAGCTGATGGGCTCTCCAGGTTCTTCCGCCTTAGTGAAGAGAACTCCCATGGTATTGGGTAGCTCTCCCCACCTTCAGCTGGGGGGGGGGCATGTGTTAGGCCTGGCATCCTTGGTGTGGCTTACCTTGACTTTTTGCCTCCTGACCTCCTGTTTTGCTGGCTTTAGGATTCTGAGCCTTTTACCACTGCTAACAAATGCTAAAGTGCATATGCTCTGTACTCTAAATATGGTACCAATGGCTTATCCACAATTGGCCTATTTAATTTACTTGTAAATCCATAGTAACGTGCACTATATGTGCCCAGGGCCTGTAAATTAAAGGTTCATTGTTAGAATATCGATGACAAAAACATCGATGATAAAAATATCGAAAAAAATATATAGAATACAAAAATATCGACTCCCATACCTACACAGGTAAGTACAAAAATATTGAATCGAGAATATTGATGTCAAAAATATAGATGTAAAAAATATCGATTTAAATATATATAAAAATAAAATTATATATATATATTAAATATTAATATAAATTTTAACAAAATAAATTAAATTTAATATACATTTTAACAAAAAAAAACAAATAAACTTAATTAAAAAATAAACACACAAACAAAATAATTTATACATATATATATATTTACTTTAAAGAAAATAATAAACTATTATCTTTAATTAATTGTAAAACTTTAAAATTATATAAAAATAAAATATATATATATCAATAATTTGAAATAAAAAAAACATTCTTCAATAATTTAAAACATTAAACTACTAGAAAATATTTAAACTTAAATTTCCCAATACAATCAGTGCAACAGTAGGAAAAGTGTTGGATAGAAAAATAATTAAATTTACTATTCCCACTCCAGTGAGAGCAACAGTAGGGAAAGTGTTAGATTACAGAGGGGAAAAAATTACTATTCCCACTCCAACGATGCAACAGTAGGGAAAGTATTGGATAGCGGAGGAGTAAAAATTACTATTCCCACTCCAAACAGTGCAACAGTAGGGAAAGTGTTAGATAGCGGAGGGGTAACACTTACTATTCCCACTCCAGTGAGAGCGACAGTAGGGAAAGTGTTGGATAGTGGAGGGGAAAAAATTACTATTTCCACTTCAATGAATGCAATAGTAGGAAAAGTGTTGGGTAGCGGAGGGGAAACAATTACTATTCCCACTCCAAAGAATGCAACAGTAGGGAAAGTATTGGATAGAGGAGGAGTAAAAATTACTATTCCCACTCCAAAGAGTGCAACAGTAGGAAAAGTGTTGGATAGCGGAGGGGTAAAAATTACTATTCCCACTCCAGTGAGAGCAACAGTAGGCAAAGTGTTGGATAGCGGAGAGGAAAAAATACTATTCCCACTCCAGTGAATGCAACAGAAGGGAAAGTGTTGGATAGCAGAGAGGTAAAAATTACTATTTCCACTCCAGTGAGTGCAATAGTAGGGAAAGTGTTGGATAGCGGAGGGGAAAAAATTACTATTCTCACTCCAAAGAATGCAACAGTAGGGAAAGTATTGGATATCGGAGGAGTAAAAATTACTGTTCCCACTCCAAAGAGTGCAACAGTAGAAGGGTAAATTTTTTTATTCCCACTCCAGTGAATGCAACAGTAGGGAAAGTTTTGGATAGCGGAGAGGTAAAAATTACTATTCCCGCTCCAGTGAGTGCAACAGTAGGGAACGTGTTGGATAGCAAAGAGACAAAAATTACCATTCAAAATCAAACAGTTAAAGCAAAAACAAAAAACATAAAAAATTATAAAAAATCATAAAAAATAGACAATATTTAGAAATTAAAAATCAAATATATTAAATATATAAAAATTAGAAATATTATAATATTAATTACAATTAAAAAACCTACAAATAATATAAAATATAAAATAATAAATACATTTATAAAATAAAATTCTTTTAAACTAGACAATATTTACAAACAAATAAATTAATTAATATGTAAATGTATTTATTGTATTTCCTACCCTATAACACCACACCAATAACAAAACACCAACATTTCTAATAAAAAAATCGAAAATTAACATAAATAATGTTGAATTTAAAAAATATTATTAATAAAAAAACTAATAAACATCAATTGACTACAGACACTTCAACACTATGATATCCACAACACACACCTAAATTAAACTCTAAAATAATAAAACACAATTAAAACTTATTTATAATTTAAAAAATAATTACTATTAACAACTAATAATAAAGTAATTAAAATGTATTTAATACCCACCCTTTACCCCTTTAAAAGTAAAATAACAGACAAAAAATTAAACAATTACCAAAAATACATATCAAATAATTAACAACTATATATCAATTAATTAAATACAAATTACTTCCCACCCTTTACCCCTATGAACACCAAAACAAATACCTACAATTAATTACACCATTACCATAATTAATTACCAATTATTTAATTAAAATTAATTAAATTCCAATTATTAATTCATCAATTAAAAATAAATTACTTCCCACCCTTAACACATATGAACACCACAACACACACCTAAAATTAATTACACAATTACCATAATTAATTACCCATTAATTAATTAAAATTAATTAACAGCCAATTATTAATTCATCAATTAAAAAATTACTTCTTACCCTTAACACCTATAAACACCACAACAGACACCTAAAATTAATTACACAATTACCATAATTAATTACCAATTAATTAATTGAAATTAAGTAATAACCAATTATTAATTAATTAATAATACATTACTTTACACATTTAACACTATAACATCTCAATTAAACAAATATTAATAAATAAAAAAATAATCAATAAACTTAATATAATTAAATTACTTCCCACCCGATTCCCCTATAAACCCACAACCCGCTACGAAACCAAAAACGCAAAATTCAAATAAAAATAAAATTAATAACTACTAAACATTTAACACATATATTAAAAATACAAACAATTCTTATACAAAAAACATACAACACATACATATAAAATAAATACTAAAATACATAACATTAATCAACAAACAATATGTTTGCAAACGATATTAAACACTAATTTTTAACATCGATATTACTTACCTAAAATCGATATTCTTGACCACGAGAACCTGTATGTCGATATTTCTGACCCACGATATTTGCAACTCGATATTTGTGCAAGTCGATATTTTTGATTCGATATTCTGTCTCTGCACCAAATTAAATGCTACTAGTGGGCCTGCAGCACTGATTGTTCCATCCACTCATTAGCCCTTTAAGCATGGCTCAGGCTTGCCATTGCAGGCCTGTTTGTGCAGTTTTAAACCGCCATTTTGACCTGGGAAGTTAAACTACTTTCCGGGCCCATACTTTCCTTTTTATTACATGTAAGTCACCCCTAGGGTAGGCCCTATGTAGTCCCAAAGGCAGGGTCCAATGTATTTGAAAGATAGGACATGTACTTTTGAGTTTTACATGTCCTGGTGGCGACAAACTAAATACGTTTTTCACTACTGCAAGGCCTATCTCTCCCATAGGTTAACTCAGGGATTGCCTTAAAACATCTTTTCAGTGTAATTTTCCATTGGGGGCAGATAGTTTGGTGTCTCTGGACTCATTATTTAAAAATACATCTTTTAGAAAAGTAGTTTTTTAAATTGCAGGTCTGAGAATGCCACTTTTAGAAAGTTGACATGTTCATACTTTAGCCATTCTGTGCCTCTGCCTCTCTCTGAATACCTGTCTGGGTTAGACTGACAGCTGGGCTTTGTGCATTCCCTCTCGACAGTCACACCAAGGGAGAAGGGGTGTGACATTTGCATTCTGATGGCCCAATATCAGGCTGATGGGCCTTTCCTGAGGTAGACTGGGAGGGAAGAGCTGACATTTGCACCTGAATAGGTCAGTGCCTGTCCCCACAAAAAGAGCTGCATACCCCCTGTAGTGTGTCTGGAGCCAGGGCAAGGAAGGAGGGATCCTTGTGATCTTCAAAGGCCTCTTTGAAGTCTCCCCCACTTCAAAGGCACATTTGGGTATAAGTACTACAACCCTGACTCCTCCAAAACAGAACTCCTCTGGAACCAAGGACATTCTGCCTAGAAGAAGAGCTGCTGTGCTTTAGGAGGGACTGCCACTTTGCTACTTGCTCTGCTATGTTGGCCTGCTGCCTGCTGATTGCTGTGCTACAGGAGAGACTGCCACGTTGCAACTTGCACTGCTGTGTTGGCCTGCTGCTGCCTTCATGCCTGACAGTGAGAGGGACTGGACCTGCTCTCCACATCCTTGAACCCACGTTTCTCCAAGGGCTTGCTGGCTTGCATCTTGTTCTCTGAAGTCTCTGGGTCACAAAAGACTTCTTGAAACTCTGTTGGTAATGCAGGACTCTGCCATCTGTGAGTCCTACCCTTGCCTGAGGTGCCCCTTCCAGTCCTGGGCCTCAGAAGTGGGTTTGCTGCACCACAGCCCCTTTAAATCAAGTTTTGAAGCTTTTGAGCTCTTCACAAATGGTCCCATTCCCTCCAGAACTGCATCACTTGCTCAAAGGATCAGCATGAGTGGGCGCAAGTTTGTCTCTTCACACAGCAGCATTGCTACTCACGACCTTGAGGCCCCGGCCAGGCAACACTTCACTCCGCGCGGACCATCACCAGCGATGCTCACACTGCTCCCATCAAACTCTTTCCCCGCAAACAGCACCATTGGCTCATCTTGAGAAGGCAAAACTTCAGCTGGACCTGTTTTGAACTGTATCTGACCCGCGCTTCATCGCGGTTGGTTTGACCTTTCAGATTTGGCCCGGTCTAGCATGACCCTAAGTAACCCTTTAACAATATAGACTTCTAAGCATTGTATTGGGATTTAATCTTTAACAATTCATATCTCGACTTCTACTTATTGGATTTTTGTCATTTTGATCTTGTTTTAATCAGATATATATTCTCTATTGTCTTAACTGGTGTGGAGTCTTTTTGTGGTGTTTCCACTATGTTAGTGTAATTAATGCGTTGCACAAGTACTTTACACATTGCCTCTTAAGTCAAGTCTGACTGTTCTGTGCCAAGCTACCAGAGGGTGAACACATGTTAATTTAGATTGTTTATCTGACTTACCTTGACTAGAGTGGTGGTCCCTACTTGGACAGGGTGCATCCATCTGCCAACTACATATCTAACAATGTGGAACAGCGGGTATCACATTGTTTTACATTTTACAGTGGCAAAGTCAGAATTCATTTCAGTGGCTCATGATGGAGCTGGTGATAGAAGCATTGCAATTAAAGTTTATATATTTAACACAAGAAGCCCATGAGCAACTGCATGTTATCTCATTATTCTTCTCAACTCTTTGTGCAACCATCTTTTTTTCTCTGCAAAGGAACATCGCATCATGATTCTTCTCTTCCACCAAAGGAAGGTATCCATTCCGTTGCGTTTACAAATTATATTTGTTTTAAAGTAAACCTGATAAAAAAACAAAGCTAATTTCACAAAATATAATGCAAAAAGGTCTCGAAATGCCACAGCAAGGGAAAGTCAGGTACTGAATGATCAAGCTCTCAAACTGAAACTGCCAATTAACAAAACAAGTTGCTCAATACAAATTAAATTGATAAGGTCATTGGCAAGCTATAATAAAAAACAAAAAGAGTCTCCAACAAATATTTAATACCATTGTTTCAAGTCTATATATAACATGCGCCACTTACCCCCACATACAAAAATCACAACTTCACAAACATTTCTACTAAGCTCTGCATAGAAGACCTATGAAAATAGCAGAATTGTCACTGTTAGACCTGGCATCCTTGGCGTGGTTTCCCCTGACTTTTTGCCTCTACCTCCTGTATTTTTGACACTGTGCTGGAATTCGTTTTTGCTGGTTTAGATGCTTTGGGCACTTTGCCACTGCTGATCAGTGCCAAAGTGCAAGTGCTCCCTGGTTAAATTGTTATTGTGATTGGCTATCCATGATTGGTATATTTGCTTTACCAATAAGTCCCTAGTAAAGTGCACTAAGTGTGCCAGGGCTGGTGATTCAAATGCTACTAGTGAGCCTGCAGCACTGATTGTGCCACCCACAGGAATAGCCCTAAGATGGTGTCTCAGGCCTGCCACTGCAGTGCCTGTGCGCAGTTTGTGAACTGCCATGTTGTCCTGGCCAGTGTACACACTTGCCAGGCCTAACCCTTCCCTTTTCTTACACATTGGACACCCCTATGGTAGGCCCAAGGTACCCCCCTGGGCAGGGTGCAGTGTATGTGAAAGTGTGGGTAACATGTAACATGTACTAGTGTGGGTAACATGTCCTGATAGTGAAATACTGCCAATTTCGTGTTTCACTATTCAAAGGCTATCTTGCCCATAGGATAACATAGGGAATGCTGTGTAACATGGTTACCTGCATATCTTCCCATAGCAGCAAGATAGAAAGTTGGAATCTGGTACCCCTGAACTCAGAATTTAATTACACATCTTTTAGTGAAGATGGTTTTTTAATTCTAAGTTTGGAAATAGCACTTTTAGAAAGTGGCTATTTTCTTGTTCAACCTTTCTGTGTGCCTCTGCCTGTTTGTGAATTGACTGTCTGGTTTGTGAGTGACAGGGGCTGGGGGTGGCTGCAGGAGGCTGGGTGAGTCAGCACTAGGCTGAATAGACCTAGCTGCATTTGGAGTGGTGGGAGTAGTAGCACCTGGGTCTGAATCGGGCTGTGCCTGCCTTCCACAATGCTGGCTCCACCTCCTGCGGTGTGTCTGATGACCCAGGCCCACACTCACAAAGGAAGGAGAGGTGCCCTAGCAGAATGCACCCTGAACTGGTTTAGACTGGGTCCAGGACCCCTCACACATGGAGAACAAAGACTTTTGGGGTATACATACTAGAGCTGAAACCCCTGATCTTTAGACTACTACTTCCTGATCAAGAGGAATCCCTGCCAACGAAGATCAGCTGAAGAGACTGAGGAGAAGTACTGCCCAAGTGTGTCTAGGGATGGCCTGCAGTTTGCTGTTTCTACTGAGGAGAGATCTAAAGGACTTTGCTGTGTGCTGTGTCCCCCTGCTTGAAGAAGGACTTTGCTGAGTGATGTGTCCATCTGAAGAAAAGTCTCCAAGGGCCTGAGAAGAGCTGGCCTCCTGTTTCTGAAGTCCCAGGCACAAAAGGACTTCACCCCCAGCTACCCTGAACTTCCTTGCTGGGAGTTCCAGTCTGCCAGGAGGGCCTGTAACTGTGTGTGAGGCCTCTCTTGCTGTTGGGAGCTGGAAGCGCGACGCAACGAGAGAGAAGCGTGACGCCGCCGCAGCAGCCGCTGTCGCATCATCGAGAAGCGGGTCGCCGCTGCCGCTGTTCGCCGTTGCATCACCGGAGAAGCGTGCCGCCGCCAAAGAGGGTGCCGCTGCAGCACCAGAGAAGCGTGTCGCAGGGCCGTCGCATCGCTGAGGAAGCGCACCGCCGCTGATCGCCACCGCATCACCGGAGAAGCGTGTCGCAGGGCCTGTCGTGGCTCAGAAGTTCACTGAGTTCGCCGCACGGCCGTCGGGCGTGCACGCATCGCATCTACGTTGTCGCATCGCATCGCAACAAAGACGCCATTTGATCGCATCGCACCGGCTCAGCGCAACGCATCAAGGCGCCATTTTGTCGCACCGGAACCGGAGCGCAGGAAGAACCGATGCATCGCCTTCACTGCGCCCCTTTTGCTTGTTTTGCGTTACGCATTCAAGGTACTTTGAGACTGAAAGTGTCGCATTTGAGATCTACAAGTTTATTTTTACAACAACCCTTTTTAAAGACATTCTACTGAGTTTGTATGGTGGATTTCTTGTCGTTTTGGTCTTTTGTAGTTTAGATAAAGATACATTTGTGGTGTTTTCACTGTGTTACTGTGAGTGTTGGTACAAATACTTTACACATTGCCTTTGGGATAAGCCTGTCTGCTCGTGCCAAGCTACCGAGGGGGTGAGCAGGGGTTATCTAAAGTGTGTATCCCCCTTACCCTGACTAGAAGTAAGGGTCGCTATTTGGACAAAGGTACCTACCTCTGCCAACTAGACACCCCCAGTTCGAACATTGGTGGTCAGCGGTGAGGATTTGAACTTGTATTTGTACTTGACCCACAGTAATTGGTGTACATCACTAGTTAGTGCAGACCACTACGCAACCACATACTGTGTTCTTTTTGGTTTTTGGTTCTATTTTTGAGTAACTCTTAAAGAAAGCATCATGTCCCAGAAGGGGAATGCAGCAAGTGAAAAGGCAGAATTGAAGTTCAACATTGAGGATTTGTATTCCTACAAGGTAGACCAGCTTAAACAATTCTGCAAAGATTTGGGATGTCCCACAAGGAGTAGCCCTAAGAAAGATGAGCTTCAAAAGGCCTTAAAAGCCTGGTGGGAGGCCAAAGGAGCTGCAGGAGGAGATGATGCAAATGAGGAGGTGGATGACCAGGGGAATGGGTTTGGGCCACAGGATTTGCCTGTGCCAGGAGCAGCCCCCAGGGCTATCAGCATCCATTCCGCAGGGAGTCTCTCCCAGGAAGAGCGGGAAGAGAACCAAATGATCAGAGAATATGAGCTGGAAGTCATGAGGCTCAAGATGAAGCAATTGGAAATAGAAAAAGAAATCCAGCACAAGGCAGAGGAGAGGGCTCGTGCCTTGGAAGAGGGCAAGAGTACACGTGCCCTGGAGGAAAAGAAATTGCTTTTGGCTCATGAGTTGAGCATGAGGGAGCTGGACCTGAAGGCCAAACAATTGGAGTCCAGCTCAAATGGTGGCAGCGCACAGCCAGTGCAAGGGGGTAAAGTATACATCCCCAAGGATATAGTGCAGAATTTCCAGAAGGGACAGGATATTTTGGCATGGTTTGAGTCATATGAGGTGTCTTTGAGGATGCATGAGGTGCCTGAAAAAAGCTGGGGGGCGGGCCTGTGGAAGCATTTTGAGGCATCAGGGACCGCAGTTTTGACACCTTTAGAGAAGGAGGGTGCCCTGACTTATACCAATATGAAGGAGGCTTTATGCCTCCAGTATGGGCTCACCCCAGAACAGTATAGAGTGAGGTTCAGGAACTCAAAGAAGAATGACTCAGACACTTGGGTTGAATGTGTGAGAGTGTACACCCACGCATTGGAAGGTTGGATGAAGGGCAGCAAACTTACTGATTATGAGGGGTTGTGCCATCTAATTAGTTGGGAACACTTGAGCAGTCTATGTGTTCCAGAGCTGCGCCAGCATCTGTTGGATAGTAGGTTGACTAATCCTAGTGAGCTTGCTAAGGAGGCAGACCGCTGAACCAGCACCAGGGTCCACAAGGGGCTTGTGGGTACCACAGCCAAAGGTGGGTAGGGTCCCCAGCAGAAGAGTGGGGGGGACAAAGGTAATCAAAAGGAGTTCTCTAACGGGCCCCAAAATAATGCAGAGGGAAAGGAGTCCCACCCCCCCAATCTAAGATGTCACAGCCCCCTAAGGGCGGGCGTAACTTACAGGGTCCCCCCAGGTGTTACCACTGTGGTGAGAGAGGCCACATAGCCCCTAACTGCCACCAAGAAGTCCCAAGCACCCACTGGTGCTCCGTCACCGGGTTTAGTGAGTGTAGCTTTGGGAGAGGAATTCGTTTCCAGTGAGGGGGAGGAGCAAGCAGTCATGACCCTTGTCTCGCTAGTAGACAGAGAGATGGTCCAGGAGTCCTACTTGCCTGAGAACACTAAAAAGTACAGGCAGTGGGTGACCATCAATGGGAGGAGGGTGGAGGCTCTGAGAGACACAGGAGCCAGCGTGACATCCGTGAGGTGTCAGTGGGTGTCTGAGGAGCAGGTCATTCCTGATGCACTTCACCCTGTAGTTGCAGCGGACAACTCCGTGCGCCTCTGCAAAGTGGCGCAAGTTCCCTTTGAGTGGGGGGGCCTCAGGTTCCTTGAAGGTCGTGGTTAGTCCATCCATGCCTGTAGACTGTCTGCTAGGAAATGACCTGGAGAGTTCCCCATGGAGGGAGGTGGAACGCCAGGCTCATTTGGAGATGTTGGGTCTGCCTGAGTTGGTTTGTGTGACCACTCGGTCAATGGCAGCCAGTAGGGGTAACCAAGCGGACCTGGAGCCTGAAACAGTGGCCCAGGTACCTGCCAGGAAGAGGAAGGGCAGGGGGCGTGGGAAACCAGCCCCCACAATTCCCATGGTCCAGGAAGAGGCAGAACCTGAGGGGGATGCCCTGGAGCCTACAGGGGAACAGATAGCCGAACTGGGAGACCTGCCTGAGCTGACCCATTGGCAGCAAGAAGGAGGTCCCTCCAGGGAGGAGTTCTGCAAGGCACAGAGAGTATGCCCTTCTCTCATTGGTATGCGGAAACATGCCGCAGACCAGGCAGCAGGTGGCGAGTCCAAGAATCATCTCATTTACTGGGAGGATGGGTTACTCTATAGTGAGCCTAAGGTCGCTGAGCCCGGTGCAGCCCGTGTGTTCGTGGTACCCGAGCACTTCAGGGCCTTCCTAATGGGTCTGGCTCATGACGTGCCTCTCGCAGGACATTTGGGGCATGACAAGACCTACCAGAGGCTTGTCACCAACTTTTACTGGCCCCAAATGAAGACGCACATCGGTACACACTGTAGGACTTGCCAGACTTGCCAGGCAAGTGGCAAGAGTGGAGGGAAGTGTAAGGCTCCCCTCCAACCCTTTCCCATGGTGAGCACCCCTTTCGAGCGGGTGGGCATCGACATTGTGGGGCCTCTGGAACCCAAGACAGCCTTAGGCAACAAGTTTATCTTGGTCTTGGTGGACCATGCCACCCGGTACCCGGAAGCTGTCCCTCTCCGGACAATCACTGCCCCCGTGGTGGGCCTTGCATTGATGGGGATCTTTTCCCGTGTGGGGTTCCCCAGAGAGGTGGTATCCGACCGGGGTACCGACTTCATCTCGAAGTACATGAAGTCTTTGTGGGAGGAGTGTGGGGTAACTTACAAGTTTACCACTCCTTACCATCCTCAAGGGAATGGGTTGGTTGAGAGATTCAACCGAACCCTGAAAGGCATGATAATGGGCCTAGCGGAGCCCATGAGACGGAAGTGGGACGTCTTCTTACCATGCCTGTTGTTTGCCTACAGGGAGGTGCCTCAGAAGTCCTTAGGGTTCAGTCCCTTTGAACTCTTGTATGGCCACCCTGTCAGAGGACCTCTCAGTCTGGTGAAGGAGGGTTGGGAGAAATCCCCTGGTAAGACCCCCCAGGATGTGTTCAGCTATGTGCTGGCCTTCTGCAACCAGACTCAGTGCTTCAGGAAACTCGCTCAGGTGAACCTAGAAGCTAGCCAGGAAGAAATGAAAAGATGGTATGACCAGAATGCCACTCTGGTCGAATTTCAACCTGGGCAGAAGGTGTGGGTGATGGCACCAGTGGAGCCTTGCGCGCTCCAAGACAAGTGGACTGGGCCATATGAGGTGGTGGAGCGCAAGAGCGATGTAACCTATCTGGTTGACTTGCAGTCTCCCAGGAACCCTTTGAGGGTCCTACATGTGAACCGCCTCAAGCCACACTTTGAGAGGTCTGATGTGACAATGCTCCTTGCCACAGATGATGGGATGGAGGAGGAAAGTGACCCTATTCCTGACCTCCTGTCAGCAGAGGAGCAAGATGGGTCAGTGAATGGGGTAAACCTCTCTCCCACACTGACCCCAGAACAGCAGAGGGACTGTCGCCATGTGTTGGGTCAGTTTGCCTCCCTGTTCTCCCTGACACCAGGAGTCACCAATTGGTGCATCCATGATGTGGACACTGGGGACAGCCTACCTGTGAAGCAGAAATTTTACAGGGTAGCTGACAAGGTCAGGGCCAGCATCAAGGAATAAGTTTCCAAGATGTTGGCGCTAGGGGTGATTGAGCCCTCAAGCAGCCCGTGGGCTAGCCCAGTGGTCTTAGTACCAAAAGCTGCTGCACCCGGTGCCACTCCAGAACTCAGGTTTTGTGTGGACTACCGTGGGCTCAATGCGGTAACCAAGACTGACGCACACCCCATCCCCAGAGCTGATGAGCTCGTGGATCGGTTAGGCGCTGCCCAGTACCTCAGTACGTTTGATTTAACTTCTGGGTACTGGCAGATTGCCTTAACTGAGGGGGCCAAGGAGAGGTCAGCGTTTTCAACGCCAGAGGGGCACTTCCAGTTCCGTGTCATGCCCTTTGGGTTGAAGAACGCCCCTGCCACCTTCCAGAGACTGGTCAACCAGGTACTGTCCGGGCTGGAGGAATTCAGCGCCGCATACCTGGATGACATTGCTGTGTTCAGCTCCAGTTGGGAGGAACATTTGCAACACCTCTGCGAAGTGTTGAAGGCTCTGCAAAAGGCAGGCCTCACTATCAAGGCCAGCAAGTGCCAGATAGGGCAGGGATCCTTGGTTGTTCTTGGGACACCAGGTAGGGAGCGGCCAGGTGGCGCCCCTCCAAGCGAAGATTGATACCATTCTGGCTTGGGAGCCCCCCAAGACCCAGACAGAGGTGAGAGCCTTTTTAGGACTCACCGGGTATTATCACCGATTTGTCAAGGGGTATGGCACCATTGTTGTCCCCTTGACAGAGCTGACTTCAAGGAAGCAGCCCAGGAAGGTGATCTGGACCGATGCCTGCCAGACCGCGTTTGATGCCCTGAAAGCTGCCATGTGCACGGCACCCGTGCGCAAGGCGCCTGATTTCGCCAAAGAGTTTGTGGTGCAGACAGATGCTTCAGAGCATGGAGTGGGAGCAGTACTCTCACAACTGAATGACGAGGGCTTGGACCAAACCGTAGCTTTCTTTAGCAGAAGGCTACTTCCCAGGGAACAGAGGTGGAGTGCAATTGAAAGGGAAGCTTTTGCTGTGGTCTGGGCACTGAAGAAGCTAAGGCCCTACTTGTTTGGGACTCACTTCCGGGTTCAGACAGACCACAGGCCCCTCAGATGGTTAATGCAGATGAGGGGTGAAAACCCAAAACTGTTGAGGTGGTCCATCTCCCTAGAGGGAATGAACTTTACGGTGGAACACCGCCCTGGTACAGAACACGCCAATGGTGATGGTCTGTCCAGGTTTTTCCGCCTTAGTGATGAGAACTCCCAAGAGGGTGGGTAGTTCTACCCACTTTTCAGCTGGAGGGAACACGTGTTAGACCTGGCATCCTTGGCGTGGTTTCCCCTGACTTTTTGCCTCTACCTCCTGTATTTTTGACACTGTGCTGGAATTCGTTTTTGCTGGTTTAGATGCTTTAGGAACTAAAGTGCAAGTGCTCCCTGTTTAAATTGTTATTGTGATTGGCTATCCATGATTGGTATATTTGCTTTACCAATAAGTCCCTAGTAAAGTGCACTAAGTGTGCCAGGGCTGGTGATTCAAATGCTACTAGTGGGCCTGCAGCACTGATTGTGCCACCCACAGGAGTAGCCCTAAGATGGTGTCTCAGGCCTGCCACTGCAGTGCCTGTGCGCAGTTTGTGAACTGCCATGTTGTCCTGGCCAGTGTACACACTTGCCAGGTCTAACCCTTCCCTTTTCTTACACATTGGACACCCCTATGGTAGGCCCAAGGTACCCCCCTGGGCAGGGTGCAGTGTATGTGAAAGGTAGAACATGTACTAGTGTGGGTAACGTGTCCTAATAGTGAAATACTGCCAATTTCGTTTTTCACTATTGAAAGGCTATCTTGCCCATAGGATAACATGGGGAATGCTGTGTAACATGGTTACCTGCATATCTTCCCATAGCAGCAAGATAGAAAGTTGGAATCTGGTGCCCCTGAACTCAGAATTTAATTACACATCTTTTAGTGAAGATGGTTTTTTAATTCTAAGTTTGGAAATAGCACTTTTAGAAAGTGTCTATTTTCTTGTTCAACCTTTCTGTGTGCCTCTGCCTGTTTGTGAATTGACTGTCTGGTTTGTGAGTGACAGGGGCTGGGGGTGGCTGCAGGAGGCTGGGTGAGTCAGCACTAGGCTGAATAGACCTATCTGCTTTTGGAGTGGTGGGAGGAGTAGCACCTGGGTCTGAATAGGGCTGTGCCTGCCTTCCACAATGCTGGCTCCACCTCCTGCGGTGTGTCTGATGACCCTGGCCCACACTCACAAAGGAAGGAGAGGTGCCCTGGCAGAATGCACCCTGAACTGGTTTGGACTGGGTCCAGGACCCCTCACACATGGAGAACAAAGACTTTTGGGGTATAAATACTAGAGCTGAAACCCCTGAACTTTAGACTACTACTTCCTGATCAAGAGGAATCCCTGCCAATGAAGATCAGCTGAAGAGACTGAGGAGAAGTACTGCCCAAGTGTGTCTAGGGCTGGCCTGCAGTTTGCTGTTTCTACTGAGGAGAGATCTGAAGGACTTTGCTGTGTGCTGTGTCCCCCTGCTTGAAGAAGGACTTTGCTGAGTGCTGTGTCCATCTGAAGAAAAGTCTCCAAGGGCCTGAGAAGAGCTGGCCTCCTGTTTCTGAAGTCCCAGGCACAAAAGGACTTCACCCCCAGCTACCCTGAACTTCCTTGCTGGGAGTTCCAGTCTGCGAGGAGGGCCTGTAACTGTGTGTGAGGCCTCTCTTGCTGTTGGAAGCTGGAAGCGCGACGCAACGAGAGAGAAACGTGACGCCGCCGCAGCAGCCGCTGTCGCATCATCGAGAAGCGGGTCGCCGTTGTTCGCCGTCGTATCACCGGAGAAGCGTGCCGCCGCCAAAGAGGGTGCCGCTGCAGCACCGGAGAAGCGTGTCGCAGGGCCGTCGCATCGCTGAGGAAGCGCAGCGCCGCTGATCGCCACCGCATCACCGTAGAAGCGTGTCGCAGGGCCTGTCGTGGCTCAGAAGTTCACTGAGTTCGCCGCACGGCCGTCGGGCGTGCACGCATCGCATCTACGTTGTCGCATCGCAACAAAAACGCCATTTGATCGCATCGCACCGGCTCAGCGCAACGCATCAAGGCGCCATTTTGTCGCACCGGAACCGGAGCGCAGGAAGAACCGATGGTGCTGCCGCAGCACCGGAGAAGCATGTCGCAGGGCCGTCGCATCGCTGAGGAAGCGCACCGCCACTGATCACCGCCGCATCACCGGAGAAGCATGTCGTCGTCACCGAGGGTGTCGTCGCATCACCGGAGAAGCGTGCCGCAGGGCCTGTCGCGGCTCAGAAGTTCACCGAGTTCGCCGCACGGCCGTCAGGCGTGCACGCATCGCATCTACGTTGTCGCATCGCAACAAAGACGCCATTTCATCTCATCGCACCGGATCAGCGCAACGCATCAAGGCGCCATTTTGTCGCACCGGAGCGCAGGAAGAACCGACGCATCCCCTTCACTGCGCCCCTTTTGCTTGTTTTGCGTTACGCATCCCAGGTACTTTGAGACTGAAAGTGTCGCATTTGAGATCTACAAGTTTATTTTTACAACAACCCTTTTTAAAGACATTCTACTGAGTTTTGTATGGTGGATTTTTGTCGTTTTGGTCTTGTGTAGTTTAGATAAAGATACTTTATTTTTCTAAACTGATGTAGTGTCCATTTGTGGTGTTTTCACTGTGTTACTGTGAGTGTTGGTACAAATACTTTACACATTGCCTTTGGGATAAGCCTGTCTGCTCGTGCCAAGCTACCGAGGGGGTGAGCAGGGGTTAACTAAAGTGTGTATCCCCCTTACCCTGACTAGAAGCAAGGGTTCCTATTTGGACAAAGGTACCTACCTCTGCCAACTAGAGACCCCCAGTTCTAACAGTCACAGATACATATATTTGAAAATGGAGACAAATTGGCCTGTATCTAATGAATGTCCCAAAGAATTGCATTTACAGCTTTATAAAGGTTTAATTAGCTCAGAAATAGTTACAGCAAATGGTACATGATTCTGTGTTGTCACCTGTTTAATTGAAATTCAGTTTCCCACGCCAGACACCGTTCTGTTTTTCATTTCAGAAAAATTAACATTAGTGCTAAGAGCCATATTTGGAAAGGTGAAACTGCTGGGGTCAAAAGGCACAAAGGGCTCAATCGTGTACTTGCCCTACACAGTGACTGATGCACGCTTAGAGAGGGCAAGTAACACACTCCATATGCAACAAAATGTCAGTGTGTGGTCTACCAGCCTTTGAAGAAACTAATGAGGCGGTTAAGGGCTATTTCGCCTCTTGAGCTCATCCTGATGCTACTCTGTGAACAGTGCAGCTGTTCAGAAGTTGCCTGTTTCTCTATACTGGATAATCTAGCCTGCATATGGAATGAGTCTTGGGTCGTCCCAACAGCTTGAATGCAGGCTGCCACTATGTTAACATGCACAGTATCTCAGTTGGTCTTTAGGATACTTCTAGCTGCCTTTCAAAGTACCCCCCTCCTTGGTATTCACAAAGCTTAGACAGCCTTCTGGACTACTGAAAGCTGGTCAACAATTTAATTTCCTTAATCAAAAGTGCATTCCCCAATTTATGATTCATTACAGGGTATTCACGTGTGGAATCATGGAAATCAAGGAATCCTGCATTTTTATAATACTAACTCAAATATGGCAGCATTTTTGTAGACGGTATTTACGACGCAATATTTATGTCAGATATTGGTGATCTGGCATCACACGTAAATATTATTGCCCTTGTCTCCTTGACATTATTTAAGGACTGCATGTTGTTCCCGAGTGGGGCAACAATTGATCACATACATTTCTCATCAAGTGATATCAAAACTCAGATGCAACCCACACTCTGCTTTTGTGGCCACAATATTGGTAGATGTTTAAGCAATGTGATGTAACATTTATCTCTAGTGCAATAAGATTTAGCAAATGTATTTTGCACCATTTTTGCTGCAGGTGTCATAGGGTGTGTAAAAATAGTATTTTTTTCTAATTTATGTTTTACAAAAGGGCTAAGGACCAGATGTACAAATATTAAGAATAGCGATATCCAAATAGTGATATCTACCGAAACGCTATTTAGTAATCGCGATTCTTAAAGTACTAAACTTTAAATTTAAAAGTTTCCTAGTGGGTTGCAAATCGACCAACCTCTTGAATATCAATGAGTTAGGTAGCTGTTTGCGACCCAGGAATGATAGCCATTTTTGATGAGACTACATGAGCCACCCACAATGAGACACCACGTCAAAGTGCTTGATGTGTGCAATGTAATTTTTCAATTCAAATGAAGTTTATGTAAGAACCAAACTCATGTATAGTAATGGAATGGCTGCAGCCTGAATAAGCAAAGAATCGCAATGTAAATGTCTGCTTTGTTTATTAAACTTAATAAAAAATAGATTCAAACAAACAAAATTAGGAATGATAGCAATCTCAGGTATTGTGGCCTGCTGGGGACAGTAGACAACTATAATGTGATTGCTTTTAAATTAAGCAATCTTTTTTTTCTAGAAACACTTAAAGGAAGTATTAATGTAGTTCAAAAGAAAAAAAAAAGGTTTAAGTTTCATTTTTTAAGTGGAGGCAGAGGTCAGTGAGAACACTGTCTCTTAAAAAATATTTTTTGTCGCATTCTCAAAGGTGAAGGGGTCCCTTGTGAAAGGTTACTCTCAACTTTGCTACCGTAATTCGGTCAGAAAACATTAATACATACCAGTACCATTCGCTAGTTGGAAGGGACGCACTAAACACGCCCCTTCCAAATACTGAATCACAAACCCAAATTGTGATTCCATAGATTCGCAGTTTGGTGCTTGTACATAAAAAAAATAAACATTTTCGGGGTTGCAAACAGCCCAGTTTGCGACCTCAAAAAAACTTTGTACATGTGGCCCTAACATATTTTGACTATTTTTGGTTGTGTTTAGGCAAAAAGAAATTCAGCAGGCACGTTTGTCCATACCTTTCATTGATAAATTGGATGCTTTTGGGAAAATAGATTCCAAAACTTGATTTCTTATTGCATAACCAGAGAAAACAGTGCAAATTATTTGCTATATTTTCGTTTAGCAAATTTTAGACATGAACCAGAATCTCTATGCGTAAAACTCTACCAGTCATCTAAAATGATATTTGAACAAAACATTTGCCAAACATTGTTTGCAACAGTTTTAAAAGTAATTTCTTACACTTGTGCCTTGAAGAAAACTGTGCCCACGTATATATTTAATGAATATACCTCTACCTATTAATGTGTGACGTCATGTCACGGTCTCTCAAAACATAAAGTTTTGATGAAGATGAGGACAAAATTAGAAGAAAGAAATTATTGAAGCCTAATGAATTATGGCAAAAAAAATCTGTTTTCTCCTAAGCAGTTTGAAAATGACTCAAAAGGGATTTCTTCTGTTTGATAAAACACATTGTTCAACACAACAACAAGCAATGCCCCATTCATCATATTTGGACAAATGGAGTGCTCATGGGATATGCAACGTTGCTGCTTACAAGACAATGCTTGTGATGTGATTGCCAAATGTGTTCGAAAGTAGAACGATGTTTGTCATGTTTCAAAAATGCATGGAAGGTATTCCTTTGTGCACTTCAAATCAGAGTTAATTGCTTGATAGCACAGAAACATCAAACGGCTGCATCCGTTTTGTTATGTAAATGTGTTGTCACTTGTCAGGAGTTTTATGCATATCGCATTGAAGTGATATTTCATAGGGACGTTATCTGGAGTCTTCAGTGAGCTGCACATCACTTTTGATTCTCCAAGTGCATTTCTCTCGGAGTGCCTGACAACATGGCAATGCACGACTTTATTTCATAGATAAACTTGCCTGTCACTTTGTTTTTCATCTTTTGAACATGTTTTTGTTTCGAACAGTAAGGGTGGCAATAAAGACTGAGTAGTAGAATGCACATTTTCACCATAATGAGAAAACTTTATCATGGCTGTTGAAAACATCTTTGTCATTCTTACAGACTGCCTCCTGAAAACTAATATATCACACAAAGTTGTTTTCGCAATACGGCTTTTTGAATAGTTAATCTGTTTGCAATGTCCAGGTGTGTTCTGTTTAGGTCTGGCCTAGAGACACGTTTAGGTATCAGTAGGCTTACATACTCACCAAATATTGCATAACAATATGAATACAACAAAGACATGGCTTTGAGAAAGCCCCCTTTCTGCTATTACTCTGTTTATGTGTCAATCCCTTTTTGGATCAGCCCACGGTTGACACACATTCATCCATTAGCTTTTGAGCAATGCCATTCGCGTTGTATTCCAAAGCACACAACATCATTGAATGTTCGGAGCCTCGAGTAGTTTGAGTGGAAGGCATTTTGTCTTATTACATCTGCTAACGCGTTTGGAAAAAACAACCAGTGCAAGCCCCTAAAGAGTATGCATCAGATTTGGGAGAAATTCAGGATTTAGCAGAACGGATATCATTCTCAAATACTGGCAGCCGAACCCTTCTGGATTTGAGGCAATTGGGTTATCTAAAATGCCGCTGTTAACATGGTGGCATTGGTGATGCTGTAGCGAAGTTTCACAGTCACTAAAACCATTTATGCTCTGAAGTAGGTGCTCATCTGATTTTAAAATGACTGCCAATTCAGACTACACTCTGTTCAGTATTGTTTAATATGATCTCGCCTGTTCCTAACATGATGGCCACTGCAATGTGTGCTGACTATGCCTTGATACATTGATTTTGAGAGAGCGAAAATTCGTGCCCTATATGGGATAACTGTTAGGAGTGCAATGTAGCCAATTGTAGTATGCGCTCACATATTATTCAGTGTTATTGGTGAAACTAGATGTTAGAACAAATGTGAATCAATTAACATGTTCTTGTAGAATTAACACAATCCGATGTGAAGTTTAACAAATGATTTATAGAATTTTACTGAATACGTGTAAACGATGTAACACACTTATATAGGGCTCATTAGTGATGTGACTCCTGGACATTAAATGTATTTTGAATGTAATTAGGCCAATGATGTAGTGGAAATAGATATATTAATATAGTTTAGTGAATGTCTCTATTGAAAATGCTAATGGCTTTATAGAAATACTATTTGCGAATAACATAGTTCAAAGTGGTAGGCCTGAATCCTCAGCATGTTTGACTGTTCTCGTTTCTGAAACTAATGATTAGATTCCCATGCGAGTTTTGTAGAATGTTATTTGTTTCACGTTTGCATTGCAGATGGACAAACGCTCTGTTAGTGAAGAGAAGGGGTATTATTTCAGTAGATAGTTGAGGAATGAAGGAGTTACAGTTAGCTATCCTGGCGAAGATAAGGTGCATTCACACGGGAGAAGGAAAAGAGACCAAGGACGAACTGTTGCCGAGAGGCGTACATGGAGAAGGCTGTGAAAGGAATCAACGTCATGGAAAATTTCGTGGCTGAGCTTATTGTAGAGTACGTGTGAGACAAGCATTATGGGACGTTTGCTAAATACAGTTTTGAATAAATGATGCAATGAAGAGAGGGACAGATGCCCATTTCCATCTTGCCTTTCTGACAGATAGCACCTGAGTGCTAGCCTGCTACTTTCCTGCTTGTGGCTTTAGGCTGCTTGACCCATCTGATGTTGGAGTGACTCCTTAGGAAGGCTCCAACCGCTGACACTTTTCCTTTGTCCAATTGCTAAATTAGGGATGCCACTTTCAAAGTTAGAGTAGAGATAGATAGAATTTAATGTTTGTCATCAACGCAGTGCTGATGCAGGGGAACCTTAACATTTGCTTTCTTATAACATGCATAATAGTTTTAGAACTTGTTGTTCTTCTCTTGCTGCACTGAGTGATTCTCTGTAGAATATTTGGATTTCTCCTGTTTCCTCTGTATTTTGATGATTCATATATGTTCAACTATTTTTGAATTTGTAATAAATTTGACTAATCTTCCTTTGGGTATCGACCTGAGTTATTATGTAGCCACATTAGGTAACAATGCTCGCTAATTTAATTTCCGAAATTTTGCTCCCCTTTACACTTTCATGTTGCTAAAAAGAACCATTATAGGATCGACATCGGGGAAGTACTGAACAAATGGGCCCAGGCCCTTCAGTTGGTAGCAGAGACGGGTGGTTAACACATGAAGTAAGGGGAGAATCTGGAACCTAGTCTAGAATTGTCTAGAACCCTGACCCAAAAGTCACCAGGTTGAGCCCCCGACGATCGAGAACAGGAGAGGATGGAGTTTGGTGATGCGCGGCGAGAATAGCTGTGAAAGGAGGAGTGAGTATCAATAGGGTATGCGTGGAGTGCGTTAGATTGCGGTGATGGTTTGACTGTGTGATGTCTTGCAGGGTTGTGGCGAGAGTCCAGTGAATGTGGTTGTCGGGTCCGAAGTGGCCCAAGGATTTGAGATATGGTTATCACGTCTGATGTGGCCTAAGATCCCAGGATATTTTGAAGGTATAGAAGACACCGATAATGTGATTTTCTGCCGAGTTGAGGGGTTGTGGTGAGACATTGTTGACGACTCCACCTAAGACAGGGAACTTTGTGTGAATAGGACGATTGTGAATCATGTGGTAGACCTTCAGCACAAAGGGTAAACTGTACTGATTCGGGTGAATCCCTGCTGGTCGAGGTTTTGCTGTAAGTGTGTAATCTTGTATGAGTGTGTCTTTATTTTCTTTTAGAAAGGCAGACAATTAGGGATTATAAGATGTTTGTGTGAATGAATGCATACGGAGAATTCGTGAAGGAGGGTGAGCTACTGTTTGGAGTAAAGGTGACGTCAGATTGTGCTGCACTGGGATAGGTCGGTTGGTGTAACACCATGCTGGGATTGGTCGACGATCATCTGTTACATTCTGTAGGTGATCGAGATTGCATAGTCATATTTGAATTTAATTTCATTTGGACTGTTGACATTTCATAAATAGCAAAATCATGCGATGTTTTAAAGTTCTTCGCAGCATGTTTTGAGGGAATGAGGGTATCACTACAAGGGTGGGTGAAGAGGTGCCACCAGAGGATACACAGGCTCATTATATGGCGACAAATGTAGGACTCCATACTATTATTTGACTCCAAAAGTGGTACAAGATCACTGAGAAAGAGGGTACATTGTCATTTCCATGCTATGGCACTTTCAAGTTGGAGATACTTAATCAGTTGAGAAGAGTGATGTTTGAAATGATACCTTTACCTAGACCTACACAGTTTGAGGCGCTAGACACATGGATGCGTGCAGCTCATGCTAAGCAGAGAGATCACTATAGGTAAAGATGAAGAAAACTATGTGGGCTTATCAAGAGGCACAATGGGATGCTAAATTAAAGAGATGGAGATTAGACATGATTTAGGGAGATAGATTATACCCTGCACTGATGAGAGCTGAGGTTGCGAAAGATAGGGACAAGTAAAAGGATGCAGATGGAGACGGTGACAGTGACTCTGATGATAGCTTGTTGAATGGGTTGTTGGCTGATCCCAACCCTTTTGGTCGACAACAGGTTGGAAGTGGAAGAACTCGTGATGATACTATTAACACTGAGAGTGGTTCAGCACCAGTAGCCCCAGATCCTGTGTTGTGGGAGTGATATTCACAGGAGTGTGGTTAATGGGCAGGAAAGAAGATGTGGGGACATCCACGACGAGTGGTTCAGATCATTGTTACCCTAATGCTGCTTCAAGTCTACCAGAAGCTCTTACAGTACTGGTGTCAATTGTGCCTGTCGTTACCATATATGACCCGTACTTGACAGGTAATGAAAGTCAACAACACCACATGGGTACTGAAGGGACATTACAAGGCAGATCAGCGAATAGCGATGGGGTTTTGTTCCACTGACTCCTATAAACTCAAGTACTCCATATGTAGTGATAGCAGACCCTGCTGTAGTTCAGAATAGCTCCCATACTGCGAGACTCCTACCTGCAAGAAGTGCTGATTCGGATCCAACATTGTGGAGAACGCTTCCCAGGGTGCAAAGTAGCACACCTCAGGAGACAGGGGCAACTCAGGGAACACCTGACAATCAGCACATTTTTGATGTCTCAGACTTAGAGTCATGGCTTAGAGATCACAGTAATACCAAGGAGAATCAGAATACGCAAGTGAGCGGGGTACCATAAAATCTGCAATGAAAGGAAAACTGGTGGATGTGGTGAAAATGAGAGCTGAGTTGGATGAGATAATCAGTGGAAATGTAGCTATTGATCGGAAAGAGGCATACAAGCCTGATAAATTACTGATTATGGTGAAAAATTTTACCAGGAGAGCAAGACAGGCACATGAGTAGTTGACGACCTTTGCACAAAAATATGATGAAGATCTGACCCGCACAAAAATGTTGCAAGGGAATCACAGGCTTGATTACAGTGACCAGGAAATAGAGGATAAGAGAGTACCTGGATTAAAAGTACACATTTGAGAACTGGTAATAGGAATGAGAGCATGGAGAATGTTAGACAAATGGGAAGAAAGATGGTCAAAGAAGAAAAGTGCAAAGATAGTTACAAGTGAACTGCCTCCTCCAAAGGAGGTGGAGAAGCAGGGGTAGAGGCATACCCATTATGGGAAGTGCCTATTTTGGGGCTGTCTGCAGGTGCCTTGGAGTCGAGGTGATCTTGCCCCATTCACAAATGAATCCCCGAAGTTGAGAAAAACCTGCTGAATGATACAAACAGGTCATTAGATTTGTGAAGATTTCGAAGGTGTTGTGGGTTGATTTGAATACGTTGTTTGAAGTTGTGGTTCCTATTGACTTGTGGCCAGCATGTAAGATCATCGTAGAATGGCCTGAAAGGGAGCCAGAGAGGGATCAGTGACTCATGGTCCATCGCCTATGGTAATGAAGAAATATGATCAGGTGATTACATGGCTACAATCTAAAATAGCCCCACAAGATATTGATTGGGTCAAAATTGATCGAACAACCCAAAAGCCCAAAGAGACAATACATGCCTATTATGAAAGATTGATGCAGGCTTTCAAGCAGCTTGTGGATTAGACACCCTTGACCCCAAAGACACAGGACAGTTTGTGTCCAAGTTTGTAACAGGATTGAGACCTGAGATTAATATCATGCTACAGCAGCATTTGATATGTTGGCAGAACAAGATGGTCCATTAAATTCTGTGTTATGCAAGGTACTGCAGTGGTGAAGTTTAGTCAAGACACAAGAGAATGAAAGAGAAATTGATGTTAGTACAAATGAGGGCTGCTCAAAAGGGAGGACAGGTACAGGCACCTTTTGGAAATAGTGCTCGCACACAGAGAACTCACCTCGCTGGAGCTCAGGCACAGCATAATGGAGGATTGCCAGTACAAGGAAGAGGTAGAGGTGTCCAAATAGATCCAAAGACAGGGATAGATGTTGCTACGCTGAAGAAGTCCACAATGTGCCATTTTTGTAATAAGTGTGGGGCATTGGAACATGAATGTCGTCTCAACCCTGCAAACCAAGAGCAAGGTGGAGAACCTAGTCAGACTCAGAATGATGTGGCATAGATACAGGCTGTGACTAGGCCGAGATCACAAAATACGGGAGGGCATCAAGGCCACTTGATGCAAGTACCACAGCCTCCAATGATATCGCAGGGAAATCAAACGTACTATCAAATGCCTCTGATGGAAACTTGTGATGAGTTTGGCATAGACCCGTCCTTATGACGGTGCTTGAGGGGGGAGGAAACTGTACACTTGGTGTACTCTTAGAGGTAGACCAGAGAGGACCCTATATTGATGCGGATGTTGTTGTTCACCCAATTACATTCCTGATTGATACTGCTGCTACCCGCTCTACTGTGAGAACAGCAGAAGCCCCAAGCATACCCCTCTTGGGAAAATCAATCCAAGTTGTAGGAGTTGCGAACAAGAGAATGTCAAATCCGCTAACTGAGGAGATACCGGTGAAGATTGGGTCCTTTGAGGATCGTCACCAGTTTGTGGTATGTGATTCAAGTCCTGTGTGTCTGTTGGGACGTGACTTGTTGTGTAAACTGAATTGCACCATATATTGCACACCAAAGGGAATTGAACTACAGACAAATGATGTGGACATTGCTTGAAATTGACGAACCATAATCTGTGTGTCACAATGGTTCCTCTGCTGACGGTGGAGGATATGCCTTTAGACCTTAGGGACACAGTCTCCACAGTGGTGTGGGATTTCACGGGGAAGAGATCGGACTCAGAAAAGGAGTCAAAGCAGTCCGCATACAGGTTAAGCCAAATGCTGAGTTCCCAAGAACACAACAGTACAATCTGACACCTGAAACTGTGGTGGGTATCACACCTGTGATTGAATCCATGATTGAACAAGGCCTTCTGAAAGAGATTGTGGGTATCCCATGCAATTCTCTTATTATGGGCTTGCGGAAGCCTAGCGGTAAATACTGCATTATGCAGGACCTTCGAAAGATAAACAGTATAGTGGTTTCTTGTTGTCCTGTGGTACTGAATTCATGATTGATACTATTTCAAATTCCATGTGAAGCTGAGTGGTTCACAGTCATTGATCTCTGTAAGTTGTTTTTCTAGATTCCTTCCATGAGGAAAGCCAATTTTTATTCGCTTTCTGGCTGGGGAATCGTGTCTTAACATGATGTTGTATCCCTCAAGGGTATACTGAAAGTTAATCTATCTTCAATCAGATTTTGAAAAAGAATCTCGAGTCCTTAGTCTTACCTCGTAACTCAGTCCTGGTTCAGTACATTGACTATCTTTTGTTCGCATTGAATATGAGGGAGGCTTGCAGAGAGGATACCATTGCTCTGTAAAATCATCTGGCTTAAAATGGACATAAAGTGATCCCAAGCAAGCTCCAATATTGCTTGCATGAAGTACAGTACTTGGGACATTGAATTGTGAAGCGCAGAGAAAGGTATCACCAGAGAGGGTAACAGCGTCATGCAAATGAGTCCGCCACACACTCAGAAAGAGGTCAAGATGTTTTTGGGGATGGTGGGATACTATTGACACTGGATTCCCAACTTCTCCCTAATGGCTAAGCTTTTGCAGATGTTGACACACAAAGACGTGCCAGATCCGGTGCCATGGGATAAGGATTGCTTGCTTGCCTTCCTTGAGCTGAGAGAGAGCCTATGTTGTGCTCCAGCTTTAGGAATGCCTGATTACAACAAAGCGTTTTTGCTGGTTTGTCATGAATGAGAAGGTTGTGCGCTCTTCGTACTCACACAGTTACATGGAAGTGCCCATAGACCAGTGGCCTATTTCTCTGCTATGTTAGATCCTGTAGCGTCAGGATTGCCTAGATGTCTCAAATCAGTTGCTGCAACTGGTGTCAGTATTGAACGATGTGAGAGTATCGTGATGGGTTATCCATTGACAGTGTACGTCCCACATTCGGTGGAAATTCTGTTGACAAGAACACAGGACTTAACAAATAACAGATTGACATGTTATGAGCAAGTGATTTTGGCTGCTGACAATATAACTTTGAAGAGCTGTTCTGTGTTAAACCCTGCTACCTTGTTTCCTGTTCCAAATTCTGGAGAGGAGGAAAATAAAGAGCATGACTGTCGCTGATCTGTGCACCAAACTACATACTTAATTGTCGATGAGCCATTGTCTGACCCGGATCATGTTCTGTTTGTCGATGGCTCACATCTAAGAGACAATGAAGGAAATCTGAGAGCAGCTTTTCCTGTCTGTACTGTTTCTGGAGTGATGGAAGCCGCTTGATTACAAGGAGTATACAGCAGGTGGCTGAACTCACTGCCTTGACTCGTGCATGCTGTGTCTCTGAACAATTCTGAGTGATGATCTACACCGATGGCCATACGGATTCAGTGTGGTTCATGACTTCGGACAGCTATGGTCTCAACTGGGATTTATGACTTCATCTGGGTCTCCAATTAGGAATGGGGAGATTGTGAGACAATTATTGGAAGCACTACAGCTGCCGAAGGAAGTTGAGGTTGTAAAGTGCTCTGCCCACGGTAAGGGAACAGACTATGTTACTGTGGAAAATTGATACGCAGATGGAGGTTGCACATAATTGTGCTTTGAATCCATATACTTTCAATGGGGAATACAGAAACGAGGACACAGAGGTGACCGATTTCAACATGATGTTGGCTGCTGCTGACACTTGGGATGAGGTGAGGCGTCTGCAAGAGGAGGTTTCTGATGAGGAACAGTCAGGCTGGATCAAAGCAGGTTGTGTGAAGAGAGAGGATGATATCTGGGTGTCGACTGACGGAAGAGCAGTTCCACCCAACTGCTTATTGTACCCTATGGCAAGGCAGATTCATGGTTCGGCACATGTAGGAAGATGCGATGGTGAGGTTTTTGAGACAGACATGGTTCAATCCAAAGTTCTAAGTGATTGAAGAAGCATTGTTCCACTGATGTGTAACATGTAGGCAAATGATTGCAGGGAAAAGGACTGTTGTTACTTTGAGTCACATAGATCAGAAGGACCTTTCAATAGGATGCAGTTGAATTTTGTTGAGATGCCCTTCTACACTGGATTGAGGTACATTCTGGTTGTGGTGAGGATATTCTCCCATTGGGTTGGAGCCTATAGTACTAGAAGGTGTGACAGTCTCACAGTTGTTAAGCTGTTGCTGAAGGAGCTCATTCGGGTTTCCAACTACATTGGAGTCAGACTGAGGGATTCATTTTAACAACAAAGTCCTGAAGTAGTTTTGTGCAGCTTTGAGGGTGGAACAGAGACTTTATTGCTATTTCAGGCCAGAAGCCTCAGGAATTGCTAAGCAGGTCAATGGCACCCTGAAGTCGAGATTGGCAAAGGTGTGTGCTTCAACGTCTTTGAAATGGCCCGATGCACTGCCTCTTGTGCTGATGAGTCTACGCAGTGTTCCTGATAGAAGAACTGGCTTGTCACCTCAAGAGGTTCTTATGGGGCGAGCGATGAGATTGCCTGCTGTGCCTGCCAACATGCTTGTGAATATTTCAGATGATTTGGTTCTCGACTACAGTAAAGGATTGGCTGATGTGGTTCATTCTGTGTCTCATCAGGTTGAAGAAGTGACTACACCAATGTCACAAGACCTCTGCCACAACCTAGTCAAAAGATATTTGTGAAGGCAACTGCTATGAAATGTGACGGAGTAAAGAACTGGGTCCATATCTCTCACACTAGTACAGTACGGGCCCTTCTGAAGAAACAGCTCCTCTCCCAGAAGCATTGACAGACGTGACCAGAGAGTCACAGGAGAGGACAAGCCAAGCTGTAGAGGGACTGGTGAATGCTGAACAGGCACTACAATATTTCTAAGGAGGGTCCAGTCGAACAAGACATCGGCATCAACTCTAAAGAAGAGGGAACAGTGGTGTATGAACAAGGGTCTGACCCTGACGAAGGAACTAGTGTAGAGAGGAGACAAGTGCAGTTGAGACTGAGAGAAATCTTGATTGAGACGTGGCCAGAAAAAGAACAGAGAAGAAATCAAAGAATCACATCTGAAAGAGAGCTCGCACCAATGAGTGAAACGTCTGAATCTGAGCAAAGTGAAGCTGAAGGTGAGAAACTGAGCCTGAGAAGGTCCAAAACGATTAGAGTGCCTTGTTGGAGGTACTCATCTCCTGAGTGGACTTATTTGCCGACGAGGGCAAGCTCTGCGACATCAATGCTGATAATCGACCTTCTACTGAAGGTTCCGGGGACTGATGTGAATGCTCTTCTTTCATTGGTTGTTCCTTACCTACCAAGATTAAGTGGCCTGCAAACTCTGGTATTAAACAATGATGTCTTTAGCCATTCGGTTGCAGAACAATCACAAGCAGAAGTTGGGAATTGAGAGCTGATTTAATACATCTACTCATAGATAAACTTGGCTCAGAACGTATTAGGGATGTTAAATGAACTTTCATGAACTTTGTTAAAGTGTTCGAAGAAGATTCCCTAGGTGCGAGTGGATGAAGAATAAATTTAGGAATGACATATAGAAGAAGGTACATTAGGGCTAAGGAAGTCTCATGAAGATTGTGTAAATTAGTGTAAAACGAAATGAGGATAAAAAATAAAGCTGCTGGAAGTTCTACTTCAAATACTTTTATGTTTTCCGACTTTCGACGAGCAGAGACTAACAGAGAAGAGAGACTCTGTGGCTGCTACTGCTCTACTCAAACTTAGTCTGAATCTAATTTAGAATGGAGTCTGGAAATCCAAACCGTAGCCATAAATGTATTATAGGTACACTTATAACCATTGTAGTGGTAGTAATAGTAGTACTAAATGTAGAATCAGTCTTGAGTTCCTCGGAAGAGGAGACATATACGGCTAATGCACCTGAAGTGCCTACACCTACAGCCGATATTCCAAAGAGAGTTACTCTAGGACCAGAGGGAGGTTTAACTGCGCAAGGAGAACAGCATCTCCATGTAAATCTGTCCAAAGGCGATTATACATTAAATGTTTATGCTAGGCTTTTATATGAGTATGTAGAAACTATGGAAGCTAGAGATTATTATGTTTGCATGCAATTACCCGCATCAGTAAAGGAAGGTATCACATACCATCATTTACCTGGGGAATAAGGGAAATAAACCATACAAATCTCCCCACTGGACGAAGGAGGAACTAGATCATTGTGCTACAGGGAGTTCAGGACCATTAGCTGTGGATTGGCAACACCGAGGGAGACAATGTATTCGCCAAGTTGTGAGCAGATATGGCTATGTGTTTGTGGTAAAGAGTGAATGTGATCATATGTTTTTGGTTCATGGTCCTTGGAAGATATTTGTAGATTACACTTCACATATTATACCTTTGTTGGAGGAAGGCATATTTGAGATTGCCTAGTAAATGGTATGGCACGTTTTATTTGGGAGTGGTGTTTCCCAAAATATATCACATGGAGAATTTGGAGGATTCTGGAGAAGAAGTGGAAGTCAGACAGAAATGTGGATTGAGTGCTGGAGAAGTTGTGGGAGATATTTTTGGAGCAATGATACCACGCTTAGGGGTAGTGTTGAATGACATCAATATTAAACAAGCATTTGCAATGCAATAGGTCTCGCATTTGCGAGAGTTTGAGCTATTGGCATTGTAAATGATAACGCCTTTTATTTGTGTTTTGAAAACCTGCAAGAAGTGCATAAACACTGCTTGCAGGTTTTCTAAACACAAATTAGAAGCATTATCATTGTTCATCTCCAAGGTCACCACTTACAAACATTTTGGCAGGCCACCAGAACACAGGTGTGCTTATTGTCAGTGGTGTGAAAATCGAGTCATGTGATTAGTTGAGCTGAGCCCTGTATTGTGATACTCTGCGTCACGCAGTGATTTATAAGGCACTGCGCAGAATTTTAGCATGCCTGGTGGATTTTGGTCAGCTGGAAGTGTGTGACAGACAGCACAGCCTTTCAACTGCTGAAGACAACATTGAGGGAGTCGTCAGTGTGGCGTCAATTTAAGTTGTGTGTGTTTGCTTTTTGATTTATTTGGTAATTCCAAGGTCACAGTGCGGTATTTGGGAACAAAAGCCCCGCTGCTGTGCCCTGTGTTTCAAAGTCTGCTGAACACGTGAAGGCGCTGGCTCACTGCGCCGGCGGGCGGCACACAGTGTGTACAGCGCAAAAGGCAACACAAGGCTCCCAAATCGCCAGCTTTTTCCCATAGCCCAGTTGCTTTAATTCCCTTGTTTTTGTATCGCGCCTAAAAATGTTGCTAATCAAGGAAAGTCCCCGAAGAGTCGGTTACCTTAGAAGGGTGAACAAACAGCTCACTTGGAAAGGGTGGGGTTGGGCTTTGCAGTCTTTGTCAGGCTAGACGGCCTCGGATTCACACTTCATGCATCTTGGCTGGAATATTGTAATTGCATTTATATAGCGCTTACTACCCCTGACGAGGGGAAGCGCTTTTTCGGCGAGTAGCACGATACTCCAGAACCCATAAAAGATTAGTGGTGAATTAGTATAGTGAAATATGAAATTAATTTGAGCGGTGGATATGTTAGTCTGTTATTTGGATTGAGAATGAAAGTGGAGGGATATTAGAGGGAAAAGGTTTGCATTTATATAGCCCTGATGAGATTTTGAAGCGCTTTTTGGTGTGTAGCACACTACTCCAGAGCCCAAACTGATTAGTGGGGAATTAGTGTAGGGAAATATGAAATTAATTTGAGCAGTGGACATGTTAGTCTGTTATTTGGATTGAAAAGGATAGTGGAGGTATGGAAGGGTTTGCATTTATATAGTGCTTGTTACACCTGATTAAATGTTGAAGTGCTTTTTGGCGGGTAGCACGCTACTCCGGAACACAAACAGGATTAGCAGGGAATTAGTATAGGGAAATAGGAAATTAATTTGAGTGGTGGACATGTTAGTCTGTTTCTTGGATTGAAAAGGAATAGTGGAGGGATAAAAGAGGGAAAGGTTTAGAAAGCTTTTTTTTTGGAGTTCATAGCAGCAGGAGGGGGGTTGGGATGAGTAAAGGGGAGGTGGCTGGGGAATAGCCAGAGGAAAGGGTGTAGAAAGGCTTGTTTGGGAGATCTGAATAGTAAAAAAGGTATGAGATGATGCAAGGAGGGGTAGAGGAGGGAAGAGTCTAGAAAGGATTATTATGGGGGGATCATAGTAGTGGTATGGGGCTTGGGATGTATGAGAGAGTGGAGGTAGAGGATATATTGATAGAGGTATAGGGTGAGAAATAGGGTAGTGCATTAGAAAGAGTAGTAGAAAGAGTTTTGAGATGAGTCAGAGAGTTGGGCTAGAGGATATATTGAGAGCAGCACAGGGCGAGAAATAGGGTAGCACATTGGAGAGAGCAGCAGAACGAGGCCTGAGATAAGTCAGAGTGGAGGTAGGGGATACACTGCGAGAGATATATGGTGAGACACAGGGCAGTGCACCGGACATGCTGAACCTGAAGCAAAGCCACAAAGATACACAAGACAAGGAAGGCACACATATGCACAAGGAAGGCAATACATGTAGATCAAAACTGCACTTTAAATTCATTTACCCATTTCTATTTTTGTAATTCAATAATGAAACAATTGCAGATAAACAGCCACAATAAAAAGATGTACTTATTTATGCAGCCACTTCTATACAACATAAGGCAAAGTGTGGGGCTCCAGGACAGGGGCTTCGCTGTCCAGCCCTGCAACGGGATCCATTGAATCATTCTGTGGGTTGATTGACGAGCGCACCTATCTTTGAGGTACCCCGAACACCCCTTAAAGTCAGCACAGGTGTCGCCATGAACGTAAGCAATAGAGTAAAACAAAATGGATTTGATGGACATGGTAGGGAGTTCGTCTCATTTTATCAGCTGCTAAAATTGTCCGGAATACAAAGAGCACCATGACAATGGGTGCCGAGTTCCAAACCATGTGGAATGCGGTACTGAAAGTAGTAAACTCGAAGTACACCCAGCCCATGGCTAAACAGCCGGACATCTCGGTGAGCGGCCAACGATTAATGCAGAGCTTGTGAGCCGAGAGCGTGGTAAAGTTGTGAAACCTGTATAGAAAGGGAGGGGTGTTTACACCTTCTGTCAGCTCAATATTTATTGTCTGCAGACTTCGTTTCATCTGTAACCAGCCGTGAGCCCGAGTTGGCTTTTAGAAATTCAGTCAGATGAACTTAACTTGATTCACTACGTATGTTACATCGTGAAGCTTATTAGATAGTCCTTGAATTATTTCCACATTGTCATATTTATGCTTGTATGATTCTCATGCGACTTGTATTTACATGTTCAGAGAAGAAAAATGTCAATATAAATACTACCCAATAAAGCCTTGCATCTTTTGAGACCCGTCGAACAAAGTGTTAAACTGTTGGCAGTGGCCGCAAGGAGCACATCTGGAGGGATCCTAATCCATAGCACAAGTGGTAATATTAAATCTCCATTCATTTGTCAGTGCATCCTTACAACATTAAAGAATGCAACATCTGTCTTCTCTTCTGGTTCAAATGCCTCCAAGTTGGCTTTTGTGTTTGTGTGCACGGAGTAACAATAAACGACCTTATCTCCAAGTCTGCACACCTGCAGTACTATTCTTCTTGTCTGTTCAGATTCAAACCCTAAAGCTTTTGTGTCTTTGGTCCTTGTTATCTTTCTGCTGTATGGGATCAATCAGAAGGGTTTACTATGCTCTAACATTACAGTAGGGACATTTTTGCTTGTGCAGGGTTAGTTGTTGAGACTCCTTTTTTGTTGTTAAATATTGTGTGCCAGACTTGTATTCAGGCAGAAATTTGTTTCATTTTGAGTCCCTCCGTCAAGCATTACATGCATCATTAATATACCCTGTTACAGCCAGAACCGCTTTTCAGGTCGTTCCTTCTGTATGAACACTGCACATTGAATCACCTTTTTCATGATGCTGCATGCTTACATAGTCACGTTGTTCCATGTGCTGTTGTTTTGTGAAAGACCATGGAAGCTCGTATGTTCAGAGAGCTGAAAGTTTTCAACAATATTTGAAGTCTTTGTATCAATACGGTATGTATTAAGTCATTCCTGGACACCCAAAAATCTTAATAAAAATGCCCCCCTATATACATACTGGAAACTTTCAGTCAAGCCTCCTTACGCATCAGTCTGTTCAAGGGAACTTGTGGATTTCTGTTTCGGTTATAGGCTGGTGTGGAATGCTGAGTCATATGGAATGTGTGACGTTATCAGTGTGAGGGTTCTGTCCCTGTCAGTGAAGGTGAGCAGCACTGTGCTGCTGGGTGTTTATGCGGTACTGCTGTACAGTGACGGGAGCCATAAACTAAAACAAAATTGCGCTGCTTGCTATGTAATCACAAAATACCAACTGTATAATATTAAAAGAAAGCACAGTGTAGCTTTAAACGTGCTTGTTTATAAGCGCACTCTGAAGTTCTTCCACCCTTGGATTTTGCTTTCACATTGTTTTTTGGAGCCTGGCTAGTTGTACATGACCTACTGGAAAAGCAACCATCAGTGGGGACGTGTCGTTGCAGAATGAGCGCAACTTGCTTCAGCTGCTGTTTGAATTTGCGTGCGGCACAGTGTGTGCTCACCTCTTCTGGTGTGCAGTGCTTTCTCTGCGCAAACAGATGCCCCTTGTATCATCACCGTTTATACGATCAGCGTTCTGGACCTCAAGTTCTTGTAATTAGAACTAAGCAGAAAAATAAAATAAAACGCGCAGTACCCAGACTATCAAAACTGAAGTAGGACTGACCGGTTCTTTTTCATCACCTCCAAAATGAACCGTTCTGGATTGTTTTTTTTTTGTCATGTGAGAAACTGCCTGCGATTAGAGAGAAAATGTCCGCTTCAAAAAGAATAATGAAAGTGGTGTTCAGCTTTTCATATATATTTTTCCTGGTCAACGTACAATACCCGCTAACATTAAACTAGTGCGTCAGAGGCTAGAGCCCTTACCTGGGAGCGCGCAGGAAAAAAACCATAATCCCGAGTTTTAGGAACCACGTAATATCTGTAAACCAGTGGTGCGCGCGCACCACAGAGGAGCGGGGGGGCGAGGGAGCCTGCCGTCTGTGCCGCGTGCTGATGCGCGTCCTAGACACGGACGGGAATGGGCGGAGCAAAGGCGGGACATGCCCCCGCCTTTGCCCAATTGCGTGCCGTTTTTTTTTTTAAAACGCACGCTACAGCCAATGCAAGGATTCAGAAAGCTAACCACACGCAGGAGCGTGTGGTTAGCTTTCTAAAGCCCATTCAAGAGGTCTCGCGCTGCGCGAGCAGTTCTGCGCACTGCAACGCTAGGCGCAAGACCTAAAAATTGTCTACCATAGTTTATAAGCTATCTACCAGTACTGCTAGATCTCTGTTGCTTTTAGATGGTAAAATTGTTTCAATCAGGGCTATGGTGATGCAGAATTGACTTGCCTTAGATGTTTTACTCGCAAAAGAAGGTGGAGTATGCTGGATGCTGAAGGTCCAACAGTGTTGTACTTACATTCCTGACAGGAGTAAACATTTACAGAAGTATATAAGCAATATTACGGAGCACACCTTCCTCCCCTCAAATGTATATGATTGTTCACCCAGGGACCTGGCCCACCTGGGGGGCTTAAAGTAAAACAAGTGCAAAATTTAAAAAAACAAATATGATTTTGGCCCCAAGCCACCAGTCCTAGTGGCAGGGCCAGCCTTTAGCATGGGCCAACTGGGCACAGGTCCAGGGCACCAATATTCTGAGGGGTGCACGGAGCTGTGTGTATTAAGGTAATGCTAACAGCAGCACGCCTGCTGTCCTGTTCCAGCCTTGTCCATACCCCTGCCTGCATGCTTGTTTCTGTCTGATTTGCCAGTTTAAAGTGTTTTTATTCCTTCATTATCACACTGTGGGTACTGTTTTTAACATCCCATTAATCCCCTGTTGCCCACACTCCACCATCCTACCCCTGACACTCACCAACAAAACCATCATCAGAGTTAGGCAGCTAAGCTATCAGTGATTTGGTCCGCTGGGGGAGGTCCGGAGATGTTTGTGTTCAGGGGCCAGTCACTACTCTGCCAGGAATTGACCCATGTAAGGGGCCCCCTGCTGTCTCATTTAACTCACTAGCATCAGTAAGGGCACCAAATTTCTCTCCACCCAGGACACTATCTTAAAAATGGCTGGCTCTGCCTAAGGGGTCAGGGTATTCCTACCCTGCCACTGTGTGGGGATTTTTTGCATTTTTGCTTAGGACTCAGGCCATGTCCTGAGTCCTAAGATAGCTGCCACCACTTCCTAGTTTAAGTGGTGGCAGCCAATCAGATCTCAGTATGAGAACTTTCTGATCCGCGGACCCTCCGCGTCTCTAGATATACATAAAACTTTTTTTTAATTACTCCAAAACTCCTGAACAGACTTACAACAAATTACAAAAAGCACTCTTTCTGGACAAAGACCTAGCTTTCTGCCAAATTTGGTGTATTTTCATTCAGCTGTTTCAGCGGTATTTGTATCTAAAATCAATATGGGAAATCGCATGGTGGAAAACGTATTTTGGGACCCCCCTTTTTCTCAGCCCCCGGTTGACAAATCACCCCGAAACTTTCCAAACAGCATCTTAAGTGACTAACAAACTAGTTTTGAAAATGTCATGAAGATTTGACAAATGGCTCTAAAGTTATAAATAAAACAAAAAAATGTTCTCCTATGGAAACTAGGGCCTAACTATAAATACCTGCTGGTGACCGCTATATTTAACTATATATGCTATAACTACTTTGTTCTTCATGAAAGAATTGTGGCAGGCAGTCTCCAACTGAATCTGTGGCTTAAAGAACCCCAAGAGATAAGGCTAAGTGCAAGCTGGGTGTTGGTGGAGAATTAATGCAACTTAGCTTCCAGGGTCTCCTGGGTAAAGATAGCTCTCTAAAAGTTGTTTTTCCTGAATATGTATTAAAAATCTGAACACCATTGAACTGGATTTTAATAAATAAAATGGTGTTTTAACTATTTTTATAATTTATAATTAGTTTAATTATTTTTCTAGTTGGTTCCATTCCTGAGATACAGCATTATTATTTTAATCTGTACTCTCGTTTTCTACATCAGACAGCAAGCCCTGCCATAGTGAAAATAGCTTTTTTGGCCTTGTCTCTCTAGGAACATAGTAATATTAATTTTCCTCATGTCCTACCTTTAATTATTATGCACCCTGCCTTGCCAATTGTACATTTTTTCCATGTTTAAAAGAAGTGATCAGTCATTTTATTCCTGGTTAGTAGGGCTAAATTACTCTAAGTTCTACAGTTAGCAGAAATAGGGTACAGAAACAGGCTAAAAATCTTGAGTGACAGCGTAGAAAAAGGTGGATTTCATGCACTGTCTACCAAGGGTGCAAGCTGGGCAGGGAGCGGAAGCCAGCCATGAAGGTGTATTCAAGTTCACTGATTTTTAGTGCTAACAAGACTAAAAGCTCGATTTAGATCTTGGTGAGAAAGGAACTCAGTTGCAGAGATGGTAGAGTTCCCTCCCCGCTAAGACTATGGTCTGCCTGCATGATTTAAATGTGGGCAGACCATGGTTTGAAAATGGCACCGCCGAGGTCAAACTCTTCAATGTCCCGACAGAATAAAATCTGTCGGAGGTTTGGAAATATGTCCTCCCACCAAATTTAGATGGGCAGACATATAACCATTTTCAATGCGTGTCACCGCCAGGAAAAACATGGTGGAAAGGGACACTGAAAAGTGCTAAATTGCCCCCCTCGCCATGGGAGGAAAATTACAGTGAATTGACAGGAACCGCAGAATTGATAGGTGGTTCTTGTTCATGCTAGAAATGTCTGCTGAGCCAGAGACCATTTCTAAATCTGTTGGGCGGTAATTCCATCAGGGAAAGGGAGTAATCTACTCCCGCGCCCTAGAGAAGGACAGGACTCCTGTCAGGAATTAAGTCAGGCTCTAAAATACTTTTTAAAGGTGTACATTTTAAATCTGAATTGTGACAGGCATTTTAGATTTTATAAAATGCTTTTTCGTGTTTCATTCACACATTCACACGAATTTTTAAATTTCTAGGTATTGATTGAATTCCTTCCTCATATTCATGTGTCTCCATTACATTGATTAAGACGACAGTGCTCTCTTGTGTGCCTATATCAACATTTTTTGCAAAAATATTTTACACAATTAGAGTGCTTGACAATAGATACCTTTCTGCATTTACTAAATTTGTGTACTGTTGTTTGCATTCTGCAAAACGCAACAATCAATCCATCTCGAGTCATCTCGCTCAACTGTGGTTGGTATTTCTCCTCAGTAGTTGGTCATTTCTGAGTAATCCCATGCCAGAGGCTAGGAGACTCACTTTCTTTTGCCTGGATCTGAGGATATCTAACGTCACTGTTGGGAATGACTTGTCAATCAAATGAACTGTCATACAGGCTGTGCGGAGGATATTCAATTGAACATACTTAAATCAGGATGTCGAAATAGTTTGTAAGGATGTGCCAGTGTACATCCCTATTGTTTGTCATTGAGATTGCGACCTAAACCAGTCCCCCAAGAGACCTCTGGTAACACCCGAAAGCTAACATGATATCAATAGTCTCCCATCACCCACACACAATTTTTATTGGGGTCTCCCAAACATTACTGAATACCCTTAAGAAGGATATATATATATATATACATAGTATGTATAGATATAGAGGTATACACGTATATATAGAAAACACTATCCAGTCATACTTCCAGACACCCCTTTTCTTTCAAAAGTCACCTCAATATTAAGGTACTGTTCATGGCTCTCGTTACGAGTGACACATAAATTACATTAGTCCTGGTAACAGGAGATACCAGACCCACTAGAATTACTGATTTTGATTTTTGCATGGAGATTTCTGCTGCTGAAAGCAAAATGTCTATGTTAAATACCACAAGAAAATAGGCTCGTACTGGTGTGGGAAAAGAGACAATTCTTGAATATTATTCTCCAAAATCTTGCATTCCCTGTTATTTCTCCACTCCCAAGTTTAGTAGGACCCCCGAAGCTGATAATTGGGGGCATAGAAAAAAAATAGATCAATCCTGGTAATGAACGTCCATACCAATAACTGTCACACAGCCTCTAGTCACAAGCCATCTTTGCTTCTCGAGTGCAAGCTTAGGAAGTTCACCCAGTGTGCATACCCTACTTTTGATTATTGGGCCCAAAAGGTGACATTGATGCTCAGATTTCACAGAATGTTACTACTCTCCATGCCTGTAGAAGTCACAAAACATACCCATTAGTCATCCAGATGTTCTGACACACCTCATGGTGGTTTAGCATAACAAAATCAATTAGTCCTCAAGACAACAACAAGAAAGTTATGCTTTGTGAAAAGAGACACCAATAACATTTACAGATGATATAAAAGGGCGATGCCTACCTTTGGTGTTCTCGCATGTTTTCCACACCTGGCGTCTTTAACCAGACTGATATCAAGCAATTCTGTTTCCTGCAAAGGAAAACAATGACAAGCTCTGTAATTTGAACATCAGGTGCATGTTCACACTGATGACAATATGATTCTTTGTTGCTGCTTTTTATCACAAAAGCATGTTAATACTGTTAAAATATGATGCACCTGCGTCAAAGTGTAGCAAGTCACTATCTAACAATGGACTTACGACAATCGTCGCCGTACATGCATCTATCTAAGCATCGGTCTCCCTGTCTGACCGACTCAGTCGCCCTGTCTGTCTGACTGTCTGCAAGTTGGACTTGCTGAGTTCTGAGCCTTGCCACTCGGCCAGTTCCCTGACAGAATATCGGAAACAGAAATATTGTGTTGACATAATATCGCGTCAAAGATATCAAGGAACAAAATATCGAGAAGGTAAGTGGAAATAGGTAAGTATGGATGAACTATTCTTAAATCCTTATCTACGTACCTTGAAGATATATATATTGTCAAGGCACATATATGTGGAGTTGAATGTATATATAGTAAAACTTGACTTACCTATAGAAACGTACCTTCTCGATATTTGTGTCCTCGATATTCTTGACACCATATTTTAGTTCACAATATTTCTGCTTCCGATATTCTGTCTAAATAACCAGCCGGCCACAGCCAAACGTGCTTTGCAAAATGCAATACCTTGCTGCCTCCCAATGCGGCTCTGTCATATTGAAAGGTCAATGGGCTGTCACTATGAGGGAGTAAATACTGATAAATAGCATACTGTAAAGTAACTGTTGTACTACAACATCGCAGGCCCAGACACAAAAACCAATGCGCTAGGCAGTCTGTGTTTGGAATACGATAGAGGAATAAGTTAACATATTCCCACAACCAACCATTGCTCATGCCACTGTGTGGGCCGCATGCTATGGGCTGATTTTGCTGTCCTGTCTGTGAGCCAATTTTCTCCCACATTATTAACGTGCCTCTGGATGATTATCCCAGTCCTTGTGGCAGATATCAGGTAAAAGTCTAAAGCATTTGTTGGCAATTTTGTCTAAAATGCTCAATTTTGAAAATGGAATTCAGTTGTTTCTTACAGTCTTGAGATATGATAGACGAGTAAGTAAGTTACTATCTTATGATAAATGTAATATTGTGTACCTATTCATGGCAAAATTAATTAAAAAGATACATAAGTCTTCTGGGTTAAAAAAATCTAATTATTTCATGCAGATGGCTATAGCTGACCACCCTGTTTTGCTCAGGCTTCGAAAGAATTATACACAAAGTCAGGGGATGGGTACCTGGGCATGTCTGCCCCGCCAGTTGTGCTTAAATGACTTGCTGTAACCTTGGCCTATTCAATACTGTTGGTCTATCTCAGATATTCAGTCTCCTTTTCTTTAGAAAATGTAGTTGCATAGATTCCTTTGCTGCTGATAAGTTTTGATTGTGATTTAGATGACCTTGGCTTACGATTTGGAAGCTCTTTTTTGCTAAGGAAATCCACCCATCCATGCATCTAACCATTCATTCATTTATCCAAAACCACCCCACCAGGTCATCCAACCACCCAGCTGCCCACCTATCCATTCATCAACCCATCAATCCACCCATCCATCCATCAATCCATCCATCCATCCATCCATCCATCCATTCATTCATTCATCAATGGATACATGAATGCATCCATCCATCCATCCATCTATTTGTCTATCTGCACTTGTACGTCTGTCTACCTGTTACTTCTACTCTGTCCAGCACTCTCCTGGATTTCAAAACTACATTTGTGCACTAACTCCCTCAAGCAACACAACATAAATAGTAGCAGATCTGTGATTGTTTTCACTGAAGTCCTAGTGCCATAGCTGGAAAACCGTAGAACTTTAAAGGTGATGACTCCTTAAATTGTGGTCCTTTACCATTCTCTGTGGTCAAGCATGCACTAACATCCCACACATTGTTTTCCTCACTAATGTTTTCCGAAGTGTGTTCTATTCTGCATTCTTTTGGTGAGACAATTTAACTGCATCTTTGGAGAAGCAAAATTCTCAGCCATTTAACTGTGACCTATTTTCATTTCTAACCACTTTTTAATAGTAGTGGTTCAGAGTCACGATGCCTTATAGCACATAACAAGAACAGGACATAAAAATGCTATTCACAGAGGCACACCAAAAATGCTACAAAAGAATTTGATAATTCGAGCCCAGCGTGCCACATACATGCGCCAGATGCGCTGGGGATCGAGCTGGTTTCATACATCTAGCTTGGAATTGCGGGCCCATACTGGCATATTGGGAAGAGATTTTTCAACACCTGTCCCTGATGATTGCGGCTGCCCGCGCCCCCAAAGGGGGCACCCTAAAAGGGCGGCCCCTTAGTGCCATTGCGGCACAAGCCTACCCCCCTCGCTCTAGCTTCTAGGGGCTTCCGCCGGGAGCCCGTTGGCCAGTGGGCGTGGGGCGTCACTTCCTGTGCGCCCGGGGTGGAGGGAGGGTATGTATACCTCCCCTGACCCTTGCAACGGCCTCTTTTTGCCCAGCCACGCCGTCTGGTCAGTCGACTCCGGGTTCGTCGGTTCGCTTGCGGTGAGTGCGACTGTTTGCCCTCCCCCTCTCCAAATTAGTGACACTCTGCCTGAGCTGCTGGGTCCTCGCCAGGTGTCCCTCCCCGGGTCAGCGGCAGTTAAGCATGGCTGTTTTGTCTGTGGCCCAAGCGGGCGAGGGTCTGACCCTCCCGGGAATGGGCTGGCTGTGGAGTTGGGGCCTCTCCCTCGGCGCTGAGGGGCTCAGAGGGCAAGTGGCACACGAGGTGGGGGGGTGGGGCGGCGCACTGAGGTCTATTTCGGGGTTGCTCCGGGCCGCGGGATAGTTAGCACCATGAGGGTGGCTCGCGGCCCCTTACTGAATGCATCCTTTGTGTCGCGTCCCTTGGTCGGCCGATACTGCGGTGTGCGTCGTATGCTGCGGTGAGTGTGGCATCATTAGCAGGCTAAAATAGCTAATTTGAGAGCGTTAGACTGTGTGTCTGCCCCTCTCGGCGTGTCTCTGGCTGTTGTGGTGTGAGGCTGTACACTGTTGGCCGTGGTGGCGTGGCGCGAGGGATCCCGGGGGCGTCGGCGTGCCCGGGAGGCAGTCGGGCGGGGTGCGTGGCTTTCCCCGAGACTGGAGAATGCACACTGTGAAATTGACGGTGGTGTTTCGTGGATTCAGAGCTTGGGGGCAGTGTGCTGTTGAGCCTTTGGGTCCCGCGAGGGCCAGTGGCGCTTGCTCCGATCGTTGCCTCGCTGTGGCTCAGGCATTTGACGAGGCAGTGGCCGATTGGTCTGGGCAAGGGTGCAGAGACCTATGGCTGCTCTGGAGGTCACGGGTTCGAGGCCCAGAAAAGGAGTCGAATTCTTGCTCTTCTGATGCTGCTAGTCTTGCGCGTCATGGCTGCGTGCCGGATGTTCCCTCGCCCCACTTAATCCGCCGTCCTTTCTGTGCACAGACGTGGGCCCGAGGCAGTGAGGTAGTGGGCCCAGACACGGGGCACCACGTTGAGTAATGGGTAGCTTTGGTAGCATGCCCATCCTTATGAGGGAGAGCAACCGACCGCGGCATCTGCGCCGGGGGTCGGGGAATCTAGACCGGAGCCAGGCCCTGGGCTCCAGCGCCGGGGGGGGCTGCAATGTGGCCTAACGGCTTGTTCGGGTGGATCTCGTAGCTGTAGAACCGAGTTCACGTCTCGCAGGGTCGCTCAAACATCCTGAGATTCAGGGCAAATCACTGAATCTCTGTCTAGAAATCAATGTGTGTGTATGTAAGGCAGCTGGTGCTCAAGTGAAGCGCTCTGATATCCTCAATACGGGTTCCCCTAAATAAAACTGCCCCAAAAAGGTGGAGGGAGGACGGGCGGGATGGTGCGTTGCGCTGATGTTTCTCTTGACTGGTTATATTGCCAAGGGCACACCGATCCCGCTTTCCACGCCTGGGGCCACTTATCGTTGAGCGTTATCTCTGCATGCACCGCTATCACATTTCAGATTTTCATATGGCGGAAGTGAGGTTAATTTTGGCTTCCTTGTGGGCGGAAGGCAACGTTTAAGTTGCAGACTGTGTAGGGATTTGAAGGTTTTGCTGTGTTATGCTGCGTCCTGCTCGGGCAGAGAGCGTTACAACGGGCAAGGGCATTTTGCTGTCTTTACTTGGAACCCCGGTTTATTACGCCTACACTCATTGGAAATGAAATCAGAAACGTGCCAGTGTGCCTACCGCGTCGCGAGTTACTGCGTAGCCATAATATTTGCCACATGTTTGTAAACCTCCCTCGGGCAAGTCCTACGGAGACTTGGATGCTTTGAGATCGGCCTCAATATACAGAGGTGCCGTGCGACTTTGGAACTGGAGACCCGGGTTCGAGTCTCGGTTTTGGCTCTCCCCTCCTTTATTTTGTCCTGCTTTACGTCGTACTATGTCTGAAGATAGAAGGTGCTCCATGGCTCAAGGGCACTGGGTTGGCTTGAATTTGTGTTTTATTTCACGCAGGAGGTAGCGCAAGTGGTTACAGTGTGGCGCTAAGAGTGGTAGTAATCATTTTAATAATTATCACAAGTGGTTTGCAGGGGCATTAGTGGACCCACGAGGAAGGCCTTGACAACACTCCCATTGCTACCAATTCTGCATAATTTACAGAGTTGACTTTGACTCACTGACCGGGGTAGTCACCTATCCTCAGAGGGGTGCTTTAGCACCAGGTGGCACTGTCCCATGGTTGTTTTACGTTCGGTCGAAGGTGTCAACCGCTGAGCATGCTGGAGCCTACCGTGATCATAGTAGGGCAAACCGCAGCAGGAAAACTACGGAGTCAGGCGGGATCTGATGGGCCCCAAAGTGCAGCGGCACTATTTAGAGGAATTACGGCAGAGGTAGTGTGGACTTGTGCAATAGCCGAAGAAGTAACTAAGGACACCCAATTTCCCCGGTGTTCCTCGGCAATTTGTTGAATTGTCTGGGTACTTGCGTGGCTCAGGGTGGCGCAGAACAGGCAACGTCACATGATGTATTTTCGGTGGGGCGTGTGCTGTGCCGGATTATATGGGTGCACCCGGTGCACCGCGTAGATGTTGACATGCGGTGGCGCAGAGTGTGGTGTGTGCTGGTTGTTCCGAGACGGGGGATGCTTTAGGGTGCCTGTACAGCAGTGCGGCAAGAGTGTGGGTCGCCCGGCCGTCCGGCAACGAAGGGATTGAATGAGGGGCAACGGGATGACGACCGCCATGCACGCAGCAGACATGGGGATCTGTTACCGGGCCGCATCCTGGTTGGATGGGTACCGGAGGGTGGGATCGTCGAGACTGGAGAGCCTGTCCAGGCGGAGCTCTCTCTGACGGCACCTAGGGCTGTGTTGGAGGAGCGGGCGGCGCAGCGGTGGTCGGCGGTGCAGCGGGGGGAGAGTCCCTGTAGTGGCATAGGGTTACGGTCTTTGACCCCTATGCCGAGGGTTGTTTTCAATCCGATAGCGGGTGATTGTCCCAGTGGGTTAGAGCTTGTTGCTGGGGATCCCAAAGCCGCGGGTGGGCGGAGCGAGATGATCGGTTGGCAATGGTGGGCATTGCCGTTTCCCTTGCATTTTCATGTTGAGTGTGTGCTGGGTCCTGTCAGCCGCCGCCATGTCTAGCACGTGTGAGGCCGCGGGGGGTGCGCTCTGTGGTACATTGTGCAATTGCCTGCGATGCTCACTTGGTGCGTTTGGGGGACGGGCTGAACAATTACTGCCACATGTGGGGCGGGTTCAGTGCGCTGGGCAATGGTTGGTTGGTCCGTGTGTGCTGCCTATTCTGGTTGCGGGGTTGAGACCTTTGCTTAGGGTACTTCGGTGGCGCCGCTGCCGGCCCTGCTGGCTGGGTGGGCCGCCGCACCTTCTGACTCCATTTACGAGCGGAGGCGTTAAGATAGATATCGCCTGATTGAACCCAAGTAACATTATTGGTCCCCAGTCAGTGCCACAACATGCCTGTCCGTCAAATACGGGTTTTCGGGTTGTTTGAGTACGGGTCGGTATTGTGCTAGGATCACTAATACCAGAATTTGGCGGGGTGGGCGAGTAAGGGTGGGATTTCATGGGCCCGCCCATGATCGGCATCAGCGTGCTTGCTCCTCAAACCGGGTTAGCGCGATGTTTGTCCCTGGTGGAAGCATTAACTGTGCCCACTGCACTATCCCCCTCCCAGTTTGCGAGCAGGGGCTTAATTTAAAAAGCAGTAAGCTGCACAAGAGTAATTCATACCCGGGTGTCTAGTCTGCTCTTCTATGTATGTACGGAGCAGGGAGTGCACTGCAGTTGCTAGTTCCCCTGTGATGAACCCCCCTCGACAACTGTCATTGCGGTCTTGTAGATTGTGTAATAATTAGCGGGGCCTACTGCCACGTAGATCTATCTGTGCCAGGAATGTGGCGTAAGTCATGGTATAACGTGACGGGTGCTCATGTGAGGCGCCTTGATACCTTCACCTTGAGTATGTGCTAGATAGAACTGTGAAGAGACAACCAAAGTTGATTACAGGAGCCATTCCTTTTGCGGGATGGTGCACATGCGGCAGGGTTAGTGAAGCATGAGCTGTAGCGCAGAGGCACATTGTAGGTGCGCGTGCGGTGCTCTCTGCCGTTTAAGTTGAGTACAGGAGCCATTCCTTTTGCGGGATGGTGCACATGCGGCAGGGTTAGTGAAGCATGAGCTGTAGCGCAGAGGCGCATTGAGCAAACACTTCGCTGGGTGGCCACAAGGTTGCAATAAACAAGCATTTCATTCTGATGTCGAAAAAACGAGTACCATTGAGCTGAGTAACAATAAACAGGTTATGCAGCGCCAAGATACCAGGGGGTGAGCGTGTCACCAAGTACAGTCCGAAGCGGAAATTGGTAATGAATCTGGTGAATACAGTTGGCTCACTCAGCAGGGTAGTAAGCGAGAGCCCAGCACAATCTCCATGGGGCTGAAGGGTGGCACAGGCGATTGACCTAGTGAGTTATGTAATCCCTATGATGTCATGAGGTTGGGTGGCACAGGGTAATAGGGGCAGATGGTACTAAGTCTCTTGGTGGACGATACGAAGGGTAATTAAAATAACCTGGTATGGAATCTCTACTGTAGTGTGCCACTGTGGGAGTGCGGTTGGCACATTAAATTTACACCGCGTCTGGGATAAGCCAAGGTCTCTGCCTAGCCACCTAGGGGATGGGCAGGGGTCAGCCTAAGTGTGTACTCCCTTCTGAATAGACAGGTGGGTTCGGCCAGGCTTAGGTGCATACCCTAGTCAATCAGTGACTCCATTTTCAACAATGGTAGAGAATGCCTAGGAGTTGTTTGCAGTCCATTCGCAACCGCTCCACGGGGCGAATGTTTTAGGCCACAAGGTTTGTGGAGGGCTCTTGTGTGGGAGCCTGGCGAAGAGCTAAGGTCAGGCTAGGATGTCTCGTGCTTTCGCCGCACTGTAAGTCCCAGTCACGAGCGGATTGTATCAGGGTGAGCTGGCTGTGGGTCAGGAAGCGCCAAGGCATCAGTAGCACTGAGCGGCTTATAGCCAGAGGCGGTATCAGAAGCACGGGTCATTTGTTAGATTAGAGCCCTACTCGGGGATACCACCTTAAGTGCTTGGAGGTCTGTTGGCACCGCCTCTCAATGGAAGCCATTGTCTGGCGGGCTGCTCTGAGCAGAGCGTTTGCAGGAGTAAGTAACAGTTTCCGCTACCAGTTCAAATGTGCATCTTTCACTGAGTTACTCAGATAACTGGGACAGGAAGTAAGGTGGGCCGGATAACTCTTGCCTCCACCTGCATTGGCACATCTTGGCAGGAGTGACTGCCAAAGGGATGGCACTTAAGCCAGATAATGTTAGCACCCATCCAACACCAAGCCGATTGTTTAAGGCCACCCTTGGGCCGCATTTACACAGCCCAGTATTAGGCCCTTGTGGGGTCAGTGCCATGAATTACTATATTGGACTGAACAGGAGGCGTGACCGTGGGGTACACTAGCAGAAGTTTGGCGAAGAGTTAAACTTCACCCATGGTCATGGTGTAGTTTTAAGTAGTTGGAGTTGTCACTCGCATTTGACCTGGGTTTCGATGCTACACGAGGGCATCGCCGCGCTGCGGCCAGAGCACGAGCATTGTGCTTCCCAGGGGGGCGGCAAGTGTAGGCAAGGCTCTTTCCAAATCTAGCACCAGAACACAAGGTAGTCAGGGCCAACTTGTCTGTTGGGTGACCTAGGTAGGCAACTGTGTAGTTGTCACTCCCCGAAGGGGTGAGTGTCTCCAATAGTGGCACAATACGTATGTGTGTCCCTGGCTTTACAGCTGTGTCGAGCCTGTCTCAGTTAGAGGTACGCCCAGGTGGAAATTGTGTACTTAAGGTTTGCATGACCAATGCGGTGTTTTATCTCCTAGCGGACCCACTGAAGGTATACTGCAGCTAAACAGGGGACTGGGAAGCATGGTTTCCGTCACTTTGGCAGGTTCAAAGCACCCAGGGTCAGAGATGGACAGTAGGTACTGTGCATCTGTGATCTGACGGCAGTTAGGCAAGCGGGGGCGCTGCGTAAGTTGTAATTGCACGAAAGGGTGAGGTGTCTCAAACCAGCTTTGATACCATTAAGGTGTTCACCAGGGTAGCACGCAAAGGGGTTTATGCATCCATCTGGGCAGCGGGGCGAAATAAGTACACCCCAAAACCAAGGGCAGAGGATATGATCCTGCAGTCAGGCGCAAATGCCCGCCCGGTTAGTATAGATGCCTCGCTGGGTGGTGACGCTGTCAGTCAACAGGGTGCTGCCGTCCCAAGAAATGGGGAAACAAGGGGCCAAGCACAAAGGCTACTATGTAAAGAACATTTGCCATGTCCAGTGATCAACATAAAGTAATTTAACTGAGCAGGTAATTTCCACCACTGGGATTGCCCAGGGGCGGGCAGTGGGAACGCCCTTGCCCCCCCCTATTCGGCAATAGTCGAGGATGAGGGGAAAGTAGGACTTGGTCAATCCTTAATGTTAGGCACCATATCGCTAACAGTGCGCACTGTACGAAATCGGACAGATTCTCTTAGCTGGTATGCCTAGGGGGTTTCACCAGAGGGAGTTGAGCTGGCGTAATTCCCATAAGGGATGCATGGCAATGGCAGGAAGGCACCCTTGATTATTGGCACTTACTTCTAGTCATGACCATTCCCATGCGTCTCGATTTAGAAAGCAAAGGGACGGTGCAAATGTGAGGCATATTTCCCCTCGCCCGAACTGCCAAAGTAGGCAGGTGGGGTTGGGAGCGGTCACCTAACTAGTGGGCTGCTGTCCCATCGATGGGGGACACAGGTGTTCAAGCACACACGATGCGAGAAGGACGGCAACTTGGGGAGATCAGCAAACAGATGGGGCAAGGTGAGCCTTGGTGTCTGAATCCGTCCTGCCCAGAGATGGCACAGGGCTAGGTCATGTGAGGCAGTGGAACTTCCCAGCAGGAGGGTGAATAGTTTGTGGCATAGGTTCACAGGCCAGAAGGTCCTTTGGTTTCACTAGACACTAGCTGATCCAGGATAACGCCAAGGGCCACTGTGATATAGATGGGGTTCATCTATCACCAGTATGGAGGGATATCATTCCTTAGATTTGCAGGAGGACTGGTATTGAGCGGTCGCATGTGTGAAATGCGCTGCATCGGTGAGATCAGCAAGTACAGGGGTCAATGTTAGCTCTGGTGGTCGGAGATGATTCACCGCTAAGGTGGCACGGAGCTAAGTCAGAGGAGGCTGGTGAACATCCCCGTACGAGGGAACTGTTCATGGTGCAAGTTCACAGACCAGAGGGGTCTGGGTTTCATCAGACACGAGCTCATACAGGCAAACGTTAAAGGTTACTTTGAGGAGGACGGGGTGCACTTGTCCCCGGTGGGGATGGACTTGTTTCTCCTGGATTTACAGGAATGTTGGAAAGGGCAGGTTGCAGGTAATTGGAGGTGCAGTGGTGGGGGGGCCCTGGCTGCGACGGTGGCCGCCCCCAGGGCTGTGGCGGAGTTACAGGGCGATCTGGAAGCAGTCCGGTACAGTAAGGGTACCTCTGCGGCAGACGGGTACAGTAAGGGTACCTCTGCACGGCACAATAGGGGTGCCAGAGCCAAAGACCAGGACCCTCAGGGCAGGGTCCTGGAGAACCGCGACGGCGCCCCATTAGTCCTTCGGGCGGTTGGGGGCCTGACCAACCGGGGGTTTGCCCTGAAACGCTCCGCCCTGAAAGGGGCGTGAGTAGGATGGTAACAAGGGACACGTGATCCAGTGGTGGATCAACAAAGGTGTAGCGCTGATCGGACATCCATTCCACAGTGCTGGCTCATCAGGCGGGCAGGGGCAGCATAGGTTGGATGGCTGCCTGCCCATGGATCGCCTGTAAGATAACCCACCTTATTGCATACTCTTGTATGGAATAAACCTGCGACAAGTTTTCCCATAAACAAAGTGTCTTGTGTCTTTATTCATGCACGTTTATCTATGGGAAGGTGGGGGATGTTGCCGGTATTGGGACTATGCGGCTGCCCGCGCCCCCAAAGGGGGCACCCTAAAAGGGCGGCTCCTTAGTGCCATTGCGGCACAAGCCTACCCCCCTCGCTCTAGCTTCTAGGGGCTTCCGCCGGGAGCCCGTTGGCCAGTGGGCGTGGGGCGTCACTTCCTGTGCGCCCGGGGTGGAGGGAGGGTATGTATACCTCCCCTGACCCTTGCAACGGCCTCTTTTTGCCCAGCCACGCCGTCTCCCTCCCTTCCTCTAACCCTGCGGCTTGGCTGGAGGTTAAAGTGTACTGAATGTTTTAATGTTTCTTTTTGCGTTGCAGGCGGAGTTACAGGGCGATCTGGAAGCAGTCCGGTACAGTAAGGGTACCTCTGCGGCAGACGGGTACAGTAAGGGTACGTCTGCACGGCACAATAGGGGTGCCAGAGCCAAAGACCAGGACCCTCAGGGCAGGGTCCTGGAGAACCGCGACGGCGCCCCGTTAGTCCTTCGGGCGGTTGGGGGCCTGACCAACCGGGGGTTTGCCCTGATACGCTCCGCCCTGAAAGGGGCGTGAGTAGGATGGTAACAAGGGACACGTGATCCAGTGGTGGATCAACAAAGGTGTAGCGCTGATCGGACATCCATCCCACAGTGCTGGCTCATCAGGCGGGCAGGGGCAGCATAGGTTGGATGGCTGCCTGCCCATGGATCGCCCGTAAGATAACCCACCTTATTGCATACTCTTGTATGGAATAAACCTGCGACAAGTTTTCCCATAAACAAAGTGTCTTGTGTCTTTATTCATGCACGTTTATCTATGGGAAGGTGGGGGATGTTGCCGGTATTGGGACTATGAACACACATTGCGTCCCGCGCCACTAATGGCGTTGTTGGGTTATGTCCAACCCGTGCAGAAGGGAGTGCGGCGGTTTACTGCAATTGCCCTCCTTATTGCAAAATGGCAGGTCTCCCTACATTGGGGTAGTGCACAAACCCCTACTGTGAAGGCCTGGCTCCGAGTTTTGATGTATTGTGACACCACAAGTGAAATAAACGCCACACTGCAACCAGCGGCGTCACCCCCAAAGGACATTTGGCACCCGCTGAAGTCTTATTTGCAGGCACACCCTCTAGAGACCGACTGAAAGCTGTACATGGGTATTGCAGTACGGGCATACATACACTGGAGGGGGAGAAGTTGCAGTGCCCTTTCTTCTTTGCCCTTTGCTGGTGTTAGTGTTAACTGATGATAAAGAGGGAGGGGGGTGCACGCATGCCTGTACAAGGGCTGCAGTCACTATCTGAGGCGTATTTCATGGAAAGGATGGTTAAATGTCTGGATACACCTTGTATATAAGGTGTATCCAGCCAATATAAGATATGTTAATTGCTAAATAGACCTATGCATGTGAGATATATCAACATGAGGAGGATGAACGATGAGTCTTTTAGTTGAGAAACTTTTGCTGAGACAATTATCATTGATATTTACGGAAGAACTCTATATCGTGTTTTTGTTGTTTGTGATTCCTTCATTTCCTTTTTTTCTTGATGCTCATTTTGAGAACTTTGTAACGGTGTTTATTGATATCTGTTGCACTGTTTATGTGCACTGCAAAATCTCAGTAAAGAAAAGTAAAAAAAAAAAAAGAATTTGATAATTCACAAAAAAATAACTATTTCTGGGTAAACCACTATTAGTTGGTGGTTCACCTGACTCACCCAACTCGCAGTTCTGCCACCACATTTAGGGGTGGGGGATCACAGGGCTTCATCAGCAGTGGCTCAGCTGACTCCGTTAGTCAAATCTCTTGACCAGATGGCACATCTACCACTGGGCTATAAGCCACTGTGGCACTTATCCTCCTCCATATATAGAATGGGGTGGCCATCATTTGATTTTCCTGTGTGAGGCCAGCAAATGAGGCATTATGGTGCCAGGAAAGGAAATCACACAATGGGCCCCACCCACGCACAGGGGCAAGCCAGCCAGCATGTCTGTGCCATTATATTTTGTTTTTCAATAACAAACTCCTGAAAAAAAAAACTAAATTTGCCGAGTGTATGCAAAAAACATGGAAACCACTCGCCAAACTCTTCACCTTCAGAGTAAACTTTGCAGCAACAGCTGGCCTGAAGGATCCCCAACAGGCAAGAAGGAATCTATAATAAGCCCAGTGGGGCTGGTAGGCCATCTTCCACCCTCAAAATAAGAGCATAAATGGTTTCCCCACCGATGTAATTTACACCTCTCGCAATCTTGAACAATCCAGGGACCGTACTGTAGCAAACTGAAAGGAATACAAAAAATGACAATAATTTTTGACAAAGAAGCACTTCCTCCACCTTCCTGGCTCATGGCACCAGGCCAGAAGGAAGTTTCCAACATGGCACATAAAATTGTGGACAGAATGCAAATGTTACATAAACATGGTATGCATTTTAAAATAAGCGTTATTATACTTTGCACAATTTACCCAATGTGCAAACTTGAATGTTTGTGGAACGTCAAGTCCAACGCGGTATATGGTTAGTTGAAATTCGCCATATTTTATACAGAGAAACTGCCCAATTTACTAATTTGTGCAGCCCTAGAGGTCAGTGGCATAGCTAGACCTTTTACCGCCAGTGGCAGTCCCTGCGGGTAAGGGCTGGGGGGGGTGCTGGCGATTCCTGCGTTTGCCGCCCCGCGACGGGCGCAGTGAAGAGCCCACCCCTTGCTACGCCACTGCTAGAGGTTTTACTGCAGGTCACTTTTCTACAATGCAACAATATTCATTGGTCTGATTGGAAGGAAGTATGACCTCTGAGGAGAGCTCCTAAACTACCACTGTGTGCCGAGCCCAGTTGGAGGGTTTGCAAAAGTGAACACAACCCCAGGGAAGGAAAAATCAGAACAAGCAGCAGGATGGAATCAGGACACTATTAGTCTATTATGTAGAGACAGGGGTTCCTTCATGGCAACCGTTGAATCTAATTCAATGCATAATTGGCAAAAACAGATTGCAACTGTATGTAATCAGTTACATGGAAAAGTGCCTTACTAGAAAAAAATGAATGTAGGCACTGGCTTTCCAAATACGGAATTACAAAGAAGAGCGCTGGAATGGCATTATTAGTATGCTACTTTGACAAGGAAATATTTTATTTTCTAATTCTGCCACTAATTGTTGTTTCACTTGAGAACAATCATATTGTGAGCCGAAATAGATAAAATGATTACCATTTGCAATTAGCTAATTACTTGGTGACTGCCTCATTCGATATTTGATATTCACAAATAAAATCCTGAAGGAATATAAGAGCCCTCTATTGAGATCTGTATTTAAGCTACTTTCAAAGGTTAAACATCTGGCAGGGTTGGCAAGAAGAATATTTCAATGATTTTCAGATCTCCAGGCAAAATTGAATTTTGTTAGATGAAGTACTCCCTGCACACTGAAAAAAAGACAATTACCTAATTAATGAAACCTATGCTTACCCTATAGAAGCTTCAGGCCTGAATGACAGCCCACCAACAATTAGAGGTTTATAAAATGTGAAGCACAGAGCTGGATGCCTGTAACTCCTTTTATTCTAATACTTGGAGACAATCCAGTGTGTTGTGCACTTTGCATAAATATTCAAACTTATTTTCTTGGAAAATGTTTGTCAGAATTGGGGTAACTGATGTGGCAAGAGTACCTCTAACTACTTAACAAATCCTCTCTGGTTACGTCAAAACACAGGTCTAAGAGAATCTCTGCTCAACCCCTTGTACCTGTGGCACAATCCCTGAATAAATGGGAGGTTACGTTCAAGCATTACCAACAATTTTGAAGTCAATAAAATAACACTATAAAATTCCCAGAAAAACGAAAGGTTCAATGAGCAAAAAGGTAACAATATCATTACAATAGATTATGAGAAACCAGAGAGATTAGTTTTTTTAAAATTTTAAGGCAGAAACCACCAAATAAAGGTAAAGGAACAATACAAAGTCCCTTCTCATGGTTGACCAGGACTAGGTGAGTATTAAGGCTGATGGTGATGGAGCAGGGGTCACTGGATTCAAGCTAGCATGGCTGATTAGGGGTGATACCCCAAAACTTGTCCCAGGATGCTTGTTTCTGGTCCATGGAGGACCTGGCCTGGCAGTTCAGGCTGGACTGTTCCCATGGGGAACAGGGTCAAGTCAGATTTGCATATGGCTGGGTCCAAACTGGGGTGTCATGGTGAGCAAAAGAACAATGGATTTAACACAGATCTCTTGACTGGGGGTGAGTGTTTGAAAAGTTTCAGCACTTCGTCCATCATCTTGCTGCGTTTGCAGCAGGGGTCATATACACCAGGTCATCCCAGTCAAAGTTTTTACATTTGGACTAGGGCCTTATTACGACTTTGGCGGTCCTACAGCGGATGGTGCAACACAGTGTTTGCTGTAGGACTGCCAGAGCCATGGTGCGACCGCCAGCCAGATTAGGAGTCAAATCATGGTCTGGCGGGTTGTCCTGCAGTGGTCTGATAGCTGACAGCGGCGGTCTGTTAGGTACATAGAAGAGCCTAACATGCAGACTGCCACTCTCAGAGCGCCGACTGCACCTTTCTGCACAGTGTGGCATGCATGCCACACCATGCAGGAAATGGGGGTCCAAACCCAGGGGGGCACTACATGTGCCACCCCCTGCATACACCCCCAGGTCCAGGAGAGTCAGGGGGCACTGTTAGGGCCCCACTTCTTGCCTCTCCACCACCCTTTTCATGGCAGGCTCACCGCCATGAAAAGGGCAGTCGACACGCAACTCCTAATATGCTTGGCGGTGCCACCGCTGCACCGCCAGTATATTAGTGTTCCTGACTGCTATGTGACTGCCTCAGGATCCTTAATCCCTGGTGGTCGCAGCCGTCCTGAGGTGGTCCTACAGCCACACTCATAATACTGCGGGTGGGTCTTCAGTGTGGCGGTGATCAGACTGCCACCACAAGTTTGGTGGTCATATGAACTGCAGAACTCATAATAAGGCCCTTAGTCTCTGAAATGGAAATCAAATTCTTCCAGCAGGACAAGGTTGAAGGCTGTGGCCACCAATAATCCCTCAAAGTCAGATACATCAGCATCAAGCTTCCACTGAAGCTATTGGTTTTGGTACGAAAAGCTCTGAGAGGGACAAACCTGGATTTCGTAGCCACCAAACGCACTTCCCTTGTCAGATAGATTAGCCGTGTCACCTCTCTCCAAGGCTTTTCCTTCAGATGTAGTCACTTTTTAGGAAGTCTGTGCTCCCTAGTGGGACAAAGCTGGAAGCTGTAGCTGGGCAGAGCTTTACAAGGGTGTACGGTTCACTGCGAGGTCCTATTGAACGAGTTTTCAGTCCAGATAAAAGCTTCTAGCATGATAAACCTGTTTTTCTTGCCGGGCTTGGCTGCTGCCTCCTTGTCAAGGACTGGATACTGACGAATGCTCCAATTCATTCCAATTCCAGTTTCAAAAATATCCAGGGTGAGCTTCAAGCCACAATCACTTTCCATGATAAGTATCATGTGTGAAAGAGAGGTGTTCATCGGAAGTCTTGCAGCAGTAGGAATAGCCAGCGGCACAAAAACCTCTAGGGTTGGAGGACAGTGATAACTCAAAACAGTGATGAAGATGGCGACAGGACCATGTCTGGCTAGAGAATATATAAAACCTCCATGAAAAGTCAAGGACAAATAGAACACAACAGGTGAGCATGGAACCTGCTGATACATACTATGGCCACATTGCAACACAGTGATAAGGAATAAAGAAAGTCCTTAAATAGTGCTTGCACAGTAAATGACAGAGTTCACATGGTGTGAGCCATTAGTGTTTGGGTAAAAGAAATGCATAAAATAGCACGCCTCCATCTTTGAACTAATGGATGGTACATGGAAAACCAGGACTGCAATTCATTTGCACAAAAGACTGCAAAAGTCTTTAGTCATGTAATAGCTCTAATTTTCAAGGAAAGCCAGGACGGTGAGTACTGGCCCTGCCCCCTTCTTCTCCAGGAAGCAACACAGAACTGTAAAATGGAGCAAGCTGGAGGCTGCTAGCTGGAGGACCCACCCTGCACCCAGGAGGGCAGAAGACCTGACCTCCAGAACACATGGGAGTTGAAATACCCCCAAGGAAATCTCCTTAACATCAGAGATAACCCTCTGTTGCAGTGGGCCTCCCGCAGGAAGCTGTCTGTACTGCAGTTTTCCCACAGGAGTTGTCTGGGGTTTCAGGTATAGTCAGTGAACTGGCACAACATTTCCTGAGAAAGCCTCAGAAACTTTGCCCTGGTATTCAAAAGACAAAAAAAAAATATCATAAAGTCCTACTTTTTTCAAAGAGCTGTAAAAGTTCCTCCTGGTCAGTCCTGAAGCCCCTGGCTTCACAGGGCAGGCTACTTTGCATCAGGTGTCTCCTTTCCCGGGTCTCCTGCAGAGTCCAGTCATCTGTGGCCAGCTGGGCATTCTTGAGATGAGGATCCTTTCTGCTTTTGGTGCCCCCGAAGCAGTCAAACAGGAAGCAAACAATTTTAAATTCAAACCAGGCCTTCAGAGCCGGCAGGATTCAGGAGTACTTGAATCCTTAAGAGACTTTTCTTCTGCCATAAGTAGTCTTCTACCAGCAGGTCCTTCAGTCTTCAGGTGGAGTCCTCCCAGGTTATGAAACATTCTGAGGAGGTGATGGGTGAAGTGCCAGTTTTATCTTGTGCACTAGTCAGTGACTGATGAAATTCTACCACCCAATCCTAACTATTTTCTTTTAGTCTCACGTCCGATCCCAGAGCTTCCTCTTTACCTTACTTCAAAATTATGCAGAGGCCTCTGTATCAAGAAGTCATGCAACATCTGCCACCAGGTGAGTCTGTCTTCAGCTCATTAGTCACAGCCATGTTTATAAGATAAGCTCTCCTCTCTTGTGACAGGGTAAACATTGGTTCTCTCGTCCACTGTGAATGGAGTCTGGCTATCCAGGATTGTCCTGGGACTGACTAGGAGAAGGCCTTCCTGATAAATGTAAGTCAAAAGAGGTAGTGTTAAGGCTGCCCTGTGTTCTGCAAACTGTTCCAGTGTAATTAAAAATAGCAAATTGCTGCTAAGTTGCCAGTAGTTGACATCCATCTGCTCTTCCTGGGGTTACAGACAAACTATTGTCCTCTGAGCCAGAGGCATTAACTTTCCCAGCCAAGAATGTTTATTCTAGCTCTAGAAAGGCTGAGTGGGGAAACTGTTTTCAGACTAATATTGCCACATTGCAATTAAAAGTAAGCGAGGTTCTCTGTGATCTGAACAACAACAGAACTCCTTTAAATCAATATTCTTCTCTCACATTTGTCACTTTAGCACACACATAGCATCAATAGGTCAGTTTAATAAGTCATTATCGTGAGCATGATTTCACTTTTTGTGTAACAGACACAATTCTAGGAAGAATCTGACCACAGAAAAACCATGGAAAACGAAAACGTATAGCTCTTTTATAAAAAAACGTAAGGGCGTATCTTTGATCCCCAAAAAAGAATTATGAACCAATGGAACAGGATAATGTCGCGTTGTAAGGTACTGCCACAAATGTAAAAAAAAACTGGTATGACACATATCAAGTTAAAGCAGCTTACCGATGATCAAAGTCTGTTAATAAAATGGTAGACTGAAAATAGCTTATCCCTGCGGTAGCCATCTTTCTTCGTATTTTTGTTAAAAAATCAATCCTTTCACCTTGCCTTTAAACTTCCTTTGACATTGACCCACAGTTATACATGCGTGAATTATAGACCCCTCCACCCCCAAGGAACAACCATCACCAGGGCTCTCCTCATCAAAGGCTGAAACTGTGCCACATTATGCATGATAGAATTGAAATTCAAATCTCTGTTATCTAGGGATTGAGTCTGGTTTTTAATTAGTCCAGTAGTATTGATCATGTCTCTGATTACTGTGTTCCTGTATAATTTTAATTGCACGAGTCCTTAAATATGTTCTATCTACTCAACACTGTGATAATGCACTAAATTATGTGGACTTATATTCTTTTGATCCATGATTTTGGCGCTCGTCGGAGTTCTTCTCCCAGGACATACATATGCAAACAACTTTCCGGTACCTAACTGTATAATCAGAGGCATAACACAACATTCCAAGTACACGATGCCCATCCTAATTTCTATCAACATCCTTCTGAAGACTAGCGGTCTCACTCAATTTTTTAAGAGCAGCAAAACATTAATAATTTTAGTGAGAAATGCACAGATGTGAAAAAAAGGAAGGTTCTTATAGTGTGAAGCGTGAAGACGTCAGTGTAGAATTAGTTTGTGATTATTTTCTCGACCATCAGATCAGGGAGTTGGGATGGTTAGGCCTGCAGGGGGCATATTTATGAATAGTTCACCTAACACAGCGCATCTAGGTAATTTGATGCGCTGTGTTGTGTCGATGGAAGAGAGTTCAACACCGCCCTATTTTCCAACATATTGCGCTGTTCGTTTCCCTCTATAAGCTGGTGCACTTGTGCCTGCTTTGCCTTATTCAGGCACCCTTGCACAATGGTTCAAGGGTGCCTGCATTATGGGCAGGATTTTTTTTTATGCAGCAGGGGATACTTTCCAGCACAAAGCAATTTTTAGAGGCATATTCCTCTTTGTATGTGTGCTGCAGAATGCAGCACATATGGAAAGAGGAAGTAATGAGAATAGAAGAACATATTTCTCCTCGTTATACCTCTGTTGAGTAGGCACACCATTCTGGCACGAGCCCGGGTTTACAAGTGTTTGGGTTTGCTTCAAAATACTTGGGTGTATGGGAATGCCCATGCTCCACCCATGTAACACCTACCCGACGCAAAGTAAAGCAAGGCAGCGCAATGCGCTATGCTGCCTTAGTTTGTCTTTACTAAACCACAAAAATCAACATGGCGTGGCTTACTAAATGCCAAAATGGATTTTGCGTCAGAAGAACTCCACAAAAGTGACGCATCCCGAAGCAAAATCTTAGTAAACCTGGGCTCAGATGTTCTCGCCAAAATGAGCCATTGAAAGTCATGCACAGAGAGAGAGCAATGGCTTTGGCATAGGATATTCTCCCACTTTCTGGTAGTAGACTCTTGGACTTGGCCCTTTTTGGCAGGTTCACCCCTAAACTTTTTGCCTTGTCTGTAACCTGGTGTTGGTGATTTTAGGCCTCTGAGCACTTTTGCACTGTGGTCCAGTGGAAAGTGCGTGCGCTCTCTGTGTGCTTGTGGTGAGATTGGCCTGCCCTCCCATAGGAATGCATGGGGGATAAGTGTGTCCATGGTAATTCCTGGTATGAGAGGAGCAGTGTGGTCAAGTCTGGTATGTATGAATTTGTGAGAATAAATGCTGCGCAATGGTGTGCGCAGATTTATTGTGACTGGTGTAGAAATGCCACTTTTAGAAGTTGGCATTTATGTGTGCTCTGTGTCTGCCTGCCTGATGTGAATTGCATGTCTGGCTTGTGAGTGACAGGGGCTGGGAGTGTGTGTGGCTCCAGGAGGGGCAGGGTGAGTCAGCGCAGGGCTGAATAGGGAGATCTGCATGTAGATGGGAGGGAGGAGTTGCACCTGGGACCTGAAGAGGGCTGTACCTTCCCTCCACAATGCTGGCTCCACCTCCTGTGGTGCGTCTGATGTCCCTGGCCTGTCCTGTGAAAGGGAGAGAGGAGCTGAGCAAAACAAAGTGCTCAACAGCTCCCCTGAACCAGTTGTATCTGGTTCCCCCATGCCCTACACTTTGAGACAAAGGAAAATGCTGTATAAAAGAAGGGGCTGTGACCCCATGAAAATGTTCAGTCTTGGTGTGCTGTTCCTGCTGGGGCGTGCTGCTGCTGGGGCCCAGGGGGGACTGCCATGAGGGCCTGCCTCCCTGGGCCCTGCCTTGCCCCTTGAGGACCTTTTGGGACCATTTGTTTGCTTCTCTGCAGCCTCCAGGACTTTTGGGCTGCATCTAGCGCCTTGTGAGCGCTTTATTTCTTTACTTTATCCAGGAGGGGAAGCGTGGGGGCTGCACAGCGCTAAGCTGCAGCCTCTGGTGAGGGAATCCCCATCGTAGGGATTCCCCCATGTGCCGGCGTAATTGCGGGTGCCCACCCCGCTTTAAGTTTTATTATCCTAGCGGGTGCCCACCCCGCATGGCCGCTTTGTTTACTCTAACTAGCGGGAGTCTACCCCTCGTTTGCCCAGCGAAAAGGAATGCCAAGATTTACCGCTGCAGCCCAGTGTGCACAGGAAGTCAGGCGACCTTGCCTGCCTGTGGGCGGGGTGTCCGGCGGAAGCGGGAGGCGGCGAACGTGTTAGCATGGCCCAGCAGGGCTCCCGTATGCCGGTGGGAGCCCTGTGCGACGTTCACAAAGTCCCGGGTCCCAGGAGGGGGCCCGGGTGAAGTGAGGAGTGCGGCCGGAGCAGGAAGCGACCGTGCAGTTTTCCAAGCGGGGCTCCCGTGGTGAAGAGGGAGCCCCACAGGCCGCCGCAAGGAGTCCAGCCCCCAGAGAGCCCAGTGAGTGGGGGAGCGTCTCCCTTGCACGTGCCGATCAAGGCACAGTGTCTGAGCGGCTCCGCCTGGCAGCGGGCCGCTCCAATGAGGTGGCCATGTTAATTTTAGTTATGGGCCCCGAGGGCCCCAGTGAGTTGAGCACTTCAGGGCACAGTGACAGTGGCCAGAGCGGTCCCGCCGTTGCGGGCCGCTCCAACGTGGGGGAAATTCTTGAACCACGAGCCCCAGAGAGGGGGTCAGGTCACCTTCCCCAGCTGCCCCGCGTGACAGTGGGCAGCTGCAACGATCTGCAGCATAGTTGTGGAGGGGGCCCCAGAGGGGGTCCCGTGGTGCCCGTGCCTACTCCTGTAATGTTTTGGGGGGCAGTTCTTGGCTCGCAGAGCCCCAGTGGGGGCTTAGAGGGCATCTGTACTGATCGGGGCACATTGTCGGTGCCCATTGGGCTACAGTTATTTTTAGTACCAGGGCTTGCTTGGTGACCTCAGCTGTGCCGCCGTAGCAGGCAGCTGCAACGTTCTGGACATGTGTTTAGAGGGCACAGTAAGTTCCAGGCCTTTTTGATTTCACAGCTGCCCAGCAAGTAGTGGGCAGCTGCAACGTTTAGGCCGGTGCAATGGCGCACTTTTTGCTTTAGCTGCAAGTGGCAGCTTAGCGCCCTGACTTTGCTGGACATAGGGCATTTGAGCCCCTAGAGAAGGCCAGTTGGCCTAGGGGCAGGTTGGTGACTTTGGAAGAGCGCCAGGCTCTACATGATTGCGTAATGTATTTATGCCTACTCTGAAAGTTGCCAAGAATGATTTAGGCCCATTGCGTAATGTGTTTATGCTTATGAGGTTATTGCATAATGTGCTTATGCAGGTGAGGCCCAATGCGTAATGTGTTTATGCTAATGAGGTTTGGGCCTAATGTGGTTTATGTCTAATGCTAATAGGATAATGCTTAGGTCGTTATGGTACCAGTAGTTACTGGTTGTGTTTTATATTTGCATTTACTTACCTGTTCTGATGGTTCTGACCGTGGCCCGATTGGCCTGGTCCTGTATATAATTCCCCTGTGAATATTGCCCGTGCCAGTTGGCACAGTGTAAATATGTGATTACGTTTCTAATGTGTTTTATGATAATACAATGGCTATTTTTTATATAACCTTGTGTGGAGTTCCTTTTGTAGTGTGCCTAGTGTGTTGCTGCTGTGTGTGTGTGTTGCGCAGACGCTTTACACATTGCCTCCGGGATAGGCCTGACTGCTCGTGCCAGGCTACCAAGGGGGTGAGCAGGGGTTATCTTGGGTGTGTAACTCCCTTGCCCTGACTAGAGTGGTGGTTTCTGCCTGGCTTTGGCGCAAGCCTTAGCCAACCAGAAATCCCATTTCTAACATAGACAAAGCGCAATGCTTTCCTATAAAGGGGTGGTAGGGATGATAAACATAGAGAAACAGAATTCAAACATTAGACAAACAATACTCTCTGCCCGGATTGATAAAAGGATAAAGAAATAACACAATTTTCATAAACTGGAACAAATTAGGAAAACCAGGCTTGGTTTATAAAAAATGATCAAGCCTTAGAATGTAGACATGAGGAACTCCATACATGGTTCGCTCACTCTGTCTGGCTGGTATGCAACCTCGTCTCTCAACAGCAACCTGCACTTTCCTATATCAAAGAAGTAATTGAAAGCAACATGCAGTGCGTTAGTAAACCTAAGAAAAAATAAATCACCTGTAAACTGTTCTGGGGGATGCAAGAGAGATTTAGAAAAAGTTGACTACCTGAGTAACTTGCTCCAATGACGACCAACTCTGCGCAGGACTCTGGAGACTCACGAAGGTTTAATGCACATTTTTAAAATACTCAAACCTTAAGCTGCACATAGGAACTTGGGACGATTGAACTTATTTGACATTTCAAATACATTTCCATGCAACTCATGCATACTTTACTCATTCCACAAGATTCAATTTTATGCTATTCTTATGGCGACACACAACCATGTTTTATAGCCATATACATACCTAATATACACAACGCACGTGCCTAGAGTAAACCATGTAGTGAAATGTTGCATTATTTCCCCAAAACTAATCCTTCTGCACTACTTATGGATACTGGCTTGACTGTTTCCTGTTTCAACCACATTTTGCACAACATACACCATGTCCATGTGTAACATGGGTGGGGGGGTAGTGTAGCAAACTAAGGCTGATGAACGTAAATACTTTGATGTCTCTAAATGTAATTAGAATTGTATGCCCTGGCCCCTTGGTCACAAATCTGACCCTCTCCAGAGTACGGCTAGTTTAAAGCCCATTTGGATTTTAAGTACACAATTTTCATTTGCTAAGCACACATAACACAGAAGTAGCACAAAAATACATATATTACTATTCTATTTTGGGGGGAGAATCATGTACACCATGTGAATACGAACGATATGAATTTTCTGAAATATACGTTTTAGTGCTCGAAAAAAAGTTTGCCTATTTTTGTACCTAGTCTTTGATGAGGTTGGAAAGTAAAATTGACACTGTTGATGAGTCACCACATTTGATGAACAATAATCAGGTACTGTTGATTGCTTTCCCGATAAAACTGCCTTATGTTGGCAGGTTTCATCCTTCTCTACAAAGTCTATTTGCTAACTTCCACAAAACAAGTGTTTTATATGTTCAACAGGTGTTGTGAGCAGAGGGAATCCCTTTAATGTAGCACTTGGCTCCAGGTTCCGAAGGGCTAAAATAAGTTGCAGCAAATAATTGCACGACTTTGGCAAGGCAAACTCATTAATCCAAGAACACTCACTTGCACCACAGCAATCACAGATGTTATTTCCAGAAACTGCTCAGACATTTCTGTAATTGGGGTGCCCTGGATGTCAGGGAAAGCGGGCCCATGGAGATCAATGGCCATAAATAGTCCATAAAGGCCAAAGCTAGTCCTATATTGGTTTTCTTCCATTCAGCACAGGGCCAGCAGATGTGTGTGCAAATCTTACGATGTTCTGTGCAGGATTGGTCAACTCTAGGAAGATGTGAAGCTGCAAAGTTTTTTTTACATCCTTCCCATATTTCAGGCAAAAATTATGAAAAAATACTCAAAGGTTGTAATGTTGTATGTGATTTCAAATTCAACTAAAAATTGTGACTTTCATATTTCTTTACATTTGTACATCTTTGCCCTGTCAGTGTTGACTCACTCGTGAGGAAAAGCAAAGCAAGGTATGAACTTGTGTACTAAAAGCTCATGTGTTTCCAGTGCAATGCGTCTTTCACAGTACTCATAAGAAAACGGCAATTCCAATTGTAGTGCTAATTAACTCCCGCAAGAAAAAACCCTAATTTTGGTGAAGGGAAATCGTGCAAACCACATGATGGTCAACAATCAAGAATATAATGAAAACTTTACACATGCCAATTCTTGACTTTTGTATAGATCAGTTCTAGATGGAAGTGATACAACCAATATGCTATAGCCTAGCAAATGGCATTAGCAATAATGCCTTGATAAGAGTGATATTTGCCACAATTACAAGTCTTTTTCCATACACTACGGGCCCGATTCACAGAACTAACTTAAGACAAAATCCTTAACTTACTACCATTTTGGTATTCACAGAAGGCATTTACTCATTTTGGTATTCACAGAAGGCACTTACTTACTCATTTTGTGTAACTTACTCATTTTGAGTAACTTACTCATTTTGTGTAACTTGATCATTTTGGTATTCACAGAAGGCACTTACTCATTGATGAGTGAGTGCCGTCTGTGAATACCAAAATGAGTAACTTACTCATTTTGAGTAACTTACTCATTTTGTGTAACTTACTCATTTTGGTATTCACAGAACGCACTTACTCATCAATGAGTAAGTGCCTTCTGTGAATACCAAAATGAGTAAGTTACACAAAATGAGTAAGTTACTCAAAATGAGTAAGTTACACAAAATGAGTAAGTAAGGGCCTTCTGTGAATACCAAAATGAGTAAGTGCCTTCTGTGAATACCAAAATGGTAGTAAGTTTAGGATTTTGTCTTAAGTTAGTTCTGTGAATCGGGCCCTACACTGTCACACTCTGCTGAAAATACAATGACGGTTCTACAGTAATGCAGGAAACCGCTAGCAACAACAATAAATCCAAGTAATAACACTAGTGAGCGATTTGAGCATTCCACTCAGCTTCCAACCTGAGCAATCATGCTGCATTATCATAAAGAATTACCTTGGACACACTTGAAAAAGTACCATGACTTTTCAAAGAAGGAAATAGTAGCCAAATGCGACAAAGTCTACCAAGCCACAAAACATGTTACAGCATATGTAACTATAACTGTAAACATCGCAGAAATAGTATTCAGGAAATACAGAAATGTACTTCCGCATACAGCCTGAAGTCAGAAAAGTCATTAATCTTCTAATGTAGAGCTAATTTAAGCTACTGATGTGTATTGTACTGTAAGGTTTTTAACTGATCAAGTACATATACTTACATTGAAATTGTAAAATGTTGTTTGTTTGCTGTCGGCAAAGAACTCCAAGTTTGAGGTGCATTCTGGAATTGATATATGGTACATTGTTTCTGAAGAAATAACAACAGCTTCAGCATTAGCAACGTTTAATAGTATTCAAACATTTGACCCCCCTGGGTATTCACAACAACGTTTTCATTAAATTGATGAGCTGTTGCTCTGTGTCCAACTTTGCAGGCTTCCTCTGGATTGTTGGGTTCAGATCTGGAGTACTCAACTGACGCATTGTGTTAGGTCCTTCCTTGGATGATAGACCACTTAGGAAACTCTAAAATTCAGTTTTCATGAACTAAAATAAAATATTGCCTCCCATTCTAGAGGATTCAAGTCAGGGAAAGGAAACAGTGCTTTATATTTAGGAGACCTCACCTGGCATAGTGCGTCCAGCATGATAAGCCTAATCTCAACTATTGTGACCAGCTGTGGATTCACTTTTGTGTTCAGTTATGTGAATTTCATCTTATCTTTTGAGAACTTTGGTGGAACCCTAACTCTGATGGACTCATCGAACTATACAGTTCAGTTGTGTGAGTTTATGTCCAGTTTGATAGGCCACTTCTAGCATAATTGACTGCACTCAATGCCAAAACGGAGGTGTGGCATGGGCCCAACTGAGTTGCATCATAGGCATAAATGACCAGTTCCATAGCATGTTAAGCAAGGCCTGACAATATTTGCTAGACAACGTAACATTTGAGCAACAGCCTAATATTCATTGGCCAGACCCGAGCAGAAGATCACATCATGACACAGACGGCACTAATTTTGTTTTTATTTGTGGCACACAAATCATAAAAGGCACTTACTTGGACAATACCTGTGATTGACATTTTATATTTGGTAAAGGTTTTTAAAACCGAGTCTATTTCTATCTCCTGGCTTCATATTTAAGCACATGTCTTATGATAGATATTTCTTCTGATACACTTTGCATCAATTGCCCTATGGCATAAACATATGACTTCTGTGTATGCAGGTTTTTTTTCTCAAGTGCATAATTCCTTGTTGACTTATGAGTACATTTGCCGTAGTAGAGTATTAATATTTCTTCATACTAAGGCAAACTTTATAGCATTGGATTTTTTCTTGTGGCCCTTCATCCTTCTTTATTTAAAAGAACAAGTTAGTAAACATCTATAAACTTTCCCACTTGGATTATGTTTTCTCCAAAAATATTTTGAGGAAGAGTTTCCCTTAGCCTCCACGTAGAGTATTGAGCTCAATTCCTACACTTGCTTGCCCAGTACTATATGGACCAGAAATTACATTATTTTCTAGTGTTGCTTTTGGTTTGCAGTACCTCTCTATGGAGGAGAATATTATGTATCTTCTTTACAGTAGCTGAAGATTAAAATTAAGAAATATTCATATCTGTGGAAGATAATGATAACACAAACACAAGGCTCGATGGAAAAGAAAAGACATTTACTTTTGGAAAGAAGGTAATCAAGATTTCATACTTTGTGATGAGTCAAGGCAAAATGCCATTTAACTTTTGAATTTCCTCAGGAGATATTGGTTCGAGAGAGTTGGATAAACAGATCACAAATCAATTTCATGGAAAAATGACAAACGTTTAGAAAGTGATCATGCAATAAATCCTTTGGGAATTTGTGGATTCAAGCCTTTAATGATCCAGGTTCCTATTTGCCAGGAGTTTCAACGGTCTACATAGAGGTCAATATTGTATTTTGAGCTAACATCAAATATGGGGATTCACTTGTGATCTAAATGCCACTTTGCAGTTTTAGAGGCATACTTTGTGCCAATACTTGAGTTTTATATCCTTGTGTGCATACTTTTCTAATCAAAGATGGAAAAGAATCAAATGAAAAGGTTATAAAAGTATTACAGGACTGTCACAAACAGATAAATGGGCATGGTGAATCAACAATAAAATTATTTGTCTTGCCGTGAAGGCTTTTCACATATAAATACCAGACTGATATTTCTAGCCATATAAAAGTGGGTGCAGAAGACAGTAGGCTTGCCATGGAATCTCTTGGATTTTCTCCACATATCCTGCTATGTGGTCAGTGAGAATCAGATGGATGTTCATTTAAATTAATCCCAAATGTAAAGAACATGCACTAATTGAAAGAGGACCTTCTCTGAAGGGAATGCAATTTAGGGACAATTTCTTTGAGGGATGGCTAAATATGTGGGGGCTTTTAAAAGCATTTTAGTGACATAGGGCAATATATACGAAAACATTGTCCCATAGACACAGAATAGGTAAACCCTTAGATGCATGTGGCCCCTAGAAAGATATGTGTGCATTGTGTAAAAAGTGCACTTTCATTATTTGTACCTCAAATAATGCAAATGGTCCTGCATAGCAGTAACCCTAGGTGATGAGTTGAATGAATAACAATTATACCACTTCCGCTTCTGGTCACTTCATTTAGATTTGTGTATACAGATTTAGGTACAGATGAGTTTGAACAAGATTTGAGTTTATTTCTCCACCTGCATTCAGTTCGAAACATTCTGACCTCTGACTGAAACCTACAGTCTTCCCATCAATCAACTTCTAATTCACTCTGTCTAATGATCCTAATGATGGTTGGTAACAGCTCCACAAATTAAATATGTTTAATGTATGATCTACAAACAAACTTCATTCAAATGCCACTTTGAATATGAAATTCTGTTTTTGATTAACATAGTAATTATGAAATTGAAACTAGTAAATACAGTTAGATTTACAGTATTACTTGTAATAAATTGCTCAGATTGCATATCAATGTCACAATGCCACTGATTATGGGAAATTAATGAATGAATGAACGAATGAAGGAGTTTTGCACAATTAGGATGCCCAGATTTATTCCTTGAACTGGACAAAATAACTAAAGCAGACCTAGTGTGGCGCAGATAAAAAAAAAATATTTCAGTGAAGGGTAAGTAGGGAAGCGGATGAATTACAAAAGAAGTCAGTGCATACAGCTGTAATTCTAAGAACCACAGTATTTATGGAACCTTAGCTGACATGTGTACAACCTTGGCGATGGAGCCTTACCTATCATTTGTACCTGCAACCTTTGATAGATTCCTTTTAACTAGGCTCAGACTGGGTAATATACATAGACTAGTGTCTTTGCCGAAAATGAATGACTGGTCGCGCGATTTATCATCATGCCCTTGTGACAACATTTCTGATCAGTCTACTATGCATCTAGTCCTGTTTTGCAAATTTTATGTAGAGCCAAGGAAAGTCTGGATCATTCCACTTTTAAAAAATCTAGGGCTTAGACAGTGCCGACCAGCTATGTTTTTACTCCAGCTATTGGAAAATGAGCATATAGCATGGAGATTAGCAAAGTTTTTAAAAAAGGTGCTTCAAATCAGGAAATGTATTACCATGGAGTTGTAATTGTCGCATCATGTTTTAATTGAAAACGAATTGTATTTTTACCTGACATATAGTTGCAAATTTTATGAAATGTAATTTTTTATAACTTTTATATGCTTTTATGTCTGTCTTAAAAAGCAGCCGAATAAAGCTTTCCTTGACTTGACTTGACATGTGTAACAAACAACATCCATCAGTTTTTCCTAATCAGTTTTAGATTAAATCTATTACACAGAGTGATAGATCAACAGTATAAGTGGAGCAAACTGGATATTTTGCCACCGTGCTCCTGCGATAATTTTTCCGTCAAAGACACAACCCACATTATTTCATTTTGTGAGCACTTTATTGATTTACGTAAACGATTTATTCTCCCACTCTCGAGAAAGTTTTGGGCTGATCCCTCAAGTGGGGATGAGGAAAAGGGGGGCGTCACAAAACACTTTTTCCCCCATGCATTTTGTATAGAAAATACCCCATGCATTTTCGATAGGAATAATTAGAAAATTATACAGAAAAAAACTGTTGAACAGAACTACAACAAATTTGGCAGAAAGCTAAATATTTACTCAGAAGGTGTGCTTTTTATGATTTGGTGTAAATCTGTTCAGTAGGTTTTAAGAAATTAATGTTAAAAATGTATAAATATATTCACAGTTGGTCCCACAGGAGTCCAGAGAATTACAAAAATAAAGCATTCTAATTGGCCAAGAAGTATTTTTTCCCCATGGCTGTCTTGCACTAATGGTAGCTCATACGGCGATCGGCTGGCTGCAAACTGAACAAAAATGTTGCGCCTGCCATGAAAGGACTTAGGGAGTAGGTCCCCATGTCCTGCACATAGAAACGAAATAAGATATAAGGATGCAGGGTAAGTGCACCCAGACCCTATGGACCTAGTGGTGGGGTCCCAGAATGACCCTCCTTGGGACCCCATTTAAAAAACCATATCTTGTGGCACCTGAGATCCCACAGAAGTTCTGCAGGAGCCAGCGCTAGCCCCATCTACTCCTTCAGGAATCTCTTGGGAGCTAGCAAAACCCCCTATGGCTCTCACGAGAGTCCACGCGATCAGGAAAACAATTTAAAAAAGGAAGAATAGGTGGTGGTTGTCTGTGGGTGGCAGCCCGCTAATAGGGGCTTAAATGCCTGTGTCCAGAGAGAGGGGTTGGCTGCCCGTAGGGGGTTGGGCACAGACCCCGCATTCAACCCCCCTGAGGCACACACCCAAACGCCATGCGCAGTGGGTTGGCTGCACACATATCATAATGAAATAATACTTTACATTAAAAAAAAAATAGCAATTCACTGAATACCTAAATGTTAAATTGGAGTTATATGTAAGGGAGGTAGTAAGATTTTAACTTACATAAAAAAACCTTAGAAATTCACAGAAAAAGCGCTGCTATTTAAAAACGAATACAAAACCACTGAAATTCACCAGTTATACATAAGTATAACTTGCACCACTATGATGCACTGTTCTGTTTCCCTTACCACCACGGAAAGGGATTTGGGCATCCATTTTTAGGAGCATATCTCTGAGCTTTTCCAAGGGTTGGAGAGCCGTTTGTGAATGCTTGTAATCAGAGCTTAATTTGTAAAATAATAAGTGCCAGGGCCCTGACCAAAAGACCACTGCAGCTTGCACCACCTATTGCCCCTGACATCGCTGCCTATGACAGTGCCAAATCACTTACTAACCATCTCTCTCGCCTGCAAGCGCGACAGTTCAGATTATTCCAGGTCCCCAAAGCTAAAGGAATGGCTGAGGAGGCAGGTATTAGTAATTTTTTATGTATATTGTATTCATAAACAACCATTGTATTGCTCCTCTCTAAATTAGCTGAGCAGAGCCCCCATGTGGCAGACTGTCATAAGTGTGGTGTTGACCATTAAGGGCCAGTGCCGAACACCAGAAACCAATTAAGTGCCGGTGCTGAGCACCAGAAAACACCGGCTCAAATCAAGCACTGGCTGACAGAAAGCTCTGGGTGGCACCTAGTTTGGACGAGAGCCAGGCTGAGGTTCCCGGTTGTCAGAGAGTCTCAGGGGCTACGTCCGTGCCCTCTAACAGAGGCACATTCTTTGTCTTCAGAGTCGGCAGTGGATAGAACACAGTCTTCTGTCCAGCTGGGCATGTAGGAGGTCAGGCAGGCACTGGGATCTGGCTAAAAACTTACTGCCACTCTTAGAAAGTTTCCATTGTTCTTCCACAGGCAGAACTCTGGGTTTTGGTCTTAAATCTCCCTAGGTGGTCAGATGCACAGAGCGCAAGAACCTGGGGTGGTGGCGGGTGGTGAACCATTTCTAGTATGAAGGGGAGAAACGGTGGCACCCTGAAGCTTGGAAGAAGAGATCCTCTATATAGTTGGGTGCAGTGCCACTGATGTGCCTAGCATTGTGGTCCATGAGGCAAGACATCATCCTTGACATGGTGCAGAGAGGCAGCAAGTAATTACATTTCAAGAAGTCGTGGCTGTAGCGTCTGTAGGAAGGTGGAATCTGACTGCATGTTTACCCCCACTTTTTTCCTGGTGTTTTGCTGGTTTTTGACCAGTCTGACTGGGATCCTGCTAATCAGGACCCCAGTTTATCTGCTTTCTCCCTAAATTGGTTGTGTTTGTACTTTAGGTACACTTCAGATTGGATTCTGGGGTACCCTTATCAGTCCCTAGTATATGGTACACCATGTACCCAGGGCATAGGTACCCCAGAGGCCTCCCAGGGGCTGCAGCATGTATTGTGCCACCCCTGAGAGGCCATTCAAAATGACACCACAGGTCTGCTACTGCAACCTGTGTAAGGAGGTGCATGCACCCCTTACTTAGATATAGGTTACCTATATCTATTCTAAATCACTACACATATAAACCTATCAGTCACCCCTATGGCAGGCCTTATCAATCCTGAAGGCAGGGTGCTGGGTTTTGTGTGAGAGGGTGCCCCTGCATGAGCAGAGCCCCTCTGCAGCCTTTGGAATCTATTCTCCGGGGTTGTTTGTGATGCAGCCAACCATATATACTTAAGTGCATTATAACCTCGCGGTAAATGCTAACTTTAAAACGGCTGCTTAGAAACATGTCGTGTTTGGTGTCAAACACCTTGGAATCATACCTCCACACCAGCAATTGGTGTGGGAGGTATGATTCCTCCCTTGTAGTACCACTACTATGGGGCACCGGTCTACCCGGTACCAGCTTTCTCGACCTGGGCAGCACAAAATGGATGCTGCCAGCCACAGACACGAGTCTGCCCTCCTGCTGCTGAGCCAAGCTCGAGCAGAGGAAGGCCTGACAATAGGTTTCCTGTCACAGGGAGGTGTGACCACCTCCCAGACAGGCTTTAGTGTATTGGGGCTGGGTGGGTGCACTCTTAGAGTGCCAGAAAGTCTGCACTGGGGGCACATTTGGTGTCCCCGTGCATAGTCCAGCTCAAACCGGTTGCAGGAGCCATTGGCTCCTGCTCTGGCGCGAAACTGGACAAAGGACATGGGTGTAGCCACCCCTCTGTCCTGACCCTCTCCTAGGTGGGTCCCCAGAGTTAGTCCAACCCCTTCCTTGGGTATAAAGTAAGAAACCTGACTACAGGACTTTAGATTTTACCTGGACTAAACTCTGCAAGCAGAAACCAAGTACTTCGACGGTCTACACTTCGCTGGACGACAGAAGAATCTCCCTTGGAGTAAAGGAGTTACTCCCCTGCAGCAGCAGGCACCTAAATGCACCTAAATGCATCTGACCGGTTTTCATCTCCCGAGTTCCTGAGGACTCCGAAGATTTCTGCAACACAGGAGGTAGGTTCCCGAGCGTCGCTGAGGGTGATCTGCTCTCTCAGCAATCCTGAGACCAGTATCCCTCGTGGGGACCGTGCAACCCGAACCCCTGTGCACCGTGTAATTTTGCAGCAGCATATGCTTTTCGGCAATCCCTGAGGCTGTGCTTTGGACTACGTGTAGTCCCAACCCCGAGCAGTATTTCCACCAAAGATCTCCGGCCTCCACTCCACGAGTGCTCTGTGGGCTGGTGTTTTGTGATTCAGCTCGAGGTCCCTTTGCGATCCCTGGTCCGTTGGCCTGTGGGTCCTGGCGAGGGTCACTTTGACTTTCCTTGGGCTTCCCTGGTTGCTCCAGACGTGCCTTGACTCCCCATAGCTTGGAGAGTCTCCTGGACCTTGCTGGTCCATACTATCACTTGTTTCCTCTGCCCGTGTGGGTTGCCTTTGCCAAGGCTTGTTGGTGTTCAATCCGGACACTGACCCCTCAGCACTCGACATCCTTTGTGGGACAGCTCACCTCCGGACTTTGGTTGTCGTCAACGTCTCCTGGTCCCCGTGGCTGCAGAGTCAAGCATCCTATCTTCACACCTGAAGCACCCGACATCGGTGGGCATTCGTCTATCGAGCCCCTGGTCAAGTGAAGTGACCCAGACTCTGTCCCCTCTGCTTTCAGGTTCTTCTTACTCCGAATCCAGGCTTGGATTCCACTGGGCACTTTTCATCTCCCCGGCAGCAGCACTTCTTCGCATCACGCCATTGAAAATGACAAGGGTTTCCGACACCACTTGACCCCTATGCACCCGGCTCCTCTGGGATAGGTAACATGGGTACCTCAGTACTCACAAGGGTGCTGGCCTTAATACCTTCTATGTTCCAAAGGGTTTGCTTGAAGTCCTCTCCGAAGTGTCCTTAACTTGTGATTTTCCAACCGCGACTTTCCCATAGAGTTGTACGGAGCTCGCATCTGTGTTCCCAAACTGCAGCCGTCCTCCGTGGGCTCCCTGTGTCACTCCTGTGGGTGGTTCCTTGGGATCCCAGCGATTCTACGTGCTCTAGGCTGCTTGAGAGAACTGCAAATGCGCGCGCGCTTTTCTCGCAAGAAAATGCGCATGCGCAGTTCTCTCAAGCAGTACCTGTATGGCGAGGAAGAGGAGGAGGGCAGCCGGGGACGCCACGGTAAACAGGTAAGTGGTTTTTACTTTTTTTAAATTACTTGTAGCTTATATCTTAGTAGGGGGGTGGAGGCGGACGGCGGGCCAACTCCGCTGCGGAGTGTGCGAAGATTTGCATACTCCGCATTCTCTGCGGAACGCGGAGTAGGCAAATCTCCGCACACTCCGCGGGCGGAGCGGAGTTGTCCGCCCACGATTAACTCTAACACCTCTCCTGCATATCACGTAGTTCCTGGTTAGAATCCATCCAGAACCACCAGGGTCCTAGTGCCCATAGCATCAGTATGCCTCAGTGGCACTTGCACATTAGCAGCACCATGTAGTTATTGAATCACTCCGCAGACCTGGCTTCTATGTTCTGACACTTCTGTTCGTCTTGTGCCCGTACCGTGCTCAGTTCACTCTTATCCCAAAGCAACGGTCCCAAGATGCTGCAGGAGTACCAAACTTTTGGCATTTCTGCCTCAGAACTAAAAAAAACTGTGGATCCATCAGCGAACAGCCTCCCCCACACCCTGACTAAACCAAGACAGGTAAATGTTCTCTGCCATCATCTGGGCAATTGAAGGTGAGTGCTCTGAAACACCCTCCCCCTACTCCTCTGGGCTAGAGTTTTAGGTGTCACTGGTTTTAATTAGAAGATAATTTGGTGCGGGGTGATTTTCCAAGCAGACTTCTACCTGATTGCTCCCTCTGAAGTTGTATGGGAAGAAATGACAAAAGTCAGCCCAACTGATCCTGTGCCCCTGCGCAGAGCATCTTTGAGTAGTGACACCTCTATGTGAGTATCACATTCGCTCAGTGCATAATTTGTAAAAACAAAAGTAAGTGCCAGGGCTCATCTCGGAGACCACTGCAGCTTGCTACACACATTGCCCTGTTAGCTCTGTCAAAGACAGTATCAACACAACTACTCACCATCACACTCCTACAAGTCTGACAATTTAGCCTATTCTCGGCCATCCACAGCTATAATAATGGTGTGAGTGGCAGGTAATGTTCTTTTTTTAATGTATATTGACTTATTGAACCCTGTTTTGCTCATCTCAAAATTAAACATACAGTGCCCCCATGTGGCGAATTGTCACTAGAGCCGGTGCTGACAATTAAGTGCTGGTGCAGAGCACCGGAAACCACTGGCTCAAATTAAGCACTGCTTGTAATAACAGTATTATGTTTGTTGCCAATCTCAAACTCACATGACTAACCATGCCTTGTAACACCCTCTTCCCCTCCCTTGTGTTGGTGGCAATCTTCTGTGGTAGTGTGAAGGGTTAGCGTACAATTACTGAGAAGTAATTGCATTTACAACTGCTAGGTTAAGATTTATAAATTTCTAGCCAGTCTAAATCTGACAATTTTCAGTTGTTAATGTATGTTTAATCTTACAAATCACTTTATGAATCAGGTCCAGAATCTTTTCTGTTTGCTATCATCGATAATTGTCTTCAGGTAAGCTTATATATAAAGATAAAGAGGGGCATATTTATTAAATTAGTGGCACAGGGCAACGCAGCAAGTCTGTTTGCTGCGCTGCCCTGTGTCACTGGGAAAGGGCAGGAATGTGTCGTATTTATCCAATATGGATAATTCCTGTCCTTTTTCCTTGCTCTGGTGCCGTTTTGGCAGCCTAGCACCAACTCAGGCACTCTTGCACCATGGTGCAAGAGTGCCTTAGTTGCATGCAGGATTGTATTTGTGCAGGAAGGTGCACCTTCTTGCACAAAAACAATCCTGAGAAGCTTTTTCTTCTTTCTTTGTGTACTGCAAAATGAGCAGACATAGAAAGTGGAAACAAATGAGGAGAAATAAAGATATTTCTCCTCATTACGCCTCATCTGAGGAGGCGTAAGATTTTAGCACATTTCCAGGTTTACAAGTCCTTGTAAATCTGAGAATGCGTCCAAAACCATGGGAGTTGCATGGGAACACCCAGCGCAAAGCTGCGTTGCCTTACTCCATATTTTTTAAGCCATTCAAAGACACGCAAAGTGGCTTAGTATGGCTTCATATATCTGACTGAGAGGCTTGCGTCACATATGTACCACTTTGCTTGGTGCAAACGTGATGCAAGACTCTCATAAATATGTCCCAGAGTTCCTTTTTGAGGTGTTCTGCAATTAATGTAGACGAAGAACATGGAATGACAGTGCTTAGGTCTCAAAGCAATACATATTTGTATCACTGCGTCAGATATGGTGCACCGACCCATTGTTGGCAACTGCCCTGACTATTTCAGAAAAAAAATGTGTTCAAAACTAAAGCAAACAAACACATCTCAACACAAAGGCATCCAGACCTGTATACCCCCTATAGTCTAGGGAGAAACATATACACTTACAAAAACAAAGTTGTCCACATTAATTGTAAAAACACAAAAGTTTCAGTTCATTGCAACAGCCTTAGAATATGCACCTAACTTGTGCTTTAACAATCCTTTTTCATTTACAAAGAACTCTTTCAGTATTAACAGTGTCCTGGCATGCCTCTTTCTCTCCTAGTGCTACTGTCCCAGACAGGAAAGAACAAGAAGCAAGGCGCAGTTACTGCCAGCCTTGCATCTCGTAAGCAATAACTATAAGTACAAAGTGCGTGTTTAAGCACCGCTTGCAGGTTTTCAAAACACATAAATAAAACGCATTGTCATTTACAATGCCAATAGCTCAAAATCTCTCAAATGTGAGACCTATTGCATTGCAAATGCTTGTGGAGCTCTGAGACGGAGGCGGCAGCAGCCATAAGAAGACAGGGACTGTGACGCCAAGCCATGCGTTTCAAAAGCAGGAGGGAGGAGGAGGCAGCTGCAGCCACAACAGACCGCGGTCTTTGAATGCACAGCAAATGTGGCAAGATAAGAGCTAGATTTACACCCCTGTTTACAAGAGAGCTCTGTAAACCACAAGCACCGGTCTCGGTTTCTCCAGCCTAAAGAAATAAATAGTGCTCACATGCTCTGAGTAACAATACATGTAGCAGAGGCAGTCCTTGGAAATGGGCGGAGCTTTGAAATCCCATATCCTGATTACAGCATGTCTCACAGAGACAGCACAAGCTCTGCCTAGGCGAGACCTAAAAAGCACACAGACACATGTTTTGCTTTTTCTAAAATGCGTTATTGCCATAGTAACGCTGCCACTGTTTACTGATCAAAGTGCATATGCTTTATTAACATTAATAAGTGCATTTACTCTTGATTCTTATTGATGATTGCATTTATATACAAAATTATGGTGTTTTTAACATGCAGTTTGTTGATCTTGAACCTTTGAACAACCCAATAGACTTACCTTACATTTTTGAATGACCCTTTAGGGGTCAAAGGTTGTTATGCAATGTCATCAATGGCATTTTCTATCTGCCTAATGTATATATTTGTAAGTTGGCGCGAAGTATTTAGTAGTGTGAGTGCAATAAATGTACTTTTTTCTTTTTCTAAAGAAAAAGCACTGACTGGACAATCATTTATTGAGTATTATTATTGTGTGCCAGTGAATAGTGATTACTGGCCCACATCATCTCCCCTGAGTAAGCCTTGGAATGCTCTGCTTCGCTACCCTGAGAGAGTCAAGCAATACAATGGGGTGCTTGGTTTCAGCAAGTTGAAATTGTGGGCAGGCCACACAACTAATACCCTGATTTTCTACATATTCAAACTCATTCAAAGTTGCAGTTGAATAGTTGCTTGTATTGTGTACATAATGAATGTTTGCTGTTCATTAATTCTGTACCAATGTTTGAAGGCAAGTCCATGTAGTCTGATCCTGTGCAGAGAATCTGGTGGGGCCTTCACATCTCCAGGGCAGTTAGGTAATCCTTGTTACAAGTATAGCTGTAGAGGTGGAGCTAGCTAGCCCTCAAGATGACTGCCATTATGGTGAGCTCCTTAGGCTGTGCATCGATCCTGAACGCTCCTGGTGCTGTCAAATGCCGATGGCCTGCCACAGCCCCTAAATACTGGCTATATTGGCAGGAGACCGACCAGGATCCAAAACAATGCCATTCCAGCGCTGCTTTGGGCCAGAGATTGTGACTTGGTGCGGACCGCAAGGCCAGGCCAAGGAGTAGGCGGAGCATCCTGCCGGCAGCTGGGGAGGACACCAATCCTGAACTGCACACTGGCGATCCAGGGCCACTGATGGTCTGGAGACCCTGCTGGGGGTTTCGCAGATGTGAGTTACGAGGGCCTCGACCGGCTTGAGCAGTGAACCATAAGTCCGGGAGTCGGCAAGCAGGAAACGTCGGTCCGTAGACTGTGGAGCGGCATGTCAGTGGCACCTAGGACAAAATCTGATGCCTCAGCCAGGACCCTGTGCCTGCCAAATGCATCGGAGGCCTGTACTTGGCACAGAGGCTCCACAATGATAGTGGCAGCAGCCTATGTAGGCCCCAGAAAGACGGCAAGACCTACCGGTTGTCCTGGCTTGGTAAAGGCACTGATACTGGCAGAAATGGGCCCTGCGGGGAGTGAGGGCCCAGCGACACTTGAGGAGCGTAAGGGCACACGGAGGGCTGACAGCCCAAAGTAAAATATTGCGGATGCCCTAAAGTTTATAAGTTCAACATTGGTGATCTGGCCCACAGCAGGCTCAGCTGCATCTATCGGGAAGCCCCACTGTGTCAATAGGGGCACCCTCAATCACCATCAGCCACCACTGAGTGTTGGGTGGAGGCTCAAAGTGCTCTGAGGGTGAGGATTTGCTCTACCGAGAAAGAGTGACTGTGGGCAGTATGGCGGGGGTGCCTGACCCCGACGAGGCGCTGCTAGAGGGAGTCTGAGATAATTGGCTGTGACTATAGTTGTACTTGCACCAACCCCCTGGGACACGTTGCATTCCACCATACCCCCACACCGGCAACACACCTGTAGGAGCGAAGCGCCCTAGAATAGGCCTTAACCAGCTTAGAGTGCGGTATTGTGCTGCATTTCTGCTCGACCTTATTGGCATATGAGGCCCCACTGAAGTAGATTGGAATCCTGCAGGGTGCGGGCCCGGCCAGGGACCAGCACACTGTTTTTGTGGTGTGAAGAGTCATGTGGGAGGACCTGTAGATTGTAGTGCTCCCAGATGGTCAATGTGAGATAGCATGTCACCTGCTGCAGTGCCCCACTTGACGCAGATCTTGACTCATCATTGGCCCACAAGCACATGCAGCCTTCTGGGGGCGGTAAGTTGCTGAACTCTTCCAAGTGGGCTGTTGTGCTGCTGCGGATCCTGCCTACTGAACTGTAGATAACTGGCCTTGAGAGATTCGGGAGAACCCACCAGGGGCCCGGTGGAGCACCTCTTCAGAATGGGTAAAATGGATAAGTCACAACCTAAGCTGAATTTCGACCAGGGGAAGACTTCTAAAGCTTGTTATGAGGGTGCGACCACATTGGAGTCCAGGCGAGAAAATGCCTATCCAAAAGTGGGTAGTGAAATAAGGCAGAGCCTCACCGCCATGCAGCACAGGCTCATCTAAATTGATAGCAAAATAGATGCACTGGCTTTTCAAATGGACCACATGTCAGAATAATTAGACAAACATGCTGAACGTATTGACTTGGTCGAGTAACGTGTACTGGAGGTGGAAGACAAACAGGTCACTACCCCAATGACCCAGAAAAAGCTGGACAAAGTACTTTACACACTACAGGTGAAAGTGGAGGATCTTGCGGCCAGATGCCGCCGCAATAACCTCAGAATAGTAGGACTGCCGGAATCCACAAACACTGGCAATATGGAAAGGTTTGTAGAACAACTCATCACAGACCTCTTAGGGTGCAAAATCTTTTCAGATATCTTTGTGGCTGAGCGAGCCCACCGCTTCCTTGCGCAGCAACCTGTCCCTGGGCCGAAATCCCATCCAATCATTGTGGGACTCTTGAATTACAGGGACCATGATGCAGCGCTCCGCAAGGCATGAGAACTTAAGGTGCTTCGCCATGAAGGCTCGGAGATGTCACTCTACCCAGACTTCACACAGTAGGTTCAGGAGGCTCGGAGGCATGTTATCCCAGCTAAATGCAAACTCCAGGAACTACACATGGAGTACAGAATGCTATACTCTGCACATTTGCGGGTCATGGTAGATGGGAAGGTGACACTTTTTGGGGACCTCAAGCAACTGCAGCAGTTCGTCAAGAAGCAAGCAACTGCTGGGATGCGGTGGTGCTCTCCCTGATCGGAGAACAGAGATGCTGGTGTGTCCCAGGACCTGGAACAACAAGACTAACACCCCCTAGACTTGTTGTGGTTTTCTACTTTGCGTCTTAGTCTCTCAACCTATCGGTTTACACCACTCAGCATGGGCCTGGAAGCGAAGTGGAAATGCTGTGCAGTAAGTCACAACATCGGGGGAGATACCCCCTTTTGACCAGCAATACATCCCCTATGTGAGGGGTCCCGCAAAGGAATAGTAGCTAGACCCCAATGGTAGGTATGGTTGGACGTTGCTCCTAGTGGGTGCCCTGCAGGGCTCTGCTGTTCGATTGCAGTTTTTTGAGGAGGACGGTGAGGGCAGCTGAAGTATTTAATCATGTATTGCTGTTGTATAGCTATTGAAGCACATGCTTTGTTTGTTATACGTCCCCCTGTGACTTTATGTAATGGGGGAAACTGACAAGATGACATCTATCCCCATGTGTGCACCACCTAGTTTTGTTCAGGGTTCCCTTGAATGGGTATTAGGCGGGATCGGGAGGGGATATATTTTGCTGTGTCTGTTGCAGGGGTATTACTTGATCTAGCACGTTGTGATGCATGATGATGGTGGATGACACAGGTGGAGACGCGGATGGACCTAGGAGCCCTTCACTGCAGATGTTCCTCACTTAGAATGTCAGGGGTCTGAATGATTGCAGAAAGTTACGTAAGGTAGTGGCATACTTACATCAACATAAAATTGATGTGGCTTTATTACAGGACACACATCTAGTGCTTGGGAGTTGTGTGCTCACCCATGCAGGGGGTCTGCTCCGTAGCCAGCTTTACTACACATGCCTGGGGTGTGCTGATATGGGCTTGGAAGGGCTCGAGGGTTCAAATTCAGGAGTTGTGTGTAATTTGGCAGTGGTTTTGGTAGGGGTTTATGGCCCTAATTATGATGACCCACAATTTTATCACACGCGACGCACCCATCTGGTTCAATGGGTGGATATGCCTCAGATCTGCGGCAGAGACTTTAATTTCATATTGTGCCCAGAGTGGGACCGCTCTCGGGGTCCACCTCAGTGCTACAAACACTTGATGCGTACTTATTCAGACCACTCGCCGGTGTTGATGGACCTGGATCTGCGTGGCTCCAGACATACTGCACTTGCATGGCGATTCCCCTGATACTCATTCTTGGGCACAGCCTTCAGGGAAGAATTGACTGGCGCCATTACTTCTGGGTGTGGTGGGCTTGGAGCAGTCTGGTTTCATCCCTACCCGATCCCTGACGTGCTACCTTAGAACACTATTTGCTACAATCTCCCACATCAGCCTGGATGTATGAGCCACAGCGGTATTTTTAGACTCTATAAAAGAGTTTGACTCTGGCAAGGGGTTCATAATGGCAGTGCTGTGCCACATCGGAGTCAGGATGGCCTTTTGCAGCTGGTTCGGGTGCTCTACGCACTCCTGATGGCACATATCGAGGTTAATGACATAGCGAGGGGCACTGGGCAAGGATGCCCCTTGTCACCATTGTTATATGTTCTGGTAGCTGAGCCGTTGGCCTGTGCCCTCTGAGAATATCATGCAGTTAGTGGGCTCCAGCTCCCACACTATAACTTGATCATCTCTGCATACGCAGATGATAATCTTCTCTATGTACATAACACCGAGCATAATCTAACTCCGGTACTTTGGGAGGTCATACTGTTTGGTGGGCATTCCGGTTTGCACATTAACTGGGATAAGTCACTAGTATTCCCACTTACTGCAGCCACAACATCTATACAACTAGAGTACCCTCTAGAGTGGATGAAGGACTCAGTGAGATATTAAGGGATACAGGTCCACACTGATCCTTCAGTTGTGATGTTAGAAAACTATGGTAAAGTGGTGCAGAAACTCATGGAGGCGATCGACCATTGGATAAGGTTGCCTCTGTCACTTAGTGGGCATATTGCCATATTACAAATGGTGGTGTTGCCCCATATTCTATTTATATTTGTGAACATTCCCATTCTATTGCCTTGTGTGGTGTTGAATAAATTGAGGGCTCTTATATTTCACCTCCCCTGGGCGGGAAAGCAGACGCAGGTCCAGTGGGACACACTTGACTCTCCCTTATAACATGGGAGGGTTAAATGCTCCAAATTTGGAGGTATACTACAGGGCAGCGCAGTGTATGTACGCACACTATTGGCTGCATGGCCTAATGGCCCTGCCACATTTGTGGCTCGAGCGTGATGACGCCTCTCTCCTATCGCTGCCCTGGACACTGTTTACGAAACCGGTGCAACGCTATAATGAATTTGACTATGATGGCATGTTCCTGGCAGCAGCTTACTGAGCAGAAGGCCGGATCACTGCTCTACTCACTGCATGTGTCAATGGACTGGTGGATGTGGCTCCCTCTAGGACAGGAGCAGGGGGTGACAAGTGCATTACGTGAGCTGGGCCTGAAGAATATGGGAGATTTCTTTCAGGATGTGCCCATGTGCAGTTGGGAACAAGCTAACATACAAAGTGATAGGCCTACAGTCCTGGCCCAATTTTATTATTACAGAGCATGCCATACGATGCACAAACTTCTGGGTGAGGACCTGTGGGAGCCTCCAGAACTACCATCGCTGGCACACCTCTTGCAGTTGGCTGCGCCAAAACAAATTATTGCGAAGCTTTACACCTTCGTGCAGGAGGCGCAAAGGCTGGGAATTACAAAAGTCAGATTGGTCTGGCAGAGGGATGTGGTATAGCCATCAGCAATAAGTAGTGGAACTACTGTTGCTCCGTTGTGGAGTCTGTGTCTCGGAACAGCAGACACCGGTTATTGCACTACAAATATCTTAACAGGGTGTATCATACGCTGGCTCATCTATTCTGGTACGGTTTACGCAATGACTCTCGCTGCTTTCTATGCAGTGCCGAGGTGGCAGGGTTCGCCCATATAGCTTGGTTTTGCCAGAGGGTGCAGCAGTTTTGGAAGTCGGTTTTGGCAGAGCTTCGGGAGATTACTGATGAACATATTGAGCCGACTCCCCTGTTGGCACTACTGGGATATGATAGAGATGTCTCGAAATCATCCAAGTGGCTTGTGTCCGTTGGACTCGTACTGGCAAAGCGTAGGACAGCGCTGCACTGGGCTAAGGGGCCACTTTCAATGCTTAAGGACCGGCATGTGGATGATAACTACCACGAGTTGATGCCTTTCTGCAGTCACCCGGCAGACATATGGGGGCCTTATCAAACATTCTTGACTCGATCTAGAGTGGAGATAGCGACTCAAGTATGTGCGGTTTCTTAATGTGCGTAGATGAATGTTAAAGCCCCTCAGTGTGCACCTTCTCCCCTGGGCTTAGCAGTCCTCGTAGTTCTGGATGTGTATGACTGTGTCAAATGCTTCACTGAGGTGAAGGAGGGGAAATGTCTCTGCATGGGAGGGCGAGGCAATCAACGTGTGGGAAATTTTGAAAAAAAAGTCTCTACTGTCTGTATTTCCAAGCTACTTTCTTGCAGTAACGCTGACACCATTTCTTGGTCGTCCTTTCATCTATCCTGTATGTGACTATTTGGTCTGCACAATGCCTGTGAATTATGTATCATTATACTCTGCATGGTTGACTTAAAATTAAAATAAAAAAATAAAAAACAAGTATAGCTGCTGTCACTGGATATGAAGGTAGTGGATAGTACTGTAAGCACAATAAAATTCCGAGGCCCTAATTTTTGGCTTTTATTTTCAGGTGGTGGTATAGTTATTAACAGCCAAGGCATACTGTTGGGGTGGGGTGGGGGTAGAATGTCTACTTCAATTAGGATGTTTAGTAAAGTAAACAAGCTAAGTAACTTTAAAAAGTTATGTGGCACAAAGTTGCTTGGGAGTTACTTGAGCTTCCCGTAGAAAATGCAGTACTACCATTTTCTGTAGTAAGTGAAGGTAGGAGGAACGCATGCAGAGAAATCTGGGTTATAATCATGTTAACCTATGATTTAACCAAGCACATAGTATGCTGGTGCATATGTTTCTTTTTGTGTGTGGTCCCATTTGAGTTCTCAGAGCACCCAAGAGGGAGATCAGAGTCTCGGAACTATTTAGAGTGCACAGGGTCTGTGAAGATGGGGCAACTGCATTCAACTGCACTTAGTAACACAGCACTAGAGGGGAGATAGAGCAGTGCCAGTCTCCCTTCGGTGATTCAAGCGTTCACTTTGATGATGATCAGACTGTGCCAAAGGGTTTTCATTTAGCCACATCTCCATGGCAACCATCTTGGGGGGAAATGACCACCTTATCACTTGTGCATTCGAGATAGGCAGTCTTTACTCTCATCAGATAGCATAGGATTCAAGGGCGAGACATAATTTCATCATTTTCTATGGGGTTTGCACAGTTTGGTGAACTCAGAAAGCTAAAGTCTTCTCTCTGTACTTCTCTCAGGTTCACATCATGACCAAGTGAAACTTGTTCGTAATTTAAGCCAGGACACAAACGTGCTTCCTCGGGATGTGTATTTCAGCCAGACAGTTTACTTGGCTTTATAGTGATTTTCAGAGCGAAGGGGGAATTGAAAGAGGTAGCATGTGGGGAACATGAGGACAAGGACAGACAGCTACTTCTGACTTCCTCCACCATTATTGAGCATCCTACCACATTAGGAGCTTCATACATACAAGTGGTACTCCAAACAAGGCTCCCCACTCCTCATGCACCCACATACTCACATGGACACAAGACACACTCATTGGGAAATAGGAGATCCAGTTATGTCCCACAGATTTACCAGGGACAGCAAGGAGCCAATCGTCAGAGAGGAGTACAGGAGAAAAGGCTACTTTTTATGATCAGCTGAAATGAACGTTTAGTATGGTTGTAGGCTGGGCTTGGGAACGGTAATCAGTCTCGCTAAAAGAAGAACCACTTTGGGTGGCCCCATAGACCATAATAGAGTCCAGCACTCAGTGAGGAATATGACACAGCCAAGGAGTGGACTAGTCTAGAGACTCATGATACCGTCTTTTACAATAGAAATCTTTCCATCTCTGCCAGAACAGTCTGTCACATGGACATTTCACTGGGACTTTTGAACCTATACTGATAAAGGGAAACACATGACCTATGCTTGTTGTGAGATCTTTAGGTATGACCTTTACAACAGCATTATTGGTCACGTCAGACTATTTTTTTTACATAATACATAATATAAATATACAGAGATGGCTTTGGTCAGCACGCTTCATCCATTGGTCTGTTGCATTGTCATTCACATTTTGCTTCCACCCACCACAGCATTCAGCTTAGGGCAACGGGTCTGCCCACTTTACCCAATGGCTACATTCACTTTAAGTGATAGCAGAAAGCTTGTGCACATTGTTCACTTCTGCTTAATAACAGTTCACTTCTGTTCAGTGACAAAGCTGTCTAGAATGTGCTTTTTCTAATTTTACTTTTTATACATTACCTTAGCGAAATGGCTGTTTACTTTACCTGCACTTTAAGTGCCCAGTTAGATGCTGATTTATTTCCTTTCTCACTTGTAAAGTTGCTGTTCTAAAGTTTTTAAGTTAAATTGTGACTTCAATTTGAGTTTGTGATTTTGTGATGAATTCTTCCTAATACCTGCTCAAAAAATAATACTAAAGTGAATGGCACAACTGAAAGGCTCGTTTTTTTAAGCATCACCAGTAAAACAGCCACACCAGTGACTGTTTTTTAGATGTACGATTTTTATTGTAAACACATGGTAGCCACACGTAGGTGCCAGTCTATTTGAATTGTATGGCATATCCTTGCAATAAAAAAGTGAACAAAATTAACCAAAGTCAGACCTATTTGCTTTGCCAGTGCTTGTTTTTAAATTAGTTCCTACATTTTGTGTCTCAGATTGAGGGGTATGCATTCAGTTTAGACTCAATGGTCATTGTCTGAACAGTAAGGCAATGAACTGGAATTTCTTCTTCTCCTATTCATTTCTGCCTCGATCTGCTCATCCTCTGATTAGCTAAAAATAGAATAACACAGAAAACATTTTGAACCATCTCGTTATGATTAAATACGTTGATTTTTTACATTTAGGAATCAGGGAAGCGGATCGCAAGACCAGTGATTCATAACTGCTATAGCTGCTCTTATTAGATGTTTTATAGTTTGCATACATAGGTTTGTTTTATAGAAAACGAACGATTTAAGTTAAAAACACATTCATTGCAATATAAAAACTCATATAATGTTACCATTTGACCCATCTTCTTCTCTGACACCTCTAGGTCAACTAATTAAAATGTTCCAATGGCTGGTTTCTTCAAATATATATCTCTGTCAGCAAAACTTTAACATGATTTAAGTGTTACCTCTGCAGTCAAAAAGGCTCAGTTGTGCAATGCATAATTCAAAATATTAATTAGGCCCTCTTATTACATAATTTTATTATGTATGTTGACTGGTGATGGAATCCTTTATTTGGTAGTGGCAGATAATGTTTCATTCAATTAGGTCTTCCTGAAAAGTGGCTCCAATTCATTGAAATGCTTTCAGGTCCCCCTCACTAACAAAGTTTTAAAAAAATTGGAAATATATTTAAAATACCTGCCATGGGGACAACCCAGACGACCTAAATTCTGATCTGCATAATTTAGGTGACTATCTAAGGGCATGAGTCACAAAGGTAAACTTAGACTTTAGTACAATTTTACTTTATTTCCGGTATTCACAAACTACGGTTTAATAGCAAATTTACGAAAACAGAGACTTCGCAGTCGGGGTGGAGAACTTCACACATAAAAAGATAGGACAGGCCGTGTTCTCCACCACAACTGCTGAGTATCTGCAGGCGTGAAGTTACTACTAAATCGTCGTTTTTGAATACATAAAAAGAATAAACTTACTCAGAAGCGTAAGTTTACCTTTGTGAATCAGGGTCTAAGTCTGCAAATGTCTGGTTTTAATTTGTACTCGGCACCCCCTTATGTCTAGACAAGCCAATGGTTCTCTGGTGAGCTTTAATGAAAGTAAAATACATGTGTCAGAAGTTGCTTTAACTTATTCCATGTTTACCTAAATACTATTACACCAATGCAAAGCTGTAATGCTATGTTTAGAATCTCAAAATACCTTTGTCATTTTATAGATCAGCTTTGATAGCACTAGGTAACCCTATGCTTAAAAATGTTAAAATGGCAAAAGGCCTTGTCACTCTTTTAGTTTGACATGGCTAGTACTATGCTTAACACTACCCCAAGGGCTAAATTTCTGTCACTCCTTTGTTGACTCTTTGTGGTGCGGTTTGGCACTGTTGCTAGGGGCTATATGTGGATTCCATGTTGTACTTCCTTGTGGCTGGAATTCTCTCCCTGCTTAAATGATTGCATATAATTTTTTCTAGTTACCAATACTGCCTGATAGTAGGTATACACTTGCATTTCTGCTCACATGACCATTCACATACTCACTATACGACTGTATACAAAATACTCTGAATGACCATCTACATGATAGATTGCATGACCTCTTATGGACATAAGGTATCACAGATTGGTTAGCAGTTTGTGACAGCCTTATATATCAAACTGTACGGCAACCAACTTTCAAAATGACAAGTGCTTGATAAACAGCATGGCAAATTGTAAATCTAGAAGCATGACTAAGGTCTTTAATGCTTTAAGTAACCCACAGAATATGGTGGCACCCATCTGGAAAGCGTTTCTGCACCTCTTCTGGGTTAGAAAGTGCTATGCAATATCCTATTTTAATGTAATAGATGTAAATGTTATATTTCTTGTGGTTTAGGAGGGCAGGGCCTTGTAAGAAATTGGGTTACTGGTTGAGAAGTGTAAAACCCTACTCAAGCAGCAACCACAATCCTTGTCAGGGTGAGGCACAAGCAAAACCCCAAATTAGCCTGTATTCAACCCTCTGATAGCTTGGAACAGAGCAGTCAGCCTTAACTTAGAGACATTGTGTAAAGTATTTTTGCATTACTTCAAACAGTAATAAAATGAAAAACTCTACACAAAAAGGATCCCACACTAGATTAGAAATGTTTTGTTATATGTAATAAATAATTCAAGCCCAAAACAACTAAATCCAATGAGTAGGACCCAGAGATATGCAATTTTAAATAGTTCTGAAAAAATAGCTCCAAAAAGCACCAACTGTGGATATCTGGTCACGACGGACTGGGACAAAGTCACAAGCTCAGGCTAACCGTGATGGAGCACGGGCTGGCTACAGGGACCAAGTTAGGCCTGCTGAGCAAAGAACCTTAAATCCTGGTTTGCAGAGTGTTTCGAGGGTCCAAGTCGAAGGTGCACCACACTGCCGAAGCGATGCGTCAGTTCTGAGATGTGGCGAAGCTGCAGCGTGAGGTCCTGCGTTGTCGTCGAGGAGCCCGTTGATGGGGGCATGCAATGTGAATTCCAGCATCAAGAATGTGTTGTGAAGTCAAGGCGATGTGTCGGTTCCAAGGAACTGCAAGGCTGCGATTTGGGGTCCGGTGTCATTGTCGAGGCTGCCGTCAATGAGGGATGCGAGGGCCTCTGCCGAGGATGCGGCACTCATCGGTGGTTCTGATGAGGCAACAGGCTGCGATACGATGTAGGTCTTTGCAAGGGAACTGATCCAGGTAGCAGCAACAATGCATCGGTTCTGTTTGAGGTTGTGCAGAGCAGCAGAGGAGATGTGTTGGTTCAGCTGGATCCACAGAGGCTGGCAGAACACCTTAAACCCACTTCCAAGGGTTCAGGACTGGGGTGGCACCACTTGGCAGGGTAGACCCACAGATGGCAGAGTCCAGGTGCTGGGGTGTTTTAGCCTTTTGTCCCTGAGGCTCTAGTCAGGTGGCCAGCGAACTACCCTTTGGAGTCACTTTGAGGTCCTGGCATCAACAGATGCAGACCCAGTCCTTCTCGCCCACTCCTTCTCAACCAGGCAAGAAGGCAGAAGGCAGCAGTTCTGCACAGCAGGGCAGCAGTCCTTCAGAACAGCAGTCCAGCAGAGTGGCAGTCTTCTTCCTGGCAGACTATTCACAGGTTCCTGAGTTGTACTCAATTTTTGGTGACGGAGGTCCAATATTTATACCCAGTTGGCCTCTGAAGTGGGGAGAAGCTTCTAGAGGTTTACCTTTGAAGTCCCCAGGCATTCTGCCTTCCCTGCCCTGGCTCCAGACTAAATGAGGGGCTATGCAGCCCTTTGTGGGAAGACAGGACACAGCCTATTCAGGTGTAAGAGGGACTGTGCTCAGCTCCTCCCTCCCATCCTGCCAGTGATGGCCCATCCAGGCACACCTAAGCTCCCTATTGTGTGTGGCTGTCTAGGAGGAAAATACAAAGCCCAACTGTCAGCTATACACAGTCATGTGGCCCAGAGACAGGCTGCAGGCACTAAATGGCTATGGCAAGAAAATGCCAACTTTCTAAAAGTGGCATTTTCAGAATAGTAACTAAAAATCCGACTTCATCATAAGTTTGGAGGTTTCATTACAATTCTAAAGACACCAAACATTAACTGATGTCCTGCTCGCATTTGGGAATTATAGCTTTTTAAATGTAATAAGGAAACACCAATGTTATCCTATGGGAGAGGTCAGCCTTGCAGTAGTGAAAAACAAATGTAAGAGTTTGTCACTACCAAAACATGTAAAACTTCAAAGTACATACCTAAAGCTTTAAATACACTTCACCCTGCTCTCTGGGCTGTCCAGGGACTACTTTAGGGGTGACTTATATGTATTAAAGGAAGATTTGGGCCTGGCAAAAGGATTATTTTAGTAACAAAGTGATACAGTGCACACCAATCTTTCCATCTTGACCGTGGTTCCTCCAACTTATAGATTTGAAACTTGTTGCGTGCAACCTGGACCGCGTGACCCACCCTGGTGTCACACATTCGTGAATAATAAAGTTAATGGAGCGAAGTTACACTCCTTTGCCAAGTGCACAGCGAATGGCGAGATTCTCACACATCTATATCTTCAGTTTCTCCGATTTCAAGAATAAATCATTCCAACTGTTCCAATAAATTTCATTCATTTGTTTATTTGATGTTCTTATTATTACACACGTAAAATGCTGATGTTTTCAACAACGTTTCTCATGCAACAGATAGGCCCATCCGGGCCTTTTTCTGGGCACGCTAGAATCCACCAAACATCCTCAGTCATGATTGATATTGTACCCAATGCATTTCGAGCCATAAGTATAATACACTTCACCCTGCTCTCTGGGCTGTCCAGGGACTCTTTTAGGGGTGACTTATATGTGTTAAAGGAAGATTTGGGCCTGGCAAAAGGATTATTTTGCCAGGTCAACAAGGCAGTTTAAAAACTGCACACACAGACTTCAATGGCAGACCTGAGACACTAAGTGCTATTTAAGTGAGTGGCACAATCAGTGCTGCAGGCCCAGTAGTAGCCTTTAATTTACATGCCCTTGGCACAGGTAGTGCCACTTTACTAGGGATTTACAAGTAAACTGAATATGCCAGTTGGGTATAAGTCAATTCTACCATGTTTTAGGGGTAGAGCACAAGCACTTTAGCACTGGTTAGCAGTGCACAGTCATAAAAGCCAATAGAAATGGGTTCAGGAAGCAGGAGGGTGAAGGTAAAAAGTTTGGGAATGACCCTTCAGAAAGGGCCAAGTCCAACAGGCCTCCATAGTGTGGGCTTCTGTTGCTCATGGGTAGACTCCTTTAGAGTTTTACTTGTGGGTTAACTGTGCCTCCATGGCCTGAGCTTCTATCATTCCTGGCTGAACATCATAAAGGGCCTCATTAAAAGTGTCCCGAATTTAGGTATGGGTTCATCAGGCGGCTTTAATCTCTGATTGCCGCTGGTATCCCCTTACCTAAATCCCTGGAAACATGTTATTTCCCACAAGATGTGGAATAACATGTGAATCCAAAAATACGAGGTCCAAATCTGCAGGATTTCCCCCTTCACGGCCAAATAATGAACTCAAATCTGCACACATTCACCTGTTGCTTGTAGCACGTGGAATTGCTTAGGGGGTCTTCTTTAAGGCTGTTGTGCAGGGGCATGGGGTGGCAGAAGGGCAGCGTTGGTTTAGTTTCAGATGGGGGAGCATTTCATGCTGCAGGCTGAGAACAGTAGCTACCCGCATTTTCCCACAGCTCCTCTGAGAAGTCAAGGCATGATACCTGAAGGGTCAGAATTATCATGTTCAAAGTTTAAAGATGCAATAATTGCAGACTCAGAGACACTAAACCTTAAAATTTGCAGGAGTGATATTCCCTCTGGGGATGCCATCTGGACTGCAGATCACTCTTGATTATGACCATAGTCTATTAGTACTGTCTCAGTGGGTGTGGGCCTCTGTTGAAGATAGGGGGACTTTAGATGGTGTTTACAGGTGGCTTAATAATGCCTCAACAATGGTTGCTGCTTTCCTGTACAAACATGCAAGTCCGTGGAAGTGACTCTCATTCAGGATAAGGATCATCAAAGCCACCTTGAATTCAGAATATCAATATAGATCTTACTACACTTAAAAACTGAAGACAGCTGATAACAAGTAAAATTGTTTTTCATTTGTTGCCTGCTAAACTATCTCTCACACTCCCTAAGCACTCTGATTCATGTGGAAGACACTCACACATGTTGCCGTGCAAAGTCTGAAGCACACTCTCTGGGCCTATCACATGATCTTAAAAGTCTACACTAAGAAATAAGACAACAAACAACTTAGGGGCATATTAACAACGGCCAGCGATAATTATCGCTGGCCGTGCGTAGCGATAATTATATTATCGCTGGCTATCTCTGGCATTTATCGCCCTGGTAGCGCGTTATTAACAATGCCTTACTCCAGGGCGATAAAAATACCAGAGATAGCGATGTTATCGCCCTTTTGCAGGGAACATCGCTGGTTTTCCAGCGATGTTCCCTGCAAAACGGCGATAACCTTGCTGATACGACCCACAGGGTCGTATCAGCAGAATCCACCTCCTATGGCTAACATAGGTAAGTCGGGATTATAGCAGACGTTAGATTTTGGCGAAAACGGCCGTTTCGCCAAAATCTAACGTCTGCTATAATCCTGTGGGCTGCCTTATAAATATCGCGATGTGCACATCGGCGATATTTACAACGTAGCCCATCTGGGGTACGCCAGTAACGCCCACTTTGCATCTCATTAGAGATGCAAGGATGGGCGTTGGGGGAAAGGGCGATAGTGCAGGGATTCACGCGATAGCGTGACCTTGCTGATTAGGCGATAGCATTATCGCCGCTTTCCGTCCGAAAACGGACGCTAAAGCGGCGATAATTGTCTATCGCCTCGTTGTTGATATGCCCCTTATTTCTTCATCTATTCACCGGGGAATAGGCACCCACCTACTTTGCTAGTTGACAGTTCCTTGGGCCTTGGCAAGATGTAGGCAGGAACTTTTGAATGTGATCCTGGGTGGATTCCATGAAGTGACTTACTTGGTTTAACAGTGTCTACATGGTATAGACTTCCTTTTGCCCCTGAGTGGATTCCATATTATGGTTTACTGATGGTTTAACTGTGTCTCAAGAGGATGGATTCCTAATGCTCCTGATTGGACTCCATATTGTGGTTTGCTATTGGTATATCAGTGTGTCCAGAGGTTGGGCTCCTATTGCTTTTGGCAGGACTTAATAAAGGAATTTACTGGTGGTTTAACAGCCCCTCCAGAGGTAGGATGCCAGACATAACGCAGTCCAGGAACACCTTCATTTGGCCTTCCGTGCAAACCTTGGATTTCACCCCCCATAAACAATTATGATTATCAAATCAGCCATTATTAAAATCTCCAATAAAGACTTCAGCTCACGTAAAATGTTAGACAGATAACCACAAATGACACTGGTTTCTATATGCTGTCTGTGAAGTTATCCCTCACTCGCTCTGTTACACACCAATTTATGTACAGAGTACTGCCACATGATGCTGCTTCAAGACTGAAGCACACCCTCTGGGAATCACACACAATGAAAAATGTAGACAATAGTTGTGACTGCAACCAACACTTTTCCTCATCCCTGTACTGGAGATCACTTTAATGCCTCCACAACAAGTACAGAAAGTGCTATAGAAAAGCTAGACTATAATGCAATAGATATATGTGTAACAATGGAAAAAGCACAATAATTGAAAGAGCTCATATCCAAATGACTACTTTGATTTGCAGAACATTTCAAATAACATGTTTGTTGTTTTAATTTGTCTATACCAGTTGGTCTGATTCTGTAAGAACGTTTCGAGAGGTAAACCAGGAAATCTGTGAACAGTCTCTAAATGCACTCCTGTTAAACTGATGTGAATTTCATTTTTGCATGTGGAAATGTACATATATACCTCTGACGTGCAAGTGCAACAGCAATTCTAATTATTTTTTATCTCTAAGGGGAACATATTTTTACTTGGATAAACCCCTTTCATTAAAACACACCAATTTTGTGTTTTTTCCTATTACTCAACCCACTACAGAAGGGATTGTGTACGTGTAAGTTTGACTTAAATGTACAAATACCTATTGGATTGGGGGAGGGGAGAGTTCTTGGCAAACTTGTCGTTTTAAAGTTTGTGACTCAAGAATGTATCTAGTTCAAACTACATACAGCATAATCAAAAGAGAGTAAACAATGTTGAAATTAAGAGAGACAATATGTCTCTTAAGTAAACACAGTGAATACAGCTTAAACTGTTATGTATACAGCTGAAAAAAAGTCCAATGGTAATATGGCAATGCCAGAAAGAGTAATAACTGTACATTTTAGATAATTACACAATTTGTAAAATTTCAAGTTTAACATGGAAACCTATAGTTCTTAGAGACACTTTTGATGATAGGAATCCATTTCCTGCACTCTTGAAGGTTTGCTTGTGAGGCAAGAAAACGATCACAAAACATAAGACTCCCTCCCGAGATATGCTATTAGAGGAAATTGCCTATTTTTGATATTGGAACTCGCAGAAGAGAGCAGGCAAGCTATTCAGCACAGTACATAGCTGAAGAAGAATCCACAAATTCCCCTAATGTGTTATATAAATCACGAGTTATAGCTCCTGAGGAAAAACAAAAAGGTCAAGCCAAACCTATTATTGATTCACTATAGATCATCTGTCTTTCCTATAACCTGTCTCTAGACAGCATATCACTCCAATAACTCCATTACACAACCACTAAGTGCCAACAACTTTCAGTGAACATCTGTGCTTCTATCTACACTTAATCTCTGATCACATTACTAAGTGGATCTCGCTGTAAGTAATTAAAGTGAAAATTACATGTGCTTATTGGTTGCCACTGTTCATGGAAAAGGACATTCCATTCTGTATATGCAAATCTGAAGGAGCAACATGTGAGCAAATTCAATAAACATTGTTTTTTAAAAGTCCTGTAAACTATATATTTTTTAGCCAAAATGACAAACATGGTATCGTCGTGCAGGGGAAACAGCCTTTTCAATGAGGTTTTTACCTCGGTGTGCCTTTACCATGCATTTTTTAGCATGCATATTTTTACCACGAATATGCATTGACAACGCATGCCAATACCACGCATTTAAGGTAAGTTGGGGGGGGGGGGTCTCCCCCCACAAATACATTATTTTTAAATCTAAAAACAATGTGCGGTATTGGTATGCGTTGCAGATGCATATTTGCGGTAAAAACATGCGTGCTAAAAAATGCGTGGCAAAGGCATACGATGTATTTACCTGTGTTGTACCGTCGTACAACCGTCATGCAGGACATACATATTACATTCACAATTGATATCCCATAACTATCTGTCTGCAAGGCTATATGGTAAGTCATTAAAGTTATCAAAAGATGTGCCATGTGACTGACTCTCTCTCTCTCTCTCTCTCTTCTTCCCAACGCTGGATTATGAGTCCCATGCTAATACCACAGGTGATTCCGTAGACAAATCCACTAGATTCTGGGGTCATTAATTCTCTCTGAGTTCAGGACATTTGCAGCTTCGATTGCATATAACTCTTTAAAGCAGGCCGCTTCCGTAAGATAGTTTTCAGGGCAGAGACACGTCCACATATGAGCCTGATCAGGAATCTGATTTCCCGTTTCAGCAGCCAAGGCTTGGGCACAGAGATTTAAGTTAGGTGGATGAACAAAACTCTTCCAATGTTCACATGGCAGGACGTCTTCTCTCAGTCTTCTGCGGTGCTAGCAGGCTGAGAAGAGTTTCCATTTAGCGAGCTGCATGTATTTGGTGGGTTACCCTCAAGAAAAAGTTGCCACTTACCCTACACCTGTGCTAAGTTCAAATTAGTGCATTTCCTTGGACAACTGGGACCGAATGAGTTGTGATGCAAAGGTAACTAGGTGGTGTTGACTAGTAGGTATCTGACAACTTTCCATACTTTTTAAAAACGTTGCATTTTTTAGGCATCGGAAAACTCGTGAGGTTTCAACAAAAGGGAAGCTTCAGAAGCTTTTCAAGTAACTGGGAAACTGTTTGTGCTGCTAGCAGAATGGCAAGGTAAAGAGAGTGTACTGCTGCTCCTCAGCTGCAGTCACCATTGTCTGTCCCTATACAACATGCAAATGCACCCCTTCCACTATGCCCTGATCCTTGTGCCCCCCTCCCCAAAAAAGATGAACATCTTTATTTGAGTTCCTGCCTCTCCTCAGAGTAGTCCCAGAGTTTGAGGGTCCCATCTCCATCCCCTGTAGTGTTCCTGACCCTTTTCTAGCCTTTCCTGGCCATTTCTTCTAGATGGGGGCATGTCCTTCATGGATAAAACATTCCGAGACTGGGATCAACTTAGGTGTGCGCTGCAGATAGATTAAACTTTTCTCCTTCAAAGTCAGGGAGGTGAAATCAGGAATATTTGGCCATCTTTGCCAAAGTGAAGTTTCCTCACTTCACTAAATGTAAAATGAATTTACAGGCACACAATATCACATTCCTGAAACCAAAAGAGGTAGCTTAAATCTGAAAAAAGGATTAAGGGATTCAGGCTAAATTGTATTAGATTTTGCTTTTACCAATACTTCCTTTTTAGGTCTCGCCTAGAATGCGCTGCTCTAGGAGAGGGCTCTTGGAATCACTTCAGACTTCCAAGAGCCTTCTCCGTGTGGGTGGGCCTCCTCCCACACATCCCATTGGCCTTTGCATGTGGCTTTCAATAATTGAAAGCACGCAAATGGCCAAAGACGGGTGCATGTCCCACCTCTCCTCAAAACTTTCACTCCCATGGCCTAGGGGTCTCGGGAGCGCGCAGGGTGCCATCTGTTCTGGATCAGGTTTACTCCCAGAGCGTTTTGCTCTCTGGAGCCAGCAGCGGCATGCAGGGATGCCATCTGTTGTGGCTCATGTTACAAATGCTTGTCTAATTAGCACGGTCGCTTTAACTTTCGCGGCCGCACTTGTTATTATACTGGTCTTGCTGTTGCAGGTATCCTTTCCATGCGCCCTTTTTTCCGTAATTTTGTTTAAGTACAGGCATTGGGGAGGGGAATGAGGTAGAATTTCGTAGTATCTGCCCCTCCACATGTCATCTGCTCCGCAGCGCTAGCCAACAAGCTGCTTAAAACATCATCGGTCAATAAATGCATCCTGCCCGCTTGTCCTTTAGTGGCTGCCCAGCCCGGATGAGAGAGCACTTCCTTTCAGAGTCGGCTTTGAATGTCGGCGTATGAGCTGACGGCAGCGCTCCTGGTTCCGTGCCTCTAGATGTGCTCTGGGTCGGTACCCGCCTCGCTGCGCATCTGGCCCCAGCGCTGCCTGGTCCGTCTCTGCAGGGAGCAGCCAGCCTCTCGGGTTGCTGTGTCGCTAGACGGTGCCTGTGGGCTCTGCTGCGTAGGTGTCTGCTTGTGCGAGGAAACGCCGCTGGCTGCTGTGAAACATCTTTTGATTTCCGCTTGCAATCCTTTAATGAAACTGGAGCATGCTACGGGGCAGAGACGAAGTGAATATTCGTTACCTTTGCCCCCAAATAAAAGGGTGGTTTGCAATACAAATGTTACTACCATCGTTTGGTTCCGTTTAGATTCCGTTCACCGTGTATATGCCCTCAAGTACCCTCTTCTACTCCACACAAATACAGGTGCGCCCTTGTGTATGTTTGAAAGGTGTACCTTCTGTGTCTACACTTCCTGAATGTAGTTGGCTGTGGCGCAAGAATGTATGGCCATGGATAGAACAGTCTGGAAACATAATGCCTCAGGATGCTGGCTTACAGTTTAACTCTCCGTGTACTGGGATGCACATTGATACCTCATTCCGTTTTGCTTTGTCTGCCCCCTCTTCCTGGTTGTTGCTTTTCCACTTTACTGTTCTGTTATTTCAGTGAGGTCATACCTGTTACCTCAACGCTGCTGTTGTGCATCGCTAGGCTTGTTGTGAAGGGGGCACCCACAGCTTGACTGCATATTGTAAATCTCCGTAGCTACTGAAGTTGTGTTAGACGTTGTCACCCAGAATGTGCCCAAGGAATGAAGTCCTAGACTCCTCAGTGCACTATGTCGGTTGGTACCACATTTGGTTGAGAGTAGCTCAGCCACACAATGCAATAGCTGGCTCAAAAGCATGTTCAGACAAACTATTAAATGGTGCAATGGAGTCATAGGCAGTGTTTGGATGTGGAGGGTAGGATGGGCAGGGGAGTGAAGGGCTGACCTTCACCTCACAGGCAGTGATCGCCCCTTCCCTGGACCTTGACAACTACATCTGTGTAAAAGACAGCTGTGAGCTTCAGTATTTTTAAACACCCATATGTTATTTCTATGCATAGCATTTGATGAATGTGGCTTCCATTGCCTTGCACTTATCGACATTTTCATAAAAAATACACCTGATGTCTCCTGTGGTACGGGGTTTCCACTAATCCGCATGGGCCCAACACATTCTTTACAGACCTTGCCCCAGTGGCCCCCACAGAGTACAGCCACGCTCCAGGCAATTGATATTAGGCAGAATATACAGAAGCAATGCAAGTCAGCTGCTGCAAACTGCCTGCAACAATTGGCATCATTAGAACCCGAATGTTGCAGCAGAGCCGTCCGAGTCAAAGATTGACGAGGTAGCAAGTAATTCAAAGAAAATGTGCGCCAGTGACCCACAAAAGGAACCCAATGAGCATAAGAAAAGCAGGAAGCCATCTGCACCTACCAGCAAAAATGGGAACGGGCCAGATTATGCCCCCTCCAGGGAGAAGAGAAGTGTGACCAGAACTGGCCACTCAAAGTTCAGAACAGACCATTTTGAGAAGCAGGTTTCAACATCCAACACAGAAGTAAGACGGAAAAAGATTGACAACTCCACTTACAAGTATGTTTTCTGGATGCTCTTCCACTGACTGGAATCATTCCATTATTAGATTTCCTTCAAAAGAGTTAAAGCCACATAGTCGCCTCATTAACATTCCTCTCCTAGAGAAGCCTTGAACATGGATGGACAGAAGAGTTGTGTACAGCACCCACTCTCAATTTGGAGTACTTTATGAAGTGGAATTTGTCCTAAAGAATCTGTGCAAGGCATAGAACCTGCTGCACAGAGTTTAATATCAAATTGCGCTCACCACCAAATTTCCACTTTGATTGATATCAGATGGTTTCCATCTAGAAAATATAGAACTCAAATCACTCACAGGTGTGATAAAGGTGGATTAACTTTGAAAATTGCGGTCTGAAAGGTTACAGATATGTTGTATTGAGAAGCCCCCCGCAAGGAACGAATTTAAACTTCCAGTTTGAGTATGTCTCAAAAGATATCTACTTCTACATATCCCTATGCAGGCCCTCTTCTGAAGTACTCTTATCTCCACCACGTAGGACAGCCAATATATATTCGCAAACCAAATGATCTGACACCATTTTTTAAGCATCAGGTATTGTCTACATAGCTGTTATCCTACAGTGTGTGATGGCAATCCTGCAGGCTGACTGAACCTAGGACAGTGACCGAAAGAGTTACCTTGTGTGGTTTGCTACTAGAACACCAGTCCCTGGCAGGATAGGGGTATAGACACCTTCTTTTTCAAAACATCACCAGTTTTTTGCTCGCATGAACGTTATTCCTGCTAAATCAATCCATGATCTTCCACTTTTTTATTTCTAAGGTCTTATCTGTTAATCATACATTCTACTTAAAATTATATTACCTCAATAAATAGATCCCTGCTTCCTTTTTCATAGTCTTAACCCCTGCTTCAGCATCTTATCCTGTCTTGCCTGAACTACTGCCAATCCATTAATGCTTGCTTCTCCAGATATGCTTTTCTCACTCTTTGCCTTTTCTGTCTTATTTAACTCCTTGATCTGTATCGTGTTAAGATTCACTGTGTTGCGTCTACAAACATTTGCACTCCATTAACACTTCTTACCTTTCTAAGTTTGTTTTACCTGAAAGCCATCGAGCGATGTATGTTTAAATACATAAGTCCCATATGGGCTTATTTCTTGCTTTCTGCTTCCAGGATTTTCCCTTTTAACTTGTTGGAAGCTTGTAGATGAGCTCATAGTCTCACATGAGGGGCATTTGTTACTCTGCCATGAGAGGGAAGTTCTTTCTGAAGAGGCACTCCCATGAGCACATTGTATCCTCTGCATCACCATCACCATCACCATGCCAGCGATTGTTTTGCTACTGAGTTCAGAATCAAGCTTATTCTTCCTCTGATACCCTTGGCTCTCTAGACATTATTACAGATGTCTCATGTACAGCCTTGCATTTGGGACAGTGTCTATACACAATGCCAGAGAGCCTAGCGGTGAGGCTATTTGTCTCTTTAGGATTGGAGGCTGTTCTCGGGATGCAGAATTTGTCCCAGACAGATAAAACTCTCTCTGCCAAAGGAAACATTCTTGCCTTTATGGTGTTTAACGTTGCCCCTAAATAAGATGGTCTTTGCACCGGTGTTGAAACAGATTTTTGATCCCTGATCTGAGGACCTAGACAGTTCAATAGTTTAACTGTTAAGAAATCCCATTTTACTTTCTCCCGACTATGAACTTTCAGCAGCCAGTCGTCTAGGTAGGGATATATGAAAATTCCCTTTCTTTCTAAGTGGGATGCTACCAGTGCCATGCATTTAGAAAATGTACACGGAGCAGACTTGTGGCCAAAAGATAGGGTTGTGTATTGATAGTGACTGTTTCCTACTACAAAATGGAGCAGTATTTTGTGGGGCTCTGCTATTGGAATGTGGAAATATGCGTTTTGTAGATCTATCACGGACAACTATTCTTTTTGTCATAAATGTGGATAGACCTGATGTAGGGCTAACATTCAAATATTTTCTTTCTTGATAATCGTAAATCATAGATCCAAGATCGGTTGAATACTCCTTTTGGGCGTTTTTTCTCAGCTAGGAAATATCTGGAGTAAACTAGACTTTTTGTGCCAGTGGAATTGGTTCAATCACCCTTTAAGAATTTTTTTTTACTATTGGCTTGATTGTTTCTTTTCTGAGGATGCAGAACTGGTGCTTGATGTAGGTTTCGGTGGTACTGGAAGAGTGGCCTTGAAACGTAAAAAGTATCCATGAGGTACAATATTTAGCATCCATTGACTCTTGTAAATGAAGTCCACTCTGCCCGATGCCAAGACAGGGCAACACAAGTAGACAAGACACCCTGGGAAAGAAATGCGCTGCAAAACTGGACGACCTCTTCTTGCACGTGTTAAAGGGCAGAGGTTCATTGGACAGTCCTGCAGCATTCACGAGAGTCACAAGGAAAACAGGCTCAACAATTGACTTTACCCTAGCGAACCCTGACCTATTTCCCTACATAACGGAATTTCAAATACAGGAACGAGTAGAAAGCGACCACTACCCTCAGACCTTCACACTAACCATCACTCCAAACGGGTCCGAGCGAGCCAAGCCCCTTACACTACCAACGCAACTCTATAATTTAAAACGGTTAACCTGGAATGGAAACTGAATCGACTCCATAATGGAGACATGTTGCTCATTATTAACATCCCCAGAAGCAGATCAAGACATCATAGAGGCCTGGGAGTCATTTGTTACTAACATAAACAAAAAATTTGAAATTAACTACAGCGGCCACAAAACCCCTAGAAGCTGCGGGGCACCGTGGTACATGCCAAAAATACGGATAATAAAAACACGGCTAAATAAACAATTAAGGACACTTCGAACCAAGGGTTCCCAACCGACACAACAGATCCTTACAATAATAGAACAAGCATTGGCATAGCCAATAGGTCTCGCCTTTGGGACCCTATAAGTGTTTAGCCATGCAACAGTTGATGTTGTTGCACCAAGGATATTGTGATGCATAACTAAATACTTATAAGGTCCCAAAAGCGAGACCTATTGGCTCTGCCAATGCTTGTTAATTGTTGGGACAGAAAAGTTGATTTTTGTTGTCATGGGTGCTGTGTGCTTGACCTACATCGGATTGGTGTGTAGTGCTACACAGCGCATGTGTTATACAGGTACTGGGCATACGTGTGCCTGTGAATGGTACAATACAGGGATGATGCAGCATTGTGTAGTGCGTGTGTGTTATATACATATGCTAGGTGTATGTGTGCTTGTGAAGGTTACAATACATGAGAGATGTAGTGCTGTGCAGTGCATGTGTTTGTTTTATGCATGTGTATGCAGGTGTATGTGTGCCTGTGAAAGGGACAGTACATTGGAGATTCTGGTTTCCTTTGGGAGACCCAGTGTTGACTGGAGGAACATGGGGAGATAGAGGAATTCCCCTCAGACAGATTTGTGTATTGCTGCATTCCTGTGAGCTGGGTGGGACACACTGGAGGAAGGGAGAGCCAGGCTCTTCAGTACACTTCAAAAGGTGCCCTGTAATTTGAAGAGAGATCACTGGGAAGGGCCTGGGCACATCACAGGAAAGAGATTGGGTTGATAAGAGAATCTTAAAGAGTCGGGCTGAGGCCCTGGGGCTGACAGGTGTGAACCTCTAGTCACTCCAATGACCTGTGTTGTGGGGCTATTAGATATGCTGTGACAGATTGCTTTCTGCAGTAAGGGCAAAGCAGAGAAGACGGCACTTCAAAGGGAAGCAGACGCCCAACATAAACTTCTAAGACTCTAAATCACATGTGTGTCTGGAAATGGACTTTAAGAAGGGGTGTTTGAGGGCCCCAAAATTGTCAACTATCATGCAGCCAGTCAGGCTGTGCGAAGAGGAGAAGATCTGCAAGACATCTGCCTGTGACCAGGACTGGGGGCCTAGGCCTGCCAGTCTCCCATCTTGGTGAGGAGACAGCACCCAAGGAATCCAAGACCACCTGGCTCTGGAGCCTAGAGCACTAGTGCCTACCTGTTTTCCAAGATGAGTGTGCCCTGTTAGGAAGAGCAGCTCAAACCTGGCCATTGAATCCCTGTAGTGAAGTGTGGGGAGATGGCTGCTGCACCAATCAGGTTGTTGCCCTTATGCTGGGAAACAGCAGCGACCCCCGTTTGTCAAAGGAGGACCACCATATAGTGAGCCGTGGACTTTGCTGCACTGATAGGGTCTTCTCCCATGTGCAGGTTTGAAGTCAGTGACCCCATATGCCAGGTGGGGCCACCATGAAGATATATTCCATGCCAATCGGGCGATAGCCCGTGTGCAGAGTGAAGTTGGTGACCGCGTTTGTCAGGTGGAGCCACTGTGAAAATTGTTACTGTGCCAAGTGGGCTGAAGACCGTATTGGAGTGAATTTGGGAACTCCATATGCCAGGTGGGGCCACCGTGAAGATTGCTGCTGTGCTGATTGGACATAGCCCGTGTACAGAGTGAGGACGGTAACCCTGGGTGCCAGGGGAGCCACAGGTACAAGGCAAGGAGCGTGATCACGTCAAGACCATCATTGTGAGTAAGAGGCTGCAATACTGACCTGAGTGTTATGTTATGTTATTGGGGTTTCTATAGTGCACTAATCTCCCTTGAGGGTATCCAGGAGCTCTGCAGCAAGTGTGTGAGGCCAGCATGGGGGCTGACTTAAAAAGCCCGGTCTTCAGCTTCTTGTGAAAGTGAAGAAGAGACAAGGAGGTTCCGATGTGTTGAGGGTGGTCGTTCCAGGCTTTCGGGGCCATGTATGAGAAGCCGTAGCCCAAGTGTGGGCCCAAGCTCCAACTGAAGCGCAGCGTACCAACCTACCCACCTGTGGGGAAGATCCCAAGAAACTTACCAGCATCAGAGGAACATTAAGGGCCCCTCAGCCGCTGTCTCCTCAGACCATGTGTGAGGAACTTAAGGAGACCTGACCGCTGCCCCTCCAAGGCTGTGTGTGAAGAAATTACTGGAGACTGTCAATGCAGCTTCACCAGCCGCCGCAGCTTCAGCAGTTGCATCACCCACGAAGGGGGCACACTCGGAGAGCTGGTCAATCAGATCCTGCTGGACTCATTTTTGGGCCAGACTGCCAAGGGAGAACTTGCCCACCATATAGCGCTTTGGGGCTGGAACACTTTTGGCTTTAATACAGAGTCAGAGTGAGACTCCTGAGACTTGGACTACTAGCGGGGCTTAACATTAATGTTGCGTATAGTGAATGGGAAATAACCACTAGCGCTAGGGAGAGGAGAGTGAAACTCAGGAACCCATCTATAAAACACTAGCGCTCTGACCTCAGGGAGCTGTCCGTATTGTTTGTGAGTATCATAATTTTACCTTGTGCTGGTATTAAAATACTTATTTTTTCATAAAAGTAAGCATTTGACTGGGCAATCATTTAGTGCTGCTGCTGAATGTATTTTGAGTTGTGAGCCTGTGTTCACCCACCTATGATTTGCTCCTCACCGAGAAGCCTTGGATTGCTCTACCTGACAGTAATAGTATTTTGGTTTATAAAGCACAGCATAAAACCAATGGCACCTTGCCACATTAGAGACATAGGACTCTCACACTATCAGATTTGTTCCTACCGGGAGCTGTTTATTTGGAAAATGCCAGATTTTTAAAGCTTTTTTTGAACTGTGGTAGGTTGATTTTGCACTGAACAGTAATTGGCAGTCGATTCAATTGGGCAGCTGCGGAAACAGAAAAAGCCCTGTCACCCACCTTGGCTCACTTCGACTTAGGGACCCGTTGCAGAAATCGATCAGCAGATGGTAAAAGAATCTCATGGGCAATTACATTTAAAATGCGTGGGCAAAGGTGTTTGTCTTTGAAAATTGATGGCTTTATGAAACAGTTACATGGACTTGAACAGAACCAGTTGTTTAACGGGAATACAGTGGAACTTCACCAAGCTGTACATATATGATCATATCTGGTTAGACCTAAACTCAGACTATCAGCCACATTCTCTATTAATTGCAATCTCTAAATGGGAGATCTAAGTAAGGTCAAGTAAAGTGAATTACACTAGTCCACACAGAATGATATAAAAAAAATTATAAATAATATTTTGTGTGGGAAAGAAAAGAAATGTAATTCTGTATTTGGTGCATGAAGATGGTAAAAGCAATAACAGAATATGTAAGTAATAAGGGAGGGTGCGCCCTTGAATACTGAATCAAAAATATTACTGGGACAGAATACCGAAAATAAAATATTGACGGGAAAGTAAGCCTAGATTTTCTATACCTAAGTCCACATATATGTATCTACGTGGTGCATATATCTTCAAGATATATTGATGTGGAGTTAGGAAAAGTAAAAGTATACTTCTCTATATGCACTTACCTTTTGATAGTTTGCCCCTCAATATTCCGTCCTCTATATTAGTATGTCACTATATTGCTGGTGTCGATTTTCAGTAGTTCATCATTTGGGAGATCATATTTAGCAACAAGTAAATATTGACACCTAGATTCTTTATACATGACACAGCCATAGGTAGGTCACCAATTGTTCATGGGCAAAATGAAGATGTCCAAAAAGGAGTATGCCATTCAACTTTAGGTGGCTAAAGCATACCCAGCTGTAAAAACTTGAAATACAGTTTTGTACATTGGAAGATCACAGACCTAACTCTTGTGGGAGTTTTAGTATGATATGTGTACCATCAGCATACACAAACAAGCATTGGCATAGCCAATAGGTCTCGCCTTTGGGACCGTATAAGTGTTTAGCCAGAGATATTGACTTTGCCTATGTCTTTAAGCTGTGCTGTACAGAAGCCTGCAGCATGCTGAAAAGTTATAATAAAGAAGTGTCAGAAGCATTTTTGTTACCTTATATATGACCAAGAAAGCATTATGTACAACTGAACGACCATATTAAAAAAGTATTAACAATAAATAATGTCTTGAGTTTTTTTTGTCCTTTAAATGCTGGCAACTTCTATCTGCCTGTCCCAATGGTTGCTTGTTATGGTTTTTATTGTTATGGGGGCATAAATAACAGGAGGGTGAAGGTTGGGAAATAGTACCTGTATAACAGTCAGTGAGAGAGTCAGTCAGTTAGTCAGTCAGTCAGTGAGAGAGTCAGTTAGTTAGTCAGTTAGTGAGAGAGAGAGAGAGAGAGAGAGTCAGTCAGTCAGAGAGTCAGTGAGAGAGTCAGTCAGTCAGTCAGTCAGTGAGAGAGTGAGTGAGAGAGTCAGTCAGTCAGTGAGAGAGAGAGTGAGAGAGTCAGTCAGTCAGTCAGTGAGAGAGAGAGTGAGAGAGTCAGTCAGTTAGTCAGTCAGTGAGAGAGTAAGTCAGTCAGTCAGTCAGTGAGAGAGAGTGAGAGAGTCAGTCAGTGAGAGAGAGAGTCAGTCAGTGAGAGAGAGGGAAAGAGTCAGTCAGTGAGAGAGTCAGTCAGTGAGAGAGAGAGTCGGAGAGTCAGTCAGTGAGAGGGAGAGTCAGTCAGTGAGAGAGAGAGAGTCAGAGAGTCAGTCAGTGAGAGAGAGAGAGTCAGACAGTGAGAGAGTGAGAGAGTCAGTCAGTGAGAGAGTGAGTGAGAGAGTCAGTCAGTCAGTCAGTGAGAGAGTCAGTTAGTCAGTCAGTGAGAGAGTCAGTCAGTCAGTTAGTGAGAGAGAGAGTGAGAGAGTCAGTCAGTTAGTCAGTCAGTCAGTCAGTTAGTGAGAGAGTCAGTCAGTCAGTCAGTCAGTGAGAGAGAGAGTCAGTCAGTCAGTGAGAGAGTCAGTCAGTCAGTCAGTGAGAGAGAGAGAGTGAGAGAGTCAGTCAGTCAGTGAGAGAGTCAGTCAGTGAGAGAGTCAGTCAGTCAGTGAGAGAGAGAGTGAGAGTCAGTCAGTCAGTGAGAGAGAGAGAGAGCGAGAGAGTCAGTCAGTGAGAGAGAGAGTGAGAGAGTCAGTCAGTCAGTGAGTTAGTCAGTGAGAGAGTCAGTCAGTCAGTTAGTCAGTCAGTGAGAGAGTCAGTTAGTAAGTCAGTCAGTGAGAGAGAGAGTGAGAGAGTCAGTCAGTCAGTCAGAGAGTCAGTGAGAGTCAGTCAGTCAGTCAGAGAGAGATTGAGAGAGTCAGTCAGTCAGTGAGAGAGAGAGTGAGAGTCAGTCAGTCAGTGAGAGAGTCAGTCAGTCAGTCAGTGAGGCAGAGAGAGTCAGTCAGTGAGAGAGAGTGAGTCAGCCAGTGAGAGAGAGTGAGAGAGTCAGTCAGTGAGAGAGAGTGAGTCAGCCAGTGAGAGAGAGTGAGAGAGTCAGTCAGTGAGAGAGAGAGTCAGAGAGTCAGTCAGTGAGAGAGAGTGAGAGTTAGTCAGTGAGAGAGAGAGAGTCAGTCAGTCAGTGAGAGAGAGAGTCAGTCAGTGAGAGAGAGATTGAGAGTCAGTCAGTCAGTGAGAGAGAGAGTGAGAGTCAGTCAGTCAGTCAGTCAGTTAGTCAGTCAGAGAGAGAGAGACAGTCAGTCAGTCAGTGTGAGAGAGAGAGACAGTCAGTCAGTGAGAGAGTGAGACAGTCAGTCAGTTAGTCAGAGTGAGAGAGACAGTCAGTCAGAGTGAGAGAGAGAGACAGTCAGTCAGTCAGAGTGAGAGAGAGAGACAGTCAGTCAGTCAGAGTGAGAGAGAGAGAGACAGTCAGTCAGTCAGTCAGAGTGAGAGAGAGAGACAGTCAGTCAGTCAGTCAGAGTGAGAGAGTCAGTCAGTCAGAGTGAGAGAGACAGTCAGTCAGTCAGAGTGAGAGAGACAGTCAGTCAGAGAGAGAGAGAGATAGTCAGTCAGTCAGTGTGAGAGAGAGAGACAGTCAGTCAGTCAGTGTGAGAGAGAGAGACAGTCAGTTAGTCAGTCAGAGTGGGAGAGAGAGACAGTGTGTATTACAACACCTGTGCATGCCTAGGGAATGACATGCATGTATTGTTTATTTACCAATCCAAGGAAGTGGATGTCATATGGATCTGTAAATAATAATATTAATTTATTAGAGTGAAAGTGCTTGCTGTACTCCACAGCGGCCCAGGCAGAAAATGACAGCTGCAGGGCCCTTCAAAAACATAGAATTAATTAGAAATAAATTGACAGACCATGAAGGGTTCGTGGAGCAACAGATGAGTGGGTGGTGGGCACAGAAGAAACAGAGCTTGAAGCTGGGTTGGGTGGAGGTAAGTAAGCAATTATTTAAAAAGCTGTAAATGTGTGATGGAAGCAATGGATGAGCTTAAAAGAGGGAGGGAGGGAGCTGGCAACAGGGAGCGAGTGGTGGGGCAGGAAGCAGCACACAAGGAAGAGAGCTAGAAAACACATGCACTCTTGCAGTGCTGAAAGAAAAAAAAACAATAGCAAAGAGCTGAGTTAGGACATTAATGCACCCACTTCTCAAACACAAAAGAGAACTTACTGAAAAATGAATCCATTAAGAAAACTGTCCTATTTAAACACTTTAAACCAATCATCGAAAATAAGGAAAAACAATTCAGCACTGTGGGGAATTTTTGATTTTTTATGCCCCCTGACATGTTCTGTTTTTGTTTCCTTTTCCTTTTCGTGAAACGTGATATCAGATTATATAAATAAGTTGTGCCAAATGTTCTTAGCATGACCACATTTCAAAATTCAACCACAACAGTATTCAGCTAGCAGATCAAAACAACAGAAGTCAACATTCAGCATTTAGATGAACTTGTGAAATATAGTTCACTAAAAAAGTGTGTTCTTCGTTCACAAGACCTGACAAATAGCGTTGCCTTCGTGTAGTAATACTTTGCAATAGCGTTGTAACTCTTTGATAAAGACACATCCAAACAAACCGGATCATAAAAATAAACAAGCACCTCCTCAGTATTCTGTGCTGGCTTTGGCGAGTGAGCTGTCCTAAACGTGTCTGCAGATAAACATAAGCATTGGCTCTTTTCTAACAAGAAAGTGAAAGCGACCGAGCAAGCTAATGTAAACAAGCGTGCGTGGCCACGCTAACTGGAAACAGATGGCCCCTGCCCGCCACTGCTCGCTCTCGCAAGGTGGATGCCGCCACAAGCACAAGTGTTTGAAAAGTGCAGACCGATTCCAAAAGGTCATCTCCTAGAGCAGCGCATGCGCGCTGCGCTAGGCTCGACCACACACACCAGGAATAAATAAATAAATTAGTAAATATCTCTCTGTTCAAAATTTGGCTGCATAGATTTGAATTTAAATAAATTACATATACAACTCCCTTTTTCAGTTCAGAAACAAGCTGAAGTCTCACCTGTGCAAGATACACCTCATCGCAATAGTAACCTCTTTGTTGCTGTAGTCTCTGAATTCCCCACTTCCCCAACCCCTTGACTCCCACACACGCATCACTCCTCCCAGCTCTCTACTGTTTAACAGCATTATGGACTTTTCCCTCCTATGCTAAAATCTTCTGCTCTGTTCTTCTCAAAAGTCACACACATTGTACACAACAACATGCAAGTCTCACAAAAGGCTGTCCAATCAGGTTAAAGCAAAATGATACAATTACCTACTCAATGGGCTCTCAAGGCTTTTCACAATACAAACATCTCTCTGTATACTTTACACTTACACTATCTGTGACAAGATATTATATATGGACTAGTCTGTACACCCCCAGGAGTCTCTTGAATGTACTATTTGTTAAAACAACATTCCACGATACGTACAAAGAAAAGAAAAGATTTCTTCACATGGGAAAGAAGGAAAAGGAACATTGCATTCAACAATATTAGGACTCCAACTTGCCTAGAAATAAAAATGTTCATGTGTCGCAAAGCAAAGATGGCAACACATATTAACTCATGTTGAAATTCAGGCCTAAATAGCTGTAATAAAATCTAATAGTGAATAAACATAATTTCTCTCTAAAAATAGCCTAAGCATGACTATGTGCTAATGTGACATTTAACATATATAAAACTTTCTTGTGTGCATTTATACAAAATACTGAGATATACAGCACCTATAAAATCCAGAATACACTTTTTTATGGTATCATATTCCTCAGTATGCTTTATCACAATGGGAACAAATTTCATACTCTAATGACTAACATAAAAATCTACACTCTGGCCCAAACAAACGATACAGAAAAATATGCAAGCTGTCTGTGGTGATTGGATGGGGACTTGGAGAATATGGAGAAAGTCTAGATAAGGCAGAAAAATTGCTATTTCATTAAGGGTTCAGTAAATGAGTGAGGAAATTGTAAACTTAAAACAATTTCCAAACAAGACATAAATGTGCATTTTTAAAAGATGAAGGAAGGTGCCAGACAACTATGCACGCACTAAAGGTTGATGACTAGTGTTGTACCTAGCCCTTTCTGCAGGCTCACCACAGATGTTTGCATTCCTCTGCCCAGTGCTTAATTTGTAAAGAATTAAGCGCTAGGGCCCAAGGTATTCCTTACTGGTCCACTGCAGCTGACACAACCCACGCCACTTTAAACTGCAGGTTTAAGTTAAAGTTTTATAATTTTTGTAGCATATGTCAAATAGTTTAATGCTGAACTAATGAATGTTGCTTAAAAATGCACACGCCACACCACCATGTGGTGCTTTCCCATAAATATGTGCAGGTGTTTACAAATAAGTGCAGGTGCTGAGCACCAAAAACACCAGCACAAATTAAGCACTGCCTCTGCCTTCCTTTGCTGAAGAGGGTTTGCTGGCTTTTGTGACCCTGTGTATTTTTCCCCTGCTAACCAATGGTACAGTACTTGTTTTATCTCCTTTAAACATGTAAAAATTGGACTACACTTAATTGGTACATGTAGTTTACTTGTATGTCCCCAGTAACTGGTAGTACATGTGCCCAGGACCTGTAAATTAAATGCTACTAGTAGGCAGCAGCAGCCCTCATTGTCCCACCCATTAAAGTAGCCTTAAAGCATGTTGCAGGTCTTCCACTGCAGCATGTAGTGCAATTTTAAACTGCCATTTCCATCTGGTAAAGTAAATCTTTTGCCAGGCCTAAACCTTTCTTTTTAATACTTATAAGTCATCCCTAACGTAGTCCCTAAAGGCTCATAGGACGGAGTGCATTAAATGTTAGGACATGTGCACTTACGTTAAAAATGTCCTGGCATTGAAAAACTCCTAAAATCTTTCTCACTGTGATAAGGACTAGCTCTCCCACTGACTAACAATGGGTTAACTTATTACCTTTAATATGTGCTTACTTCAGATTGGGTGCAGATAGGGAAATGCTGTTTACACTCAAATGAATTGAAATGTAAAATACTCTTCAATGGTGAAGTTGGATTTTAAGTTAAAATTCTGAAAATGCTACTTTTAGAAAGTTGGTATTTTCTTGTCCCAACCAACCGTTCCTTTCTGCTGTGTCCTGGATCACATAACTGTAAATGGATCTGCTGCTGAGGTTTGAGTTTTGCTTTCAGACATTGAGACAAAGGGGGCTTAGGTGTGGACAGGATGTACCAAGCCCGATTTACACTTCAAAGGGCTTTGCCTGTGGCAAACACAAACAAATCTGACACCAGGCGTGCACTGCCTTTTGTCAGCCTAGACAGTTTGGAGCCTGGACCAGGGGAAGAGGAAGAATTGACCAGAACCAGTTTTGAGGTAGGGCAGGGAATTCCCTCACACAAAGAGTGGCACCAGGTATAAGAGGAAGGCCCTCCGAACCACTCACCTGATCGCTCCTGGACCTGTGGAAGATTCAGATGAAGGATTGCCTTGCTACCCTGCTGTCTGAGGAAAAAAGATTGACCTGCTCCCATGAACCCAGGACCAACAGACGGACTCTAAGGGCTAGCTGGCTATCCTTCTGTGTGAACTTAAGGGACACACAAAGCTTCCAGAGGCCTCCTTTCAGCTGTCCAACTGTCCAGCTGACCGGCTGCAACTGGACCTGCCTAGCCCTGCCCAAGCCCTGTTTCTGGCATTTGCTGGGAAGAGTCCTAGACCCCAAGAGGTGCCCCCCAGATCCTGAACCCTTGGTTGGCATCAGAATATACTTCTCCTGTAGAAAATGTGACCATCCTGAAGTTTGGGCCCCTCGATACTGTGAACAGACCCGTTTGCGCCAATACTCTGTCACCCGCAACGTTCACCAACGAGAAGTTCCAGCGAGATCTGCTCTTTATACCAACACCATGCACTACGACTGGCAACGCGAGACCAGCACTTTGCACTACAGTGACGACAGACTGCGGCGATCACCATCTCAAACCTCCAGTGATGACCGGCTCTTCGTACTACAGCGATGACCATCTGCAAAGCTCAACCTACTCTTTACGCCAAAAGCTTCCTCCTCGCAGTCACCTCCAAAGGGAATGAAACTTCTCACGCAATGACTTGAAAAGACAACTTTCATTAGGACTAATCTGGTTCCTGCACCCAGATTGCGTGACATTGTGTTCAGTATGTACCTGTGACTTTCTTTCAGTTCAACGCAACCAGATAACTGCAAGTGACGTTTTCTGCTTCTTGGAGCTATTTTACCTAAAACATTTCAAATTTAATATCTCTGGTTCTGCTGATTGGATTTTGTTTGTTATGGTGTCATTTTATTTATTACAACTGACTCTATATTTCAAAATTGGTTTGAGATTTTTCTTGTATTGCGTTTTCACTTTATTACAGTTTCAGAGTTGCATAAATACTTTACACATTGCCTCTAAAGCCTGGTGCTTCTGTGCCAAGCTACCAGAGGGTGAAGCACCTGTTAATTTAGTGACTTATTGTGGTACACCCTGACGACAATTGTGGTTATTGCCTGACTGGGGGTTCCAGCCCCTCAACCAATAAACCAATTTCTCACAGCGTGTTTCCAAAGACAATTCATAAGTTTGAAGGCATTGAATGTATCTGCCTTTCAGTGGTGCAGCAAGGGTGTAATGAGCACTAATGCAATAAAAGGCAGGGGGCCCCTTGCAACCAGACTGTGCAGAAAATTGAACAATTATTAAGCTAGATTGGACCCCTTGTCGACACGGTACCACTGCACCTGCTGCACCAATGATAGCTATTTCCCTGCTGTCTTTTCTGTAATCCTAAATTTCTAAAGGATTTGAGCCAGACCAAATAGGTTACACTCAGAATAACAGGGTATTTGATTGCCTATTGCACTACCAAAAAACTGATATTTTCACAGCTCTTATGAGTATGAACAAGAGACACTCCTTGTTACATCCAGAAACTTAAGTGTCCTTTTTTTATAGTGCAAACATTGTTGAATACGTGATTTGTAGTTCTTCAGTGATTAGAATGATGGAAGTTATGCTGTAACACGCGCAAAGAGAAAAATAAATAAATATTATTTGTGGCAAATCTCGTTCAGGGAAGTAAAAGTGTTGGAATCAAGCCTATAACACTCAAACAAATAACACCTAAGGCCATAGTGCACACATTTCACAACCTGTAGAAGTTACTGACATTCTACCGCATTGTGGAACTTCATCACGCGTGTGTGTGGTCCACAATTAGTATTAGAGAAGGAGCCTTCGACTCCAAAATTAACACCTGATATATGAATAAGATTCGATTTCCCATTTAAGTAGGCAAGTTCATTCATTTGCATGGGGCTGCTACACATGCAAATAAGGGTGTCTTGGATGGCCAGTCACAAATTTCCTTTGCCGCACACACACAAGTCATCTCATTTCCCTGGAGCGCTGTAGGTTTTATATCACATGATGTTTTAATTGGCTGATAATTATTATGTAGGCTACTCCTGCAATAAATCCTGATTGGCCATTAATTCAAAAATAGATCACCTAGGAAGTGGATTATGATTTGTTTCTCTTTCTTCCTTCACGGGAGGTCAATCACTATATCTTCCATGAGTGCAGAAAGTTAGTCAGTACTCATGCATAAGCAAGGCATGTAAAAGCCGAACACCAGCAGGGGAGACTGAGGTAGACACCCGGGAAGTGTTGATAGGATAACAGCACTTTCTAGGGGTTGGGAAAGTTGTATACATGATACAGCGTAGGAAAAAACAAGTACAAAGTAGTAAAGTTTTGCCAGACCCTTGTCCACAATCTACCCAGTGCATTTCTATTTTCTGTAGCCAAAATGTGCAATATCTGAAGTAGAAGGCAGCTAATAAAATAGTTCCTAAGCACCCATGATCTAATCTTACATTTAAAAAACACGGAAAATGCTAGACATGTATTGCGCAACAAAACTGCCATTTTGAAAGTACGAAAGTGGTCAAAGGAGGACCAACAAAAAGTGCCCATCTTTAAAAACACCCAACAGCGTGAAAGCAGTAATGGTCATAATTCGCACTTTTGTTTTGAGATTTTGTCTTAGGTTGACAAGATGAAACTGGTTTTAAACAAGCCTGAAGTAGTTCTAATCTACAGGAGACATCCATAGCATCCTGGATGGAAATGATGCTACTCACCAACAAATCATGTGAAAAATAGCGTTGAAGGTTTGTTAACAATATGACCCCTTTGTCTATTGAAGAGCTCCACACGAAGTGCTAAAAAGCCCCTTATGGTTGCTGATTTCCAGTAGAGTTAGGAGCAGGCTCTATGATAAAGCATTACACTATGAAATCCATAACAGGTTTTTACCTCTGATCATTGCTATTTGACTCATCTAGACAGTTGGTCTATATTTTATGCTTGCAGTGTCTGCTAATATCAAAGGAGGGTGAAAATGAAAGGCCTTACAAATTCCTCTTGCTTCTCTTTTTGTGGTTTACAAAGTAGAAACAGAGAACACATTGTGTATATTTTACAAAATGTGTGGATGAAAAGGCAACAACAACGTCCCATAGCTTATAGGAGAAACAATGATGAGATGAGAGTGACTACATTAAGAAGGTCGAACTGATAAATTTCCACTGTGAAATGTATAGAGACAAATAAGCGTATGTTCTCTTACACCATATTGTTGAAATAGTAGTAGAGCATGGCTTCCATTCATCCTACAGTGGGGCCTACAGTGATTTCTGTAACTGGATTGTCCAATCTTTGGACTCCATCATCCCAGCTAAATGGATGAAAGGCCGCTCTGCGGACCCCAGCCCATGGTACAATGACACACTGGCCTCTCTGCGGAAAGCATGTAAGAAACTAGAGCGCTTGTGGAGGAAAGACTACGACACTATAACTAAAAAAACCTATTTGGCTGCGATTAAAAACTACCATAGAAATGTCTGCATCGCCCGGGCTGCCTACTATGCCAACGAAATACAATTGAGTCCTAACCCGTCTAAATGTATTTTTAAAATTCTAAAAGAACTGAGAGTAAGAAATAAACCCAAGGCCTCTGCGATCATTACTGAGCAACAATGTGAAGACCTGGCGCTGTTTTTTGTTAACAAGGTGGATACTATTTATCGTTCTTTTCCACAAAAGCCGTCTTCTACGGCCTCTTGCTGCGTACCCCCCTTTGCATTCTCTGACAGCTATCCCCAGTATCTCACAGGAAGAGCTTAGTCTTTTGAGTAAGAAAGTTAAATCTGGCTCTCCGGCTGATCCTCTAAGACCTGCTCAGTTTAGGGACTCACTGTCTCTTTTTTGACACCTCTGTGCCAGATTATTAACTCCTCATTTACCACTGCTGTGGTTCCTGTTCTCTGGAAACAGGCTAGGGTCTCTCCCATCCTTAAAAACCTTCGCTGGACCCTGCAAAGCTGGAAAATTTCCGGCCTATCTCCCTCCTGCCGTGGGTGGCTAAGATTGCTGAGGCCCATGTTAATAACATCCTTACTAAATTCCTCAATACTAATAATATTCTGGACCCTTCGCAAAATGGTTTTCGTGCGGGTCACAGCACAGAGACAGCTCTGCTGGCAATGACTGTTCACCTACAGACCATCCTGGACTCTGGTCATACTGCGGCTCTGATTTTACTTGACCTCAGTGCCGCGTTTGACACGATTTCACACGCGATTCTGCTGCAACGTCTGGAGGCTGCCGGAGTAGTGGGCCTCACACTCGAATGGCTTAAGTCATTCCTGAGCGATAGATCTTTCCGTGTGTCAGCCCCCCCGTTCCTCTCCCAGCCCCACTCCATTGGGCAAGGGGTACCCCAGGGCTCGGCTCTGAGCCCCGTATTGTTCAATTTATATGTCCAGCCTCTTGCTACGGTGGCCAAGAAGATGGGCCTCACCATGGTCTCATATGCTGATGATACGCAGCTAGTGGTGGCCCTATCTGATGGTTCTATGCTGGACGCCCTCAGGTTTAGGAGCGGCCTGGCCGCCGTGGCAGAGTGGATGAACTCTAACTGCCTTCAGTTGAACGCCACTAAAACGGAGGTATTGTTGGTAGGGAAGGACAGGAACCTCTGGAATGAGCAGTGGTGGCCTAGTGTGCTTGGAGACACCCCCACCCCTAAGTTGGCGGTTAAGAACTTAGGGGTCTGGATGGATTCCACCCTTAGCTTCCAAGAACATACAAAAAAAGTCGCGGGCACCTGTTTTGGTCTCTTGCGGGGTCTCAAGCCGCTGCTGAGGTTTTTCAATCCGCTTACTCGCCAGCTGATTGTCCAGTCTGCTATTCTATCCAGACTGGACTACGCTAACTCGCTCCTCTTAGGAGCCAATCAGGCTGAGGTAATGCGACTACAGCGTGTGCAGAACGCGGCTGCCAGAGCCCTTTAGGGCTCCCACGTCACTGTTCCGCCACTGACGCCATTCGGCGGCTTCACTGGCTTCCGGTGGCCAAACGGGTCCAATTTAAGGCACTCTGCCTATCCTTTAAGATCCTGAAACTTGCTTCACCCTGCCTCCTTGCCAATATGCTAACCCCCTACAAACCCTTGCGCGAGCTGCGTTCCTCGGGGCAGCATTTAGTCACTGTCCCCCGGGTGAAGCGTGCACGGGCCGGTGGTCGTTCCTTCTACTACACGGCCGCTAAACTATGGAATTCTCTGCCCCCTCAGATCCGCTGCCTAAATGACTTGCTGGCTTTCAGGAAAGCTATTAAAACCTTCCTCTTTCCACGAGCTTAGGCCGCCTACCCTCTTCTTCTGTTGCCTACCAGTCTCTCCTTTACCCTGCTACTCTCTGTTGCCTGCAGCGCCGGGACGCCTCTTCGCTGGGGCAGCTGCGCGCTTTATAAATCTGGCTAACATAACATAACATAACATCCCCTTGGCTAGATGTTAAATTGAGTCCGAAAGTGGATTCTTCAGGAATTAAAAACCAGGATTGATAGACACTCCCGAACCTTTCAGAAAAGCAGGAACTACCATAGTCATGTTATGCAAAAGTGGCAAGTGGATCAGATATCATGACATAAGGAATATGAACAAATTTCCATTCTAGGATTCAGTAAAATCAAGATGTTTAAATCAGTGGAAGGTACAATGGTCGAAAGTGAAAGAACTGAATGGGGGAGCAAGGAAAGTCTTCTTTGTGAAATAAAAGAATGAACGTGACAAACAAAGAAGGATGAATGGAAATATTCAATAAAATGAATGATATTGAGAAATTGGTCAAATAAACAGGTTGGACACAAAAGAAGACATGTTGAGAAGTTGGTGAGAGATGTACGTGGCTGGGTTTGCTATAACTATCATTAACAAAGGGAGGGAATCTAGATGGAAGAGGAGCACTAGCAATGGCATGAATTAAAAATAAAGAGTGGAGACAGAAAGCTTTTGAAAAACACCTATTCCAAAATAACTTCTGGTGTAAAAATAGTTACGGAAAAAGTGAGCGAACACGTATTCATCCAATACCTGATTTATTCATTCCTCTCTTTGTCAGCAGCCACTCTGAGCTGGCTTTCATGCGTGTTAACAATCTTTTATAATGGGACCTCCTGTGCAGTTGTTTTCCATGAAAAGTGAACTCTTCAGATTTTAACTTTCTATTTCCTTCCAGAAATTATGTCCTTGGCAACAGCAATTTTACAAGCCAATTCCCCTTGAATACCGAGAATTACATTCTCATCAGAAATCCTAATAGCTACTATTTGTCACTGTCAGAGGTCGTGTTCTTTAGGCACCTTCTTTCAGTACAATTACTTTATATGTGGACCAGAGGATTGTAAAGTCTGGTAGTATTAAATATATTGATAACAGTCCTAATAGCTATGCATATAACATCATTGGAATGATAATTCTAGTCATAATAATAAAAAATGACAAAAAGCGAATAAGAATTAGAACTATGATGCACCAGACCTCCTCTTCCTCACCGAAACCTGCCTCAAACCCACATCTGTGACGGACATTGCCGCAGCCATCCCTACTGATTACAAAATCCAGGACCGACCCCATAAACCAGGAGGAGGACTTGCAATCATCCACAGAGACAGTATAAAATGAACCTTTTACACTAACCCAGAAGCCACTTTTATGGAACACATGCACTTCAAGGTTCAGACAGACAGTAAGACCACTATCAAAGGCACCGTCGCCTACAAGCCTCCAGGACCTCACAACTACTTCAGAAACCTCCTCGCCAACCTCCCAGTGTCCATAGCCATGGGCACCAAAGACGTCATACTCCTAGGCAATCTCAACTTTCAAATTGATGACTCCACAGACTCCAATTTACTTACTCGAAAGGCTACAGAACATGGACCTCACCCATCTCATGCAAGGCCCTACCCACATTGCGGGACACACCCTGGACCCCATCTTCTCCAGAGACAAGGTTAAAGTTAACCACATAACTCCACTCACATGGATGGACCACTCCATTCTCCACTTTCCTTCAACAGGCCCCCAACACCCCTACAGAGTCTAGCAACACCCCAAGCCGCTGCTGGAAGAAAGTTACAGAAATGGAACAGCTCACACTCTCCAACTAAACTATGCAGAGCCCACCAACGACCTCATCAATGACACAAACAACTTCAACAACTGGATCAACACGTGAGCCAATATCCAGGTGCCCCTAAAAAACAACAAACACAAAAGATCCAAAAAACAAGCTACCTGGTAAAATGCTGACCTCAGAGACTTCAAGAGAGTTTGCAAACAACTTGAATGGAAAAGGAGAACCACCTTGGGAACCACCACAAGAAACACATACAGGGCTGCACTTAGACACTATCACCATCAAGTGAAAGAGACCAAGAAAAAGGCTATGACCCTAAGAATAAAATCTATCTCCAATAACTCGAAGGAACTTTTTGCCATCGTCAAGGATTTCACCAATGAAACAGCCTCAACCAACACCATCACCCCTACACAAGAAGCCTACAACAACCTCTCTGACTTCTTCCATGTACAAAATAATCAAGATCTACAGCAACTTCGAACCCCAGCCAACCCCTATCAACCTTCCCAGCCTGGCAACCTCCTCCACCAAAGACTGCCAACTGACTTTATGAAACCCTCTATCCATCAAGGACACTGCACCAATAATGAAAACAGTTCACCAGGGAGCCCACAGATCCCTGCCCCCATCATATCTACAATCTAGGAAGCACAGCGATCAGCGCTGCACTCAACTTCCATCATCAACACCTCCCTCAATAAAGTCACCTTCCCAGACAGCTGGAAACATTCTAAATTCACCACCCTCTTCAACAAAAAAAAAGTAGCCAACCCCAAAGTACTCAGCAACTACCGACACATCTCACTACTCCCTTTCACAGAAAGTCAGGAAGAAGACCATCAACAGACAACTCTGACCACCTAGAACGCCACAAAAATTTCTGGACAACTCGCAATCAGGATTCTGAAACAACCACAGCACCGAAACAGCTCTCATCGCTGCATCTGATGACATACACACCATCCTCAACCGTATACAGACAGCCTCCCTCATTCTCCTCCCAAAAGTTTGCATCCAATATTCAAGCTAGTCCACAACTGCAATCAGTAAACTTCCACGATAATATAGCTGAAAAGTTATTTAATAAAACGTACCATTTCTGCCATTATAAAAAAAATAATTCTGCTAGTGTTTGGACTCCATGCAACCTACTGTAATTGCAATTGTAAAGGGCAGCGGGATAAGCAGAAAGGTTTCGGAATGGTTTTAAAAGAAACAAAGCCTCGTTATGAGTCAGGAAATATAAGCGATTTTTGACTGTTTAACTTTTATTCCACACTCAGAACCCCTTGCCTGCCCCCGCCCATTAACCCCTCCATTCTACCTCCAGCCCCCCACCACTTTTCCCCGAAAGGCACAGTCCACCCACTTCAGTCGCTGGCTTCCTGTCTGTATTTTTAAGAGTCATCATGTTTTCACGCTGGCTACATATTAAACAAAACAGTTCCATTCCAAGTTACTCGTTAACCTGGTTCCACGTTTTCCATATTTAGCCCTGGTGCTGGCCTCGTCTGGAATGAACACTTTTTAAAAATTCTCTATTGTTGAGCCGTAATAACTTGCATCCTTCCTCCTACGTCAGACGCAAAGTTGACTCTCATCCCTGGAGTGTAGATTTTCAAGCTTCAAAATGTCCAGAGCTGAGAACTGTCAGACCGGACTCCTGACCTCGCATCGGCGGGCTTTTGCTCCTTCTAAATATATTCCGGAGCAGCCCTCGGCAGTATTTTAGAGAGCGATGTTATTTCCTCTCAGGCTTTGTTTCTGCTCGAAATACCGCTGCCCTGAACTGCGCCCTGTCTGTCGCTGGCTGGTCGGTCGGTGGCTCATTTATTTTGCATCAGTGTGAGATAACCAACGATGAATCCCTTTTCTGTTCAATTAGAAAGAACAAGCCAGTTCACTGGTTGTTTATGATGAACGCTGTTGATGCCTTTTATTCAAAGTTGAGAGGCTAACTCAGGATGAGGCACACAAGTAACTTAAGGCTTGTGAGGAAGATTGTCATTGGTCTGTGTTAAACCTGTATCGTTCATAGTTCATTTTTTGGGGTCATGGGATGAAAAATGTGTATTTATCATCGTTGTCGAGGTCTTACTGACGCCTGTCTTCTCGTTTCCTGACAATTTTACAGGTGCACTTCTAGTCCACGCTGTCATCAGCGTTGAGCCTCAAATTCATGTCGAGCCGAAACCCTCAGCACACCATCACCACAAAAGACTCCTGGCTGGATAGGCCCACTCCTGACTCTTTTTTCCCTGTATAGTCTGTCAATCATGTTCTATGAGCCTCCTGAGGTAGTCAGCCATACTGACATCAATCGGGTATCATTCACAATGTTACCTCGTTTTATTAGTGACTAGTGAGTAGGCATGCATGAAAAAAATAGCAATATTTACATCGCAACTAAAACCAAATGAGCAATTAGGTGGTGATGTAAAATGTAAGCCACAAGAGCAGCTCAAACAAGTAAGTCATTTAAACGCCAATTGGTGGTGTGAATTACTTCAGCCTTTTCAAACTGTGATTTTTAGGACGCCCACTGAGAGATTATCTTGCAACTATGAAGTGTTGACTGTCCTTCAATCTACCTTTCTTCCTTATTTGCAGACCTCCTTGCTTAAGAAGGCCTAGGGGAACTTCTATGCGCCTAATCAAAATGGCAGGTGAGGTCTCATGCAAAATTACATTGGCCACAATGTGCTCTTCTCTGACTGGCAAAGGCAGTACACAACTCATGAGACTTGACTCTCAAGCTTGAAGTCTCCAAAGCTTACGATGGTGTCTCCCCTTACCCAGGTCACTGTTTTTGCCTTTAAAGTCTCTGCAAACAGATGCTGCTTCAGAGACGGCATTTCAAATGAGATATGAGATGTCGCCAAGAATGTCATTGATTATTTAATGTGTGATGTCAACTGTGATATCAGATGTGATGATACACGGAGGATTAATGTTGCATGGCTAAGTAGTATAGGGGATTTTCAGAAGCTTTTTATGGTAATAGATGAAATAGAACACAACTGTATTTACCTTTCTTTTGAAGTTCTTAGATAACATATTTTTTCTTTTATAACTAGTTAGTTTTCTGATTAAAGAATCATGACCAGCTGGAATTGTGATGCAAAAGGTGAATTGTGAAATCAAAAACTGCAAAGTCTACTGTGCAGCTGGAGCCCACAAGAGAAAAAAGGCTGCTAAATCGGGACACACAACTGATAGATCTTGACGACCGAGTGTGGCCACAAAAACATGGAGTGGAGCTACACAATTCCACGGCCATGGCACATTTGGAAACTTTCAACCTAAACTACACAGGCCTACCATATACATACTGTGCAACAACAGATACAAACTCAAACAGTGAGATTGGTCCTCGATTGTATGAAGCAAAGGCTGAATGAAGCCTACATTGACAGCACTCACATGGTTCCAGGTGGAAGAAGTATTGTGCACAAAGAATTCTGAAACAACAGGGCCTAGGTCCCCTGAGAAAGCTGGCATCACACTAAGCCCCAACCAGGGATGTTTGTTCATCCACTGCTAAGACTACATGCCAACCTAAGCTCAAAAGCTTAAAACAAAGAAGCAAATCCTTGGACATAAAGAGTCCAAAATCCAGGGACGCCCAGGGCACAAACGAACAATATAACTTGAGAAATATTTTGCAAAATAATCTCCTAACAGAACGATAGGTGTGCAAATCTGAGTCGGCCAAACACGGTAACAAATGATATTGGACAGCTACATTTTTGTGGGGATGTAGGATTAATTAATGTTAACTGTTCCAACCTGCTACCTTAAGTAACTCCTGCATACCCATATGACTGGAGTCCTGCATATCCACATGACTGGCTTCATCCTATTGTGTTGTTTGACACTGGAACACTCTACATGTTTACCCAACTTCACCTGTCCATTATACAGACTTCACTTGTAGCACTCAGCCACCTATCCCTTGCTGCCATTAATATTATCCAACTATATTCAGTGAACAGCTAAGTGGCCGAATGGTGCAACACTGGCACAACACAAAATGAAATAAATACAAAGCAAAGTGAATAAAATGTAAAAAAAAATCAAAATAAACCATAAAGGGAGCATATTTTATAACAATTAAATGCACCCTTCCTAAGTTCTGGAAGGTGGATTTTTAGAAACAGTCAATCAATTTCACAAGAGCATTATCCCTGTTACGCATTAATATGAGCTGAGGGACAGATCTGTTGTGTATCTTTATGACAGTTTATGGCAGGACTCTAACTTTACAGCTTCAGCATCAGCTGCACAAGGACTGCACCCCCCAGTGGTGCTGCGAGGGGGCTTCAGACTTCCCCATTCTAAAGGGGGGCCCCTCCCTCAGGTCTGTTGTCTTAAGGCGAGTGAAATGAAAAAAACAATTAACAGCAGCTCTTTGAAGTGCTGGAGCTACTTTCACTCATTCATTGATAGAAAGAAAACAACATTTTGTTACTTTCATTTTCAGAAAACTTAGGTCTGGGAGTGGGAGGCCCCTTGTCAGAGTGGGTGGGACAACTCATCGCTCTGTCTCTTATCTGCTGTTTTTCTCTTCCACATCACCATCTTTCCTTCTTTTTTCCTGCATCTCTCTTGCTCTCCTTTCCTCTCCTGCTCCCTCTCCGTCTCATAATATCTAGATATCTCGCTCCCTTTAGCTCTTTTCTCGTTGCCTACCATCTCTCTGAAACTTCTCTATGAATCATTCTCCCTCTTCAGCAACACACTCCCACTTTTATCTGCATGTATTATTTCCTCTTTAATTATTTTACTTGCACTGCTCGCTGCATCTCATAGTCCGTCCATCCCATCATCTGAGCACTCATCAGCCCACCCACCCCCATCCATCCACACGACCAAGCATTCTTCCATTCATCCGAAGCTACCACTTATTCCTGAAATTCCTGCAGATGGATTGTACACAGGCAGCAGAGGTGAAGCACATCTGCAGGGTGTGTTGTGTGGGCATGACAGGGGCCCCTCAAGGTATCTTCGAGGGCCCCCTAATATTTTGTTACACCATTGGTTTATGGGCCTAGGGTAACAATGCATTATGAGATATCTTCATGGAATATAAACATAAACGCAAATCATGTGTCTAATAGACTAGTGAGAACTCACAGTAGTAATGGAATCCGTTTGAGCATAGGATAAAGAAACTTTTTATATTTTTTTTAACGAACTTGTACTGATTTGTATTTAGTACATTTACGTAGTTCTTCACATGTATTTAGAAGGCCGACAATAGCATGCTAACAGTGTGAATCCTTAAGAAATGCCAATTTGTTGCAAATATTAGGCCTTATTCAGAGTCCAGTGGACAGGATACTCTGTCACAAACATGGCAGATACCCCGTCCACCATATTCCAAGTGTCATAGGCTATAATGCACTTGTAATAAGGCTGACAGGATATCAGCTCTAATTTTACAGTGTATCCTATCCACTGAACTCTTAATGACTCTCTTTGTTTATTTTATTTATTTATTTATTTCTATAGCGCAACTAATACCCTAAGGCGTCTAGGCGCTTGGCATCCAACCACATGACAACACTGCGATTTCACTGAAAGGCTTGAGATCTAGAATGAGAAAAGCAATAGGGTAAATAACCACGTCTTTAGACCTTTCCTAAAAGAGAGCAGGTCGGTCGAGTTTTTGCCGTGATGTTTACAAAGCTTTTACCACCCCAATTCGAAAGTCGGGGTTTGGACACCTCAACAAGCTTGTGTGATGAGGACTGAAGATTTCTAGACGGGGTGTACCAGCGGAATGCAGTTCCAACTAACAATGCTTAACCTTCTTAAGAGTTTTCCCCAACCTTCTGAGATTATACTCAAACCATCTACAATAAATCTATAACCTTTGTTATTACACAGAATCAGTCATGATTCTTGGGTGCATGTTCAAAGAGAATGAGGTTTGTAACCCAAATGAGAATACAGCACAGAAAAGGATTCTTTAATGGTCCATTATGATACAGAACTTGCTCACAATCACCTAAGCACCCAGTAATCAAAGGGTTATGCTTGCTAATGACAAAGCTGCTAGTTAGTGGTAACACCCGGTTGCTCGTTTGTAATGAACGTCCTTCCAGCAACCGCTAGACTGCAGTGTGGGCAATGGGCGGTGATGTGCCTGGAGGCTATACATTGCATAGTATATATGTCACACTTTGCAAATCAGAAACATAGACACGCACATGAGCAACTGTTGTGCTGGAACAAATGGCGAGTTTCCCACGACGATAAAATAAGGCCAAGCTACAAGAAGTATTTTTAGCACAAAGCTATCCGCAGCTTGTCCTATACATGACCCGAGAAGAGGTCAACCTGAACTCATTTTAAATGCATGAGTTTTGTTAAATGAAACCAGTATTCACCAAATACATGCTCTGACAAGAGCATGGCCACTAAATGGAAACCCCTACAAAGAAAACGTCAATCTGCCCTACTATTTTATTTAGTACAAATTTATAAAAAGCCAATCAGTAACCTGCCGAGGTGCATTTTCCAAGAAATAGGTTTCCATGCTTGATGCAGGAGTTCATCGTCCCCATGGAAGACGATTTGTGCGGAAAATCAATATTTTCATGGAATAACACAAACAAAAATGATGTCTACATGTTTCGGATACAACTAATGCATGAGCCCAATGCAGTATAAATGTCATGCAAAGTACTTTGACTACATTTTTCAAAACATAACGATGAACATTGTGAACACCGAATGCAAAAGCAAACTGCCACGTATTTTTAACAAAGACACTTTTAGAACAATTTCCGGTACACAGTGAGCCGATAAGCATAACTCAAGTGTGCCTGAAACTTGGTACTCACCACGTCTCTTCAACTCACGAAGGCAACACCACTCAGGTCCTATCACATAGAGTGAGCATTGAAAGTGCTAATTTGGGGGATGGTATGTGCCACAGTCTTGGGCTGAGTGGAGTCTTAAATAGCTGATGAGCTGGAATACTGTGGTAAATGGTTACTTGTCACTGGAACTATGAAGGTTCGTGTTGCTTTTAGCTGGAAATATATCGTCATGTGTTGCCATGTCTACAGTATTTAGAGATCAGAACATACCAGAAGACAGTAACATAACACATAGCAATATAACAGCACAACAAAAACACAGAGCACACCACAACTGGAAATTGTGAATGTCAGACTGCAAATCTCTTACAACCACAGGTAAAAAGTGTTGAGAAGAAGGTTGTATGAGATGGGCAGGGTGCAGGTAGAGTGGCAGGTCAGAGGGTTGGTTGAGCAGTGCTGGAATAATACCAACATCATCGCAGTGCAAGACTGGGAAACACTGCACATGGAGGAAGAACTCAAAGCAGAGAGTGGGGATAGCTATGAAGTGGCCCCAGTCATTCTGAGTAGCCCGTCGTGGCTGCTAGTCCCACTTGCACGAATATCTGCTGCCACTCCTCCTCTTTAAAAAAGAAAGACTTTGTCAAGCTACACACTTTGCAACACTCGCATGGGGCCTGATTAGGATGTCAGTCCGTAAGCCTCCGACTGCTCGTTGGAGGCTTACCGACCGACATCCTTGGTTTGAAGTCCGACCGCCGTATTACAATGACAGCAGTCGGAGTCCAAACCGGCCAGTCAAACCGCCACATAATCCCTTATGGACGGCGTTTCTGCCATCAGGATTATGATGTTGGTTTCCGACAGGCTTCCCATGTCGGGATTTCCGACATGGAAAGCCTGTCAGAAAGCGACTTTGGGGGCACCTAGGAGGGCCCCCTTCTCTCCGTGGCCTACGGTTGTGGGCGGGGGGGCACCGATGGTGCCCCCCTGTAAATCCCTGCACCATGTGGCAGGCACCGTGCAGGGTTTTACAGTAACTCCCATTTCTCTATGGGAGCTTGTACTGCAGCCAGTTTCCAAACGCCACACAAGCTCCCATAGGGAAATTGGAGTTTGCGACCGCACCGTGTGCGGTCGCATCGTAATTGTGGTTTCGACCACCGACCCGAGGTCGGTCGGTTCCGAAACCGCAGAGATGTTGGTCTGACGCAACTCCGACCAACATCATAATCAGGTCTAAAGTGTTTTTTTTTTTTAAATGGTGAAGTTGCAGTCTACAGACTTTGCATCTTCTCTACTGATACACCCCTAATCATAACAGATTGTGGCTTCAGAAAAAGTCTAAAGCAGTACAGTGAGATGTGCCAGCTCTGCCTATCCTACAACAGGAATTCATCTACTGGATACATAACATGACTTTCAGTTTCCAGAATAAATTGTTAATAAATCCTTTTGCCTGTAGCTAGGGTACTCCACCGAAAGCAAAACCCATCTGACAGCCATGTTATATATCGATTTTAGTTGGTAGATGCCTTTTGTATTACACGAATTTGAGACCTGAGTCTTGTGGTCCATTCCTTTTTTCCTGAGTGCCCTGTGGGAGGTGAACCACATGGTTAAACTAGAAACATTGAGAAACATTATTTTTCCCTTCATTGCAGCCCTTGCCCCGTTGGACTGAGCGGCCACTTTTGACTTTTAGCAGCTTAGGAAAGAGTCTTATTGAAACTAGGCTACTGATAAACCAAAACAGAATGGCAATGCCATTATAGTAAGTTGTCCTTTAACCTAACCCTATGTCACAGTTACCTTGAGAAATGTAATTATTTATGCTTTAATTCCCAGCACTGACTCACAGTTTTCTCCTCCATTACATCAGCAGGGAGGCATTGGGCTCACCACGCTATTGCAAGAGAATGGATTGATAAAAAAAGAGGCATTGTTTGTGCTTTATGTTGACTGACAGTGAATGCGTATGACAGGAGATCTGATTCAACATCTTCTGTGTCTCTATCCAGGCTCCCTCTTATTGAAGGTATAGAAAAATCATTATGTTTCATAATCCATGTTCCCCGGTTTGCGAGGAAGAAAATCCCAGTTTAGTGCCTAAGGTTCGAGAAAATGTCTCAATTCCAGTTATTACTTTTGTATATAAAGCGGGGTCTGTGAAGGCTATCCCAGGTATCCTTGAGACCTTGAAGAGATTATCATTCCTTGAAAGGAGATGTTAATACTCCAGATTCATTTACCCAAAGAAGGAATGTGAAAGAGTAATCCAGAGTTCGCAGCATGGCCTCAATGCTATCCAGCTGCTCATGCGCCAACTCGTATTTTTTTTAAATAGACACATATTTTTTGTGAGAGCAAGTAAAGGGAATGGTTGAAATGTCTGAAGCAGTGCTCTGTGTGATATTGTGCATTATTTCTATTTCTTTGCTCTTCAACTGAGTTTGTAAGAGTTATTGAACAAATTAAGTAAAATTAATGAATTTGGAATAATATAAAACACTGTTTGCATGAAACGAGTTGTAGTGCATGATATGACTTGTGGAGTAATAAATCCAAGAATTGTTTGTTTTTCAAACTTGTGTTCACATTATCTTTCTGTTGTATGCATAAATAGGTTCCAAGGGCATTTAAATATTTGATGCAACAGGGATCTGGCAGTAGGCACCGGTTAGATATCAACCTTATGGAAGTCACTGATGTATGTGCACCGAAAGGTGACACTTCATACACAATTCAGCACATATTATAACACCATTCTGCCTGGACCATGCTGGATATTTTTGTCATACAATGCAGATAAGCACTGGGTTAAAACTGAACACTAAATGAAATGTCCTCAGATGGTCCTGAACCATGGAAAGCCTAAACCAGTGATAATAAACGACTCTTTGGTTAGACATGTTTGTGGCGTGCAAGCGAGTAATAGGGATCAAAACATGTTTTGTTCCTGGATACAATATAGTGTGCATCACAAATAAGAAATTAGTTGAAAATCATTGTAAAGTAACAGTGAGGGGAGGTAATGGTTACCAGAAGCTGTATTAATGGAAGAAGGGATCACTTGTCTAACAAACCTAAATATATAACAGTGTTAAGAAGAGGATTTCATGCTGCATTCTTTGGACTGCTTCACAGTCTTTACCGAGTAATAACAGAAAATATATTTAGCCAGCAGAAGAACTCGTACTCTGAAAATAGTAGTGGGAAAACATTGGCTGTATTAGGGTTAGAGAGGTGCATGTTCATTCACATTGGACATAATGTCTGCTGCTAATACAGCTATTTCAACTACATGTGCCTAGTTAATGAACAACTGTCTATAGACTATATTTTAAGTTTAGTTAGGAAAATGACAGTGTTACACCATTGCTTCATGGCCATTACAGAGAGCTATCCTCTCTGTGCATGTGGTCTAGGACATGGATTGGTATCTCCACGCCTCCTAAGTTAATGCTACAAGGGGTTCCAGTAAGTTAGAGTGTGGGGAAAACATTGCCCTTTACAAGTTGGAACCTGATGATCCCCTATGAAATGGGGAATTACCACGGGAAATGGTATTTACAGACCCAGTGCTCTAGGTAATTGTTACTTTGCCCTGGATTTGCATCCAAATATTTCAACAGCTGAAATTGTTGGACTAAAGTAAGTGTCCCTGCAGATCTCATAATGCCGTTACCATCCCCATCGAAATTAAGTGGCCAGCTGTAACGGGGGCCCTGGAGCACACAATGGAAGGACACAAACTGGGGAAAAGGACCGAAAGAAAAGACAACCAATTTTGAGGTGAGAGGGGTTCTTTTTTTGGTACACTTTGGTTACTGTCCCGGGTATCACAAGTCACTAGAAGAATGCCACCATGATCGATATCTGTATTGATAGATCACAGGATTTACTTTACTTAGCAATTCATGCCTGGCTTCTTAAAAAATGATCTGAGCACATCTAAGTAAAACAAAACTTCTTACTGGAAGGCTCACAAATGTTCAAATAAAATAAATAACTGAACCTCTAACAGGCCTATTATCTCTTGCAAGCAATATGCTCTGCTATGTGTATGGGATAAAATACTGCGAGATAAAAGAAGATGGAATCTTTTCCTTTCACATTCAACAAGCATTGAAAAATGCCAATAGATCGTGATATTTTACGATGGCCAACAATGTATATAAGTAATGATCAAATGAATGCCAGTGAAAGCATCACATCAATATTTGTGGTTCCCTGGCTCATACTAAAAGTCCCTCGAAACACGCACTCGTGCTTGCTGTAATTATACCATTACTAGAGGCCCCTTGAGTCATAGATGTGAAAGACTGCTTCTGGTAGTGAGTGACTACTAGTCTTTGAGGCGTGTGAGATTTCTACTCTGTGAGATGCTAGATGATGGTGTGTATGGTATGAGACTGCTGATCTGTGAGGTGTATGAGTGCGGTTGGTAATGTATCTTAGTATGAAAGGAGTGTAAGAGTGCTACTGATGAAGCTGTGAAGGATCTGAGAGTGCTGTTAGTAGTGCAAGACTTCTAGCGTGTGAGAGTGGTGCATGCTGTGTGTGTGTGTGCCTTCAATGTTAGCTTACATTTTATTAGTCTTTTTTTGGCAATCTGGCGTATAACCAAAAAAATGCTCCAGTGGGCAGGGTAACATCACATTAATTCTCACAGGTGCTTTAGGGCTGCTCACTCTAACAAAATAGGGAAGGCTGGAATTTTAGTGAAGCTTTAGGGCATCAATTTCTTGTCTGCATCATGCCACAGAGAATACAACACAACCACACTATCAATGATCCTGCTCATGCCCTTCTGCATCTCTGCCATGCCATACTTTTGGCAAGTGACGTAAACGAATGTGGTTGCAACATCCGCAAAAATAAGTCTTTTCGCACTTTGCCATCATCACAAAACATTCCCAGCATGCAAGGCATAGCCCAGTAGGTGCATAAAATGTTCGACCACTGCCACATTCTTGGTAATCTGACATTTCCATGGCCCTACAAACTTTAAGGCTTTTGTGGATGTAGGCCATTAAACTGATGGTGTGTCTGTAGAAAATGGGCACTCTGCTCATTTTTGTTTCTGCATCCTTTAATGCTCAACAGTATGATGTGAGCAGCTCGCTATAATGCTACATAAGCGAAATAGAAACAAATGAATTAGCTTGAAGCATCTACAACCTCAACCACCTTTCTCTTTCTTAAACCACATATGAAACGGACTAAAGGTCAATTACTTCAATGCTGCCACCAGCCTAGCCACACATAGCGCAGACTTGTGTGTGCTGGCTGGCACATTGATAATGTAGGTTTCAACATTTATAAAATCCTGTCACAAACATGGAAAATTGGAGTTAGAGGTCAGAAGCAATGTCATCTGGCACAGGACAAAAATCCATCTACAGTACTATTACTAAGAAAAAAAAACAATAAGAGCAATTTACTCAAAAAGTATTTCAGGGGCAAAGGCATGCAGCTTTGAAGTTCTGTAAATAACAGGATTTTCAGATCGGGAACTTGGCGTGACCCTGTTTTATGAATGAGTGCTCTCATATTCCCCTCTTTCTTGATTAGATTGCAGATCAGGTTGGAAGCTTTGACAATGCTAATAGTTCTGACATCAATCAAGTGTCTCAGTACAGCTACTACCAAGTAGTGCATAATCACATGAGAGTGATAAAAGAGAGTCCATCTCTTATGTCTACTGCAGAATTACTCATATTTAGAGCTATGGAAAATTTAAAGTCATATGCTAAGTATTATAAGGACAAAGTCAACATCAGTAATATTATCACAATAATACTTAGGTTATGACTTTAAATGTGATAGGAAGAGAGGGGGCTACTTGGTAGCTGCTGTCCTGAGACGTTTGATTTTTTTTTTTTAAAGGGAGGTCGCATCCATGGAGTGTGTTCTTCACCAGTGATCCAGAATTGAGGCACTCTAGTTGCTACGCATGGATGCTGAGAGTTTCTGAATCACATATTGTAAGAATATGGGTTATCACATAGGGAGTATCTGAGTTCTGCTCAAGTAATAAATCCCCAAATCCTGTAAGATCAAACAACAGTCAAGAAATCATAATACCAGACAATCAATTTCCCACAACTAATTTAAATAAATGAAGAAAAATTTAACAGGAAAAATTAGACCAAATGACTAAAATCCAATAAGGTCGTCTGGAGATACACATTTTTTAAATTTTAAAGCAAAAAGTGCCTAAAAAGTAATGCAACAACAAGACATCGCTGTTCATGGTTGACTGGGACCTAGGTGTATTTTCAGGCCAATCACGATGGAGTGCCGGCTCAGATACACCAAGCAGGTCATCCTGGTCAAAGTTATAGAAGCCAAAATCCTCCAGCGTCAAAGGATGTAGACTATATCTACTGATTCCTCTCGTCCAGTGGATAGCCACTGGACAAGGTCCTGCTGAAGCTGTTGATTTTAGCTGGAAAAGCTCTGAGCAGGAAAAATGCAAATTTCATGGCCTTTGAAGTCCTCTCGTCGGGCAGATACTTTTTCCTCCTTCACCTGGTCAAGTCTTTTTTAAGGAGTTCAAAATCCTCCAGCAGGACATGACTGAAGCTTTATCAGGTGAAGTTGCATGAAAATTGGACAACTTTGCCATGAGGTCCTGCTGAGGCTCTGGAGGTCATGGAAGTCCCAACATTTCCGTTTTCCAGGATAATTCTTTTTAGCCAACTCTTTTGCTCCCAGGACCTCGTAAAAAACCCATATGGGCCAGGACAGACTGCATCAGAGGCCATCAGCAAGGTCTAGTCCAGTTACAATACAGTAAACATCTGTTATTTAGGGCCAAGATACCTTCTGGGTGAACGTGAGCTTTACAAATACAAATGTTATGTTATGTTCCAGTGGTAAATGGTCTACTGGTCACTCCATGAAAAAAGCCTCTTGCAGCTATATGTCCCTGTAACTGAACCTTGGAGTCCACTCCATAGTTGTGGGTACACATGGAAGCTGATACAGCTCAGTGCTCTTCTGTTCTGTCTGAGGTTCAGAAAGTGTTCTGAGGATGAGGTGCTACTTTTGTTCTCTATCCAATAGATGGGGGTGACTTGTAGATACTCCCTGATGAATGGGCATAAAGTTCCCAAAGGCTACCTTTCCTACTTTTGCAGTACATCCTGTTTGCCTCACTTCAAACCATGCATCAGTGCATCATTTTCTGTAAAATCCAACATGGCAACATTTGCTCCTGGAGGGAGCTTGTGGCAAACCTAGGCATGTGTTTAAGGTAATGAGCAGTCCGCTCCCACTCAACCACTCTCCCACCTCCACCAACAGCATAGTCAGGAGGCTAAAGTGTGTTTTGGGATTAAAAGACTCCTCACTACCAGGCGGCCCTTATCATTAAACTATAAAAGTACAGGTTTTCCTCTGTCCCTTTTAAGTTAATGAAGTTCCAGGGCACTCCTAAATTGTCCTGCTTTGGTTAAGCTAGGTCACATTCCTCTCTGCCCTCCAACCCCACGGAGTGATCCTGCCAGGCATAAGCCATTATCTCTGATCTGTGAGCAGTATTTCACACCTCAACAAGGCAGCACTGATAGTCCAGCTGCAGGCAGGTCAGTGCTAACTAGCCTGTAGGGGCTTCAGGCAGGGAAATTATAACTTTTTAAAGTTACATTTCATGTATTTATAGCAAGAGTACAAATTCACCCTTAAATAAGCTTTTAAATAACTAATAAAAACAATGGCTGAACAGTCTCTGTAGCTTAGTCTGTACTCCAAATATATTAATTGTACTGTAACTTTTTCTTCATTGAACCAGCTATGCCCTAAGAGTAAAAATAGCGTTTAGCGGCTAGCTACTGTAAGACTATGCAAATATTAAATTGTAAGAACATGCAAACATTACATTTGTATATGTTGTACTTTTTAATACCATGCACCCTACTTTGTAGGCTACTATGCATATTTAAGCGTGACTTACATAATATTTAAAAGTAGGGTTGCTCTCCTGTCAAAAGGTATATTTTTTTGACAAGCCTGCAGGCAGGTTTAAAAGCTGCAGGAGACAGGCTACACATGTAAGCTTGAAGCCATATTTTCATGTCAGCCTAGTGAATGGCACAATAGGTGCTGCAGTCCACAGGTGATTTTTAACTTACTATGCCATTGTACTTTCTTAAACCACATACTGTGGCCTAACTGGATAGTTAAATATGCCAATAAGGGAATAGCCAATTTTATCATGTCTTAGGAGTGAAAGCACATACAGTTGGAACTAGACAGCAGTACCCTAGTGCATAGAGTTAAAAAAACAGTAGCATCTGTCCACAAAGAATGGGGGTGACCACGCCGATAGTGTACACTATGGATGAATCTGAGCTAGTCATCCTCATTCGCTGTGTCCTGGCAGTTACAAATGAAATGACTGAAGCTTTTTACAGTAAATCCGAGAGTATATGTCCATTTATGGTGGATTTTAGCCACCCAGGAGATGATGGACTGGATATGAAAATTAGTTTGATAAAAAATCGTTCTGTTTTTTATTTAAATGGATATTTTGATTTTCTTTGGGAAACCCTAATACACACTAACCTTGGTTGTATTTTTACCCTGATTTTAGTGTTTACAAGTACCTCTGAATAAGGGATTTGCAATATAATTAAGGAAGCATGGTATGGTGAAATATTCTGAATACACATTGAATTACACTATTGTGTGACATATGCTAAAGGGAATCATGATTTTTTCTGGTTGAAAATAATCAATAAATATTGTAAGGACGTGTTCCTATGAGAAGTGTACCCTTCTATGTGGTGAAATAATCACCAATGGTTGGGAATAAAGAAGCACTCTGGCATATCTCAGCAGCAAATAGGTGCTCTGGGATAGAGAGTACCTTCTCTTCTATATTTACATTCTGTGCACTGACGTAATACGTCAATATAAATCTCAAATGCATTTGTAAATGATTATAGAGCTAAATTTGGAGCGGATCAGCCATCCTGTTATCCACAATTCAAATCTATGTCAGTCAAAAAATGCACCACACATAAATAGAAGGAAATAAACCTGCAGGCCCAGAAGATGACTTTACTAAGTAATGTACAGTTAAAATCCTGACACTGTCCAACTCACCATGCTTCTGCTGTTGCGCTCTTCTCCCTTAGAGGAAAAACAACTAACTCCATGAAAGAATTGAAAACCACAAGGTCAACGGGTCAAGTTGCGCAGCTAAACGATACACCAATGAGTTAACAGTTTGAGCAACAATCAAGCAACCCAGACCTCACTCAACCTTTTTATTCTTAAAGTAAACCACCTCATGGATAAAGTACACGTTCTTAATAAATATTTTGAATGCATTTTTGACATGAAAAATGTAGTTGCAAAAATGTTTTTGAAGATCTTACTTTAAATAGAAGGCATTGTAGCACGTTCACTGACATCCTAGGTTTCAAGTAACCACTCTTTTTAGACCTGGAAATTATGTTGTGTTTATTGTTTATGGTTTTGGAGTGAATATCCGCTGATCTTAAAATCTCCTTAGGCCCCCCTCCCCCTTCAGTTTTTGGAGTTAAGTACACAGCCACGTAACTTTACATAAGTGGATCAGTTGGCCACACTCTAGTGGCAATGTTAAAAAGGTCTGTTCACATTACTGATTCTAATGCACACAAAACAGTTCTGCTGCCGCCACCATGCTCCTGTCACTTAACTCCAGGCAAGGGCAGTAGCCCTCTACCTTCATGAAGGTAGCACTTGATGAGCTCCTCCCAGTCTAAGCATCCCACAATACACTAAGGCAAACCTAGGTCGTGGTGCACATGCATGATCTGTGTTCATCCATGACCAAAAATCCCTACCAAGGATCCACATATCCAGGCAGCAGGAGCACTCATGGGAGGGGTGCACATCCGTCGCCATGCAAAGGACTTTTACATTCCAACAATGAGGGAGGCAGAGACAATAGGCCATTGTTTGAATTTGAACTGATAATTAATTGTAAGTATGGAGACAAAATGGATCTAGGAAGAATAAGATTTACCTGTGTGTCATAAGCCACACACTATCCTTCTGAGACTTCCTGGTGCACAAGTCCATATATAAAGACATCTGCAGCAAATAAAAGGTTTTGTCCAATCACCTCTGCCGGGATGGTAGTTTTGCTCATTGACTAGTAGTACTGCCCACCAAAGATTTCATGCACTTCAAATACTGACCTTGTTAGGCAAGTTATTAAACCCACTAAGCAATATAAAATCTCACGGTCCGCAATTCCTAGATTTCAATGTTCTAGCCTTCATGCTTATTTCAAAATGTAAAACAATAATCCATACTATTTTTTTAACTGCATTGATATTTACTGCTGCATAATGATCACGGGACTATTTTACTGGGTACTCCCAACCCTAAAATGTAATAAAATAAATGATTGCGGCTGATTTGTGGACAAATATTTCGTGCCTGATTAGGACATGACATGTTTGTTTGAGCTTTATGAACAATTACCTAGATTTACATTCCACTTTGCATAGTAGATATACTGCACTTTATATTTGTTGGTCTATTACACTGTAGCCAATCACCAAGAGTGAACATTCTATCAATAAAGGAGGAACAGTCCTAGAACATGGAACACTAGGCTTCAGCAAACCAGTGCTTAATTTGTGCCTTTGGTTGCCGGTGCTTGGCACCCACACTTATTTCACAATATTGGCACTTATATTTTTGACAGTACACCACATGGTGCCACTGTCTGGCTATTTTTGATCAGAGCACATCAGCAGAGTGTTTCAAAATGCAATATACATTAACATTAAAATACTAAAGCCTTGTCCGGGCCATTCTTACACCTTTGGTGACATGGAATAATTCAAATTGCCACATTTGTTTGGGTGTGAGGGCTTGTAGGTAAAGGTGTCACTGGCATTTTACAGCGCTGTCAGGGTGTGCACACTGCAGGGGCCTCCTGTGAAATTCCTTGGGCCCTGCTACACATTTGTATACAAATTAAACACTGCAAAAACTGAGGGTGCGCCAGATTGCCCTTTGAATCATTAAATGTGGCTTAATGCCAAAGAGGGGTCGAAGAGTGCAGAAATATAGCAACTCAGTCTGATGGCAATACTAAATGCACCGGCGCTCAAAACTGAAGAAAAATGTGGAAAATTAAATGTATAGCACTTCTATGATTAGGAAAGTACTCTGTTCTATTCTTGTTGGTCGTAACAAGCAGACAAATACATGTTAAGAAATAGTATGTTGTGATATAATGAATTTAATGAGGCCATCTCCAGGCCTAGTGGTGACTTTTTTGTAGTTAGTGTTACACTTGAGACATCCCAGCGAGGTTATCTCTGGGTCCCGGCATTGTTCGACACAGGTGTAAACACGGCGCTTTATCTCTTTCTTGTTATTCCGAATGCCTGCTTATCCGAACTACTTTAGGCTCTGAGCGAGCATCGCGGGTGATAATGAAGTGCTTAGTGTTTATTTAGGAGGTCGCCATCCGCTAACACGTAACAGACACCTCCTTTGAGTGGATGCAGCGTGTGAGTAATAGACAAAGAAACAAGAGGCGACTGGAACCTAAACGACTTTCCAGAGACTGACAGTGATGAATTAGGCGTGCAGCGCTTCTGAAAAGAACCTATACAGCTCCTTATTTTTATCCGCGATTTTTAATGAATCTTGTGAGCAGTCTTTTTTTATTGTAGATTATCAGATAGCTGCGGACTTGGTAAGGAGAGTTTCAGGTCTGTGAGGGGTTTGAGGAGCACAGCAGAATTTGGCAAAGATAACCTGGAGAAAATGAGCACATGGTGCAGTCTTGTTTGAGTTACTTGATTACGGGTTGTGGCACCCTTGTGCCCCGATTTGTAAATGACAATTGTTTTTCCTTGCTAATTTGTTTTATCCGTCCAAGGGGGAGATTTACTAAGATTTTGCACCGTGTTTGCGTCACAAAAGTGACGCAAATCGGCGCAAAATCTTTTTTCCTATTTTACTTTCCAGCTCTAAACTTGTTTAGCGCTGGATATAACGTAAAAGGAACGCGAAGCAGCGCATAGCACTGCTGCGCATTACTTTGCACCATGGGGTGTACCATGGGTGGTGCATGGGCGTTCCTATGCAACCACCGAAGGTTTCTCACGCTAAACCCAATTTACTAAACACAGTAGATTGAGTTTAGCGTGAGAAAACTGCGCCCTTTTAAACTAGGCGCAAGGAAGGAGAAATGCTTTCATTTCTCCTTCCTTTTCCGACTTTGCATGCGTGCTGCACTGTGCAGCACACATGCTGCACTGTGCAGCACACAGTGGGAAAGGCTTTCCCTCTTGTCTAGGCATAGTATTTTGTACAGGAATGGTACCCCTGCTAGACTCACACACACACCCTAGCGCTATGGTGCTAAGGTGGTGCGTGGTACACAGCAGCTGTAATCAATGCTGGCGCAAGGGATTGGGGAGGAGAGAGCCATATCTTTGAAAATATGGCGCTCTCCTGCTCATTCCCTGTTGCAAAACGCAGAGCAGCCTCGTGGGGGGCTGCGCTGCGTGGAGATTTGGTAAATCTCCCCCAATGAGCTTTCCAAAATAGTGGTATCATTGCGCCTTTCGCTGTATTTACTAGTACTTATATCATGATGCAAATCTCAGAGATATCTATGGGAATTCAAAGAACCACTTTGTTAGCAGAAAATACAGACTTACAAAAACACACACCTAAAGTAAGCAGTTCTGCTCCTTCTCTATTAAGGTAATCTGCTTTTATTATCAGAATGGTCCATGTTGAGTGTCTAGTGACAGACAGGTATCGCCACCCTTACCGCTTCGAATCTGAGTGCCCAAGTCAAGGGGCCAGTGGCACAATTCTGTACATCGTATGCGACCTATTTAGATTTTCATACTTTCAGATGACAGGATGAATTGAGCACACAGCATGAGCTCTGACCTCATTAATTGTGGAGGGTTAAATTGGAGACCCTCCAAATGAACTGCAGTGGTAGCACTAGCCCGGATGTTCATCAAGTGCAATAAAGGCCATGCACGACAAGGTGAACACTGCATAACTGACTCAATGTGCTAAGTTAAATTAAAGCAACAATCTCTGTAGACCTGTATCTGCCACTTCATACCTGTGAAATGAAAGATTGTACTTCTAAACAAAAGACATGCTAAAAGTTGCTTATCATGATAGCTTTTTTGCCTGCCTGCTTTCGTGGCCTCGGTGAAAGAGTTACAACCAATCTGCTTTTCTGAAAGACTTCTTTTCACTTCCATCAATTCCAGGTTCCCCTCAGGCTGCCATGACATTTTTTGTGTTCTGTAGTGGAATGAGCAATTCCCCAAAATAAGGGAATAGTGAGATCAATGTCTGATAGGTGTTTCCCTTCACATTTGTTGACTCCGCCAAAGACCTATCCAGCCAGAGGCAGTTTGACCCTTCAAACAAGTGAGGTTTCATAGAGTGGATCCTGTCTTTTGTATTAGCATCTGGATAGGGTAATGGCTTAAGGTCCTTTTCAGTTCAGTGGATCACAAATGCACCATGGCCCCTCCTACCATGGAAGCAATGACTCCAGCGTGACTAGAAAGGGTTTCACTTTGATCATGGAAATGTTGCAATTAGTGGGCTCTGGGTAGAGCAAGAAAACAGAAAGAAGGACATGTAGACAACAACCTCTCACCATTTTGGAAAGAGGGGAAATATGGACTTGTGGGATAGGCTGTCACTCAAAATCATAAGAAATGGATCCCAATGCTACAATATAGAACTGGGGATTGCACAGGAGTTTAAATGGAATGTGTTAATCGTGCTGTTCAGCCAATTACTAAATGATGAACTCTGTAAGGCACAGTTCTCCTCGCTCATAACTCAGGGAGCTACTTAAGGAAAGAGATCCTGACTGCCCTCCCTGATCGCTAGACCTGAAAAAACTCTCTGAGGAACACAGATGTTGGTCTCTTGCTGACCCACAACTATGAAGGGGGGTCCTGGATTTGAAGTGCCTGCCTTCAGTGGTCTGCTTTTCCTGAGACTGGAAAAAGGAAGGAATTCAAGGAAAGCTGCTTTTGCCCGGAAGAAGAATCAAAGTAGGTAGATCTAGGAATCTGGCAGTGGTTGTGATGCAAATGGGAAAATGAACTTTTCCCCACTTGAACTCACGGGCTAGTGCCAGGAAGCAGTTCCTGAAGACATAGGAACATATAGAGTACAAAACCTGAATCTGCAGAACTTTGGTTGCAAGTTCGAAACGTTTGGACAGTTGATTTACTAGCTGTTTTCTAAACCTGTACATTTGCTGCACATATGCATGATCCTGTTTTAGAGGACATGTTGTTTACAAAACTATTTTTTCCTTAAAGTGGCAGCATTGCTTTAAGTGTCAAAAACAAATGTATGTTGTCTTTTACTTGAGGAACACAACCAGAGCCTTGATGTGTTTCATTTTTCATTTCCACAGACTGCTTTAAGTGCCAAAAGCATTAAAAATAGTTTTTCTCAATACCTTCCGATCCTTATATTTGATTTACTTCATTTTTGTGTCATTTTAATCATCAGCCCATTTGCTTTTTAACTGAATTGGTCTATTTATTTCTTTACTTTAACGTTGATTTTGGTGCTGCTGTTCATATGCCAGGTGCATTTTCTTCAGTAGGGCATTTCTGCTTCAGACAAGCTCCCAAGGGTAAGCTCTGGATACTTCACATAGACTAGTGATTATTTTTAGGTACTAACTTGTTTTGCCTGTATACGAACTCAGCCATTAGGACTCAGGCCTCTAGCTATCATCGTTTAGCAATCCAATTTCCAGCATATATATCTACCATGTAGCATTTATTCCACTAGTAATGGACATCTGAAAAATGAACTCTCTAATTACAATATTGAAAATTTTTCTAGGATTCAAATAATGACTACACCCAATTATTTTCAAGAGGGTGACCGGTAGCATTTACTAAGAGATTCTGATTAATGTGTAGCTGGAATGATGGTACTGGCTCAGTCAATGAGATGTAGGACATACCACAAACGTCTGCAGTTTGCCTATATTCTTTGTTCAGGAGCAGTCTACAGAAGGGGCATGAAGTGGGCAAATACATTTGGCTTGTTGACCTGCCTGCATTGGGAGGAGGACTTGGGCAACATGATACTCCAAATTTAGGATATTGACTCTATAATCTGACTTCCAAAATGTGTCTTCAAATAAACAACTGGAAATTTCAAATATTGCATAACACAGTTAATAATGCATCCCTAAGATTTAACAAATGTATTTCATCATATGCTGTCTGGTTATTAACACTGCTTTTTTGAGCATCATATTGTGCTTGCTTTAGTAGTGCTATGCTAGGTATGTCTCTAATGCTCACCATACCCACAGTGTCATGTCCTTTCGAGCATGATGACAGAATTCAAGATATTCAGTTCAATACATTTCACTATTTGTTAAAATTGGGGGTCTCTGGTTGGCACTGGCTTGCACCCTGTCCAAGTAGGGACCCTTCCTTCTAGTCAGGATAAGGGAGTTACACACTTTAGATAACCCCTTAGTAGCCTGGCACTAGCAGACAGGCTTATCCCAAAGGCAATGTGTTAGAAATGGGGGTCTCTAGTTGGCAATGGATTGCCCCTTTGTCCAAGTAGGGACCCTTGCTTCTGGTCAGGGTAAGGGGGATACACTCCTAAAATAACCCCTGCTCACCCCCTTGGTAGCTTGGCACGAGCAGACAGGCTTATCTCAGAGGCAGTGTGTAAAGCATTTGTGAGCACATACAGTAATACAGTGAAAACACTACAAATGGACACCACACCAGTTTAGAAAAATAAGGAATCTTTATCTAAACCAAAACAAGACCAAAACGACAAAAACCCAGCATACATATATTCATATATCACAAAAAATAGGTTATTCATAAAGAATAAAGTTTGTAGCAACAAATAGCTCCACCTGGGGCTATTATGATGCCGTGACAGCTGAAAATCCCAAAGTAAGGCACTGACCACGAGGTGTGCAACATCGGTCCCGGAGTCACACGGACCCCAAAGAACAGTACCTAGGTAAACGATGAGAACAAAGACGGTGCACGGCGTTGCGGAGGTGATGCTTCATTGGCACCAGGCAGCGTCGGTTCCTAACAACCACAGGGGAGGTGAGGCGTCGGTTCCATACTACAATGCAGTGGAGGTGAGGCGTCGGTTCCTTACTGTTGCCGGGGAGGTGACGTCGCAGTGGCATCGAGGTGTCAGTTCCTTACGATGATGCAGTGTCTATGGATTCGGGAGGTCACCCACGTCAGGTATCGGCTCAGCAATGATGAAGCACCGGCGTTGGTGAGGTCGGGGCTGTGGTGTGAGTCAAGGTGGTGTGTCTTGTGCATCACGAGCGGTGCCCTCGGCTCCGGTGCAGGCAGCAGTCTCGATGACGTGTCAGAGTGGGTATGGGGCAGCATCAGAGTGGGTATGGTGCTACATCGGCAGGCATCGGGGCTGCGGTGCAAGTTGGGGCAGTGCATCGTGCACTTCACGAGCGGTGCCCACGGCTGCATTGAAGGTCACGGCTTCGCTTGCCGGTGCTGGTGTTTCTATTTCCCTCTGTGGCAGCTGAAACAGCAGTTCCAGGTGCAGTAGGACAGAGGAAATTAAGTCTTTGTGTACCTGAGACTTCAGAACAGAAGGCAAGCTCTACACTTCTTCAAGCGGGATACACAGCACACAGCAAAGACTTGGGCCTCTCCTTGGCAGAAACAGCCACTGCAGGCCATCCCCACACAGCAAAGGGGCAGTACTTCTCCTTCAGTTTTTCCAGCTCTTCTCCTTGGCAGAGGTTTCTCTTAAGTCCAGAAGTATTCTAAAGTTCTGGGGTCTGGGCCCCAATATTTATACTCAATTTCTCTTTGTTCTCTTGTGGCAGAGAGGCTCTGTGCTCAGTCCAAACCAGTTCTGTCCTCTCTGGCCCAGCTTCCCAGCAGGAGGTGGAGACAGCATTGTGTAAGGCAGACCAGGCCCATTCAGGTGCAGGGAAATCTTCTCCCCCTACTCAAAATGCAGCCCAGGTCTATGCAGTCCAGCCCTGACGCATCCAGGAAAGGCAGGACACACCTCAACCCACCCAGTGGCTGTCTTAAGAGAATGCACATCCCCAGTCCCTATCACTCCAAAACCAGAAAGTCACTCTACAAACAGGCAGAGGCACAGAGGATGGCTAAGCAAGAAAATACCCAATTTCAAAAAATAGTATTTTCAAACACACAATATAAAAATCATCTTTACTAAAAGATGCATTTTTATATTCTAAGTTCAGGCATACTTAACTCCATCTTCCTACCTTGTCCCAATGGGAAGTTATACTTATAAGATGTTATAAATTATCTCCCATTCTATCCTATGGGACAGGTAGCCTTGCCATAGTGAAAAACGAATTACACTGTAGTTTACTATCAGGACATGTCACACACACCAGGACATGTCCTACCTTTCACGTACACTACACCCTGCCCACAGGGGTACCTTCGGCCTACCTTAGGGGTGACTCACATGTAATAAAAGGGAAGATTAGGGCCTGGCAAGTGAGTGCACTTGCCAGGTCGACATGGCAGTAAAAACTGCACGCAGACGCTGCGATGGCAGGTCTGAGAACCTTTTGCAAGGCTGCTTGTGTGGGTGGTACAATTAGTGCTGCAGGCACACTAGCAGCATTTGATTTACAGGCCCTGGGCACACACAGTGAACTGTACTATGGACTTAGTAGTAAATCAAATAAGCCAATCATGGAAACACCAATCCATAATAACAATTTACACAGAGAGCATATGCACTTTAGCACAGATCAGCAATAGTAAAGGGCCGAGAGTCCTAAAATCAACAAAAACAGGGTCAAAAACAGGAGGTTAAAGAGCAAAACGTCGGGGGATAAACCCGCTGGAAAAGCCAAGTCTAACACAATGTGTAAAGTATTTGTACCCAAACACACAGTAACACAGTGAAAACACCACAAATGAACACCACACCAGTATAGAAAAATAAAGTATCTTTATTTAAACCAAACAAGACCAAAATGACAAAAATCCAACATACACAACTCATAAAATGTCTTTTAAATGGTTTCAAGCAATTTTATCCATAGAAAACTATGGATGCATTCATTTTTACACAAAGTACCTCAAATGTTTCAAAATCCTCAAGGCAAAACAGCCGCAGAGGAGGGAAGCGTCGGAAAACACAGCAATGTGTCAGTTCCCGAGTCCTTGGAGAAGTGATGCCACAGTTCTGCTGCATGCTTTTTGGTATTCGCAAACACCAATGTACAAATGTGTCTTTGACACATTTTGCAATACCCAATGGGTAGCAAATAGACCTACCGCCTGAATATTAATGAGGTAGGTCTCGGTTGGCGACCGATTGGGAATCCCTAAAACTGCAGGAATGGTGGCCTGCTGGGGTCAGCAGACCACCATGTCTGTGATTGCTTTTAAATAAAGCAATCTTTTTTTTTAAATGCAGTCTGTTTTTCTTAAAGAAAACAGGATGCGTTTAAAAAAAAAAAAAATGTTTTCTTTCCATTTTTTTAAGAGAAGACTGTGGACTGTGGGACCACTGCCTTCTCTTAATTTTTTTTCTTCTAAACATTCACAAAAGAGAAGGGGTCCCCTGGGGACCCTTTCCTATTTGCAAATGGATTACCACCTTCTTAAAGTATGCAGTAAAATGCGAATGTTTTGTGACTGCATTTCGGTCGCAAAGCATTCACACATACCACTGAGATTCAGTATTAGGAAGCAACGCCCCTTCCTAATACTGAATGGCAAACCAAATTTGCGATTCGGTAATAGGTTACTGAATTGCATTTAGGGCTTTGGACATGTAAAAAAGCCTTTTTGCATTCATAAAAGGGACGATTCTGCAAATCAGCCTGTTTGCGACCACACAAAGCCTTGGCGCATGTGGCCCGTAGTTCCATTGCTAGAATCCAAGCTTGAAACCTGCAGTATCCACACATGTCTGCAGTAGCTGCTTAACTCACTTGAATGCTCTCTTAAACTACCATTCACTACTCGGAAAATAGAAAGAATGAATGTGGGCGGCTTTTGTTAGAACAGGCCATCCTAGGCAGCCTAGGTGCTAGCAGAGGTGTTTCTTAAGCACTGAAATGGATTCACACGCTTTCATGCGGCTAGCGTCAGGTAGGAATCTGCTCTTTTCAAACACAATGCAGGCAGCCAGTTTTCACCTGCAAACAAATCTTCAAACCAAACGTGTGAGTCTTTCCATGCATCTCCTAGGTGTCTGAGGCTTATTTGATTCACCCAGGCGAACTTCCAAGTGTTTGCTATAAACCCACACTCATATTAGAGTTTTAACTCCAAACCAACGTTGATTGCACCAGTCATTAATCAGCTACCTCACTTTGGACTACATGATTTTTTACAGCGTTGTTGGGGATGTCAGAGTCCAAGGTAAATATTTCATAATTAAAGTAGCTGATGTCTGCATGTGTTCACACCAAGGAAGATAGGTAACTATACCATGTCCATGTGCTTTAACAGCTTTGGTTTTTTTAAATTCTGCATATCCAACAAAATATTTGCCTCTGCTTTTTTCTTAGATCTTTTAAAAAGTACTTTAAATTGTTTCATACCACTGTTTTAGTTGATATGCTTAACAATAATGCCTAAAAATGAATGCCGCTAACAGCTCTGTGATGGATGGAAGCAAACAGCCCAGTGGGCGGCAAATGTGTTTGATATCACAATATCAAAAGTGCATGACCTAATGAGAAACCTCTGATAGTACAATATTCCGCCCCACACCAATTGTCAATATTGCCCTGTAGTACATTCACTGCAACTTAATATACAGGCCTTCTCTTTCTCATGCCTGGTTGATATGGCTAATGACAGCCTGTAAACTGATGCCTGGCTCATTAAAATCAAACCTGGACGATGTTCCCCAGCTCCTTCCACATGTCACCACCCGGTTGGCTATGTAGTAAAGTCTAGTTTGATGGAGGGGAATAGCTAAAGCATTCGTCAATCAAGGTCTGGCTATACATTTTCACAGATAAGTAAATGTTCAGTATTCAGATAAAGTACAGATGCAATTTGGGTATACTGTCTAAATTCAACACCTGTATAGGGTGGAGAAAAAAAGACAATATTCACAACTCTATGTTAGACATACAATTTTTCAAGCTTTTTTTCAAGCATTTAGCACAGAGAGCTGTTTGCAGCAATGGTGTCACTTGTGGGCACCAGCATTAACTTTTAGGAACCAGGTCTTAATTTTCATCACCCGAGACTTTGACCCACATCAAGAGAGAGAAATACAGCAATGGGAGGAAAAAAGGAGGAAGAGAGGTTAAGAATGAAAGGGAGAAAGTAGAGACAAGACTGAGTTGGAGAGTGGAAGTGCAGGGTGCAGGAAGAAAGAGACAAGAGGTGGAATCAAAACTAGCCCGCTTTGGTATTGGGCAACTGCACTATTCAGTATTAAAAAATTGGTCCCTTGACCTCTATTTATTTTTACAAATTAAGCACTGGATAGTGTATGGTGTCACACATAAGACTAAAGGAGGTGATGGAGAGCATAATAACAAAGGAAAATTCTGTATGTTAAAGAGTAAAAATTAATGTGTTTTTGTCTCAAAAACATAAGAACTCTGCCTTCCGTCTATTTACATCCATGGCTATACCTTCAAATATACTATTCACATGGACTTCTTTGGAGATTCATAAATGATGTATGGTAAACAATGGTGCTATAATTGGGGAGCTTGTATTCACGAAATGGGACCTTGAATCTCCATTGTAACGGGCTTCCCTGCCATGAGAAAAGCAATTACGTTTGTTGTGATCTGTAACATTTTCATGCCAAATTTATCCACACATCAGGCTCATAAATGATATATTTGTAGGTCTAGACGACCAGAGCTTTTACCTCTCCTCTGTTTGGTAACATATTAATGAAAGAAAAAGCCTTAGACTCTGTCCTTAGAATTTACATTATATTTTTGAGCACTAGGTGGAAAATAGTCCATTTTTAGTAAACAGAACGTGAAAGAGAATGACAGTTAATCACCCTCAATCAGTAGCCGTGTGTCCAAAATGTACCCACAATTGTTTGTGTATTTTCTCCTGTGTTACTCTTACCAACAGTACTTTTTCTGGAAAGTCAGAAAAAAACATTCTAACGTGGTGACAAATAGCGAAATAGATATTGGTAAAACCTAAAGAACACTGTTCTATCTAATCAGCGCATTTCTCTGCCTGCTGCAATAGTTTATCGTTTATTTAGCTCTCAGTCCTGTTTTTGCTACGGCAGTATTCATTTAATTATTTTTCTTTTTTTGTATAGTGTATGAACTCCAGTTGCCCTTCTATAAACGTGTGATAGATAAATAGCAACAATATGATACATTAGAAGAACTACACAGAGTGGTTGCCTATCAATACTTTGATGATGACATAATGGATTAGTGGTGGTGAGCAAACCCAGACAATAATTCACATAGATTTACAAGCTCCTGACTTGCGATCTAGTTTCTACTGATTTTCCTCTCTGAAGCCACAGGACAGGGTTTGAGGTGAAGTGTGCAGTGTGAACAGCGGTGGCCGGCACAGGTAAGCGCGGTGGGGTGGGGCAAGGCGCGGCGGGGGGGAGCCGACAGACGACGGAATAGGTATTATTTATTTATTTAATTATAACTGATCCGTTGACTTACCCCCTCCCAACCCGCCCTGTCCCACTGCGTTTACCTGTGCCGGCCACCGCTGAGTGTGAATGTGGCTTTGTGAAGGGAAGAGGCCGCGTTATGAGGATACTCCTCAGTAAGCTTCTACAGTAGCCCAAGTTGGGAGCCCGTGAAGAGTTCACGGAGACTGAGAATGGAGAAAATGAGACTGTGGTGAGCAGAGTTATTATATTTAAACAGCGGCGGCTGGCACAGGTAAACGCAGTGGGACGGGGTGGGAGGGGGGAAGTCGACAGACGACGGATTAGGTGTAATTAAATAAATAAATAATACCTATTCCGTCGTCTGTTGGCTTCCCCCCTGCCCCGCCCTGCCCCACCCCACCGCCCCACCTTGCTTACCTGTGCCGGCCACCGCTGTAATTAAAGACACGCATGTGAACTGGTCTCTTACTACCTTTTCAAATCAGTGCCACCGTAGTGTCACTCTGTACATTCATTAACATGAAACGTGTGCTTCTCCTCTGTGTGACACATTCACTCACACACGCACAGCTCTTTAGCAGTTCTGTTCAAATAACGATGTCACACCATCACAACATTGCCAAAAAACAAGACAAAAAGCACTTAATGTTCAACACAATGAATCTTACAGTATCAGAGCTAAGCCAGATCTGCTTTATCACTGTCAGTGGAAGGGTCACCAAGTGGTAAGAAGTAAAATATATTTATCTATGCTTCTCTGTGTAAAGAACATCATCTGTGTAAAATGTTGGTCATGTACATAATTATAGAAAAATATTCTTTAATGGCATGCTGCCTATGCATGTGAATTTTTAAATCTCGTGTTACCCAGGTGCGATGCTCTCGTTGTGTACGTAGGTGAAACACGTTTGCTATGTATGGTTTTGATTATTCTATTTTAGATTCAAATTATTTGTAATATGTTTAGCTATACTTTTGGTACTTTCATTATTCAGGGTATCCCTGACCACGGTTAGATAGAAATTGTTTAGACTGTTTTAATCTATTTTATAATCGTATAAAAAGAAATAATATAATTTTATAGGGAATTGGAAGAACATATCCCAGGAAGAAGAACAAAATCTTAAAACACCATTTGACTGAATTGCCGTGAAAAAAAATAAAACCTGAGGGCAAACAAAACAGGCTCATTTCATCATTGGTGCGTCGGAGACATCAAGAATTTGCAAGCCCATATGTAGGAGCATTGATTGGATTTATGATAATCAGTTTAGAGAAATGGTGTGGACATATAACCGTGCTCTCTATAAAAACACTGCACGGCTCCTTAAAACCATTCTTGGCAATAGCTTTAACAGTGATGTGCTACTGCCTTCCAAGATTAGAGCAGCTAGCTTAGTGAATGTGAAAGGCAAACAAGGGGAGAGCTTTTCTTGTTCAGGATGCTAAATAGTGCCATGGAAACAGAAATGGCAAAGGCAGTTAACAGCAATCAGCAGACACCAGATGAACAGTGAATCAAGGACAGGGGAACACTGCTGTCAGCATGATTACTTATATTGTTATTCGATTTCCTTTGCGTTAAATCGTGCATTCACAGTAAAAATTAGACAAACGTGCTTTTCTCCAACTATTCACGTTTTACTCTTTTGGAGAGGCGCGAGCAACACAGGGCAATTAAAGCTTTTGTTACCACTACACCTTAAAGGAGAGTGTGAACTGCGCTTGAGAAACCCAACCGTCAAAATCGTAAAGATCTGTTTTGTCATGGTAGATCAGGAAAAAATGTTCCACGAATTTACGCACACCACTTGACTGGTTTTTAAGTTGTCTCTCAAACTTTTAAAGGTGCCAAATTCAGTGCCAAATCCATTATTTTCAAAAAGTTTGGGATTACTCCTTAAAAATAATACGTGGGTGGAGAGGATTAGACGAGGAGAACAATTGTGACTAGAGTTCACCTATGGTTCTGTATACGAGGCATAATGAAGAATGCAAAAAGTGATGGATGGAAAGCTTTAATTAATCTCAACCACTGGTAACTAATCGCATCTGCATTCGGGTCCATTATGTTTTTGCCCACCCTGCCTCCTCAGGTTAGTCCGAGCCTTATGCCTGGAGCAGCCTTAGTCCTGCTCCAGTAGGGACAGACCAGTCCAAACTGCCAAACCAAGTCCTCTCTGGATCACAACACAAGTGACACAAGACTGGTTTTGCTCTATTTGGCCATTCTTCAGTCGGGTGCAGCTTGATTCCAGTGGAATAGTGAGCACGGGTCGCATGAGTGCGTGTACCCATCTCACTTAGGGCAGCACAATGAAGAATACAAAAACATTTTGGATAGAATGCTTAAATTAATCTCCGCCACTGGTAATTACTCAGGGACGCATACCGGTCCATCTTCATATTTGCCCTCAGGGCCACCTCAGTGAACTTACCCCGCCATTTGCAATAAAAAGAAACATAAAACGAGAGACTAGGTTAGTTACCAGTTGCTGAGTTCAATTCAAGAATTCCATCAATAACTTTTTTTTCTCTAATAGTTGTCACCATATGAGGCACAGCATAGATAATCAAAATACCACACCAAACTGCCTGAAATCGACAATGTTGACAGCACAAAAGCCTGATCTTTTATGCACTCTGAATTTGTTTTCACCAATCCAGTCTATTCTCACAGGATAGTAAAGTACTTTGGACCCCATTACACTAAATGCCATTGTGGTGTATAACTATAATATTGGTAGTATGCTCCAATGGAACAGGGCATACTACTAAGGGTAATGTCTCATAACTGAGAGTGGTGGCATAATAAATTAGAATAGCAACACAACAAGATGATGGAAGGAGTGTTGAAATGTTTCAAACACTCACGCCCCACCTCCCAGTCACAGATCTGGGTAGATCCATTGTTCTTTAGCTCGCCATGCCACCCCAGTTTGGACCCAGCCATATGCAAATCAGTCTTGACCCTCCTCCCCATGGGAACAGTCCAGCCCAAACTGCCAGGCCAGGTCCTTCCTGTAACAAAAACAACCATCCTGGGACAGGATTCGGGGTACCACCCCTCTTCAGCCAGGCTAGCTTGAATCCAGTGGCACAGAAAGCAAGGGACTCACATCTGGGCATACCCTGGCCACTTAGGGTGAACATAGCAACACAACAAGATGATAAATTGAGTGTTGAAAGTTTTCAATCACTCACCCTAGTCACAGATCTGGGTTAAATCCATCGTGGATTTGGTTCTGATCTGTGACTGCGGGTGAATGTTTAACATTGTTCAGCATTCCGTCCATTATTTTTTTGTGTTGTTATAATAAATTAGAATGTTAGCTGGCATGGGCCCTATTTATTGAGTAATCCTTAATTTCCCCATAAAATGCAGGATCCCTACCACTCACCATCCATTCAAGTAGAGCACAGTAACTATACATTTGCTCTTTCTGGCACCACTAACATTCAGGCTGTGTCTTATGTCTGTCACCTTTCAAATCTCTAGTAAGGTGGAGGATTACAATGAGATTTGAGCCAGGTCTTATTGGCCTGAAGTAGGACTCCATGCTCCATGAACCTTTACCACTGATGAGACTTTCATAGTGCTCAAGACCAGGGTGAAAGGGCACAATCCAAGTTTTCAGTAAAATGGTAAATGTCACTGTGCACAACTTAAGACATCATTAAGATGTCAGTGAGACCACCACCGACAGCCCGTTGGTGGCGGTCCCACCATCAAACTGCCCTTCGGGCTGACCACTGCATTACGATGCAGGCGGTCGGACCCATGAATGTCAGAGGATGGACTGCCGCCTCCGACAGATCTACTGATCCAGACGGGTGGCAGTCGGAATCGTGATCCTGAATGGAGACAGTGCCTGCTCAGGCACAGCCCTCAGAATTACAATGTCCCTTTCGGACTGCCTGTTCATGGTGGTCCCACTGCCATGAAAAGGTAGCAGAAAGGGACTTTGGGGGCCCCAAGCAGGTCCCCTGACCCCCGTGGGCCACTGTAATGTGGCCCCTGGGGGCACATGTAGTGCCCCCATGCACTTTCCTGCACCGTGTGCCAGGCACAACATGGTGCCTGGCACACAGTGCATGAATGTGTACAAAGTGCTCACTAACACTGCAGTTTGAGCTGCCACCCTTTTCCACGGCCGCAGAACAAGCTGCAGTGTTATTGAAAACTTTTCTGCCCGCCACCCCGGCAGGCCCATTATAATTGAGCGGTGGGACCTCCGACGTCTTGTCGGATGGTCCCCTGCCCACGGCAATGGCGGTTGGACTCTCATCCGACCACCATCGTAATGAGCCCCTACATGTCTTTAAATCCTATTCAAACACTTAAGGATTAATCCATTTGACTGTTGTCATCATACAGCAAGTTTCTGTGTTGGTCCGTCCTCATCTCTTCTTATTCTAATATCATATGTTACAGCTGACTTCTTTCACATGTGGTTTAATGCCATCATTCTGAATTATTAGGCTGCTAGCACATCAATACTGAACTTCATTTATAAAATACATTTAAATTATTTAAAATGTGATGAAATACAAAACGCCAACAGCCTTATTCCACCAACATGGTTCCTTTGTATTTAGAAAGTCCCTTCACCAGAGTATTCCTTTGCATGATATATTTTTGTTGTAGAAAAAAATTCTACTGATGAAGAGACACACATTTTTCAAATTAACATACAAAACATGAAAAATACTTATGACAATTCACAATAGACAGTGTATGAAATACTTAAGCATTTTTAAGGAGAGTAGTGTTTATTTTTCGTTTTCACTGATGTGGAGCTTGCATCATTCATTTATGTTTTTAGAAATCGCTGACCATTAACATGAAGCCCTGATGAGAGTCCCGGTACCAGAGGACTGGGTCTTGAAACACGTTGGCACTTTTTTCAACACGGAGGAATTTGAATAAACCTGTTGTGACGTGAGGATTTGTATTGAATAGTATGCCCCATGCACACACTCTAAATATTTTCCCGTGTTTGGCATATGTTTGGCCCCAAAAACAAGATAGCGATAAGAGTATTCTAGTTTCTGATGTCATGATGCAAAAGTCCAACGTTTTTGTACATAAATGTGTTTGTATATAAGTATTTCATGCACTGTCTATTGTGAATTGTCATAAGTATTTTTCATGTTTTGTATGTTAATTTGAAAAATGTGTGTCTCTTCACTTCTCATGCAACTAAATTTTTTGGGTAAATATAAACAATTGCAAAGAAAGGAATGGTTTAATAAAAATTCCATTCAAACAGAAAAGATAGTGGTCTGTTTGTTGCTCAAAAATAATAAGAGCATAATGTCAAACGGAGCCAGGTTCTCCTTTTTGTATTCACTTTTAGAAAGTAGGCATTTTCTTGTTTAACCATTCTGTGTGCCTCTGCCTGTTTGTGGATTGACTGTCTGGTTTTGGATTCACAGTGGCTCAGGATGTGAATTCACTGTAGACATCCACTGGGGTGGGGTGCCTGGCCCTTCCTGGATGACTCAGAGCTCAGCTGAATGGGGCTTGGCTGCATTTAGAGTAGTGGAAGGAGATTTCCTTGCACATGACTAGGGCCTGTCTCCCTTGAACAATGCTGTCTCCATCCCCTGTGGTCATACTGCACCAGTGAGGACATAACTGGTCTGGACTGGCTCAGAGACCCTTGCACAAAGAGAACAAAGACAAAATGGGGTATAAGTAGTAGACCTTAAACCCCATATAATTTCTGGACTCAAGAGGAACCTTTGTCAAGGAGAAGAGCTGCTGAAGAGCTGTGAGGAGGAGTACTGCCCCTTTGCTGTGTGGGGTTGACCTGCAGTTGCTGTTTCTGCCAAGGAGAGGACAAAGACTGGAACTTTGCTGTGAACCTGCTTATAGAAGAATCTCCAAGGGCCTGTGTGTGCTGGCCTCCTGTTCTGAAGTCTCAGGGACACAAAGACTTCACCCCCAGCTGCCCTGAACTCGGCTGCTGAGAGGTCAGACCTGCCAGGAGGTGCCTGTTCCAATTTGGGGTTGTTCCTGCTGTTGGGAGCTGGAAGAAACCTGAAGAACTGAGAAAATCAACGCATCGCTCTTCTTGAGGCTATTTTTCCCGATGCGGCACCGCCGTGCAGGAAGAATCTCCATGCATCACTGCTGCCTAGACGATGCAGCGTCTGTCGCGGCTGCAAGAACCGAAGCATTGCAGGATCCCGACTGAAGAAACCAATGCAGCGCCGCTTGTCGCTACTGCATCGATCACTGACGCATCCTGGATTTCCACGCATCGCACCTGTGCAGCAAGTTTTCCCGATGCATCACCTGCGGACCAGAACAGTCTTGGAGTTGACGCATCGCTTCCCCCAATAGTCCGGATTTGACGCATCACTTCTGCTTGCAGCAGAACTGTTGCATCACCTCCTCAAGGACTCAGGAACTGACGCATCTCTATGTTTCTCAACGCTTCCCATCTCTGCAGCTGTTTGGCCTTGGGAATTTTGACACACCTACAGGTACTTTTTGTGGAATCATGCATCCATAGTTTTCTATGGACCTAGTTACTTGAAACCTTTGAAAAGTCATATTCTTATTTCATGTATGTTGGATTTTTGTCATTTTGGTCTTGCTGAGTTTAGATAAAGATACTTTATTTTTCCTAAACTGGTGTGGTGTCCATTTGTGGTGTTATCACTGAATTACAGTGTGTTTTGAGTATAAATACTTTACACATTGCCTTTGGGATAAGCTTGTCTGCTCGTGCCAAGCTTCTCAGGGGGTGAGCAGGGGCTATCTAAAGTGTGTATCCCCCTTACCCTGACTAGAATCAAGGATCCGTATTTGGACAAAGGACCGTACCTCGGCTAACTAGAGATCCCCAATTCTAACATCCACTGAGACTTATCATAAACCTTTCACCCTATGCACTACCAAACCCTTTCAGTCTGCAGACTTGTCTGGTGAATATGCCACGTTATAACGCATGCGTTTAGAACGCATGCCATAACAACGCGGTCATTACAACGACCGCGTTGGTACATTGTATACCATTATAACGCAAGTCATTACAATGCCTTGCTGTAGGGGGGGGGGCGCTGGATGGTGGAATAGTATAATTTACTATTCCAACTCCAGTCTGTGCAACAGTAGGGAAGGTGTTGGATTTAAAATCCAATACCTTCTGCCCCCTACAGCAAGCCGTTGTAACAGCTTGCGATGTAATGGCATGCAATGTAACAACGCAGTCGTTGTAATGACTGCGTTGTAATAGAATGCTTTGTTTAACATGCGGTGTAAACGATGTTTACCTTATCTGGCACGTTACGAGACGGGAATTACACATCTGTGATAAGGCCAGGCTTTCTGCCATGGAAGACCTATTTCAGAATGGTCTGCTTTTATAATTGCCAACCTCAATGGAACAATACGGTATGCCTATGGGCCAATTCATTCTGTGTGCTTCCTTGAATGGGGCCTTGAGGGATGGCTGTACTACTCAGGATGCAAAGTCAAGAACCCACCAGCTCATGCAAACTCTACACACAATGGGAGGCAGACGCAGATTGATCAGCAGGCTTACCAGCACCCTCATAGAGCAAACAGAAACCTCATTGCAGCCCTTGAGGAACTCATGGGATTCTGACTTTGGCAAACCTCTCCACGATAAGGAGTGGGCAATCGCATTGGCCTACCTGAGGACGGTTTGATGGAATTCCTGTATCAAAATAATCCAGTTTTTTTAAACTACATCAGGCCTATCTCTCCCCTCATCAGATCACCAGGATTCTCCCTGAAGCCTCAGACACGTGCGCCAGATGCAGCACCTTGGAGGTATACTTGAATCACATACTGAGGGAGTGCCTCCAGCTCCACTCCTTTTGGAAGGTAGTACTGCCGAATCTGAAGGAGGTTATGTATAAAAGGGGTATAGATTCCTGGGAGGCAGAGGCCCTGGGCATTTACATTTGAGATCCCACAGATACAAAATCGCAGCTCGCTTCTTACATTTCGGCCTTACGCTGGCCAAAAAGACATTAACCATGCAGTGGAAGCTTCCACAGCCCTCAACGACCAAGGTCTGGTTCAGTGCACTGTCTCGCTGGGCCAAAGCAAAGGCCATAGCCCTACACTGACTATAGGCCTGAGGCTTACACCACAGTTCCTAGACTGGGAGACACTGCTTTCCAGAGTTCTCGACCCCCCTGACCATATAGATTTTATTTGCAAACCCTCTAGCCCGACATCTCACCCTTACAATAGTGGTGCATGTCCTCTTCACCTCAGTGCTATCAGTCCCGATAACTACCCAAGATAATACACACACAAAAAGCATCCCCCGAGCAGCTGCTAGGCTAAATTCTAAATTCCTCTGGCTATCCACCATTGATGCATCAGGGCTCCTCCTGTTCTCCTCAGTCAGGAGCAATGAATATTAATGAGTGGGTTTGCCAGCTTTGTTTCTTTCACTGCGGACTTAAGGCACATTTGCTTCTTTGCTTTTTAAAAAGAAAACATAATGGGTGCCTTTGGCCATCAGGCACATGAGTGCAGCTATTTTTTATCATTGGGGGATGCAGGAGGAGACCCATGGCACCGAGGCCCCATCTGGCTCCCGCCATGTCACAGCTATGGTGTGCTCACAGAGTCAGCATTTTCTTCCTGCTCTCCCACCTGTGCTGTCCTCATGCAGATTGGGTGAATGTGAGTGTTATGCTCCGCCCTGGCATGCATTGCAAACAGCATGGATGTGAGGCAGGGTGCCTACTGGCCCCTACTCTGCATGCTGTCTCTTTTGCCCCAGAGTGGATGGGATCTCCTGGGACTCCGAAATTATGTTTGGCCCTGGGGGATGGGGTCCCTGGAGCAAAAAGAGCATCTAGGGAGGGAGCCCCACACAGCCCCCCTCTTCATTTAAAACCAATACATGGGTTTTTAGTGATCCCTGCCTTAGGAAATCTTTAAAAGTATGACAGAGTACAAAGTGCCCTTTTTGTCATTTCTATTTTCTCAAGAGGCAAATCTATAAACGGGGAAATTTCTCTGACCCCAATGGGCCAATATTCCTCACATTGGACCAATATTCCTCACCTTGGGCTTGTTTTGCTCCTGGTGGCCAGGCCTAGCCACCAGCAACATTTTCATTAGGCCTCCTTGCCTCTAAAAAGGTGACACTTTGAGGGTAGCTGGATTTTCTGGCTCCCTGCATCAGCCCCATCCCCTGCCTAGCTTCTGGTGCTCTTCTCTTGCTGGTGGGGGCATTTGGTGGGGCCCCTCCACAACCAGCCATTAGAATAGCCTCCTTGTCACACTCCCTAGGCTCTAGAGCCTTATGTCCTCCTTATGGGCACATGTAGGGTGCAGTGGAGTCCAGGTCCTTTCTTCCAACTGGTCCTTGGGGAAATGAGGGGATCAGTGCCGGTGACCCTGGAGAGAGCCAGCATAGGCTCACAAGTGAGGCTGGTAGCAAACCTAGTGGGAGTAGAGGAACTGACCAGAACTGGTTTTGGGGTGGGCAAAGGTTTGCCCACCACCCACAGGCTCGCTCTGGGCACAAAAGTGGACCCACAGACCTCTCATCAGGACAATCCTGGACCTGTGAAGAGTCAGAAGGACTGCCCTGCTGTCTGAAGAACCTGAAGGTAGATGGGATGTGCTTGTATTTAACTCTAAACTCCAGAAGTGACTTCAAGGGTCAGCTTGCTGTCCTCCTGCTTGAGCTACAGGGACACAACAAGCTTTCAGAGGCCTCTCTTCCTGCAACTGCAACCAGGGTTAGCTGGAATCAAAGTCATTAGTCAACCCTTGCAGGGTATGTATCAGATGGCTTCTCCTTCAAGCTGGGCATCCTCTTGCTGTCATTGGCGCCTCACAGGTCCAGGCTCTTCTCAACTGTCTTCCCCTTATGCAGGGTGTTAGAAATGTACTCTTTCTGCAGGGTCACCCCAGATTGTTTGCCTGCTGTTGCTGAACATATTTTTGATGGCCATTGGACTCTGTGCACTTCAGCCCTAATAAACAGAGGTAAAATGTGTGTACTCTTCTTTTCAAACATGGTAAAATTAGCATGCTCCTAATTGGCACATTTAATTTACTTATGAATCACTAGTATATGGTAGCAACTGCATCCAGGGCTGATAACTTAAATGCTACTAGTGGACTGCAGCCCTCATTTTGCCACCCAATATAAGAAAAATGTAAAAACCTGTCTCCAGGCGTGCCAACATAGCCTGGTGTGCATACAATTTCAACCTGTCAAAAAATCCTTCACAGGCCTAAACCTTCCTTTTTAATACTTATGAGTCACCCCTAAGACATGCTTAAAATCCCACAGGGCAGTGTGTATGGTATTTAAAAAGTAGAATATGTATTTTGAATGTTTTATATGTCCTAGCAGTGAAAACCTGCAAATACTTTTTTAACTGTGACAAAGCTGGCTCTCCCATAGGTTAACACTGTTTACATTATTACATTTATTAGTTGCTAAATTCAGTTTGGGAAAAGCTAGAAAAATGGTTCAATAATACATTTTAATAGTATTTTAAAATTCAACTTAATGGCCATGGTGGATTTTCGATTACTATTTTAGAAATGACACTTTTAGAATGTTGGCATTTTCCTGCCTTAAACCCAAAAGGGTTCCCTGCCAGTGTCCAACTGTCACCTGATCCCTGATAGCTCCCCTGTGGTGAGATGTGTTTTGCTCCCAGACAGTGGACAAAGGGCTCTGGGTGTGGGGAGAATGTCTCCTCCTTTGACAGGATGGCCTGGGAGGCAGAGCCCAGCCCCTTCCTGAGCTTCAAAGTGTGCCTATTTTGTCTCTGGCAGATGAAGCTCGCACCCAGGTCTGCCTCGTCTTTGTCTCACAAGTGAGGCTGGCAGCAAACCCAGGGGGAGTAGAAGAACTGACCAGAACTGGTTTAGGGGTGGATAATGGCTTGCCCTCTATCGAAAGACTGGTTCTGGTCACAAAAGTGAATCTACAGACCTCTCCTCAGAACACTGCTGGACCTGTGAGGAGTCAGAAGGACGCCCTGCTGTCTGAAGGACCTAGCGGAAGACTGGACCTGCTTGTCTTTAACCCAGGACTCCAGAAGTGACTCCAAGGATCAGTTTGCTGACCTCCTGTTTGAGCTACAGGGACACAACAAGTTTTCAGAGGCCTCCCTCCCTGCAACTGTACAGCTGACCAGTTCCAACAGGACCTGCCCTGGACCCTGCTGCTGGTTACTGCTAGAATGAGTCCTAACTCCCAAGTGGTGCCCCCCAGGTCCTGGACGATTAGCTAGTGTTAGACTGTACTCCTCCCTTCCCCAAACGTAGAAAAATGTAGCTACATTTCTCTCCAGGGAACTGATGGAGATCAGGATTGCAGTCGTACCTGCAGCTGTCAATGTCAAATCACTGGACATCCTCAACTTGCTGACTTACCACAGTGAAGCAGATCTGAGTTCCAGTTTCTATGTCTGAAAGTAGATGCCTTCATCAGGACTGACGCTCAGCAGTATCTGACTGATGTGAAGGCCCTCCTTGGGATGGACTTTGGACTTTGCCCGCTTGTAGTTTTCCTGCCTTTGTCGACTACCGCACTGTGACCTCCTTTTCAGCAAGCCACCGCCATCGAGCCCCTCTTCAGATCCAGCTTGCAGCTTGTACTGCTGATAACTCATCAATAACCACTTTTACTCCATAGAAAACTCTAAGTTAGAAGGTAAACTTTACACTGGGACGAACCTGGTCCTTTCATCCGACCCACGCTCCATCGTGGTCGGCCTTAACTTTTGAATTTGACCTGATCTAGCCCAAGCAGATAATCGCATTTGACACTTTGTGCTTCTTGGCGCTGCTTTTAATTCTAATTTAAAAATCATATTTCAGGATCTACTTATTGGATTTCTGTCATTTTTATGTCACTTCATTAATTAAAATAGTCTCCATTTTTCTAAATTGGTTTGGGAATTGTCTTGTGTTGTTTTTCTTTTTATCACTGTTTGAGTACTGCAGTAATACTTCACACATTCCCTTTAAGTTACTGCTTTGTGCCAAGCTATCAGAGGGTTAAGCAGAGGTTTATATAGTGGCTTTAGTTGCTCACCCTGACAAGGGTTGTGATTGTTATTTGAGGTGGATTTTCACCCCCCTCAACTAATACTGCAATTTCTTACACAGGGTTGTTTTCTTTATGATGCCACATCATCCCTTCACCCCTATCCCAACCATCCAGCAAAGCATTCTGGGACAATTTAAAATGGCAACTGTTAGAAATGGGGTTTCTGGTTGGCTAGGGTATGCACCTAAGCCAGGGAGAACCCACCACTCTAGTCGGGGCAAGGGAGTTACACGCTGAAGATAACCCCTGCTCACCCCCTTGGTATCTTGGCAGAGCAGCCAGGCTTATCCCAGAGGCAATGTGTAAAGCGTTTGCGCAACACACTCACACAGCAGCAACACACTAGGCACACCACAAAAGAATCTACACACAAGGTTATATAAAAATAGCCTTTGTATTATCCAGAAAACACATTAGAACACCATCACATATATACACTGTGCCACCAGGCACTTGTCATGACTTTACTGGGATTACCTAAATCATTAAGCCAATCGGGCCACTGTCATAACATCATGAGGGTGACCAGTAATTACTGGCAGGATTGCACAGAGCACAAAGCATTAGTCAGAATATAATTATCCATAGTGCACCCTAACAATAACCAGCACCATCAGTAGTAGTGCACACATCGCAGTAACAAACATTACAGTTGTCCCCACCCAGTAACTACGGTAGGGATGGTACTTTAGCATAACACCTTATGTCTAGACATCTTCAACCGTGCACCATAGCCGTAACTTGTAGAGCGCATATAAGTACATCTTGTTGCGCCAGATAGCCCCCCAACAGTGAGGGGCAGCTGCCTACAGACCTGTAGTGCAGCTGCTGAGGTAATTGCGGTGGGGTCCTTTGCGGTGCTTGGGCTCGCCCCGCAATGGCCACCGGCGCAAGAAAAGCCCCCAGCAGTGAGAGGCAATTCATCAGCTGCTGCGAGTTATGCGGGGCAGCTGCTGACAAACCAAATAGGTAGGAGACCCTTCCTGGTCTCGTGTGTTTATTGCACGAGCAAAAATAGTGCATTGTTTCCTGGGCCCCAGGTCAGGACAATCATCTCACGGGATGCTTTCCCTGGCCTCCAGCTTCACTGATCTGGCGGCTCCAATGGACGTCATGCAGACTTCCTCTTGAGGGAGACCGCCTTTGTTGGAGGCTGGCTTTCACTCCTGGGATGGCAAGAGCCTTCGATGGGCCAGGGCCTTCTGCCCTGCTCTCTGATCTGCGGCTGCCCAACAATGGAAAAACACAGAGCAAAGCCTCCACTCTTTCCTGTGGATCTCCGGCAGCCCCAGCTGATGGGAGGCCGCGAGGCTCTGCTTCCTCGCGGTAGTGGACCCCGCCCACAACCAGGCGCCATCACGCCTGGCTTCTGTTTTGATGTCCTCTCTCTCGAGGGAGCCCCGCACGAAACCAGGCTTAGCCTCTGCCTGGCCTCCGGCGGTCTCTCTCTTCTCGGCAAAAGAAAGGCAGGGTAGGCTCCCGCCCACACTTTGGACACCGGCAAATTACCCACGGGCTCTGCATACCCCAGGGTGGGGGGCTCAGCCCAGAATTCCCCAGCAGGATTACCGCTCCCTTGGGACTTCAAGGAGTGCAAAGTACCAAGGATCGGGGGAAAAATAGAGCACCCACTGAATCCAGCGCTCCCTTAGCGCTAAGTTCTCTAAGTACTGCAGGGGAGGATCCCAAGCCCTAAGAGAACACTGGGGCAGAGGACAGGGCCCAGGCAGGCCAGCACGCAGGGTGCCCTAGCAGAGGGGCAGTCCTCTCAGCCACCCAGCAGGCAGCAGGGTTTCCCAGACGGCGGTACCTCCTGGCAGTATCTTCTGTTCCAGTTCCAAGCATGCACAGTTCTGGGGGGCACTTAAAAATCTCCTTACAGTGCACAACACTCCCCGTTGTAAGTGTAAGCCCTGGCCCCAGGCACACCACAGGGGGGCGGAGCCATCATTGTGGAAGGCAGGCACAGCCCTATTCAGGTGCAGGTGCTACTCCTCCCACCACTCCAAATGCAGTCCAGGCCTATTCAGCCTAGCGCTGACTCATCTAGACTCTCTGGATCCACTGCACCTCCCCAGCTCCTGCCACTCCAAAGCCAGAAAGTCAATACACAACCCAGCAGAGGCACACAGGATGGCTAAGCAAGAAAATACCTACTTTCTAAAAGTGGTATTTTCAAGCACAGAATGTAAAAATCACCTTTCCTAAAAGATGCATCTTTAGATTCTAAGTTCAGGCATACTAAACTTTATTTTCTTACCTTGTTCCCAGGGGTAGTTATGCTTATAAGATGTTATAAGCATATTCCCCATTCTATCCTATGGGAACAGATAGCCTTGCAATAGTGAAAAACGAAATTGGCAGTATTTCACTATCAGGACTTGCCACACACATCAGGCCATGTTCTACCTTTCACATACACTGCACCCTGCCCACAGGGGTACCTTGGGCCTACGTTAGGGGTGACTAACATGTAAGAAAAGGGAAGGTTAGGGCCTGCCACTTGCCAGGTTGACATGGCAATTTACAAACTGCGCATAGGCACTGCAGTGGCTGGCCTGCGTTACCTTTTCAGAGCTACTCATGTGGGTGGCACAATCAGTGCTGTAGGCCCACTAGTAGCATTTGATTTACAGCCCTGGCACACCCAGTGCACTTTACTAGGGGCTTATCAGTAAATCAAATATGCCAATCATGGATAACCAATCATAATAATAATTTACACAGAGAGCATATGCACTTTAGCACTGATTAGCAGTGGTAAAGTGCCCAGAGTCCTAAAGCCAACAACAACAGGTCAGAAACAAATAGGAGGAAGAAGCAAAAAGTTTGGGGATAACCCTGCAAAAAGGACCATTTCCAACAGCAACTTTAAATTTCTCTGGCAAAAGCTCATCTGTGGGCCTCAGTTGCGTCCGTAGCTGACACCACAGACTGATCCCTTCACACCCAAACTGCAAAGGAGAGCCCTCCTGTGTTGATTGATTTCACAGGTCTGGGCTCTCTCTTTGTTCTAGTGGATCAAGGCTGTTCAAGCCCAGATGCTGGCTTATATACTAATTATCAGATGTAGGTTATCTTCCCACCCCTTCTTTATCCAGGAACTGACTCAATTACTGTTAATTACTCCTTTAATGTGGAGAGGTAATTTCTCCCTCTGCTGGGGGGACAAAGAAATTAACAAAGGCCTGGAATAATATTATGAGCTGAGCCATATAAATATGACAAATCCTGAAGTCCCATAAGATGTGGGTATGGGTTGTGGGGAGCTGCAAATTTAAATTTGGCGTGCATGTTTTACTCTAGTTTGGTACCTTGCTGGACTTTGTAGGCCTAAGTGGGGTGAACCTGTACTTTAGGGCAGATTGTGCCTAAATGTACAATACAGTGAGAAAAACACTGATTTTCCAGTAAGCACTACAGACCTACACTACAAATGCCTAATAAGACCGACTCCAGGTCAATTCCAATCCTTGCAGAGTCCCACCAGCACCAGGACACCTGTGCAGAAATACTGGGCTGCGCACAACGATAATCTCATACACACAGCCCATACACATGCGTGCACACGCATTCATGTGTAACCAGCCGAGTCTCCCTTACCTAAGATGCACAGCAGTGGCCTTATCTTTAAAGGCATAATCTGGTGGTTAGCATGCTCAATCCAATTATTGTGTATTTACTGTAAGAGAGACTCAGGAAGTGAGACTCCCTTACAGTAAAAGTCCAAAAATGGAGTAGTAATTTGCAAAAAAATTCTAGCGGACTAATGAGCGGAACCCACTTGATACACCACCATTTTGTAGTAAATGACCCTCAATTTTCCAACCACTCCCTCTTTCCCCTTCCAAATTTACTACTAAATCAGACTTCTATGAGCAGAGATCTCTGCACTCGTGGTTGAGATCTCAGCAAACAAAGATACAAGAGGTCTTGTGAAGCAGTAATACTGAATTATCACTTCCCATACTGAAAAATGCCTTTGTGAATAGGCCCCTTTCAAATGGAACATGTCAAGAAATAATAATGCATAAATAAATATATATTACACTGTCTGTTATAGCGCCAATGTAGTTATGGTTAGGTCAAAGTTTCCACAGGAAAGGAATTTTCTATTTGCTTAAGAACTTTGACACTGCTTGACAAATCTGTGTGAAACTTTCCAAAGAAAAGTACATCCACCTTGGATTTTTTATTGCAAGTTTTGTGCAAATCCAAGAAGAAGAAGGGGTTCCAAAAACGTTATTTCCTGTTTTAATTGCAATATGATGCAATGCTCTTTGATACAGCTGAACTAAATTACACCAATTTTGGCAAGAAGGTACACCTGTACTCTGGACTGTGCTTTTTGGTTTGATGTTAATCTGTTTAGTAATCCATTTGGTGGTCCTTCAGCATTTTTTTAATTGTACATAGTACGAGCTGAGTCCTTCAATAACATAATATAAGGTTTCCAGTAACTTGTTATGGATTGGACCAAGTACTGGTATTCCTATAGCCTTTCATTTAATTATCATGTGAACTAGAAATATACAGAAATACTGGCATCTCTTGCACATGCTCTTTGAGCAACACTCAATTACTTTGTGAGACAGAGATTTATTCTGCCAGTGCTGATTCCTGATCTATTCTCTTTTGAGTCATATTTACTTCTTATAAGTCAGCTTTTACTGTCTTTATGAAGGCCTTGTATACAGTTGATGTTAGAAGTAAAAACATTGGCAATGCTAGTGTTTTAGATGGGATTTTCCTACAACCAAAGATCACTTTTTTATTTCTCACAGTGCTCATATTTGCTTATCACTATTCATCTGCACTGCATTGATCACATGGATAAACTACTATAGAACAAACATTTTTTTATATGTCTTTGATGATTTACATTTGTAGTACATATTTCAATATATGTTTTATGTCTAGAATCTTAGGGCTTGATTCACAAAGGTAAACATACACTTTTGTGTAAGTTTACAATTGTTTGCTATTCACAAAGGTATTTTAGGGTAGTATCTTTATGACTGCAGAGTCTCCGCGCATAAAAAGATAGGGCATCCTACCTTTTTATATGTAGAGACGCTACAGTCGTAAAGATACTACTAGTAAAATACCTTTGTGAATAGCAAACAATTGTAAACTTACATGAAAGTGTAAGTTTACAATTGTGAATCAAGCCCTTAAATTGTTTGTATCATTTTCATTTGATGTGTTGCATGCACATTTTGTTTCCTACTAATAGACATTATTGCTCCAAGTGAGTATGAGGAAACCACAATTATTGTATTGACACTATTGCACACACGTTTATAGAAATACTTGGTAGCGCTTTACTCTTTAACAAGGTTACATTTTAAAGTTACCAGGACTGTTAATTCACAGATCCTCCAAGAATTGGAGAATTCAGTCTATCTGCTAATCCAGTCACAAAAAATAAAGGGCCTGCCCTTGGACTAAGGAAAAATGTCTCCCTTTGTGTATTGCAGAGTCATGAATCCAGCTTCAGGTTTGGGGATCTGCGCGTCCTGATTGCCTGTCCGTCATAAGAACATTTCTGCTGCAACCGCCAATATTCAAAACAGTGAACTGAGTACCATGTTATGAAATATAAAGAGTACATAAGAGGGCATGCTGAATGTACCTTGACCCCCAAGCTAATGATGGAGTGCTAAAAAGAACCACCTTCTGTTTTTTAAAATAAAAATAAATAAAAATTCATGGGATTCAGGGATCTTATACTGGAATCGCACATCAAGGACCTTCCATGAAGCCCCTGGTGTTTCCTGAGCCACAAGATTTGTTGAATCCAGATAGGACCCTGTGAATCCTGAAAATAAAATAAAACAAATTAAATATTTAGAACAAACACATGTGTAGATTGGCCACATGGTTGGGTGACAGCAGGCCCTGAATGCAGTCCAGGCCCTGTGTCCAACCCCTCGCAACACAAGGCCAAATGCCATGCATAGCTGAGGTTTGCCTCCTGCGGGAAGAAGGGCACAGGGCCTGGCCACTGGACAATCCTGCTGCACATGGCCTTCAACTATGGTAGGTCAGGGTTGACTTTTAACAGTGTATTGATCACCGGGCCAGGCCAAGCCCTCTGGCCAAGCCATGCTGTGTATGGTAAAATGGCCAGGAACTGTGGATTTTATCCTCCCACGAGGGGTTGTGCACAGGGCCTAGCTGGAGGCAGGCTCTGAGACGAACCCCCACTGATCATGTTTAAAGGCCTTGCATAGTTGGGCATGGGAACCTCTGAAGGTTTGAGCACAGTGAACTTTCCCCGAAAAATTCTGTGAAAAATAACAAAGGTCAAACTGAAGTTTTGGTTAGTGTTCGTTATAACATCTCAACACATCTTTGAAAAAAACCCTGAGAAATTGACTCAAAAAAAGCACAGTTAAATTGCAGTTATGTTTACAAATGGAAACTGAAAGTCACTGAAATTTGCAGGTTATGGTCAGGGGCACAATGCCTAACTTGCGCAAACCATATGTCACCCACCAAATGCAGTGCTTATGACCTTACAATATTTCTATAAATAAATAATATAAAAGTGAAATGTTATTAAACAACAACATATAATTAAAACATTAAAACAAATAATATTACTTTAGATAGTTAGATAGATAGATAGATAGATAGATATTTCACACTGGATGGGTCATAGAGGAGTCTTTGTGCCTAATAATTCTGGTAACAGTAGATACAGAGATGAATGAAAGGTAAAAGTATTATGCAACAGCATTAAGACTATTCTGGGCAGAATCACCAGTAGTCTTCGTTCTAAGACACTCAATGACAACAATCATTGAATGATTAACAATAATGTGAATTTTAGGGAATCGCCCTGAAGTGTTTTATTGATTTGTCCTAAATTATATGTACAGAATCCCATTAATTTTCAATTTTAAAATGAAGATATAAATTGGTTGTGCCAAACATTCTTTTAAACTCAATTACTGCCCCCTTAGTTGACCTTTAGTTTACCCAGACTTTCCTTAATATTATCTTCAAAGGATTTTGTCAGTATTCCATTCTTCTACAACCTTGAATCGAATCTATCTACATTCTGCAGCTAGACCCTCGGTAGAAAACCCTTTCATCCGTTTCCAAAACCTGTGCCTTCATTCTGACCTCTTTGTGAGGTATGTCACGGTATAGAATGAAATTGAGGGTAACACTATTATCTAAATTTCCTGTAAAATCACATATCTGCTATGAAACAGCTGAGTTGAGCGGAGCTCTCTTAGCAAATGGGCCCTACATGTTTTTTATTGTTGTGCTTTTTTTTATCTTTAGAATCCTTTCCCACTGAGCTGAATTACCCTGGTTTTCAAAACAACCATTTGTGACGATTGGCTTGTTTGCATTTAGGCAAAGTGAGAAGTTGCCCAAGAAATGTAAAGTGTTTTCATGACCTGCTATTTAGTTTCCTAAAAGTGACACGTTTAATTCTATAAGTGACATTGCAATCATTACAAAATACATTACAATGTAGTGTCCTTACCTCTCTGGCACTTTAGAGAATATAATGGTGCTGCTGTGGCTCAGGGTTTAAGTTTCAAGAATACCTAATTTCATTTTTGTCTCATGGCATGATGCAAGAATGCAAGTGTCACTTAATATTGTCCCACTGCACCATAGCTACAAAATGAGAACTAACTCAAAGATACCCCTTTCAAGAATATTGTATTCATCTGTAAGAAATATGCATATTTTAATGTAATCTATTCATACAATTCTCAGAATCGCAATAATTAAGTAGGACGTTTTATGCAATCACTTAGCAAATTAGTCAGCGTGTCAGAAATAATTCTAATTTTCAGGCTCCCTGCACTGCAGTTACTCTGCAGTTGTTTAGCAATGCATGTATGGCTTTATTTCAGTCCACCAACCTCTTTCAATGCCAAGCATTGACAAAGGAAAAGAGGAGGATTTATGTATGTATTGACTGATTTTCAGGGATACCTACAGGACCATATTGCATTGGAATGGTAAGCATAAACATATGCTTGACAGATATCTTGCAAGACAGCGTGTGGAAAAGGCAGCAGCAAATTTTCAATGAGTGTGATATTTGTTTGGAAAAGAGGAGTAGAGAACTTGTTATGAGTGCGACTTGATTTGGAAAAAAACATTGAGTTATATTTCAGTGGTATGTACACATGCACACAGTAAAAATGTAATGCTCAAAATATGAAGACCTAAAAAGGTTGTGGTAAACTGTCATGGTTTAAATTTATTTCAGTAAGAAATACAAACCTGTAGTATCGAAAAAGTCAAACACAATTCCTAACTCCAACATTACCCATAAACCTAAACCCATCTCTTGGCGTTACTCCGACCACAAGCCCACAAGCAACCTAGGCTCCCACCCCAACAATAACCTATGGACCATGATCTACTCTAACAGTATCCCTAGTCTGGACTCTAAACCTACTCTAACCTTTTCCCAGTAGCTTTACACTACTATAATCACTTACTTTAGCCCCAAAAATTTTACTAATCTAAACCCTAATCTTAGCCTTACCACTAACGTTAATGCAACTGTTAGACCAGTCAGCCTTAGGGTGGTCTTCCCCCATACATTTTCCCTTCACCCCCAATATTTTTGCTGATCTCGTGTTTGCTGGCCTTAGCGTTCTGGACGCTTTACTACTGGTAACTAGTGCTAAAGTACATGTGCTTCCTCTTGATAACATGGTAACATTGGCTCATACCCAATTGGCATATGTTTAATTTACTTATAAGTCCCTAGTAAAGTGGCACTAGCTGCGCCCAGGGCCTGTAAATTAAATGTAAGAAGTGGGCCTGAAGCACTGATTGTGCCACCCAATTGAGTAGCACTTTAAGCATGTCTGAGGCCTGCCATTGCAGCCTTTGTGTGAGTTTTTAAACTGTCATTTCGACCTGGCAAAATAATTCTTTTGCCAGACTCAAATCTACCTTTTTAATACATGTAAATGAGCCAGGCTAGCTTGAAACTAGTGGCACAGTGAGCAAGGGACCCACGTCTGGGCATACCCATCCCACTTAGGGCGAAAAGTATAACTGCAACAAATGATGGACGGAATGTTGAATGATTCAAACATTCTCCCCCAGTCAAGAGACGTGGGTCCCTTGCTCACTGTGCCACTGGATTCAAGCTAGCCTGGCTGATGAAGGGTGACATACCCCGAAACCGGTCCCAGGATGCTTGTTTCCGGTCCAGGGAGGACCTGGCTTGGCAGTTCAGTCTGGACTTTTCCCATGAGGCACAGGGTCAAGACTGATTTGCATATGGCTGGGTCCAAACTGGGGTGGCGTAGTGGGCAAAAGATTGATGGATTTAACCCAGATCTCTTGACTGGGGGAGAATGTTTGAATCATTCAGCATTCCATCCATCATTAGTTGCAGTTACACATTTAGAAAGTAGGCATTTTCCTTCCTTAGCCCTTAAGTGCCTGCAGCCTGTCTCTGGGTCACATGACTGGATGTACTTGACAGTTGGTCATTGTGTATTCCTCCTAGACAGCCACACACAATAGAGAGCTTAGGTGTGCCTGGATAGGCCATCTCTGGCAGGATGGGAGGAAGCACAGCCCTACGTACACTTGAATAGGCTGTGTCCTGTCTAAACACAAAGGGCTGCATACCCTCTGTAGCATGTCTGGAGCTAGGGGAAAGGAGGTAGGGCACCTGTGCATTTCAAAGGGAAGCCTCTAAAAGCTTCTCCTTCACTTCAAAGGCAGAACTGGCATTAATATTATGACCTCAGACACCAAACCTTCAGTACACTTCTGGACCTGTGGAAACTCTGTCAGGAAGAAGGACTTTTGTGCTGCTCAAAGAAATGCCACTAAACTGGACTGCTGATCTGAAGGACTTGTGCCCTGCTGTGCTGATCTGCTGCCTGCTGCCCTGTTGCCTGGGTGAAAAGGACTGCACATGCATCTCTTGAGCCCAGAACCCCAGAGTGACTCCAAGGGCTAATTGGCTGGCCTCCTGATCTGAAGCATCAGGGACATAATAGGCTTTCAACAAGCACCTGCACCTGGACTCTTCCATCTGAGAGTCTACCCTGCCAAGTGGTGACATCCCAGTTCTGGACCCTTGGAAGTGGGCCTTAGGTGCTTTCCAGTCTCTGTGGATCCAGCAGAAATGATGCATCTCCTCTGCAGCGCGTCACAACCCTGAGCAGAACTGATGCATTGCTGATGCTGCGTGGATTGGAACTGCTGCAAAGACCTGTATCGCATCGCAGCCCATTACACCATCAGAACTGCCACAGTGCAATGTATCCTCAGCATAAGGCCTCGCATCTCTCATAGACGGAAGCCTCAACGACGACAGCGAATTCTGCATCACAGCCTCGCAGTTCCTTGGAACCGACACCGCCCCGACTGCGTGATGCATCCTCGACGCCGGACTTCGCATCACAAGCCCTCGTTGACAGGATCATTGATGACAATGCAAGACCTCACACCGCAGCCTACCTGCATCCTGGAACTGATGCATCGCTTCGGCTGCATCACACATCTTCGACGCGGATCCTCGCAACTCTCCGCAAACCAGGATTTAAGATACTCTGTTCTGCAACCCTAACTGGATCCTTGTAGCCGGCCCACGCTCCATCACGGTCAGCCTGAACTTGTGACTTTGTCCCAGTCCAGCATGACCAGATATCCACAGTTGGTGCTTTGTGCCTTTTTGGTGCTATTTTTACTCAAATCTTTAAAACTGAATATCTCCACTTTTACTGATTGGATGTCTGTCATTTTGGTCTTGTTTAATTTATCACTGAAATACTCAGACAAGCAAACATCGCCTACCACCTTTATGTGGATGACACCAGGCTATACCTGGAAATATCCTAACTGCACGACGTACACCGGCTAAACGCCACACTCATAAATTTCCAAAACTGGCTGACACTCCACCACCTTAAACTCAACCAAGATAAGATCAAAGCCCTTCTCCTGTCCAACCGCGAACTGACCCCCCCAGGTCCAAGAATAACTAAATAACATTGATGCTCCAAACTGCAAGATGACTCTGACTGACTCTGCCATATCTCTGAGGATCACCCTAGACCTAGGTTTGAACATGAACGCACATATAAAGAATACAGTGAAGGGAGCCTTCTACAACGTAAAACTCCTGAACAAAATGAATGAACTAAAAACTGCCACGCGAGCTCTGGTTCTGTCCAGAGTGGACTATGGGAAATCCACCCTCACAGGTACCCCGAAGCCACACTTAGGCCCCAATTTAGATTGCGGTCAGTTGGACCGCCGACCGCTATTGAGGCGGTCAGGAGACCACCCGACAAGCAGGCGGTGGTCCGACTCCCGCTTTTCAATGCGACGACTGGCGGGCAGTCGCAAAGCTGCTGGAACCGCAGCAGTGGCATGCTGCAGCCAACGTATATGGCAGCAGCATATGCCGCCTCCTTGCTGCACCACCAGCAGGTCCATGCACCATGTGCCATGTACCATGCAATGCATCGTACATGGTGCAGGGAGGTGAGTGGGGGCACTAGATGTGCCCTCTTGGCAACTTCTCAGTGGCCTACGATGCCAGAGAGCCCTGTTTGCAGCCCCCATATTACTTTCTGTCAACCTTTTCATGCCAGTTTTCCGCCTTGAAAACACTGTCGGAAAGGGATATCCAAATCCCGATGGCAGTGCCTGGCTCGGCACTACTGCCATTCAGGGCCACGACTCCGACCGGCGCCCCGTCGGAATCTGAGATTCTGGCGGAGGAAGCGGTGTGGACTCTGACCGCTGTGGTCTGACCGCCAGCATCATAATGCAGTGGTCGGACCAAAGGCCTGTTGGCATTCAGACCACCACCAACGGCCTGTTGGTGGCAGTCTGACTGCCATCATAATCAGCCCCTTAGTCTCCCTGAGAGCCACACTAAATGCAGCAGCAAGGATGGTCACCGAATCTCCCCTTCCCTGAAGAAACAAAAGTGGCTACCGATCAAAGCATGTTGGTGCTTCAAAACTGCTTGTCTCACTCACAGAGTCCTTCACTCGGATAACCCAGCCTACCTCACACCCAAACTCATAAAGGCAGGCCAGACAAGAAATCTGAGAAGCACCAACAATCTTCTTCTCATCACCCCAAAAGACAAAAACAAAAAGTTCTTTCATGCTCTTTCTCTGTCAATCCCCACAAAATCTGAAACTCTTTCCCAGTATATATCAGAGTTAACCCCTCCTTCATGAGCATTAAGAGACAATTAAAAGAATTCCTCCTCAATCGTCAGCTTAACCCTCTGGGCTCAAACGCCTAGTCCATCCCTGGAAACACAACCCTGATCAATGTGTGTTGATCTCAAGGACAATGCAATGGTTTGATACTCGGCAACACTGAAATGCATTGTTATGCTATTGACTGATACAGTCTCTGACTCTGTTGTAAAGCACTTTGATACCCTTGGTCTTGCCGTGCTGTATAAAACTCTTTCAATAAATAAATAAATAAATATTAAATATGACTATTTTTCTAACTATGTTGTGGAATTTATTTGTGGTGTGTTTTCGCTGTGTTACTGTTTGAAGTGTTGCACAAATACTTTACACGTTGCCTCTAAGCTAAACCTGACTGCTATGTGCAGGATAATTTGGGTTTGCTTGTACCTCACCCTGACTAGGATTGTGGTTGCTGCTTGATCAGAGCTGACACCCCAGTCAACCAGCAACCCAATTTCTAACATTGGTGATCAGTGGTGAGGGTAGGACTTGTGTTTCCTGCTTTGCCTTCATAAACATGGAACTCTTTTGTAGTTGCACCTACGATACCTTGCCCCAATGTTCCTAGATCTCAACTGGCCAGCATACTACACTGTAAGGGAGCTGAAGGAGTTCTGCAAGGAGAGGGGGCTGGTTGTGAAGAAGAGGTCCACTAAGCGAAACTTCCAGAGCCTGTATGCTCATGTAGAGCATTCTGGTTAACATCTTCAACAGAGAACCAGGAGGGCGATGCCTCTGGGGAAGAGTCTGAGGAGGACTACTTAGCAACTGTAGAGAAAACAGAACCCTGTATATCCCTGGTTGCCACTTTATGCTTTTAGGCACTATTTTTCACTTTATTCTTTAAAAGATCATTACTCCGGTTCTACTGATTAGATTTTTGTTGTTTTGGTATTGTTTGATTTATAAATTCAGCTCTATTTTTCTTACCTGGAGTGGTATCTTTTTGTGTGGTGTTTTCACCATTTTACTGTTTGAAGTGTTGCACAAATACTTTACACATTGCCTCTAGGTTAAGCCTGACTGCTCTGTGCCAAGCTACCAGGGGGTTGAGCACATGCTGATTTGGGGCTAGCTTGTGCCTTACTCTGAGTAGAATTGTGGTTGCTGCTTGACCAGGTCTCACACCCCAGTCAACTAGTAACCCAATTTCAAACAGCATCTGAGTAGAATATGCTTCTGGTGACATTTGCTATTAGCATGGTATTCGTTTGAGCAAGTATGAGGAAGAGAGGCGGCTTACACATAAACACCATTATTGACTTGCTGCAACCTTTCTTAACTCTAGATCCTGATATGTTTCCGGGATTTCTTTCCAGAACACGGCCGTTATTAGGCTGTCTGGATCCCATGACAACAAGGACTTTATCAATGTGAGGTAAGCTTTAAGTAATGATCAGTCCCATGAGATATCACAGGAATAATTAGTGAAAACCAACCCTATTTCATTGTGGAAGGGCACATTAAAAAACACTGGGAAAACAGGAATATATTTATTTAAAATTAAAACCCTATCTTACTTTAATTAATGTGAATGGTAACCATTATAAAAACAAACAAAATAATGGCAATGATACTTGTAACCCATTGGTCATATAATAAGGCACATTAAAACTGGCATTTCTTACCCTATCTTACTCTCAGCTAACAGAGGTAAACATAGCACCAAAAGCGGCCTACTTTTAGTTTCAGAGATGGTTCACACATGCATACCTCTTTTGAACAATAGAACCAATGTTCAGCAAATAACAGCATCTATTATTCGTGTCCAAGTCAGGCAGGCAGGCAGGCTGGCATGTAAGCCCACCTAGTGAAGGCTAGTTGTACCTCCCTGTAGCCTTCAGTGAAAGAAGGTGATTATGGCTATGCATATAGAGTCTCTGGTATAAAGTTCCTATCTGTCCTATTGCACTCACTCGCTTCTTAGTTTAAATCTTGTATATGAACCTTATTAAACATTTTCAGATTAAACAGAAGAAAAGCCCTTCTACTCTTTCACTGCTTACATACTGATAATCTTAACTATTATTTAAAAATAAATGAGAAGTGAAGTTATCAGCTTCCATAAAGTCTTTTCATTACTTAACCTCATTAACATTTTCAGATTAAACAGAAGTAAAGCCCTTCTACTCTTTCACTACTTACATTCTGATAATCTTAACTATTATTTAAAAATAAATGAGAAGTGAAGTTATCAGCTTCCATAAAGCCTTTTTCATTACTTAAAAACAATCACTGGAAAGGGGAAGTCGATCCATGCAGAAAAAAATGAATATATTCAAGCAGACTTAATTACAGGTTTGCAATAAATATCCACATAAATAAATGATCATTTATATTTTACACTTATCCCTAAATAAACAACATATATAATTCAAGAAGAGGAATAGCTGAAAGAAAAAATATATTATAGTTATGACTGTCCCAATCTGCTGTATGCCTATCTTTTATAGCTGAGCCTCAGCTTTTGACCTCTGGAGTTCCCTGCGTGTCAGGATTTCCTTGCTGTCCAATAATATCTTTTCTATACTCTGACTAATATTAAATAGTATAGGGGCTGTCATTCTGTAACTACACTGATAAGAACTTGGCCATGCTGAACTTCAAGCATGAGGAGGACCAGCACAAAATATGCTTGGCAACTTAAGAACACACTACCTGCTTATAAAAGTATCCAATCAATAAATCAGCCATTTAATATTCATCTCAAAATCAGGATGATTGCTTTTCTGCAACATGTTTGAGCCACTAACTACTAACCAGACCCCATATCTTCACAACAGTCCCATCTGGCATAATAAAACATCTTTCTATCATATTAAATCAAAATGATTCACTTATCCCATATGCTGATGTCATCTTAGGAGAGTTAGGTGATTCTTCAGTGACCTACTATTTGGTCTCTTTAAATACATTCTAATACTTCTTCAGAGAGTGTAATCCTCGGTGGCCGACATCCTCTTAAGTCTACCACAGAAGTCTTTTGTCTCTGCAACACTGAGCACTCTGCACTTGAATAAAAAGTGCCATTTATAATACTATGTGATTGGTTGTGACTTTTGTTCCAATACTCCATCCTTTCAAGTCAGTACGTTTGTTAGAAATGGGGGTCTCTCGTTGGCAGTGGCTGGCCACTGTCCAAGTAGGGACCCTTCTTCCTAAGTCAGGGTAAGAGGGCCACACCCTTTGATAACCCCTGCTCAACCCTGTGGTAACGTAGCACGAGCAGTTAGGCTTATCTCAGAGGCAGTGTGTGAAGCATCTATGACCATACACAGTAACACAGTGAGGAACACTACAAAGGGACACCCCACAAGTAGTTATAAAAAATAGGTATCTTTATATATAGACTTAGCACAAGACCAATAACGATAAAAAGCAACAATACTGTCAAATAGGATCACTCTTGGAATGCTGCAAAAATAGTTCAAAGTGCGCAAAGAGGAGTTCAGTTCAAAGCAGTGGTCTCTGCGACCCTTTTACTTACAAAGTACCTGGATTTCGTAGCAAAGTCAACAAATTGTCGCAAAGAAGCTGTAGCGATGAATTGCTGCACGCGAGGCCGGCGATGCGATAAATCCTTGCCGCGAGGGAGGATGATGCGCCGATCTGCTGATGCGTGTGGAGACGATGCGACAAACTTCTGCACGCTAGACCGTTGGTGCGATGACTCCTTGCCGCGAGGGAGGAGGCGAGGCGATGATCCTGTTGCGTGTGCGATCGGGTTGCGATGCGAAGAAATGGCACTCCGCGAGGGAGCGACAATCCTGATGCGATGCGATGAAAATGGCGGACGCCCGGCGTCCGCGCCACGATGTCGTGAAGCGATGATCTCGATGCGATGAGTCGATCTTTGGTTGCGAGCACTCGGCGGCAGCAGCGCGATGATTTTCCGGGCGCTTTTGGCTGCGGCGGCTCGCAAACGTGCGTTAGCGACGATTTCAGCACTCTCTTCTCTGTAGTAGAATTAGAGGCCCTGGAACTCACAGGAGCCTCACCTGCAGATAGAAATCCTTGCTGGGAGGAATCAGGAGGCTGGTGGTGAAGTCTGATGTGCCTGAGACTTCAACAGGAGGCTAGCTCTCTCCTAGCCCTTGGGTGATTGCTTTAGCAAGATTAATAAAAGTTCTCTCAAAGTCCTTTTCCTTCTTCTTCCAAGTCCAATGGTAACCACTGCAGGCCAATCAAAGAAACAGCACACAAGCACAAGGATAGTCACCTCCTGCAGATTCCTTCAGTTACACGGACAGAGGTTCGTCTTGACGTCCAGGAGCAACACACTTGTAGGGGTTTTTAGCACAGATATTTATACCCCAAAAGTCTTTGTTCTCAGAAGCTACAAGTCACTGAGCCCAGCCAGAACCAGTTCTGCTCAGTCCTGGAGCACTTTGTTTACCAGGCTGCATTCTTCCTTTCAGATAGAGGGGGTCTGCCATCAGACGCACAGTAGGAGGTGGAGCCAGCATTCACCTTGCCAGGCACAGCCCTATTCAGGTCAAGGAGCTACCCCTCCCCATACTCCAACTACAGATCTCTCTATTCAACACAGGTCTGACTCAGCCTGCCCGGTCCCTCCAAAACCAGACAGCCAATACACTTAACAGCAGAGCACACTGGAAGGCTTGGGCAAGAAAATACCTACTTTCTAAAAGTGATATTTTCAAACACAGAATATAAAAATAAACTTCACTAAAAGATGTATTTTAATATTCTGAGCTCAGGCATACTAAATTAGTTTTTCTACCATGTTCCTGGGGTCAGTTAGGACTATAGAATGTAATAGTCAAAATTGCCCATTCTGGCCTATGGGGAACAGGTAGCCTTACAGTAGTGAAAACGAAATTGGGTGTAAGTCACTACCAGGACATGCTACACACACCAAGGCATGTCCTACCTTACACATACAATGCACCCTACCATAGGGGCGACTTACATGATGCAAAGGGAAGGTTCAGGGGCTGGGAAGTGGGTGCACTTCACAGCCAAGGTGGCAGTTCTGGACTGCACACAGACTCTGCAGTGGCAGGTCTGAGACACAATTTACAAGCTGCTTCTGGGGGTGGCGCAAACCGGTGCTGCAGGCCCACCAGCAGCATTTGGTTTACCAGCCCTGGGCACACACAGGCCACTCTACTAGGTAAACCAAATAAGCCAATCATGGATATACCAATTCACATGTCATATTTACACAGGGAGCATTCGCGCTGTGGCACCGAAGGGCAGTGGCACAGCGCCCAGAGCATCTAACACCAGCAAAAACAGGGGGGACAACAGCGAAAAATGGAAGGGAGACCCACGCCAATGGTGCCAGGTCTAACAACGTTCAATGAGTATATTCTTATGTGGGGGCAACGTAATTAGTAGACTGGTTCTTCTCCATGGTCACTAAGAAAAACAAAGTGAGGCAAAGTAGTGGCTCTTGTGTTTTTACACGCACCTCTGGAATTCCTTCCTTTTGGGCATTTGAAATATTTGCATCAATTTCTGCTCGTGGAAAAGTGCACATCAGAGGTAAAGTTCATCGCACTACCTTATTCAGAGTGTCTGTGCACATTAAAGATGGCAGCACTGCTCATGCCAAGACCCTTATAGTGGTAGCCAGCCAAACCAATGGCTGAGCCTCATCATAATACTGAAACACACACTATGTCAGCCTAAGGGGTCTGCCACATGACCATTTGTCTCCACTCTTAATCTACCTAAATCTTAAGGTGTTTAGCCATGTTGTAGGCCCTGCTTTATCAGTCACGTTATGTAAATGAACATTGGGCCATGAAAGAAGAGTGCCAGTAGTAACCATTGCTGACCACTGAAGTGAAGGGCTGCAGGAGCCAGAGTAACAAAGTGTTATTTGGGTGCATAATCAGTCCAAAGAGATGAGAAGAGAAGGGTATTGCTCCAGAGCTGAGACAATTAAGAGCCTCATGTGCATTTGTCTGTGTGTGGGCATATGTGTGTGCAAAATTGCAATTGTATGCATGTGTGTGTGTGTTGGGGGTGGGTTTGTATGTGTGTGTGAGAGTGAGTGAGATTGTGTCCCTAACTAATAAACAGTGTTGCTTCCTGAAATCTATGCCTGGTGTCAAGGATCACCAACAGTGTCTGCTATCCCCAATCATAAGGGGCTCATCTTTGCAACAGTTGTGTACATTCATGGCATAATAGTGGCAATGGCATAATAAAGGTCACCCTTGATATTTTTAGGCATTCTTGGCCTAATAAATAATTGACATATTGAGAGCATGGCCACAATATTTTTAGCCATCCCTGACATAATATTGCCCCCCCCCCCCCCATATAATAATGGTCATACTGTTATTTGGTCACCCTGTTATAATGGTGGGCATTGAAGGCATATTTCAGGTCTCTTTCCTGGTGAGCATCCATGGCCTATGATTAAAACACCTGGGCATTTGAAGCAGAATCTGTCCATGTGAACCATTTGTACATGTGAGTATGTGACTGTGTATTTCCTAAAAATGAAAACTGATATTTTGAAGCCAAAAATTATGTTTTTACAGAAAAGGTTTTTCTTCTGGAAAATTGAGTTTGTTTGCCCAAAATGGAAAGTGGCATTTGAAAGAAAATATGCATATTTTTAGAAATGGTTATGTTGATAAATACAAAAAGCTGCATTTCCAAAACACATTTAAAATTGATCATTCAAAGAGAGTTGTGGAGACATATTGCTATAGGTATGTCTATTGTGCCAGAGAACACAAGATGCTTTTTCAGCTTATTACTGATACACGTTTTACCTGGTTGGGCAGTCACTACTGATAATCTTGCTTTGGGTATTCATAGTGTAATATTAACATATATGATAACTATTTTACAATAATAACATTTGCTAGTAGCTCAAGAATTGTATGAGCAGAAGTAGCTCTCACTATAGAAAAGGCCATGGGGTAGAATATCATGTGAGTGCACCTAGATCAAAAGTGTGAGGAGTTCCACTGTTGTCTAAGGGGGAAGATGTTAAAAGCCTGTAACTCGTCTGCTGAACAACAAAGTTTTAGCAGATGGTACTACCATCCCTGCGAAAGAACACAAGGTCTACAAGCTCGTAAGGATGGGGGTCTCAAAATCCTGAGATACTGGCATTTTACTGGCCGATCCAGGGAGTCCCCACAAGAGGAATACCACATATATTATACACTGTAACTTTATTTATTCTACTTGTTAATGGGGCATATATTTTACATGATAAAAACCGTTTTGCTATTGCATGTCAAAGACCTTGTCTCGATTGGCAATTGGCAATTAAAATGGATTAAACACGATTAAGCAATGCCCCAACACACTTTCCCTAGTCTGGGGCCACTACAATACATGCTGTGTGTTCCTTTCTCCTTTATTTTTCCAGTTTACGCAGATAAAAAAATCACTACTCCAGTAGTCAGAACTTTTCTACATGAAAATCTTCAGTTCATACTGTCAAAATTCTATCTTTTATACCTCATTGAACAGCAATATGTAAAGAGCAACTTAATAGCTCTTGCAGTTGTAGCATTCATCCAGCAGATCCTCTGGGATATTAGCTTTGACACAGCGGGCTACAATTGTGTCATTAGCTGCTTTTATATTGTCCATTCTTGTCTCAAATTATAAAATTATTTTCAGAATCAAGCTGTCTCCCTTAATTTTATTTTTTTGTCAGTACTAGACATGCTAGTCTGCTGAGCTTTCAAATTACCTTCTTATCCACAGGAGGTGATGAGGAAATAAAATTATTAAGTGGAAAGGACTGATTCGCACTCTGTGTACCATCCATGCCAGTGAAAAAGGGCAGTCACAAAATCTGTACGCCATCTAAGATGACATCTTTAAAGAGATTATAAATGGTGTTAACTTGTGTTGCAGCACTGGCTCTGCATACCCTGCAATAGATTTTAGGAAGGAAGTCTATCTGAGCTTGTATTAAGTGGATTTTTGTTTTGGTTTGCCATTTGAAACTGGCAGTAGATCTGGTTTGTTTCAGATAAAGCACAATGTTATTCTGTTAACTGAGGGCCTGTCTTACAGATGGGTGGACAGTAAAGCCCACTGATTCCCACCAGGAGCAGTATTATGGAAAGTGCACCAGGGGTGCAACGGGCATGTGCGCCTGCTTTGCGCACCCCTGGGGCACTTTGGTATTACAGAAAGGGCCGCAAGTGCTTTCTCTGCCCTTTATGTAATACAGATAGCACTGGCACACATTTATCGCCAGTGCTATCACAAGGGGGTATTCCTTAATTTGCATGGGGGGGTGTGGCCCCATGCAAATGAGGTAATCCCTTTGCGTTTGCACCTGCTCTGTATTATAGAAGTGGGCGCAGAGGCAAAGAAGCTGTCAGGAGGTGCACTGGCAAAGCACCATCTAAAAGGTAGCGGACTGTCAGTGCGCCCCCAGATGGCAGCCTTCTGGAGGGTGGAAAGGGGGTCCTATGGCCCCTCACTGCACCCGTCTGCAAGGGGATCTTCCCCCCTCTTAAAAGTGCAGGCGGCTTACTGCCTGCCCATTGAAACATGGAGAGGCTGCTTCAAAGCTGGTGCGTTTTTCACTTGAATGTGCTGCCCCCAGGGCAGCACGACTTTACGGCTGCCCTGAGTGCAGCACATTCAATGTAATAAGGCGCACTTTCCTTGTTTGCCCCCGGCACACCTGTTTTAAGGTGTGCAGTGGCACACACAGGAAAAGTGTGCCCTATGTATAATAGGGCCCGAGATTTGGTAAATCCATCATCGGTGGAATTACCAATGAAGGAATTACTGGCATCAGAATTAGTACTATGAGGGTCTAGCACGGCTGCAGTAATTCACCTGCCTTGATTCTGCTTGTGGGAATCCCGTTGAAGGCAAAATTACCGTATCCGCAAGAAAACAATGGATTTTATGTTAATGCAAATCTCTCAGTAATGCTCTAAGGGGCATATTTATGGAAGTAGTGTTGCAGGGCAGCACAGCAAGTCACCTTGCTGCACTTCACTGCATCACTCGGGAAGGACAGGAATGTGTGTATTTAAGCAATAAGGCACATTCCTGTCCTTTTTCCCCTGCACTGCCGCCATTTCGGCAGCCTTGCGCCAATGCAGGCACACTTGCACCATGGTGTAAGGGTGCCTTTGTTGGTTTTTTTTGCAGGAAGGGGCACCTTGCTGCACAAAAACAATTCATAGAGGAGTTTTCCTCTTTATATGTGTGCTGCACATAGAAAGAGGAATATATGAAGAGAAATAGAAATATTTATCCTCGTTACGCCTCACCTGGGGATGTGTACTGTTTTGGTGCATTCCCAGGTTTGGTAAATCTGGGAATGCGTCAAAAAACATTGGATTGGCTTGGAAACACCGACCACAACACTCATGGAATGCCTCCCTTGTGCAGAGTAATGCAATGCAGCGATTTGCCCTGCGTTGCCTAATCCAGATTTATGAAGCCATTCAAATCCACGCAATGTGGTTTTGCGTGCCTTCATAAACCAGATGTAGGGGCTTGTGTCAAGCATGTTCCACTTTGTGTGGTTAAACGTGACTCAAGTCTCTCATAAATATGCCCTCAAATGTCTCAAGCAATATCTTCCTGTACGAGTTTGCAGTTGCAGTAGCAATGCACACTGAAAGTCTTTGCTCTTTCACAACTACAAGGCGATCAGTAGGAAAAAACCCTCGAAATGGTAAAGCTTTCCCGAATATAGGACAGATCTCGAACAGTCATCTGTCTCCTGGCTCTGTAACACAATTGTTTTTAAACGTAATGTTATAAAGCCTTGCAGGAAAGTACTCATATAATACACTTCCCATGAATCCCTACAAACACAGTTGTCCATTATGTGCAAGATTTTAAAGCTAGAACGCTAACATTCCTGCCATGCTGCAATGATAAATGAACCTTGGGCCACATTGAGTTTGTGTCAACGGGTGGTCCTGACGTAACAAATATTGCATAACTAAATGGGTGATATTATTCAATTGTGTGGCTTGTATGGGTTGCAGATCACCTGTTTGACCATAACTAGAGATAAAACAGCAGTGACCATGGTCATCATTTATACATCTCTGAGTTGTATGCACATACCTGTGGTGAGTGCAACACTCACCTGATGCAAGAAACTGCAAGTAACCTTTAGCCACCCATTTTGTGGCATAGCAACAGGTGGTAGGTTGAGTTACACAGGCATTATCTAGGGATGCCAACACGATCCTCTTATATTTGTTATATTTATTTATTTAAAAGATTTGTATCACGCAACATTTGTTACCTTTTAACAGCGGTAGGATGCAGGTCACACTTCTGTTCTAGCTGTTGTATGTGGAGAGGAGAACGAACAATGAAATAATAAATAGGCCAAAGACGGAAGATTGTCAAGAAGTTGTAAGCCCTACTACCTCTTGTTTCAAATGATGTATAAGAAAGCCTGGTGATGGGTAATAGTTTAATTAAATACGACTTTGGGTTCTTTGCCAGACCAGAAATGGATTCAATAGGAAACAATTGTGGTGAATATTAACTGTGTTTTTGAAAGGCTGAGTTTACTCGGTTCATAGACATGCCATGGTCTAATTAATCTAAAAGCAAGGTGACTTCTCTGAAGAATGAAAACCTTCCAAGAAGCACTGAGCACACATCAGACATGCTCAATTTACATGAATTACAGCACCAACAGAAAAACAAAGAAATCAATTACGGAGACAAAGACTAAAAGCCACTTCTAAAAAGGCATAAACATTGGATGAGCAGGCCAAACGGCAGAGTGAACAAAGGAGAAAATTGAAATGGATTCTGATGTCTGTCCTCCTATACATTGTAGATGAATATGCAAATTAAAATATAATAATAGAAGTACTGTCTCTGAAGCACTAAATAATATCTACACACCCTAACTTTTCACTGAAAAAATGATGCCCCGTCTCAAAAATATTTACTCATCTACACAACCCAATGTGTCACTAAAACTCTAACCATGTGAAACGCACTCGAGGCCACCTTGTTACCACTAGATGGATAAAAGGACCACAGCTTATATTGTGACAGGTGAAATTCATGAAAGGCACTCATAAAACTTGCACTTGTTTTGAACTTTGGTGAAGGCTTTGCGGGGCTGCTAGCATGTGAATTTCAATGTCCCAAACTGTTTGTTTTTTAAAATGCTGCTTTCTTAAACAACACTGTCTGGAAGCCACGAAAAAAACTACTACCTCGATACTGCAGATCGGTAGATGACCGGAGAATGAATTAGCAAATTACAGCATGTCCTATCACCTGTATCATGAATCAAGAATATTGACTAGCCGTTCAGTAATCACGAATAAAGACTTCCCAGTTTATGTTTTGTAGAAAGCAAATGTAAAAGTTTCCATAGAAGATATCAGCACCTTCATAGTGAAGCTAAACTGTGTGCATTTCAGTTCCACGGCTCTTACATTTAACAATTCGAATATTAGATACACCCAGAATTCTTAAAGTTGGCTCTTTGCTAGTTGTCCTGCCTGGTGTTAGACTAGTAGTAAATAGCATGGGAATGGAAATGTATTTGTGTGGAAGTATTGAGCTGTAGAATAATAATGGTGTAGGGTAAAAGGTCAGGTGACAGGTGCACAGTAAAGCCTGGCCTAAACATCAAGGTAGGGTAATGGCAGCCCTTCTCCCATCTGTGCTGCTAACAGAGAAAAACACCATATATTTTCTAGTTATCGAAGACACTTTAATATCATGTGTGTGCTCCTGAAAGTTCAAGCTCAGGCAGTTAGATAAATAAATAAAATGATCACAGCTGTGTGGATGGCAAGCATTTTTTAGTTATAGCAAACAACGTCTACCCAAACAAAACCTGCACTCCTGGCTTCCAGCATGTGGGTGGAGCCAATGCCCCTCTCTTGTGATACTCACTTAACTATCTGATGACAGTTTCACTGTCAATCCAGGGCATAAATGCAGAGAAAAAAGGCTATGTCTAACAAAACCGCTGCTAGTATAAAATCAGGCAAGTTACCAAGAGATTCACAGACGAACAAACCAGTGGCTGGGGGAGAAGGTGGGAGTGACTGGGGGAGAAGGTGGGAGTATTGGGGAAATGGGCAGGTAAGAGTGAATTTATGCTGTTTCAATTGAATTAAAAATATATGTTTATTCCAGATTAAAAAGAAGGCAAATAATTTAACCTTCACTAGTAGATCAAATACACTTCTTTGGTACGAGTCTGCGGTTACCAGACCGGGACAATTGATATAATAATGATGCATACAACATCAAAATAATCAGTAATAAATATAAAAAAATTACTTAACCTAAAACATTTTATACACATGTTTAAAAGAATATAATATATATTGCATCTCCAAAATATTTACCCTTCACCTCAATAAATTATATAACAAATCATAACAATACAATCCCCAAAACATTATTAGCATTAACTACAAACACATACACAATAACCGAAAAATGAATATATATATTATATTTATACATATATTCATACATTCAAAACTATCAAACTATATATATCTTACTGTATAAATAAAACCTACATTAGTGTTTACCATAGAAGGTCATAACTGCAAAAAAAAAAAAATCAAACGATAACTAAACTAAACAATAAAATCAAAGTATAAATAATTCAATCAACAATGTAAAAGACACACTAATTTAGAAGCAATACTATGCAGCCCGCTTTGAGCAGGCACAAAACAACTCTAAGGAGATCTTTGCAATAGTCCAGAGCTTTACCTCCCCCACGATGCAATCGAGCTCACTCCCGGCCACAGAGGACTGGTGCGATAATCTGTCCAATTTCTTTATGGATAAAATCCGCATGATTCAGGCGGCTTTTACATCCTGCCCTGGGCCTCTATCTGACCCCGTGTTGTGTGTCTCCACGCCTGCTACTCCTAGGCACTCTCTCTGCATGCTTTCTCTCCAGTGGATTTGCCTAGCTCTCTCAAAATCTTGAAGGGTTTGAAATCGGGCTCGCCCGCTGATCCCTGCGCGGCCAGACTGCTAGCTGCTGTCGCGGAGATCATCAACCCCGAAGTTAATATCATCATAAACTCTTCCCTTCTTGAGGCTCGTGTGCCAGAGGCCTGGAAGCAGGCAAAAATCCTCCCCCTTCTAAAAAAGCCTACCCTTGACCCCCAGATCCCGGGGAACTACCGCCCCATCTCCCTCCTGCCCAGCTTAGCCAAAGTCTGTGAAAAGGTGGTGACCAGATAACTTACGGAGTTTGTTGAAGGGTCAGACATCTTGCATCCAGCCCAGTCAGGGTTTCGTTCCTCTTATAGCACTGAGACAGCATTGGTGGAGGTCTCTGAGGCCATTCGTGAGTGTCTAGATGCCGGTGGGAGAGCAGCCTTAGTAATGCTTGACCTGTCGGCAGCGTTCGACACGGTCCCACACTCACTGCTACTTGCCCGGCTCACTGAGATTGGCGTCTCGGGCGCTGCCTGGGGCTGGCTTAGATCCTTCCTGGAAGGGCGAGTGCAATAGGTCTGGCTGCCGCTGACCACATCAGCTCCGCAGCTGGCCCCCACAGGGGTCCCGCAGGGGTCCTCCCTTAGCCCCCTCCTTTTTAACATCTACGTCACTCCTCTGGTCTACCTGGCCAAGGACCTGGGGTCTAAGGTGATTGCCTACGCAGATGATACCCAGCTCCTTGTTACCTGGGAAAAGGATGCAGACTCTGTATCCTCTGTCCAGCACTGCTTGTCTTCGGTATTCAAGTGGCTTGCTGCCGTGCAACTCAAATGTAACGAAGACAAGTCGGAGAGTCTCCTTTATGGTAATTTCCCCCCCCGGCTTCAGAGACACGATCTGGCCTCCTGGGTTCCCCCTACCAACTTCTAATGGAAAATCTGCTAAGAACCTGGGAGTGTGGTTCGAGGATAATTTATCCTTTTCCACCCAGGTAAAGAAGCTCTCAGGCAGCTGTTTTGGCCTCCTTAAAACATTAAAGAGATTCCTTCCTCTTCTCCCTAGGCCTGCTAAAGAGACGGTCATCCGCGCTTTGATTCTCTCTCGCTTGGATTATGCAAACGCTCTGTATGTGGGCATCCCAGGATATTCATTGAATAAACTCCAGGTCGTCCAAAATGCGGCCGCCAGGCTTCCCCTTGGAATATCCAATAGGAGTAGCGTGCGTGAACATCTTCGCTCACTTCACTGGCTTCCCGTGGCCGAACGGGTCAAATTTAAATCCCTTGTTATTGCCCATCGTGCCCTCCATGGTCATGGTCCCGCCTATTTGCAGAAGCGGTTTTCCTTCTATGTCCCGCTGAGACAATTACGCTCATCAGCACTTCTTTTAGCTAAAGTGCCCCGCTTCATTCGCCACAGGCTGGGCGGCTGTTCCCTGGCCGTGAAAGCCGCCCAGGCATGGAATGCCCTTCCTTTAGCACTTCGCGATACCCAAGACGCTTTGACCTTCAAGAAACATCTAAAAACCTACCTCTTCGCCTAGTGTTAGTTCGGTGACTCCTCTTGGATTCGCGCCGGGACACTCCTCGGAGTAGCTGCGTGCGCTATAAAATTATATAACATAACGTAACATCTAAATACTTCAAAAACGACAAATGCAGCAAGCCGAGGAATCTCTGTCGGAATCTCTGACCAGACCATTAAAGAAGAAATATATACATATCAACGGCTACCTAACCCAGTAATTAAAACGTATATTTAAACTAAAATGCCCTTGTTAATAAATATAAAATTGTAAAATAGGAATAAATTAATATAATACTCTCCAACTTCTATCTCTTTACATAGACTTTCTAAAAGAAAACACTACAACTTGGAAAAGTGATAAATTGCTCGAAGCAAATAACTATCAGAAACCCACAGAAAGATATATGAAAGCATGAGACCGCTGGATCACATGTGTACATAAATTAATAAAAACTATAAACTTACCCAAATAGCGCATAAAAATAAACCTAACAACCTTAACCTCAATAAATTACCAACAGATTAACATTTAAAATGAAACTAAAGTTTGTTTCATCCAACAGAATAGAAAGCACCTGTTCCACATTAGAACACCCTAAACAGAATAGACCAAAACAGTATGCAACATCTAAACAGAACATACATGTATGTATACAAAATAGAAGTAGTTGCATAATTTAACATGTAGATAACAAACATGCAAACTTTAAAATATTGTATATATTAATACTATTACACTACTCTCAGATGTAATGACAGAGGCAGCAAAATACATAACCTCGCAGAAAGGAAAACAGTTGCTAAATCACATGGGCAACACCTCCATCCAAGAAAGTGCATCAACCGAGAATATAAATTGGAAATGTACCAGGTATTACTCTAATGCAAGCTATTGAAGGGCAACTACAAAAGTTGATGCCGTAGTTCATGTAAGAGAGCATAACCACCTGCAATGACAGAAATGAAAGTAAGGGGAGGAGTTAGCCTTACAGCTAGAGCTGTCGACCTCGAAGCTGGGGAACCGGATTCGAGTGTCTGTAACGACGCTCAACAACCTGTGATTCTGGGCTAATCACTTAATCTCCCCGTGCCTAACAAAAATGAATGTGTCCATCTGCAACAAAACTGGTGCTCATGTTAAGCGCTCTGATACCTGATATCTTCGGGTCTAGTTTGCGCTATATAAAACTCTAAAAAAAAAAATTAAAAAAGGAAGGTATTTCAGGATATAAGAGAGGCAAGCACTGGCACCCGGGAATCCGCAACCAAAATCCTTAATGATATACTGCCTGAAGTCCCCGAACACATCACAGGCCGACTACCACCTACACCCACTTTAAAATTGCATGAACTAAAAAAGCCACCAGCAATATTTCTCCTGCCCCTAGAAGATACTTTGACATAGAAATACCTGAACATTTAACAATAACACATAGGGCCCAATTTGGATGTTGGGCGGAAATTCCAAGACTGGCATACACAATCTCACCAAGGTAACCTTCAACCCTGCCCACCAAAACAGTACATCAGATAGTTTCTATTTCCGATTGACAAATCCTGCATATGCGGTCTGTATTCAGGCAGTGGTGTGCTAAGCTTCCGGTTCGGGGATGACCTGGCATACCAGTTCGGGCTGGACTGTTCCATGAGGAGCAGGGTCAGGACTGATTTGCATATGGCTGCATCCAATCTGGGGTGGCATGGTTAGCAAAAAAACAATGGAATGAAACCAGATCTGGGACTGGGAGTGAATGTTTGCATTATATGGCATTCCGTCCATCGTCTGTTCTTTAAGCTTATTTTCGTGAACAAAGTTATTGCAGTTTCGTATTTTTACCCTTTGCAAAGTTAGCAAAATCACCCTGTTTAACTTCGAATTCCTTTGAATCAATACCTCCACAAGGTAAAGTTAATTCTACTCTAACCTAGCCCAAAAGGAAAAAATATTCAGAAGATTATTTTGCAAGTCTCCATTTTGTGAAGCTTCTTATGGAGAATGGCAAATGTTTGTAGACTTTTTTCTCTGCAAGTAAAACTTTGTGTACTTTTCTATGCACAAATTGCAAAGATTAAAAATTTGGCAAGATTTGCAAAGTTTTCTATTTAACCTTCAAAAGTTGGAGATAAACTTTGCACACAACTAAGAGCTCCCCAACCCCTTCAATCATCTAAATATAGGGTGTGATTAGAAGCTCATACATTTTCATTTGAGCAGGTAACACTGAATAATATTTATCTTGATTTCTTAAATCGGTTTCCAAATCATAACACATTTATTTAGTTACAAATATATAATATCTAGCTCCTAAATTCCTTAGCACAATGTTGCTTTACAATGGAGATCAAACTAAGCACTTCAGGGTAGTGTTATGATATTTGGAACTTATCCATGCCCTGACCTCTCAAAAGGTCATCATACTTTATAATACTCATTAACCACTAAGGGGCTCATTATATGTCCTGTTGTAAACTGTTACGGTAATACTTCACCCTTGATAACTGATTTTTGGAGGTTCAGTATTTACCAGGTGCTAAATCATTCCACACCTCGCTCCACACCTTGCTTCATTCCACACCTTGGAATGTTCCACACATTGGAATAAGGAGTAAGGTGGTAATACTGCAGGTTTTACCCATTTAAGTGTGAAAACTTGGAATAATGTTTTTCCCTGTGTGAACGTTGGCAGAGTTTACCTGGTTTTTCACCAGTGTGCGGAAAAACCCAGGGGTGTGGTAATTACTTCAAATTGTGTAATTCAAAACAACCAGTTTGACGAAAATGCTGCAGCTAACACTTTTTGACTATCAGGAATACTAAAGAAGATATTCTGGCAAGCTGGCTAAAACGTTCAGGAATTACTCCTTTGTACGAGACAGGGAATTCTAGGTAGTTGATGAGCATTAAGTCTTAGTAATTATTTCAAAGTTATTTTTTTCAGAAAAATCCATTTACGTGAGCACCAGTAACTCAAATGTATACTACAGAGATGGAGGTAATTTAGCCTTGGACACTACGTGCTAACAGGAGCCAGGCTTGTGAAAAGCAAAGATTCATTACCTTATGTTCACACATTCTGTATTGTACATATTTATGCTCACCAATCTTTCGATGAAAGCCAACAATGCCCTTATGTCAGCCCCAAAGCACCAGTGACCTATGCAAAGGTCCAATACATTGAGACGAGGGCAGGGAACAATTTGTGGCCCTAGATGATTATAAATCACCCAATTTTACATTGCCATGCGGGGTGCCACAGGGATCATCTTTGAGCCCGACCCTTTTTAATATTTATGTTGCACCACTGACGAGGTTGATCAGGTCCCTGGGTTTCTCGGCTATATCTTATGCCGATGACACGCAGATCATTGTCTCAGTGTCAGGTTCACCCACTGACACTATGGCACAGTTTCATACCTGCCTTCGTCAGGTTGGGGACTGGATGGCCGCTAATTGTTTAAAACTTAACTCTAATAAGACGGAGGTCTTACTTTTCGGTGCCCACACAAATGTTTGGTCCCCTGATCTTTGGCCCCAGGAGCTTGGTCCTTTACCAACACCAGTGACCAAGGTAAAGAACTTGGGAGTTATCTTCGACTCTAAACTCTCATTTGAATGTCATGTCAATCAGGTCACCTCCCTCTCCTTCCACACGTTAAAGCTTCTGAGAAAGATCCTCCCATTCATTCCTGCCGAGCTACGCAAATTAGTGGTCTCAGCTCTTGTTCTGTCAAGAGCTGATTATTGCAATGGGCTCTTTACCAATCTCCGGAAAAAATGCCTGTCTAAACTACAGGTAGTGCAGAACGCTGCTGCTCGGCTCTTGTTGAACATCCCAAGACACAAATCTGTTTCAAGGATGCTTAAAGATCTTCATTGGCTGCCAGTAAAGAGACAAATTGAGTTTAAGGCTCTATGCATTGTCTTTAAGGCCATACAGGACACAGGACCCGGCTTTCTAAAACGGAATCTGATACAATATGTTCCAGTCCGTCGTCTCCGTTCATCCTTCGCCCATGATTTGATTGTCCCCAGGGTCAAAAAATGCTCCTGGGGGGGAAGAAGTTTCCTGGTTGGCGCGACCAAGTTATGGAATTCTCTTCCAAGAAGGCTGAAACAAGAAACGCGTCTGTTGGCTTTTAGGAAAGAAGTGAAGACATGGCTGTTCAGTCTTTAAGGCGCTTTGTAACCACCTAGCTTAAACCCTGGTTTTTGATGAGCAAGCGCCTTGACACCCTCGGGTTAATGTTTCGCGCTCTACAAATCTCCATTTCATTTCATTTCATTAGCAGTGGTAAAAATGTAAAGTTCTGAAGTAGTCCAAAGCTAAAGGCAGCTGGAAGCCAAACACTCGATTTTCACTTTCGAAAAAAGATATCAGTATCCTGCCTCATTTATCAGACAGCAGAAATAAAATATATGTTTGAAATACATATATTGGTTTAGCGGATTGATAATGTAATAAAATCATAAGCTACAGTTTCTTTTCCAACAATTTGTCAACAGTCCCATGTAGTAAAGCAGCACTTCACTGAACCACCTGCTCTTCTTCAGATCGCTCACGTCCCAGCTTATTTATATATGCAATGCAGTGATGTTTAGGGATGTGCGAAATTGCTGGATTTAACTACAGCAATTTTCATGAATTCTTGGGAAAAATGTCACACTTTTCATGGAATTTCCTGTGATGTCAAACTTTGTTTTTAAGGGAGAAACAGCATACAGATTTACTGAAATTAATTTGAATCTTTTTTGGAAAAAATGCTGTAAAGGAACACTGTAATTAACTTTAAATAACTGGTAAATCTCAACAGCGGTGTAATTGGACAAAAAAAATAACATTATTTCATCCCTCTAGGGTTCAAATTTATGAATTATGCGAAGTTATGCTGTCATAATTATAATTGAGCATATTCTTAGTAATAATTCAAACTGTGAAAGGACGGGAAATTGAGAAGCAAACTTCAACATGGTGCTTCTTAAAGGGAAAGTTTCATTCATTTTAACATCCTCAAGTATTCTGGAAAAAATACTTTTTCCCAGGAATCATTAAATGATCAGGCTATGTTTTATAGTAGTTTAATCATACTGGTTGTATGTTGAAAGAAAGAAGAGTCCCTCTACAAGAAGGAGCCCTGTTTGGCTATGTTAATAGTTCTGAAAGGACTAGGCATCTTAATATTAGTAAGTAGGAATGTATCCAAATGTGTACATCTGCTGCATATTTGGCAACATAGATATATTCTGTTTTACCTTTATTAGAGTTCTCTTGGCAGTGAATTGACTGAGTGGAGCAATTTACAAAAGTGCATGCCGCTTTTCATTGATAATTTGAGTATTGGCCAGTAGAGGGAGCACCTGTGACCTCTTTGTGATTATCATTTTAGATAAATATACAATGCATAATAAGATGCAATGTACAATTATTTATGCCACAGGGAAGAGGTGACAGCAAACTGAAGTTCAGGATGTGTCAAGACATATGAGAGCTGCAATCCGGAATGCTATATCAATTTTAAACAAAACACAAATATTTCAGACACAGAATGCTTAAAGCATTGGAAGCCAAAAAGACCATCTGTGTTCTTTTTAGGAGGAAATATTATACCATGGGCATACAATCATTAAGAAATGTACTACATAAAGAAGGTATCACAATTGTTCTGCATTTCTTATTAAAATTCTGCTTATATAACCAAGTATTAAAGGCACAGTCAAGCGAGGAAGTGCTGCTGAATACTTAATCCATGCAGCACGCAGCATAACTCAATGCATGCTGAACTGCAGAAAAATCCATGGTCAAGCTAGTGTACAAAACCTACCAAATAAAAGATCAGGCACATGCAGATTGGTAGGATTTAAAATTAACATATTGTAATGCTTAGATGCATAATAAGTTGTAAAGGAACTGCTGTGTACATTTTTAAGCACTGAGGCCCAGTTTTACAAAGGTTTTGGTTGGGTTTGCACTACTTTGGGTGGTACATGGGCATTCCTGTGCAACCATCCATGATTTTTGACACAAACCTCTATCATACAACAAGAATAGACAGGGTTTAGGGCCAAAAACATAATGCCACTTGAAAGCAGGTGTAACAGCGTCAATATCAATTATTCTTTACACAACATACCTACAAGATTTTAAACTGAAGACATAACATGCACATAACACACACAGACGGAGACCGACATAGAAACAGATAAAACATTGAGTTATCAACACTGTAAAAGCGTGCCTAAATATGTAGACACTGTAGGATGAATAAATTAATGGATTTAAGAAGGTAAAGTAACCAATCATCTTACCTTATTAGCCATGTTATAAAAATGATGACAACTTGGCATTCCTGCTAGACTAAATTGAAAGGGGTTTCAGCAAACTCGTTTTTGGTGCAATTCTTAATTGGAAAGTGGTAATTGTCTGAAATGTTAGGTACAAATACTTAGCATAGTATACAATGTTTGTGTCAAGAAACACATTTGATTTATTATTGTTTAGAATTAATTTACCTGTTGCTACTTTTGAAAATCGTATGAGTAGGCCATACTTAGGATCGTTTATTTTCTTCATAATAATCACTGATAATACTACTAATATTTCCTTAAATATGACACAATTGATTTACGTTATTATGGTTTGAATAATAATAATAAGTTGAGTACTAAAAGAAAATGATCTTAATGCATTGAAATCTATTGCTTAGCCTGCACAAAATTCATAGCCTAGTGAAATGAACTTTGACATGTTTTCTCCAAATGTTGCTTTAGGTGTTCCTGCCTAATGTTGCAAATCAACTATGAATGAAGTCTTATTTCCTTGTGTGTGAATTAGTGAGAACTCAGCAACATTGTTAAATTTCCTTTGTCGACAAACTTGTGATAATGGACAATACAGTTGTTTCTCATGAGATGCATGGGAAAACGTGCCATAGTATCAACATTTTGTGCCTTATGATCAAATGTGTGACCACACGATGAACTAACCATTGTGGGTTGATGATTGGTCACCAGCAGCCATCATAAAGCCTATAACAGGAAAGATCCCAAAGGAGGGGCATCAAAAGCTTTTTCTCTTTCACCTTCCCGGAGAGACAAGGAGAGACGGCAACCCATGCTATTTTTCCTTTTGAGAGGATATTGCTTTTTGGAGCTCTCTTTCCTATGATTTAGGGGCTATCCTTTTGGCTCCTATTTATGGACTATTTTTATTAATGATTTTGCCTGTCGAACTCTTGTGGACTGTCTGGTGAGTTACCAGATTTGCTTTTTTACCCTTTAGCTTATGTGTATGGACTTGCCTTTAGAGGACTTTAAACTCAAGCTTTTTTGCCCTGAGGCTTTAGATCCTTTTTGAATCCTGGTAAGGTAGCAAATCATCTTACTGCCTTCAATGGTGGTTGGAATTTGTAAATCTGTAAACCATCCTCTTCTGGATTAGAATTTCTGACTAAATGTTTGGTTTTGTACTACACGATGTAAGATTCTTTACTGAAATGCTTAAATGACTGCTTGTGAGATTACATTTTGGATCACTGATACAATGACCAAACTTTCAAATTGCCTGAGTCCATTATTGTGTCTCTGTGTTCTTTTTAGTTTAATTCTAAATGTGTAATAGGGGCATTTAGAGAATGCTTATTGAGGATAGTGAAATCGAATTGCATTTATGATTTGTGAGTTTGTCACTAATCAATGGTCCTCGTTAGGTGGCTGGCAGCTCTGGATAACCTAGTGTCCCACTCCTCACTACGACTGAGAAAGATTCATCAGAGGTCCAAAGCCTCTGTGGGTATAGACAGAATATTTGTGTGATAGGTAACAGAAAGTTTCCATGGGACCAGTGTGGAGGCTAAAGTAAGGTGAGGGAAAGTGCTTCCACTGGTTCACAGGCATTAAAAGGAGAAATACTAGGAGAGTGCCATATCTCTGTAGATATGGCACTCTCCTGTTCTCTCCCTGTCACACAATGCAGGGCAGTGCAGCAAGTTTGGGTGCTGTACTGTGTAGTGTGACAAGTACATAAATTGTGGCTTAAATGTAGTAACTACTGTGCCTTAGGGAGTGTTTATTTGAGTAACAGTATACACTAGTATCAAAAGCGTATTTTACAGCAAGTTGAATTTGGTAATCCTATCAATACAGTAAAAAGACCGGAATTTGAAGATACCTCATCAGACAGACATATCTGGATAACATATAAACAAGCAACTTCTATAGGAGCCCAGCTATCTTGTTAGTAATACCTAAAATAGTTTTCTTTTTTCAATCCTAATGGTTGATTCTGCTGGAGTCTGACGTCTAAGATCTCACATGCAGTCCCGGCTGGCAGCACTTGAGAGTGGTGGGGCGGGCAAATGGGTGATGGGTGGGTGACTGTGTGGTATCTGGCCAAAGAAGATGCTTACGTAATTGTTTCCATGGAACTTGGAACATGGAATGTGGGGGAAGATTCATGTGAGCGAGTGTCAGTTGATGAGTGGACTTGGTGGATGAGGTGCTCTAATAAAGCCCACTTACCGCATCTTGATTCCATGTGGTATCCTCATTGAAACATTACACTGGCGACGAGCGAGGGATTCTGAGGAAGAGGGCACCTCAACACTGAGATGCAATCAGCTTGTGGTGATCTTCGACGCAGTGACGACGTCTGAAAGACAGTGGGTTGTCGGTAAAAAGGGTGATTGAGTCGAAGCTGATTAATCTCCTGAAGGCAGATGGATCGGACCCGCGGTGTTACTGTTTCCAGCAATTTACAAAAAATAAATTAATATGTTTTTGGTGGTGTAGGAGGCGGGAAGCATATTGAGGAGAGACAAGAACGAATGGTGTTTACGGTGCGTGAGCGTACTGCTCGAGGCTGCCATATCAAGGTGAAGCGCAAGCCTGTGTGCATGGGACGAGTTCAGCATGTGTCCCGCAGAGGCTGTTGAAGAGCTATTTAGAGGAGACGGTGTCGTGGATATATCGCCTCCTGAGTCAAGCTGGAAGTGTGCAAGTACGCGTATCGCTTGGGTGCCATTTTGCTTTGGGCATGATTCGGTGATACGCACACCGATGAAAGGGAAGTAATGGAAGCAAGGTCAAGAAAGTAAACCAAGCGGAACGAGTTTGAATAATTTTGAACATGCTTAGGCATATTGTTCTTCAGTGGTATTATGCACATCTGTGTCTACACTGGTGATAGGCACACCAGAAAGAAGACTTGCAGATATTTTAAATCATCGTGTGAGAACTTATATGGTGACGATTGTTTAAGTAGAGTGTGGCACGTATAGGTTGTGAGCTATAAACCAAAAAGAAAGAAAAATAGAGTTTTCTTCTTAAAGTACAGTTACAGATTTACTATACATATACAGATACATATACTTTGGAGTAATTTAGATAAGAACTGGGGATTGGATTTGTGGAAAGGTTTGACTCCTGGGTGTAGGTACAACATGCAAAATGTGCCAGCACCACCGTTTTTCTTGAGCAGTCCGGGGAAACCGACGATAAGGTAGAGCAAATGGAAAAACATATTTGGACATTATGCACGGGTTTGTGGAACTAATTTGAGTGCTGAAGGGAAGTATTTGTTGTTAATGCACTGTCTAGGTGGTGAGGGACCGGAAGTGTCCCCTGACCTTGACTGGTAGGTCGCTCCCCCACCACACAGCTCCGTCTGTGTGCCCTGCTGCTGCCCCTGATTGTGCTCGTTTTTCCTTTCTGTGCCCCCTTGCTGCCCCTGATTGTGCTTGTTTTTTCCTTTCTGTGCCCCCCTTGCTGCCCCTGATTGTGCTCATTTTTTCCTTTCTGTGCCCCCTTGCTGCCCCTGATTGTGCTCGTTTTTTCCTTTCTGTGCCCCCTTGCTGCCCCTGATTGTGCTCGTTTTTCCTTTCTGTGCCCCCTTGCTGCCCCTGATTGTGCTCGTTTTTTCTTTCTGTGCCCCCTTGCTGCCCCTGATTGTGCTCGTTTTTCCTTTCTGTGCCCCCTTGCTGCCCCTCATTGTGCTAGTTTTTTCCTTTCTGTGCCCCCTTGCTGCCCCTGATTGTGCTCTGTTTTTTTTCCCTTTCTGTGCCCCCTTGCTGCCCCTGATTGTGCTCGTTTTTTCCTTTTTGTGCCCCCTTGCTGCCCCTGATTGTGCTCGTTTTTCCTTTCTGTGCCCCCTTGCTGCCCCTCATTGTGCTAGTTTTTTCCTTTCTGTGCCCCCTTGCTGCCCCTGATTGTGCTCGTTTTTTTCCCTTTCTGTGCCCCCTTGCTGCCCCTGATTGTGCTCGTTTTTTCCTTTCTGTGCCCCCTTGCTGCCCCTCATTGTGCTAGTTTTTTTCCTTTCTGTGCCCCCTTGCTGCCCCTCATTGTGCTCGTTTTTTTTTCCTTTCTGTGCCCCCTTGATGCCCTGATTGTGCTCGTTTTCCCTTCTGTGCCTGTTTCCCGCCGCTGCGCCCCTGCGGCCCCGCCCCCTCACTGCCCATTCGCTGCCCCATTCCCTGCTCCTCCCTCCCACCTCCCCATTTATGGCGGCCGCTGCGTGGTGAAGAGAGCGACCCCTGACCTTGACTGGTAGGTCGCTCCCCCACCACACAGCTCCGTCTGTGTGCCCTGCTGCTGCCCCTGATTGTGCTCGCTTTTCCTTTCTGTGCCCCCTTGCTGCCCCTGATTGTGCTCGTTTTTTCCTTTCTGTGCCCCCTTGCTGCCCCTGATTGTGCTCGTTTTTTCCTTTCTGTGCCCCCTTGCTGCCCCTGGATTGTGCTCGTTTTTCCTTTCTGTGCCCCCTTGCTGCCCCTGATTGTGCTCTGTTTTTTCCTTTCTGTGCCCCCCTTGCTGCCCCTGATTGTGCTCGTTTTTCCTTTCTGTGCCCCCTTGCTGCCCCTCATTGTGCTAGTTTTTTCCTTTCTGTGCCCCCTTGCTGCCCCTGATTGTGCTCGTTTTTTTCCCTTTCTGTGCCCCCTTGCTGCCCTTGATTGTGCTCGTTTTTTCCTTTTTGTGCCCCCTTGCTGCCCCTCATTGTGCTAGTTTTTTCCTTTCTGTGCCCCCTTGCTGCCCCTCATTGTGCTCGTTTTTTTTTTTCTCCTTTCTGTGCTCCCTTGATGCCCTGATTGTGCTCGTTTTCCCTTCTGTGCCTGTTTCCCGCCGCTGCGCCCCTGCGGCCCCGCCCCCTCACTGCCCATTCGCTGCCCCATTCCCTGCTCCTCCCTCCCACGTCCCCATTTATGGCGGCCGCTGTGCGGCCGCGCAGCGGACGTGCGCAGAGGGCGCGCCGCTGGCGCGCCGAAGGCGCGCCTAAGGCAAGCCCGTCTGCGCCCGTCCGCGCCGTGACCGCGCCCAGCGCCAGACCCCCTGGTCCGGGCATCCCCCGCGCCCGCCACATCAACAGACGCCGATACGACGCCAGCACCCTCCACGCACTCAACCCCAGAAAAGATCACGCCTGCTACCAGGCCACCCCGAAGCGCACCCAAGGGCCCTTCACCTGCCGGAACTGCAGCTTCGCCAACACCCGCCCCGCCAAACCACCGCCCAGGAAAGAACCCAACTACCTCGGATGCATCCTCCTCAACACCCGCTCCGCCCGCAAACACGCCATCGAACTCTGGGACCTTCTCGACTCAACCTCCCCAGACGTCGCATTCCTGACGGAGACCTGGCTGAATCCCGCTTCAGCCCCCGACATCGCCATTGCCATCCCGGACGGATACAAGATCACCCGCAGGGACCGCACCAACGGAGTCGGAGGAGGCATCGCCATCGTCCACAGGAACACCCTCAGAGTCTCAACCAACACCGACGACACCCTCAGCACCGCCGAACACATGCACTTCCAGATCCACACCGATCCCAACACCACCCTCAGAGGAACCCTCATCTACAGACCCCCCGGACCCCGACCACAGTTCAGCGATTCCATTGCTGACTTCGTCAGCACACACGCCATCGCCTCCACGGACTACATCCTCCTCGGGGACCTGAACTTCCACCTCGAGAACAACAAGGACACCAACTCCACCACCCTGATCGACAACCTCGCCACCCTCGGACTCAGACAGCTCGTGACTACACCCACCCACGCCACCGGCCACACGCTCGACTCCATCTTTTCCGCAAGCCCACACGTCTCCTTCAACCACACCTCCGAACCCCACTGGACTGACCACCACTGCATCCACTTCACCTACAGGAAGCCCACCACGCACCACCGCACCGAACAAATGCCTCGCCGCTTGTGGAGCAGAGTCACGGAAGACCAGCTAACCACAACCCTCGCCCTGAGCCCACCCGCCGAACCCTCCGACTCCCGACACCGCCGCCCGCAACCTCAGACAGTGGATCGACGACTGCGCCAACACCCTCGCCCCGCTCAAGAATCCGCCCAACAGCCACACCAGCAAGAAAGCCACCTGGTTCACCGAAGACCTCCAGGCCTCCAAACGATCATGCCGAAAACTGGAGAAGATCTGGCTCCACGAACGGACAGCGGACAGCTACGCCGCCCACAAGAGCGCCACCCGCAGTCACCATCACCTCATCAGATCCGCCAAAAGGGCCTCACTCAAAGACCGCCTAGACAACAACTCACACAACAGCAAAGAGCTCTTCAACATCGTGAAGGAACTCTCCAACCCCAGCTCCAACACCAACGACATCCAGCCGTCGCGAGACCTGTGCGACTCACTGGCCACCTTCTTCCACCGCAAAATCTCCGACATCCACGACAGCTTCAACACCACGACCGCCCCGGCAACCACCGAGACCACTGCCCCCACAACCACCAACCGCCTGCTCTCCTGGACCAACATCAACGACGAGGACACCAGCGAGATCATGAACACCATCCACTCCGGTTCACCGCTAGACCCGTGCCCTCACCACATCTTCAACAAAGCCAGTACAGCCATCGCGCCCCATCTCCGGAAAATAATCAACATCTCCTTCGAGACAGCAACCTTCCCGGAAAGCTGGAAGCACGCCGAGATCACCGCCTTACTCAAGAAACCCAAGGCAGACCCCAAGGACCTCAAGAACTTCCGACCCATCTCTCTGCTCCCGTTCCCCGCGAAGGTCACCGAGAAAATCGTCAACAAACAACTGACCCGCTACCTCGAGGAGAACAACATCCTGGACCCTTCCCAGTCCGGCTTCCGCAGCAACCACAGCACCGAAACCGCCCTCATCGCCGCCACCGATGACATCAGGACCCTGCTAGACAACGGAGAAACAGCAGCCCTCATCCTCCTGGACCTATCAGCCGCCTTCGACACGGTCTGCCACCACACACTACGAACACGCCTTCACGACGCCGGGATCCAAGAGAAGGCCCTGGACTGGACCACATCCTTCCTTTCCGGCAGAACACAAAGCGTCCATCTCGCCCCTTCCGATCCAAGGCCACCAAGATCATCTGCGGCGTACCCCAAGGCTCCTCCCTCAGCCCAACGCTGTTCAACATCTACATGGCACCCCTCGCCCACGTCGCCCGACAGCACAACCTCAACATCATCTCCTACGCCGACGACACCCAGCTGATCCTCTCCCTCACCAAAGACCCTCACACCGCCAAAGCCCACCTCCATGAAGGAATGAAGGCCGTCGCCGAATGGATGAGAACCAGCCGCCTGAAGCTGAACTCGGACAAGACGGAGGTCCTCATCCTTGGTTCCAAACCTTCAGCCTGGGACGACTCCTGGTGGCCAACATCACTGGGAACAGCCCCGCCACCCACCGACCACGTACGCAACCTAGGGGTCATCCTCGACCCCACCCTCTCCATGACTAAGCAGGTCAACGCCGTTTCCTCATCCTGCTTCAACATCCTCCGAATGCTCCGCAGGATCTTCAAGTGGATCCCCACCGAAACAAGAAAAACAGTCACCCAGGCCCTCGTCACCAGCAGGCTGGACTACGGAAACGCCCTCTACGCAGGAACGACGGCTAAGCTCCTGAGACGGCTGCAACGCATCCAGAACGCCTCTGCACGTCTTATCCTCGACATCCCCCGACGCAGCCACATCACACCCCACTGAGAGACCTGCACTGGCTCCCTGTCAACAAGAGGATAACCTTCAAGCTCCTCACCCATGCACACAAAGCACTCCACAACTCCGGAGCAGCCTACCTCAACAGACGACTCAGCTTCTACACCCCCACCCGCCAGCTCCGCTCGACCAGCCTCGCCCTCGCCACAGTCCCCCGCATCCAGAAAACGACCGCCGGCGGCAGATCCTTCTCCCACCTCGCCGCCAAGACCTGGAACACCCTCCCCACCAACCTCCGACAGACCCAAGACCTACTGGCCTTCAGAAGACTCCTCAAGACCTGGCTCTTCGATCAGTAGCAGCACCACCCCCCACTTCCCCCAGCGCCTTGAGACCCTCGCGGGTATGTAGTGCGCTTTACAAGTGACATGATTGATTGATTGATTGATTGAAGTGTTGGAGAATCTTCCGGATTTAAGTGCAGAAGAGCAGAGGGTTAAATGAATTTAAAATTTGTATAATGCAGCTTGACCATCATTTTTTACCAAGAGTAAGTACCATCATGGAACGGTATCATTTTGGGTTAAGAGAGCAAGGTAAAGATGAGACAGTAGAAGAATACATAACCAGTCTTAGGAAACTTGCCTCTACATGTAAGTTTGGTGGGTCCAGTGAGGAACGCATAAGGGACCAATTTGTTTTAAGGTGCAGAGATGATAAAAACAAGAGAAGAATTGTCATTGAAAGATTAGAAGAGGTTATTTCAATTGCAAAGAGGGTGGAGCACATGCTAAAATGTGAAACAGAATTGAAAAGTGAGAAAAGTAAAAGTACCCCCAGTGCAGAAAGGAATGAGGAAAATGTTTGTGTTGTAAAAGGTGAAAAGGAGACACAAAAAGAAGTGGTGAACGATGATCGGGGGAAATTAATGTTTGAATGTTTTTGTTGAAGAAGAACTGGTCATAAAGCAAATTCAAGAACATGTCCCGCTTTCGAGGTTACTTGTCATGGGTGTGGGAAGAAAGGGCATTTTTTAAAATGTTGTAGGAACAAGCAAAGAAGAGAACAGAACAAGGAAGTGAAAGAGGTTTCACACAACATTGTATTTCAGGTTGACGGGACAGATAGACAAGATCATCCAACTGGTGCTGTGAATATTGATGGGGTTGAGTTGGAAATGAAATTTGCTCACACATAACTATTGTTTCTAAAGAGGTATACAGTGAATGGTTCCAAACAAAGAATAAATTACAAAGCATGGATGTGCGTCCTGGTGGCTATAGAGGACAACCCATAAGTATGTTGGGGTATTTTAATGCATGTATTGGGTTAGGAAAAAAGTTAATGGTGGGAAAAATGTATGTTTCTAAAAGAGGAGATGATTTACTTGGATGGCCACATCAACGATTATTGGGAGTTACATTGAATCCTAATGCGGAACCACAAGTGCAGATACAGGGGTGGAGACAGAACCTAATGATTTTGTTTCTGGAATCCCTTTGTTGTTCAAAGAGGGCTTAGGATGTTTCAAAGGCTACAAACATTGTATAAAGCTGAAAAGAGGAGCAGTGCCTTCAATAGCTAAAGTAAGAAGAATTCCAGTTACATTACAAAGCAAAGTTGAACAAGAATTAGATAAGCTTGTTGGTCAACAATTCATAACACCAGTAGAAGCAACAGAATGGTTGGCTCCTATTGTAGTGGCTAACCAGGCTAATGGTGACATCAGATTATGTGTGGATCTCAGAGCTTTAAATACAGAAGTGGTGGTAGACAGGTTTGCACTTCTAAACATAAAAAAATAGTTTTGTCCTTGGCAAGGGTAAACATTTTCACTACGCTTTACCTCACGCAAGCCTATCATCAGGCAGAGTTAGCAGAGTTCTCACAAGAATTAACAGCATTTATAACTCCGATGGGTGCATTCAAGTTTAGGAGGATGCCATTTGGTTTGGTGTCAACAGCCTCTGTTCTTCAGAGAATAATGGATTCTATTCTCAAGTGAGTGAAAGGTGTCAAGAGTTATCAGGATGATTTGTTAACATTTGGTGGGTCACAAAGTGAGCATGATGCAAGAGTAAGGATGGTATTGGAGAGGTTACTGAAGGCAGGTATGACATTAAAGAAAGAAAAATGCAAATTTTCTGCTAAAGAAGTTAATTATCTAGGTCATTTAATCACCAGCAGAGGTGTTGCGGCAAAGAAAGAATTAGTAGATACTATTGTGGAGTTGGCCATGCCAGGTGCAAAAGAGGAGATTGTTTCATTTTTGGGGATGGTAGAATATTATGTCGGATTACATGAGATCTTTACTTGGCAAAACAAAGAATTCAAATGGACTCAAGAGTGTCACGATGAATTTGAAGACTTGAAAAATGAGTTGAAACATGCACCTAATTTACGAGCATTTGTCCCTGGTATTGAAAAATTGTAGTAACTGATGCCAGTTCAAAAGGTTTAGGGGCAATTTTGAAACAAAAGAGGAATGGGGAAGAGCAACTCATTGCATGTGCAACGAGAAATTTAAGAGGGGCAGAGCTTAACTACTCAGTAGTGGAAAGAGAGGCATTAGCAATCTACTGGTCATTAAATACATTTCGGAATTTTACATTGAGGACCTATTTTAAGGTGTGCTCTGATCATAAACCTCTTATGGAAATTTTTCAAAAGATAGGTGTTGATTTCATGTCCTCTAGGATAAGACGTTGGGTGGTTGCTTTACAAGATTTTCATTTCACAGTTGAACATTTGCCAGGAGTAACTAATGTGTCAGCAGATTGTTTATCTCGTTTGGTTTCAAGCGAGGAAGATGGAAAGACTGATGAAGAAATACAGGAGTAGGATATTGTTGTATGTGAAGAGGAATGGAAGGAAGTTTTGAAGGATAGTGAGTTAATAGAAATTATAAACAATTTACAATCCGGATTAGCTCATGTGAAGACATTGTCTAAGGTTTGGCAAGGTATATCTGATGAACTAGCCGGTGATAGGGGCATTTTGTTGAGAGGAACAAAATTAATTCCACCCATCGCATTGAGAAGTTGATAGATGAAGCTCATCAGGGACATTTGGGACTTGTAAAGACTAAAGAGAGACTGCAAGACAGTTTTTGGTGGCCAGGCATGGATTTAGGTATTGAACGAGTGGTTAGAGAATGTATGCAATGCAAGAACAGTGACAACATTTTAAACCACATACCATGCCCATGGTTTGTGGACAGCTACCAGATAGTCAATGGCAAGAGGTGGCCATTGATATTGTTGGTCCAGTAAGAGACGAGCACAACACTCCATATTTGATTGTATTGTTGGATTTGTACTCAAGGTGGGTGTACGGTTCTTGTGTAAGAGATGTTACCTCGGATTGTGTGATCAAATTTTTAAAAGAAGTGTTTAGAAGAGAAAGTTTTCCAAAATCTCATTTATCTGATAATGGTCCACAGTTTTGTTCAAAGCAAATGACTGATTATTTAACATCATGTGGCATTGAGCACAAATAGAGTTCCATTTATCCTCTTGAGACAAATGGAGCTGTAGAAAGTTTCAATAGAGTCATAAAAGAAAATATCCAGTTGTCTAGAGTGAATGTCTTAAATTGGAAAGAGGAGTTGCAGAAATGTATCATGACTCATCGCATGACACCTCTTTCTACAACTGGGAAGTCACCTTTTGAATTCTTTAAAGTTAGAGCGCTAAATACAATGTTATGTCTAGGACGGATGAGGTGGGATAAAGGCATAAAATACAATGGAATTGGAGAAAAAGAGGAGAAAGGTTGCAGAAATAGAACAAAGAACATTTTGATGAAAGAAAAAGAGCTCAACAGGTTGTAGTAGGAATAGGAGATTGGGTACGAGTGAAAGCTCAGGTGGGTGCTATGTCCTGGTCGAAGTATTCAAGACCTACACAAGTGATAGAATGTTTTAAGAATGCCATTAAGGTGAGGGATGGTAGGATTTGGAATAAGAATCATGTCGTACTCAGATCAAATATGGAAAAGAGCGAAAGTGCTATTGAGAAGGATAAGCGTCTGTGCTAATGAAACAGTGATCAGAGTTTTTTGAGAATCTTTCAGATCAATAATACAGGAGAAATACACGCAAACGTATTACTCCATCTTATCTCAAGGAGGTTGTCAAATACGTTTGGCTTCTTTGTGAATATTTATTTCTCTTTGTAACATTAATTCTGTGGAATTTCTGTAAAACCTACTGTTTGGTTATTGTTATGGAAAGTTTTTATTGTATTCAAAATATTTATGTGCTATGTAAAGGGGGAGTAGTGTGGTATCTGCCCAAAGAAGATGCTTACGTAATTGTTTCCATGGAACTTGGAGCACCATGGAGCATGGAATGTGGGGGAAGATTCATGTGAGCAAGTGTCGGTTGATGAGTGTACTTGGTGGATGAGGTGCTCCAATAAAGCCCACTTACCGCATCTTGATTCCATATGGTATCCTCATTGAAATGTTACAGACTGCACACATGAGGAAACAAAGAAAATAAATAAATATGCACTTGCCTGACGAACGTCCTCTCTGCTCTGCCTCCAGCACAGAGGGAGTTTCCCAGAGAGACACGGGACCACAACAAAGTAACCACAGTGCTGCCAGGGAGTTAATGTAAAAACAGCACCACAGTACACCACAGCATAGGGGCAGGGTGGCACCGCAGCCAGAAACGAGGCATTGCCTGCCGGGATAGGAGCGGCTAACTTCCTCCTGCGCTTGAGGCTTTTCTGAAGCACGGGCCTGCCATGTTGTGCCAACAAAGTATTTCAAGGATCCACAATCATGCAAGACTGCCTCAGATCCAACCCTGTTCCCTTTCAGTAGGGACATATCACGCTTTGTTCAGAACACTGTTTCCTGTGGCTGATTCACACATGCATTTCAAAATTCAGTTATCACATCGGTCTTATCTATAGACAATGGTGGGTGCAGTCAGCTGTCAGCTGACTCCGGGACAGTGACAATGGGGCCTTGGCAGCACAGGACCCTCAACAACAACCCTAATCAATCCTGGTGCTGCTGTCAACTAACAGGAAAGCAGTGCCAGGATTGGAGGGAGTGGCCTCTCAAGGCACTTCCGAGGGCACTAGAGGCCTGGGCTTGGTCTAACCCAGTTGTCTTAAGACAGCTGGGTTAGAGAGGTTTCGAAGTGTGTCTATCTGGCTGGCCATCGCAAGACAGCCGGCCAAAGAATACATGCACACTTTGAGCAGTAGTGCCCTGTGCCCAGGCAGCCCAACCTCCTTCCTGCTGCTGTCATTCTGCAGGCCTTGCCCTGTCCTGACATTTGTTTCGGGATGGGTGGATGAAAAATAAATTGGTAATAAATTAACTTTATTACCATTTTATTTTTCATCTCTGTGGCATTTTTTTCCATTTTGTTGAGTGGGGCGATGGTCCTCCGCTCAAACAGAGGAGCTGCCCCTGCTCACATGTCCTCATGTGCACATCACTTTAGTAACTTGAGTGAGGCAGACTGTGCATATGGATCTCAGTTGAACTATATAGCATAATATAAACACTTAAACTGGCAACTAGGTGACATAAGGTGTGCATATGTACTGGCGAGAATTGTTCCACTGTCTCCAACCATAATTTCTACAAGAATACACAGGATGTCATCAGCCAAGTCCATCTAGCATTGTCCCTGTTTAATCAAAGGATATATTTGTATATTCTTGGCGGTGTCAAAATATATACATTTCACTGAAATGTGAAATGTATATATAACATTTGGTGAGAGTATCGAATTAGATAATTTTTTGCCATGATATTTTAAATTGTTGTTGCATTAGTGATTACACAATGTTCCCTAAATTCAAGCCAGTGATCATGAAATATATAAAAGACTGTTTGGTGACACCAAAGCATTCTCGAGTGGGTATGAACAAAGATATGCTACGGACCATTTTTCAAAAAGGCTTAGTGAAATTGAGACCTTTGACTTATGAGCAACCCATGCTGAATTTTGAAAGTTTTCCTCATCCTTAACAAAAAAGAGGACATCTGTTCTTTTGTGCCAGACTGGAACAGATTACCAGATTTGGATCAGCCAAGCCTGAAAAGATCAATGAGGTCCTCTGCGTACTGGCCTCTCCACACCATTCTTCGTAAGATCTGGGTGTAAGGCCTCCATCAATCTGGCAATGATGCAACCTTGTCAACCTGTTACAGCATCACTCCCTGATTGTAGCCTTCTTAACATGTGAACAACTTTCCATCATCATCTAACACAAGCTTTATCCATGGATGTGCTGCACCGTCAACTAAGCATAAGCCTGCAAAGCCTTTCAGCTAAACAAAGAAAGTTGTGGTGAAATCCAGAGAATCCAGTAAGAAAAGCCACCCTGCACATTCAATAACCTTGCATAGGATTTTTTGTCCTTTTTTACTTGCCTGCGATAGCCGCAATGCAGCTGACGTCAGTACTTCCTACTCAATTTTTTTGCTGGATTCCTGACACCACTCTCCTATAAAACAGGTTGCATATCTGTAGGTTTAGAAGGCAGAATATTCAACTATGTATTCTAGCAGGCCAAATCAGCCTAAAAAGTAATCTAGAGATACTTAGTCAGTTTGGGCCATTATTACTTTTTTGCTCAGACCTGCATCGAAGTCATGTTATCATTAGCTCTCATTCAGTTCTATTGGAATGGTTGCAGTGCTTTCTCTGTGTTCCCTTTATAGTTTTCTCTGATTTTGCTTGTTGTTAGGCGTGAATACATATGTCTTTATTTTCAGTCAATTTGGGTTCTACCCTATCTTTTTCATCCATTAAATGTTTTATTATTAGTTGTGGTGTATGTAGACATGCAACCTTTTGTACTTCAGGGGGTGTTACTGAAAAGTCTGTGTTCCAGACTAGGATGCAACAGGATATCTTACACCACAAAATGTGACTTTACACTTTTCAGTACATCTTTAGTTGGTTGATTTATTTAATTTATCCTATATGTATGTTGGAAATGATGATTCTTTGCATGGCATTCCCCCAGATTTTTGTCGAAGCTGTTTTTTGAGGCGATAGAACTATGCTCCTTTTACTGCTGCTAACCATTGGAAAGTGCTTCTTCTCTCCTTTCTAAATGTGTTACAATTGGCATACCCCTAACTGGCCTAGTTATTTACTTCTAAATCCCTAGTACCTGGCACCACATGTACCCAGGCAATGTAAATTCAATGCTATTAGTGGGCAGCAGCACTCATTGTGCGCCCCACTAAAGTAACACTATAAACATGGTTCCAGGCTTCACATTGGACCCTTGGCGTGCAGTTTTAATAAGCCTTTTTTTGCCAGGCCTCAACCTTCCTTTTTAATACTTATGTCACCCTTATAAGTTATGCCTTAAGTGCACATAGGGCAGGGTGCTTGATATTTAAAAAGTAGAACATGTATATTGAATGTTTTACATGCCCTGGCAGTAAAAAACCTTCAAAGTCGTTTTTCACTGTGGCAAGGTGGCTCTTCCATAGTTTAACACAGGTTTACATTATTACATTTAATAAGTGTTAAATTCAGTTTGGGAATAGCTAGAAAAATGGCTCAAGGGCTCATTTTAATAGTAATTTAAAGTACAACATAATGGCCAAGTCGGATTTATACTACTATTTTGGAAATTACACTTTTGGAAAGTTGTCAGTTACCTAAAACCAGAAGGCTTTCCTGCCAGTGTTCAGCTGTCACCTGACCCCGATGGCTCCGCTGTCGTGAGATGTGTATTGCTCTTAGACAGTGGACAAAGGACTTGAGGTGTAAGGGTGGACTCCTCCCCTGACAAGATGACCTAAGAGGGGCTACCTCCAGCCCTTTCCTGAGCTTCAAAGGATGCCTACGTTGTCACTGGCAGATGAAGCTCACACCTAAGCTTGCTCCCCTTTGTCTCCCTAGTCAGGCTGGCACCAAACCCAATGGGACTAGAGGAACTGACCAGAACTGGTCTAAGAGAAGGACAAAGGCCTGCCCTCCACCCATAGGCTGGCACTGGTTATAAAAGTGGACCCCACCAATCTCTCCTCAGACCACTCCTTGGCCTATGTAGATCAAAAGAAGGAGTGACCTGCTGTCTGAAACCTGAAGGAAGACTAGACCTGCTTGCCTTGAACCCAAGCCACCAGAAGGGACTCCAAGGGTCAGTTGACTGACCTTCTGCTTGAGCTATAGAAATACATACAACAAGCTTTCAGAGGCCTCTCTCCCTGCAACTGCCCAGTTGACCAATTTCAACGGAACCGGCTTTGGATCTTGCTTCTGGCCTCTGCTGGAGTAAGTCCTAACTCCCAAGTGTTGGCCCCCCAGGTCTTGGACCCTTGACTGGTGTTAGAGTGCACTCCTCATGTCTCCCAAACTGCAAGAAGTGGGAATCAGAAACTTTTTGCCAACTCTCTACCTGAAGAACCAAAGGAGACCGGGATCACTGTCAAAACTATAGGCATTGATGTCGGATTGCAGTGGACCTCAACTTGCTGGTTTACCCCCGCTGCAGGAGATCCAACTTCCATAAATGTCTCTAAGTACAAATGTAGAGGGTTTCATCAGGACTGATGCAAAGCAGCATTCAATCGACATTGAGGCATGGACTTTGGACTTTGCCTGATTGGAGCTTTCCCGACTACTGCACATTCAGCAATCGGCCATCATAGAGCCCTACCTTGTATCCAGCTTTTAGCTTTCCCCACCAAAGATTTGTCAACAACCACTTTTTCTGCATAAAGGTTTCCGAGTCAGAAGTTAAACTTTCCACAGTGACGAATCTGGACCTAATATCCGCCCCACATTCCATTGAAGTCTTCTTTAACTTCCGGCTTGGAGCATTTCTAGAGCGGCCAGATACTCGTGGTTGGGGCTTTGTTCATTTTGGACTATTTTTTATTAAAAATTTAAAAATTCATATCTCCAGGTCTACTTATTGGATTTTTGTCATTTTATTTATTAAAATATTCTCTAAATTGGTTTGGGATTTTTCTTGTGTTGCGTTTTCACTTTACTGACTTTAGTGGTTCATCCTGAGAACAATTATGAATATTATTTGAGGTGGGTTCTCACCCCTTCAATTAATACACCCACAATATGTTTAGGTAATTACTTCCTTAACCAGTCCGTTATCAGATTTCCTTCCTTTACAGTATGAATGGGCATTCTAATCAGCGGTCCATGGCTAGTCAGAGGTCCTGACTTTGCTGCAGCTGATGTGTGGTGATTGTAGTACCAAGAATTGCTGCTATTGTTACCAGCACAACCACCAGAGACTGCTTGGTGTAATCAAAAGCAACATAATACACGTCATATTTGTTCTCATCCAGAGTTATTCCTTTGCCAGAAAACACCAATCTATATCAGGAGTGTAGGTATCAATTGTGATGCAGAGGCACAAGGTTCCAGGGGTCCGAGGGGCCCACTGTACTCTTGGATGTGTCTGTTTTTAATACCAAACCATAGGAGAAGAGGCCCAATGTCCTTCCTTGTATTAGGGTCCATGGCTAGGCTTTTTCACGCACTGGTAAAAGCAATAAGTAAATAAATATTAAAGGCCATTTATCTTTTGTCCCTACTTAAAGGAAGAAGACTGGAGTTGTATGGAGTTAAATCTCACTTGGCAGCAAGGGTGGAAGTAAGAAAATGCACTCTCAAAGGACAACGTATTGTAGTGGATCCATAATAGCCTGTATCTGATTGAACTAATTGCTAAGATGTATATTAAACATGACCTTATTACATTCCAAAAGTTCATCTCCCTTTCAAGAATTTATCATATTTTCCATATTGTGGAGGTCTATCCATTTTCGCTGCTCATTGCTTAGTTATGCAGGAAAATTAGCTTAAAGTAGGAATCATATTGCTTCAAAATTACTGGATGCACATTTGTGTAAATATCATTCATTTTAAAGGTACCAGGTGCCAACCATAACCTTCTAGCAGCACTAAACAGTAGATTCCCACGTGGTAACTTTAGCAACAAATTACAATTTTTTTGATTAATTCACTTTAAAAATCAATTCACGTCTCATTTAGAATATATGAATAAGCTCACTCTGATCTAGTCAAGGATGTAAATCCAACTACAGCTAGCACAAATGAAAAGAAATATGGGCCAGGCCATGCCCAGTGTCTCCTTCCAAATGAAATTGTGGTGTGCGTAAAAGAGAAAAATCGTGCAAAGCCCATTGAGCCAAGTTAATGGAACTTAAAAGGCCTCTTTTAAGCGTGGATTGAAAATAAACCACTAACTATACTTGATTCAGACATTAGGGCATGGGGAAATATTTACACTGTGATTAAACTTAAGTAGGAATGGAATTAAATGTCTGATAACGAGCATGGGAATATATTATTTCCAGTAACACATCGATAACACATTTGCCTTTCATAGCCTAGAAATTATTTTTGGACACTGCTAAAGCATAGAGAATGACTTTCAGAGGGTGAGACTAATCCAAAACAGACTGAAGACGTCAGCATTACATTCTTCATCATTGTGCATTTCACTATTTGCCAGGCACATTAAGCGACAGAGAAATCAGTGATATACTTTTTTGTTACACATTGTACTACTGTCAATATGGGAGCTTAGGAGGTCAAAGCTTCTGAATGGAAGGGCACAGATAAGAATTTCAGAGATCCATGGGTTGACCTTGTCCCTTACCCTCCATTCAACATCATTAACCCACTGCATTGAGTTGTTAACACAGTCATGTCATGCTAACACAACCTGCAGAATGCTGCCAAATAATCTGACATGATCACTTACTACTTTGATCTGATTTTCAAGCAAGGCAAAAACTCTGGTTTTGTTTTGAAAAAAGTGGTGAAATGGAAAGAAGTACTTAGCAAGTCAGAGAAATACCTCATTTGTAGTGAATAGTTTGGGTTTGACCTTAATGTGATTAGACATTCAGTCTAATCAGTAAAGCGTTAGGGCCTGATTACGACTTTGGTGGTGTGGGAGCGGGTCATCATGCCAGTGCCCTGCTCCTACTCTGCCAAAGTCGACCGCCTGCCAGGGTACGAGTCATTTTGTGGTCTGGTGGGCGGCGGGGTGGTCCTGCATGGCATGGACTTTGCAGTCCATGTCGTGCAGCAACTGGGGAACATGCACACAGGGGGCACACCATGTATCCCCAGGCCCTGAGGCAACAAGGCGCCCTTTAGGGCCCCCTTAATTTCCTCACCGGCAGCATTTTCATGGCGTGAGCACTACCATGAGACTGCTGGCGGTGAGGAAACTCGTAATATGCTAGGTGGTGCCTTTGCGTCACTGCCAAGCTTACTGCGGCCTCAGACTGCTATGCCCTGCTGGTTGCAGCGGTCCTTTGGGGGTCCGACCGCCGTAGTCATAATACGGTGGTCGGACCGCTGGTGTTGTGGTCCTTGACTGCCACCACACCTCCACCGTGGGTTTTGGTGGTCCAATGAACCACCAAACTCATAACTAGGTGCTTAGTTAGAAGTATGCCCTCTTTTAGTATTCTTCTGTTCTTGCTATGCATCTGCTCTGAGACCTTCTTGACTGGGCACCATAAAAAAGTGAAAGATAAATTTATATTAATCAAAAGAGAGATGACTGCGTCAGTAAGGTTTTTCACAAGAAAGGCACATCTCAAAACTCCAAAACACAGAGGGGCCGGTTCTGATGTAGGTTGGAAAAGCTTCCCGACCGAATCGGTTGGGAAATGGTGACCGACCCACTCGGATCGGGAAAGTCCGACCGGCGGAGTAGGATGCATCCGGATGCTTCCAGATACGATTTGGTTGAACTCCCATTGACTTCAATGGGAACATTTGTTCCTAACCGCATCAGAATTGGGCCCTCGGTCGGGAAGACACGTTCCCGATCCGATTTGGAAGGAGCAAATGCCGTTAGGAGGCCTTCCTAACCGCATCAGAATCAGGCCCTCGGTCGGGAAGCTTTTCCAACCCGCATCAGAATCGGGCCCAGAATGTTCTCCCAACAGAATAGGAGTTAACACCTGTAAAGGTAAAATTACTTACAAGCAATGATGCGAATTAGTCTGTGAGTGCCGCTCATTCTCTTCATTGAACATATTTATTTTTCCAAACAGGCTTTTTCTGTGCTTTTTCAAGTAGGTGGCATTTTCTTCTGATTGATTTGCAGCTTCTTCATGTTCTTGTCTCCTTGAATTCTTTTTTTAATTATGACCTTTTTGGGTTTAGCTTTCTGTGAACATTAATGGATATTATTCTGTCCTCTCTCTTTCCTTTTCTTACTTATTTTAATTTAATTTGAAGTAATAGTTTTTTCATTCCTATGAATATGATGCTTGCTCGTGCAATCAAATGCATCAAAAATAGAACAGAAAACCTATTTCACATTTGTTGAAATCTGTGCATTTCCAAGTTGCATCAGAATTGCAATTTTCAACTAATTTACATTTTAAAACAAAATAATCCTCAATACCCAAAATATATTCACACGGTGAATCATTTGACACAATGCACAGAGGCTTCAGTTCTTTAAAAGACAATACTTTGTATACTGGGCACACACGTTAAAATAATACATATACAAGACCAGAGCAAACATTGACTGTAATGTGGCCTAAAAATACAACCTACCGTCATAAGACAGTTATCATATGGCTATATTTATGTTTGATAGTAGGAAACTGATCAGTTGTGATGGGTGTGTAGAAATTAACTGTAAGAGGATTCAGGCTACTGCTGGCAGCTTGGAATAATTTTGCCTAATTGTGATGCCAGCCGAGATAACCAAGACATTTTGACTGCTTTTGTATCCTTTTGTGTCTTTCCGCTCAGGAAAACACGTTTTCTTCAAATGAACCACAATGCACTGTAATTATTCTCCTAAAGTAACAACGCACAAAGTTACTCCTTAGTCTCAAATTCTGAGAATTGCAACGTCAAAGGTCAAATAAAACATTTAGCAAAATATTTGGCATTGCTTTCCCACCACAAAAGTCTGGTGTTTAGGAACACCAACCTAAAATATTACAAAAACCTTGACATTCATATGTATAAATCCTTCAGGCAACCTACACTAACTTTGAAATCTAATCGTCTAATGTGTATCCTCACTAATAAACACTAAGGGGCCGATTACGATGTTGTTCAGAAAGGCTCCGAATGGTATTCCGTCTTGCAGAATCCGATTCGGAACCCTTGTCTCCGAACGAATCGTACACATTTCTCAGCAACTGATTACGATGCCCGGAAACCGTTCGAGCAGTCCGAATCGGTTCTAACAGGCATTCGGACAGCCTGAGTCTTTCGGAGGCGATTTGTACAGCTCTATGGACATGGTTTCCGGACGAGCAATTACGATGACCGATTCAGACAGCCGTTTCGATTCGGTCTTCCCGACACGAAACGGCTGCTGGAATCTGTCTTTGGGGGCCCATTGCGGGCCCCCCTTCACCCAGAGGCATATGAATAGGGCCCGTGGGAGTACCCAAGGGACCTCTCTTCCCAACCATGCACAATGTGGCAGGCACCATGGGGCACCCGCCACAGGGTGCAAGGTTTTCCCCAACCACCCCTTTTTTCAATGGGAGCCTGTGTTCTCGTTCAGAACACAGACTCCCATTGAAGTCAATGCGAGTCCAACCGAATGATGTTGGGAAGCATCGTAATCGGTCGTCCGGACTCGCAGGACCTGATTCATTTGGAAACGAGACCGATTCGTTCAGAACAGTTTCCTTACAACATCGTAATCAGCCCCTAAAAAAAATTGCTATGCTGACGAAATTAGATATCAGTAAGACCAACCAAGACTCATCTAAAATCATAAATGAGTACATAGATGGTGTGTTTAGAGTGACCGAACAGAATGGTATTGTGTTAAATCCATGTGCTGTCAGTTAAGATAACAGTGTGAAAAATAAAACAAAGTTGGTGACTATAAGCACAAACATTCATTTGGAATTCCAACAAAGCCAGAATTTTGTTTAATGGTTGTGTCCAAACGTTCAGGCAGAGTTTACCTTCGGAATTGCCCCAAGGACAGTCACGCTTTATTTTTTCAGACAGGAATGACTCTTTTCACAGGGAAGCCTCTTCCATCAGACATTTTAAAGATTAGAAGGCAGGGGCATTCTCTACATCTTCAATGTTCTTCACCAAGAGAATTATCTGAGCTAATTCAAGGCCACTGACCTCTCTTCGGACACACCCCGGGACCAGCTCTAACTTTAAAGAATTTTGCTCTAGATGCCCAATGTTACGGAATGGAGTGGGGTATTCTCCATTTATGGAAAGAGGGCCATGCGTCATGCATCAACCTACAGCAGCACTTTGCTTAAACTGGTGCTTTTCCATCTCAATAATGTCTTCAATAAATGATGGAGTTAAGAATCTACACCAGAAAACATCCTTAAACTAGTCCTGTTCAATTGAACTAAGGTCTATATTATCTTTGAAGTCCATAAGTGACTGTGTGCTAAACCCAGTTAAATGGGTAATTTCATCTTCATCCAAGTCGCACCCCATGCCTGCTTAATTTCCCTTTATTTTATTTTTTACATTTTCAATCTATTCCTGAACCTTAGGTTGTTAGTTGTTTTCCACTGCAATTCTCTTTTTACTGCATCCTTAGCATACCTTGCAGTGTTCAGGCATGAGCATCAAGGAACTACCAAAAGTAGAGTCATGATGTACACTAGCGAGACTTTGATTTACATCTGTTTGTGAGATGTTACATTTTGGTGAGGCTAGAGAGATCTAATTTGACTTTGCCTAGAGGAAATGGATTCTATTTTTTAACTATTTGTTTTTCTTATACATCAGGAATAAACACAACAGAACACACAATAAATGTGTAACAGATTACAATGGCACAGGCTGCAAAAGACGACCCTACAAAACATAAATCATCCATCTAAATCAGCCCTTTCGGAACTACTAGTAGAGAAGCTTCTCTCATATAATTTACTAACTGACAGGGGGGAACCACAGAGGGGTGCCACGCAGGGCCACAGGGCCAAAGATATGGGGTCGGATGACCTCCCTCGCTTAAGGGCCACTCTGCTAAACACTTGGGCCCTTCAAAAACACAATTTAGAAATTTTCTCGCTGCTTCAGGAGTATAAACCAGATATCCTCGCGTTAACAGAGACATGGCTAGAGGATGCTTCAGGCCCTGATATAGTGGCCTCCCTTCCCCCTGACTATGATGTCTTGACCAATAATCGGCAGGGGAATAAAAGAGGGGGAGGGGTTGCAGTATTCTGCTGCAGTGCCTTGACCACTGAGAAGATAGTGGAGGAGAGCCTCGATGGGGCAGAGGTCCTAGGGGTCAAACTTGGGCTTAACTCATCCTGCCTGATAGTGGTGGTGGTATATCGTCGTCCGCAGCCAACCCCGCTGTTTAACGACCTGTTCCATGAAGTGATTAGTAACCTCTGCTCGAGATATCAACAGATTCTCGTATTAGGGGACTTTAATTACCACTGGGATTTGATGCCTAGAGATTGCGTGGCCAGTGGGTTTGGAGAGGCCATGACCATGTTGGGGTTGAAACAAATTGTGGAGACCTCCACTCATGAAAAGGGCCATACCTTAGACCTCATCTGGACTACATCCTCAGCCACGCTACTAACAGAGTGCAGACCCTGTAGCTGGTCAGATCATTATCAGATCAATATTGAGATTCCGGTACAAAGCCGACCAGATCATCCACCTCCAGTTTGGAGGACAGTACGGAACTGGCGCAAGATAGAGGACGCCAGTTTAAGGATAGCATTATGTGAGACAGCTTACCCAGGGACACAGTCCAGCGATCGGGATCAGGAGTATGAGAAACTTACTCACCGGCTGAGGACAGCCATGGATATTGTGGCTCCTGCCCGGAGGGAAAGAATAATGGACAGAACTAAGGGTGCCCCATGGTACTCAGAAGAATTGAGAAGGGGAAAACAGGCCCTTCGTCAATGTGAAAGGCACTGGCGGAAACTTCATGACCCAGAGGCCCGAGAGAAATATAAAAAAAAATTAGCCTCCTACAAAGCATTAATTATCACAACTAAATCCGTGTACTACGAATCAAAGATCAAGGAGGCCACAGACATTCAGAAGGAGACTTTTAATGTACTGAAAGAGCTGAGTCTTAAGAAAGAACAGAGGGTGGTCATCAACCAGGACGACTGTGAGAAAATTCAGGATTTCTTTCTAGCCAAGGTCAAAGACATTATTAGGGAATTAGGCAGCACCCGTTTAAGCCCCTGCCGTTTCCCAGTAGTAGATCCACCAGATTTTCAGGGCGGCATGCTTTCGGTCTTCCCTGCCTTTGACCCGAACGACCTAGCTCACATCATGGCTAAAGTTAAATCGGGGTCACCCGAGGACCCCTGCCCTCCATGTGTGTTTAAAATGGGCCTTCCGGTAATAGGACCAGAGGTGCTGTCCCTACTTAACCTGTCCCTGGCTACAGGGAAGGTCCCACACAAATTCAAGGAAGCTATGGTGATTCCACTGTTAAAGAAAGCAGGGGTGGACATTAAGAATCTAAAGAACTTTCGACCTATCTCTAGACTTCCATTTGTGGCCAAAGTACTTGAACAACATGTGCTCAGAGTGTTCTCGTCCTTTCTGGAAGAACACCAGTTGCTACATGTTCGGCAAGCTGGATTTAGGGCCCACAACAGCACTGAGTTGGTGATGCTCTCAGTGCTGGATGAGCTAAGGCTCACAGCCGATAAGAAAAACCCGTCTGCACTGATACTATTGGACCTCTCAGCCGCATTCGACACGGTGAACCACACACAGCTGGTGGCCCGTGTTCGACGGCTGGGGGTTACTGGGATGGTCCTCCAATGGATTGTTTCCTTCTTGGAGCATCGGTCCCAAAAAGTCCAACTAGGGGACTGTACATCCAGGTATGTCGCCTTGCCGTGTGGGGTCCCGCAGGGCTCTGTGCTGTCCCCTTTGCATTTTAATATCTACCTCCAGCCACTGGTAGAAGCATTGGCAAAACTGGATTGTCAGGTGTTCAATTATGCCGATGACACTCAGCTAATTGTGTGTATTGACAACTCCACTCAGGCACAGCTTAATGTACAGAACATCCTCCGGTTCACTATGAACTGGATGACCTCCAATTCACTCAAGGTAAACCCAGACAAGACAGAGGTGCTTGCTCTCAGCACAGGGGCTAACCCCTGGTCCAGCCTCTTCTGGCCACATGAGATCGGCACCACTCCAGTACCGGTGCCTGTTGTGAAGAGCTTGGGTATCAGGTTAGATGCCAAGTTAACTATGGACAATCAGGTAGCTGCAGTTGTGGGGAGCTACGTGGGTCTGATGAGGCAACTTCGGAGACTTGTACCCCTGCTGTCATTTGCCACCATGCGTACCGTTGTGTCGGCATTAATCCTGTCACGCCTGGATTACGGCAACGCAGTCTATATAGGGCTCCCTGAGAAACTCCAGGGAAAACTTCAGGTGACTTTAAATGACGCGGCAAGATTGAATTTTAAGCTGCCAAGAAGAACCCGCGCCACGCTCCTGCTACAACAACTACACTGGCTTCCTATTAAGGAGAGGGTCAGGTTTAAGGGCTTGTGCATTGCACACAAAGCTCAGTACGGAGCAGCACCAAGCTACATAAAAGATCAATTGAAGCTTTATGTGCCCAGTCGATGTCTCCGTTCATCTGGGAGAAACCTGCTGGCCGTTCCGCGCTTTAACAGAGCTACGCTGGGGGCGGCATGCCTTTTCTGTCGTGATCCCCCAGCTCTGGAATAAGCTACAGGAAAGCTTACGTGGGGAAGCAACGCTTACTCCGTTTTAGGAGGAAACTTAAGACCATCCTTTTTACTGAGGCGTTTGGATAATCGTACCCCAATTCTGCTCGAACATCTGGCAGTAGGGATTTCCGGGTTCATGGTCATTGTGGTAGCGCTTAGAGACCGTTGGTGATTTGGCGCTTTTACAAATATAAGTTAACATAACATAACATAAATGATATGTTCTAAGGGAAAGCATATTTTTGAATAAAGATAATAAAGGTTATATTTTTATGAAATACATCTTTCTTCCTTCTTCTACACACTACAGGCCTTGATACAAGAAGACACCAGGCAAGGCAAATATAGGCAGAAGACGACTAGCTAACTGAATACATTACATAATACCAACAGCGGCAGACATGCAAATGTGAAATCTAATAATGGCTTTAAGTGGAGAATTTTGCCAAGAAATTTTGAATATGCAAAACATTTCTGTGATAAATTCTCGGCAATGCATTGCCTTTTCCACAAACTTAGTTAAGTAATTGAACCCAATATCTAAATTTTCTTTTTTACACATAAAGAATGCCTTTGCCACAATTATTTAGTCAAAGAAAAGCCACAATTACGCCTGTTCACCCTAGAAAAGGCAAGGATCCAGGTGAGGTATAACGAAAGGTGCCTAGAATAACTAGCCAAAATGGTAAGACCTTTTTCCCCAATATTTCAAAAACTTTCACAGAAACATCCCATTTGACAGTGGACATTAAGCTTTTTTGCACCACCAACAAACATCATTGTTTGTAAGCAGCCCTAAAATAGAGTGCACTATTTCTGAAAAAATATTCTTGCAGTGTCAATCGTAGATCTGGATCTTAAGCATTCAAAAAAAATCCCTGTACAGATTATGGTCCAATCTGAATTACCTAAAGGTGCACCAAAATCCTCTGAATAAGCCCCACACACATTAGTCTATATGAAAGGGAGGGTTGCACCTTTCAAAATTTTACAAAGCTTTGAGGCAGAAAGTGAGCTTTGATTCACAAATGATGTAGACTGGATTTTAATACCACACATTTAATTACCATATTCTTTTATGTCCCATTTTCATACACTTTGTCTAACATTTTAGGAGAAATATCCTAGCGTTCCCATTTGTATGGCATACAAATGCACAATTTCCAAACATTTTAAACCAATTTGTAACAGATGGTGAAGAAGAAGAAATATTATTGTTCCAGCCTCTGTCAGGGGCATCATGTCTTTGCACCTTTTTCATCTGGCCATATGAAAAGCATTCAGGCTATGAAGGCCTTAATGAACTACTAAAAATCAGAAACAAAGCACAAACAAATATATTCATGATCATCGTAAGAACATGCTGGAATATAATAATTTGCAAAGGCTTCCCAAATAGGACTAATGTATTACCCGTGTATGATATTGCTATGATTATCTAATCTTTTCTTTTACTTGCATGGCACATACAAGACCAATGGCTGAAAGTCAACTTGCTCTATAGTTTGCCATGTGCATTATCAAGTGTAATGTTAAATGGTTTCTTGCAGCATAATAATGCACCTGAGTTTAAAGAAATAAGAATTTTATATGTTGTCCTCCATAAAGTACATAATTGCAGAATTTTTGGGGAATATCATTGTTAGAATATTATCCTGTCATGTCATAACATATCATCTGCAAGAATATCATCTGCAACAATTAATAACAGGAAATCTATAACCAATGGGACAGTATTTTTGCAAATTATATTTCAGACATGATATTTACATCAGGCAATATTTCTATGTACAACATACTGACATATAGCTAAAAATATAATTTATAGGTGAGATCATAATCAATGAATTTTAAGAGCACAGTTCAAAAAGCCTGCCTTTGTACTGATGAGTCAAAATTATTTGTATATCCATATTTCAGCTTACTTGATGACACTTGAATAGATTTTGTACAATATTCCCCTTTTGAAAAAGAAGAAGATATATTAAGCAGTGTTGATTATGTTTTATGTAGATGATTCACAGGAAGAAGGAACTTCTATCTTTGGAAAAGACAGGTGTTGCGTCAACTATTTATTCAGAGTGTCTTGGTAGCTCTGCAACCCATTTGCAGTCTACTTCAACCACTTGTGTAAGCTGTGGATTTTTCTGCTTCTAATGAAACGGAATGCCTTCTACCATCATAAAAAATGCAGTCAGGTTGTAGTTACAAAAGAAACGGTAGACTGAGATTAAGTGAGAATAGAAATGGAACAGCCATGTGCTCTAATGCAGCCTCAAAGTATGCAAATACATTCATGCAAACACTAGAACAAAATATGTACTTAACTCTGAAATACCAATACCTAGTCTAATGATAGAATTAAGTCCACATTATGCATTGGAGAACCAGATATTAACTTTTTGGATGTAATGGTTGTGAAGAAAGGAACTTAAGTGTTCACCCAGCTATAAACAAAACCCATGGACAAAAATAAATATTTACACTACAAGAGCTTTTATCAGCAACATCAATTGGAAGATCTCCACTACAATCAACTAGTTACCTACAGAAAATCCACATATTTGGGAAGAACAGGCATGTGTATTATTGAAGTTCAAAAAAAGACATTATCAACAAGAGATATTACATGAAGTGAGATACTTGTAATGGAGAAATACAGTATCAACATCCTTTTGAGAAAAGAATATAAGACTGTAAAGCAAAAAACCATGGTGATCACAAAATACTCAACAGTTTCTTACAAAATTAGGAAGGTAATTGAACGTCATTGGGAGAAGATAAATAAGGGTGATATATTGAAAAGTATTTTCTCAGAGAAACTGTTGCATACCAAAAATAAGGAGACTTAAAGAGTATTTTATTACGAGTAAGGAAACAAGGATGCCAACAATCCAAAGCTTAGTTGGTTCACAACAACAGGGAACATACCCTTGATTGAACAGCAACAATATAATAAAGGGAGATGTTGTTATACACCCATGTTTACGAATAAAAGATCACATTATGAAGATTTATTACTTGTGTTGTGAACTTTGTAATATACAGTATCAAATACCTTTGAGGATCAATACATATAGGACAAGCCTCATTAAAAGACAAAATAATGTAGAACGATCACAGATCAAGCATACAACTTCAGAATGGAAAACCACAATAGTTTTGAAATATGAAGAATGAAGCATGAAGCATGAAGTATGAAGCATGAAGTATGAGGGCCAACCTTGTTTAACTAGTCCCTCTACATAAGCGTATAAGCACAATGACAATGACAATTAGGTTAACAAGACTGGAGAAGCATGTTACTATGTACTATTTAACCTATTCCTCTATCAGTATGGAGTATGAAGTATGAAGTATGAAAGCTAACATTGCTTAGCTTGCCCTCGCCCTATGTCATAAACAAGAGTGACAATGACAAAGAATGACAATTAGCCTTTAACGGTAGTATGTATTGCCCCTAACAAAACGAGAAAAGCAATCTTACAACGTTAGACTTCAGGTCGACATATCAGGAGCTATCCGGACATTATAAAAACATCATCGGAATAATATCAGAACAATTTCAGAACGTGAAGAGCAGAAAGCTAAGTGAACGTGAAAGAGCATAAAGTTAAGTTACCTTTTCTATACAGGTCTGCAGGTTGTATAACATTTTCCTTTAAAAGACTTCAGGTCGACATATCAGTGCATTATCAGAACATCGATGGAACAATATCATAACAATTTCAGACCATTATCAGAACAGTAATGTATATCAGTGTACACCCACTGAGCGGTTAGGCATTTTTTGAGTAGGACTTTAGGATTTATGAGTAAGTCTATGAGGTTTTTGTGAGTAAGACTCCAACGTGGATAGCTGCACGTCTCCACTGTGGATAGCTGCACGCCTCTCTTGCGCAGCTCATTCCTTGTTAGTAGTCTGAATTAGAGACTGCTCAAATTTAACTGGATTTCGTCAGAGGATTTTATTGGTTAGGCCAAGGATTTTGACCCGTAGATTAGATCAGAACAAATAAAGTTCCCTAGGTTCTTGAGATACACTTTTTCAAAGATTCAATGATATCTGGTCAATAAAGTAATTACCCTAGGTTCTTGAGATAGTGGAGCCAGGCATGAGGTGTCCATAGTGCTTCTTCCTTTTCATCGATTAATTTTTTCAGTGATAAGTGGTCAGTAAACAAATGTGGAATCCCTTGAACTAGGACGCGATATTTTGCTGGTCCTGCAAATGAGAACTGATAGTTCATGGCTTTTAATCTAAGTCGAAGTACCAGGAAATCTTTTCTTGTGTCAACAGTTTGTTTACAGTAGTCCAGTGAAATAAAGATTTTGTTGTTTTTGCATAAGATGTAGTTATTTTTTTTCATGAAGGATAGGATCAGCTCTACATGTCGGTAGCTGAGAGGTTTGCATACTATTGGCCGCGGTGACTTTTGGTTCGGGTGCATTCTTGATGGTACCCTGTGCGCTCTATAAAACTCCAAGGGCTTACTAAAAGAGAGGTTTGTGGCTTGTGTGAACCACTTCTCTAAGAAGGAGATGCATGATCCGAACGACTCTTCTTCTCCTTCTGGAATTCCGAAAATCAGGAGGTTCCCTCGTCTATTCCTGTCTTCCAAATCCGACAGTCGTTTAGTGAGCGAATCTGTAGTGATGGTTAGTTTTTGGAGGGATTTACTCATCTTGGTATCCGCATCTTCCAGTTGGCTGATTCTACTTTCTGTTTCTGTGATTCTGGTGTTGGTGTCTCCTGATGTCTTGGTCGGATAGCGGAAATCTCGGTTTGCATCCTATCTGTGTTTTCCTTCTTAGATTTGGCAAGCTCGTGGGACATCAGCTAGTTTATTCAGGATGGATTTCATAGAGGGAGTTGATGTATTGTTTACTCTTTGTGGGTGAGTCCGGATTCGGTGGGTCAGCCTTGACTCTTTTGAGGCTTGTCTTATTATCTTTGTCTGTCATTTTTATGTGAGAGCCGTACTTCTTCAGGGTTCTGGTGAGATCTCTGGCTCTGGTTGTGAGCAGGTCAGATTTGCCTTTTCAATGGCACCGTGGTACAGTATTAACGGTAATGGCAACGGCATAGTGGCACAATGGACAGACCAGTGATCAGGTCACTGCAGTACCATGTAAGATTAAAGCGTGTTGGCGCAAGGAGTTGGCTAGGTCTGAATGCTAGCGTCTAATGTGAAGCTGACTCAAGCAAATGGTTAGGTAGATGGTTAGGACTAGGAGGCAGAGGCTCCGTGTTAGCGACAGTGATTCAGCAGATATAGCAGATCAATTTGAGGTTTTAGAATGAATCTAGGACACTGCAATATGGCAGCTGTAAACACTAGATGTAGATAACGCTTGTGTTACACAGAAGTGGGGGTAGCTTCCTGCTCATTGTAGACAAAGATAGGAGCATAAAAATGTAATTTATGCGGGAAAGCTATTACCTGAATGAATGGGTACATCAGACATGCTTTGAAGGACTTTTTCAACTTTACCGCAGTAAGAATTGCTAAATGTTAACAGAGTTTAGGATTAAATGTAGTGTATGTTACTGCCTTAATATATTTTCTGTGTTTTTTCACAGGAGTGCACCAGCATTTCTAACTTAAATGTTAATCTTCTGTTAAGAATTTTATATTTGTTGTTCACTTCATGTATGTCACCATTTATTTTTAACATTGTTTATTGAAATATGTTATGAGCATGGGTTTTGTAATAGGAGATACAGGAATCTAGAATATGTATATTAGTAAAAGCTTAAATATTAAGAATCTTTCTGAATAATTTCAAATGTAATTCATTATTACATCTTATGGCACTAAATGAATATATCATTTCAAATATGTTTCTACTTAATGATATTCAAATGTTAGTTATTTTTTATGATCTTTTTGTTGCAATATATATATATATATATTATACATAATATTTCAATTTCTCATTGCTTTGTATGGTTAAACCACATCGCCATAAATATTTTTTTATTTAAAAAAGATGCCCTTTCCTATATGGAAGGTTTTAAGACTGAGGGCATTAGTTAGAATTTGGCAGGCAGCATACTCTGTCAGATTATCCAGACTGCTGCATCACAACTGTCATAGGCTATAATGCACGTGCAATTCGCCAGATGGGACATCTGCCACCTTTGACATGGAGTATGACATCCACCAAACTCTGCATAAGGCCCTATATTTCTTGTGAACATTGCATCTTATAAAATGTTTCTTCATATTTATTTTGACTGCTTGGGGCAGTTGCCACATATGCATACATAAAGCTGTTTTATTACATATGTGGTTACATCTTCATTCATAAATTATGTAATTGCACTGATATTATCAGTATTGTTCTATATTCCCACATTTTCATGGGACTAAGTACCAAATTAAGTTGAATAAAATAATATTTCATATCACAGGTTTTGTTTCTGTAGTTTGTCATACTGACTGTAGATTAGCAACTCCATATTTTCATTTGCTTGTGGATGAATTCTTTTGCACACATTCGCAAAGTAAGTCAATGCTATAGTCTATACCAAAATGAAAGATTATGAAATGCCTAAACGTACAGTTTGTAATACAGACTTTATTCACCCTATCAATTTAAGCACTAATACAGTCTATCATTGCAGGTTGCCATGTTGTAGGTTTCCCTCTGAATTGTCTCTTTCCCAGACTATACAGAACGGAAAATATTTTTGGTTTAGGATTTAAACAAATTGAACGTTGTTATATAATTTTATCATTTTTGTTTTCATGGAGGTTCTGATTGACGGAGACGCAATACTTATCATTCTTCACTGGCTGAACATGATGCAGGAGAAAGAGTATGCCACTGTGTACCTCACTAAATAACACAGTTCCTTTATTTGCATCACAGACTAACTGACAGGATAAGGGACCCCCACTTTTATATAAGCAATATTTTGCAAGTCAGTAAGGAGTTCTGTGGCCATGTAAAATAACACGGCCGCAGTTCTATTGCATTTATAAGGTCATGGAACTACAAGGAGACTAGCATATCTCCATCATGTCCATTTGGGGGTATTTTATATCTTATATCTTATAATATATTACAATATTATAATCTTATAATACATGCCCCATTCAATATGGTTTATGGTTTATGTGGCTAAATGAAACATAAAAAGTAAAATAAGCCAAGTCTTTATATGCACACATTTTAAATACAGGATGTTTGACTATAATGTTTGACTATAGGTTTTACCATTAAGCAAAATCAAAAAGGTTTTTCAGTAAGATGATGCAGTAGAATTGCCATAGCCAATAACAACATTTACACCCAGTAGAGTCTGTAAAGGTGACTTAAAGATTAAAATGTAGGGCATCTTTCTCTTGCTTGCAAAATGCTGTCATTGTTCACTACAACTACAGTCAAACTTGAATGAGGACACAGCAAAGCAGCACATCGTATTTTAAAAGTCAGGCCCTGGTGGTTAGCACTCAAGTCCATTTTAGCAGAGCTTACAAAGAGTGAGACTCAATTAGCGAGACTCACTCACTCACGGCAGAGATTAAAAAAAACAGGAGGTACAAAAGGTAAACATCCCTTAGGGGGCGAACTGATTCAGAAGCCATTTCTCACACCCAGCTTAATAGCACTCAATGTATCAACCTCATGGAAATGGCTGGTCCCGTCAGATATTCCATGATCTGATGCCTGGCAGTAATCAGCAGATTTCAGCATTGATTCTATTACTCAAGGATCCATCCTGCGAGCCTCAAGAGGGAGTACCCCGACTAAAGTGCTTATCTATGCACGTTTACCAATAATGCTACATATGCCAGTGTGATGTAATTGTAGAAAGTTTCTGCTCTGAAAAATTAATGATACTCAGAGCAAATTCAAAGTTAACATAGATAACACTTAATTGGAAAAAAAATAACATCATAAATTCATGCTCTGCAGTGTACACAGACATAGAATGTAGCAAGTAATAAAAGTCTTTCAACAGAAACACGTTTATATCTCCACTGAGGAGGGCTGCATGATGGAGCCCAGAATACGTCCCTCCAGTGGCACTAATAGGGCAATTCGACTACACGTGGGGTAGTGGTTAAACCTTTTAGAGGCGAAAAAGAAATGACAGTCTCAGAGACACTATCCTGGCAATTTTCATGGCACTCTTATATGCTCGATTGCATTTTGGGGCAATAAGAGGAGATTCCTTTGTAGCTGCTAATGGATTTTGGGGGATGGATGAACTTAGGAAGCAAAGAATGTATTTTAAGAATGGCTGAAAACACTGCAATAGCAAATTAGTCGATTTGCTTTCTTGTCAGGACTGCTAACATTTCTTTCTTGTTGTTTCAACAGATCCTTGAGGCAATCTTACCATTAACGAAGGAAACATTAGCATACTGCATACTTCTTGAAGTTGGAACAATGATGGATTAGAGTAGCCTCACAGTCCGGTCCCATATAAAGCAGCAGGAACACACTTACCTTTATGAACAGAGAGTAGAGGTAGCATAGCATAGCAACCTTGTGATCATGGAAGATTCTGAACTTGAGTGCTCCAAGTGCCTAAAGAGTCTAAATATATACCTAGGTATGGGAAACTATTAACTCCTGTCAATATACTACCACCAATGGGTATATTTAAAATGTTAATTTTGCCTGGGCCGCAAGCCAAAATATGGTACATGCTGAAGTTGGTGACTAGCTCCAATTCTCCCATAAAAGATACAAAGGACCTTACAAGTTTTCGAAGAGCATTCGTTATACGGGCCATAAGAACTGCATCATCCGCACATAATAATGCTGGAATGCTGGTCTTTCCCATCACCAGAACATTGACGGAGGCATTAGCTAGACAGGGGATAAGGTTGTTGATGTATTTTTTCTAAGACATGTCTTTATTTAGAATAGTACAGTACCAAACAGGCATTATAGCACATTAGACATTGTTAGAAATCGATGGTCACCCCTAATAAGAGAGAAAATATCACTACAACACCTTCCTTCTCTTGTTATGGCTGTCAAGTGTCTGAACATCACTCAGGCATTAGTCAGCTCAGCAGCAACCGAGCTTACACTATCATCATACATGACATAAATTGTACAAAAATATATCTCAAACTAACTAAGTAACTTCTACAATACTATGCAGCAGTAGCGGACATCTACAGTAGTACTTTTACCCTCAGCCCCAGAGCTGAGCCAGGAGGGAGGAGGAGGAAAGAAGGGAGGGGAGGGCTAGAGAGGGGGAGAGAGACAGAGAAACGGCAGCACCTCCTAAACTGTAGGCACCGCCATCCAGACACCCATACATGCACACACATTGCCATCTGGGATTCAACCCCTTATGCCTGTGCGGAATGGGGAAGGTTGGTGATGCAAAAAGTAAATAATAATGGGGCCACAATACAAATCTGACATACCCCCCGATATAAATCAAAAGAGTCCATCAGTTTGTCCATAATGCCATAACGAACTCTGGCTGACAAGTTAACATGAAGACCCCCATATCTATCAAGAGTTGCCACAACTCTGGCTTCGATTGACCCAATCGAATGCAGTCTGCAGGTCCATGAAGGCTAGGTACAGTGGGCAGTGCCTAGCGATGTTGTACTTGGCAAACATAAGATGCAAATTCAGGCAGTGCTCCACTGTACCCAGCCCCAACCTTAACCCATACTGACAGGGGTTAATGGTTTTATTTTCATTAGATCTGAATTTAAGGCAAGAAAACACAACTCTGCCTAATATCTTCACATTGCTATCAATGGGTCCATAGCACCTAGCAGCATTTGAGTCACTCTTCTTGAATATTGGGATGATCACCAAGCAAGATCATGAGCTAGGTAAACTGTTACTCATAAAGATGTTAAACACGTTGGTAGGAAGGGGGCCCGTTTACACTTAATCAAATCAATTGGCATACCATCGGGCCTGAGGGCCTTGCCCCCTGGATTTAACTTAATAGCCAAGGCTATTGAAAATAACAGACAAGTCGCACCCTCCAACCTACTTAGTAGCAATTGAGTTAACCTCTCATCCTCCTTTGTGAAATAAATAGCCTGAAAATAAGCATCCCATTAACTGTCAGTAATACTAGATCGCAGTGTTTGGCCGGGGCATCTCTCTGGTGAATTCTGTGAACTAACGTCCAGAAAACTTTACTGTTCTTGTGGAGCACTGCAGACTCTATCTTTTCCCAATCTGGCATTAGCAGGTCCTCTCTTCTCCTTTTTACCGTGTTTCTATAAACTTTCTGTCCGTTTATAACCCCAACCTGAATGCTAGGCTTGGCCGCCAAAACCTTGTTGGCTGTGGAGCATTCAGTATTGAACTTTCTAGGCTGAGCAGAAACAGCCTTCCCTGGCTTCATTAGACTTTCTTTAATACGTAGGCAAAGATTTTTAAAATGATCCAACATATTGTCTTCCCATCAGTTCTGTAGGTCCTTTTGTTAAGGCAATGCAGGAGTTCAGACAGAGTTCACATCAAGACTGTGGCCTCTCGCCCACATTGCCTATCAGTCAGATTCCCCATAGGCTTTAAGGTCGCGTTTGTCCCATATCTAGCAGAGAAGGGTCATTGGTTCTCAAGTTGGCCTGGATACTACAATGGGCGGCTTACGCATAAGGCACATCTGCCAGTTATCCTAAATATCCACTCATTACTAGTCATTCCTTTCTGACATTTCCCTTCTTTCAGACTTGTAGAAGCTGCATACTTTCCAAAATGTAGGTACGCAATTGGAGCAGTGCTTAATTTGAGCTGGTGGTTGCCTGTGAGGGCCACCGGCACTTATTTGGAGGTATTGGCAATTATTTTTTTGTATCAAGCATTTACCAAGAGCAACAGAGTCAAAAACAAACAAAGCAGAGGAAGAGAAAGATGGAAAAACCATCCAAAGGGAGAAAGCAGGAGTGAGATAAAGGGCCAGGAAGTGTCTGGGACTGGATTAAAGAGGCATGAGGTGGATTCAAGACTATGCAGTCATGCTTTGGGAGCGCCCACATTTAATTGCACCAGCTGTAGGGTTCTGAGCAAAGCTTTAAGCGCTGGCACTCATTCTTTAACAAATTAAAAAATTAAGCACTGACTGGGAGGCTGGCCTGCAACAAGGCAAAGCTGCTGATGTTTGTCATCAAGGAACTGGTGATTATGTTCCATTATGGTGTGACCCAGTTTAGGGCCGGACTGGGAACGCAAACCAGCCATGGCAATTACGTTGGACCGGGCAGGGGGAAAGGGCAGGAGGGGAGGCGAGTTCTGGTGCAAAACCAGCCCCCAGTAGCAAAAACTGATGGGAAACACTGCTGCTGCGCTTTTGGTACAGGGGTCTGATATTGCGGCCTTGCTGCAAAACCAGCCCCCAGTGACAAAATCGGCCTCCATCGGTCCAAAACCGACCCCCACCCTTCCGGCCCACCAGGAAGACGCCCGGTGCACGCTACAGCCAGTCCGGCCCTGATCCAGCTATTCCATGGTTTTAAAAAAAACACCAAGATGGGCACACATTTGACAGCAATGCCTGCCCTGCCTCTATCAATGCTTCCTTTGTACCCCAATTAAGAAAATAATCTGCAGCCCTGCATATGCTGGGGGCAGCAATAAATCAGGAACTTCCAATGTCGAACATACATCATAAGAGCTGCTGATAGCACGCTCTGAAAGACAATTTGTGATGCATTAGGAAGGGCTTGATTAAGAGGCTGGCAGGTGGGTTACTTCATCATAATTGTGCATTATTTCCTATGGCACTTTTAATAAGGCAGACGGGATATCCGCCATGTTTGTAACGAACCCATCCCCCATCCGCTATACTCTAAATCTGGCCCTTACTGTCTTTCTGGAGGTTGGTATATGAAGGACTGAATTTCAGAATGTGTCTGTGCTTGATTAAATATAAAATAATGCAAGCTACTTTAAATCTAACTAACGCTATCAGGATCAAATGTCGTTCAAATGTAACACACATAGAACAAATCTAAGGAACAACATCACACAGATGTTCATTATTATTCCTTAGAGACATGTTCTCCTCTCCTTGTTGTGTTGGGAGCATGGGTTTCTCACAGCAATCCAATCTAATTACTCCATCAGGTCTTGTATCCTGCATATCCACATGACCCTGCACTAGCCCAGAAAGATGATTCTTTGAAAAATAATTGGGTTCCAAGATGCAGATTATGGAGGTATCTATGTAGATATTAAAGCAGAAAGACATCTAATTTCCTCTCTCCATTCTACCTCTGCTGTAAGAAATTAATTTTGCATTAAAACAAATTGGCTCTGTGACTATAGATTTAACCATTCAATGCTTTTTTGCAATCGTTTAGCATCAAACCTCTTTCTAATGTATTGTTCATGGGACATTTCTGCTTGATTGTTCATATGACATTTCTACTTGACATATTAGACTCGGATTGAAATGGGGTATGAAGGTGTTGTTTGTAAGGGTGTCTTTAGTTGTTCTGGGTTCAAATTGGGAATAATTCCAGAATATGTTAAAAAAAAACCTTCTCCTTCTGAAATAGAGTAGCATAAGGCTGGTTTCTTTGTTACGCTAACAAATGTATCTTCCTTCAATCACAGATTTTTCCCATGCTCTCTGTACTGTGTTGCTCAGCTTTTCCAGGTAGCTGTAAACTCCAATATTGCAGCACTTGTCACTCCATAACTTTTAATTGCTGTCAAATTCATAGCTGATTTCACAATGTATATATTATGGGATAGAAAAGTAACTAGCTTCCATTCAAACTTTGGAAAATGTTAACTGATGCATAAAGCAAGTATATAAAGTACATAGCTAAGCAGCATAACCCATGGCCATATTCTCAAGACCCAGGATCGCAGGAGAATTGAAGAATTGTACAACAATTGCATATTTCCTGGTGTACTCCATAGCATAAAATTTACAAATGCATTATGTTCACCAGTTGGAAAATTCTGCAAGTGCAAGACTGAATCAAATGTGCATATGCAGATTTAAATGTTGTTTGTTACTCCATAAGAGTATATCGATCCTTGGAGGAATCCATTTCATATAACCGACGAACCACATGAAATAGGGGGGCGTTACCTGGAAAGGAATGCACGTGGATTCGAGAACAGTGGATCTGCACTTGATGTGAATGCCCACAAATATTTAAGTGTTCACATACTTTTTGCACCTGTTATACAAAATATGTGAACACATAAATAACATAATTCTTGCATAATTTCTTCAGTCAGAGATCCCCTTTTTACATGTCAAATTCTACCATTCCTTATTCTGTGATTCAGAGTTGGCATTTTAGGGGCACTAACTGCTTATTTTTATTTTATGTTTTTAAACGTGCATCCTAGTAGAATGTTTTGCGAATGAGGCCCTCAATATGATAAGCAATACTAAGAGTGTGCTAAATTAACGCTTCTTTAAAATAATATCTCTAGTCAAGAATGGGTATGTAATAGAAGAAACGTATGTGCCGGTTCAATACTTTGTTTACTATCACTTCAAGGCTATACTCTCTCTATCCTGCTTTTAAACTTCACAATACTGTGTTCAGGAGCATGACCTTAGCGTACATTCTCAACTAGTAGTTAAAAAGTTTGGCTGAGCTTTAATGAGTAGGTTAAATTAACGACTGACTCTTATCTCCTATAATACATTCATGGAACTTGGCACACTGAATATCTGAAGATTATTAATAGTATACTATTTTTGCATGTTTTTGATGTTGTCTGAACCCCTTTCATGTACAGAAAGGGAGCTACCAGACCTCACTCTTGAAGTCACCAATAGCCAGTCTGGCTTCTACAACTGGTTTCCACTACCTGTTCCGGCATGTGCGTGACCCTGATTGGCTCCCTTCTCAATATCATGCTCTCTGCAGCAAAGCCCATTTACTTATAATGAATACTTGTTGAATTATTGTACAATCATACAACTCAAATAGCCCTTCATAAAATTGGCCAAAAATGACGCTAACATTTTTTACACTTTCCCCAGGGAAATCGAAATTACCTACCAGCATTTGCAGGGTAATATTGAGTGCAGGGTAGTTTTAGAGTCCCCGTTTCAGTAGTCTGTGGGTGGGGGAAACAGGCAGTGCAGTTTAGAATTTTTTTTTACTTTAAAATACTACTATCCGCTGTATAAAAGTAGATGGTAGTAATTTTACTATGTCTACAGAGCTATGGCCGTATGTATGACTGTAATCTATTATGCTGTGCAGAGAAGTTATATCTAGCCCACATTTATATATTTGGGCCTACACCTGGGAAACCCTAAATCACATGAATATAAGCATGCTTAAGAGATCCCTGAAACCAGGCTGCCAGATATGCAATTAATGAGCAAAGAGTGCCTCATGTTAAACTGCTTGGCTGCTAACTCTTCTTATACTCCTGGTTCACTGAAACAGCTGAAAATGTAATGAAGTACTTTATATTAAAAAGTATAAAAAACTATAAAATGAATACTGATAACTTTGTGACTTTAGTAAAAAAGGGCGTGTGAATTAAATACTATCAGTGGGCTGCAGCACACATTGTGTCAACCACTAATGTGGCACTGCAAAACATGTCTTAGGTCTGCCACTGCATCCAATTAGGCAAAGTAAACCTTTTGCTAGTCCCAAACCTTCCTTTGTAATACTTATAAGTCATCCCTAAAGTAGCTCCTAAATGCTTAATAAGTGATAACTTCAATTTGGGAAAATATAGAGAAATCCTTCTTCCACTCAAGTGAATAGTATTTTAAAAATCTCTTCAGTGGTAAAATCCGATTTTAAGTTGCAATTCTGAAAATACCACTTTTTGAACCAAATGTTCCTTTCTGCCAGTGTCCTGGGTCACATGACTGTGAATGGCTTTCCTGTGGTGTTTTGTATATTTCTTCCAGACATGGGATTAAAGGAGGACTGTGTGGAGGTAAGGAGTCTTCCTAATAGGATGGCTGGGGAGGTGTTATGCTTTGCCCTTATTACACTTCAAAGGACCCTGCCTGCCACACACATGCACACTAAAAGGAAACCAGGCCTGCTCTTGTCTTTGTCACCATAGACCGTTTAGAGGCAAACACAGGGGAAAGGAAAGAACTGGGCAGAACCAGTTTTGGAGGTAGGCCAGGGCATTTCCCCACACAAAGTCTGGCATCAAATATAAATGTGGCACCTTCAGAATCTCTCATCAGAATACTCCTGGACTTGTGGAAGACTCTGAAGAAGGACTGCCTGCTGTCTGAGAAAGGAAAATTGGACCTGCTGGGCTTGAAACCAGGCTACCCAGAAGGGACTCCAAGGTTCAGTAGGCTGATTTGTTTGCGCTACAGGGACACAACAAGCTCCAGAGGCCTGTCCTGTAACTGCCCAGCTGACCAGCACCAACTGGACCTGCCTGAGCCCTGTGCTGACCACTGCTGAGGAGAGTCCTGATCCCCAAGAAGTGCCCCCCATATACTGGACTATTGGCAGCATTGGAGAGCACCTCTCCTGCCTCAAGATCACAACTCCAAAGTTCCAAGTGAAGATCCAGATGTTTATGGGCTGTTCGGGAATGGACTCCTTGTGTCACCCAATGACCATCCATGACAACCACTGCCATGAATCTCCAAAGACGGCCTACCCTTCATGTAAGCTTTGAGATCCCTTACCAATGGCGGCAGTTCACATCGACCACCACTGTGAAGCTCCAGTAACAGCCGACTCTGGCCCCAGTGTTGAGCTGCTCCTCACACTGAATATCGTCTTCTTGTGGCAAGCACCAATGTGAAGCTCTGCTGCAGCTCCAAATGTGAACTTGGACTCAGAGAAGATAAAATCTTCAGTGGGACGGATCTGGTCCCTGTATCTGACCTGAGCTCCATTGCAGTCAGCCTTAACTTGTGACTGTGACCTGGTCCAGCATGACCAGGTAACAGTTTGCGCTTTGTGATTTCTGATGCTATTTTCACTAGAATTTTTAAAAATAAATAACTCAGGTTCTACTGATTGGATTTTATTTATTATCTATCTTTCTAAATTAATTTGGAATTTTTCTTGTGTTGTGTTTTCACTTTATTACTGTTTGAGTGGTGAACAAATACTTACATTGCCCGTAAGTAAAGCCTGACTGGTTTTGTGCCAAGCTATCACAGGTTTATTTAGTGATGCTTGTGGTTCACCGTGACAAGGACTGTGTTTATTATTTGAGTGGGGGCTTCCACCACTTTCAACTAATAACATGCATTTTGTAATCATGCAAGCAAGATGGTAATTATTTTAATCAATTTGCTAGTTACTAAATGAGACTTATCTGGATTCTTAAAAGATGGTCTGCCTGCATTGCAGCTTTTCTATTCCTAGATTTCTACCTGGGTATCTTCAAATGAATTTTATTCAGTCTCTGTTTTTTTAAACATGACAACTCTACTCCGATTCCAAATGCAACCATCGCTTTCTTCACAGTATTTTTAATAATGTTGACAATTTCTCTAGGCTCAGTACACTTAGACCTATAACAAGAGCTGTGGGAGCTTTATGAGGTTCACTTTCTTAGTCTTGTCAAAAAGTGTTTTCAATTAAAAATCTCGCCCAACATTTTCCATTGAAACATCATCCCAACCCTTTCTCCAGTTCATCCTCCCTGGTACTAACTTGTTGACTGGTTTTCTGTCCCGGAAAAGTTCAAAAGGAGTTTTATTGGTCACAGAGTGAGGAAACAGCCTGTAAGCAACTAACCTTTCTTGTAGTGTTTTTTTCCAGTCCAGTCTGTTAGTTTTAACTAGCTGAATTCTATCTTTCAAACAGTGATCGAAACGTTCTACCATTCCATTGCTATCTGGATGATATATAGGACATCTGTATGTGAGATGCAGCAGCATTGTAAAAACGTTCAACTTCCCTTGAACATAATTGCACCCCAATGTCAGTAAGCAAAGACATAGGAAAAACCTCTACAGCAAACAACTCTTCAAGGAGTGCCAGAAGTAATGTGTCTTACACAATAAACTTCTGTCATCTAGAGAACATATCCATAGCTACAATTAGATAGGGGTACTACTCTCACTCCTTCAAAGGTCCCATGATAGCTAAAGAAATGTCTTCCCATGGACCATTTGGAAGATCTCTACAAATCATAGGTCGGATGTGTGTTTCCAAAGGTTTATCACTAGTGAGATATTCCTCACAACTTCTGATGAATCTCTCCACCTCTAAGTCAACGCCTGACCACCAAAAAGTAGCTCAGATGCATTCTTTAATTTTAGCGACCCTGAAGTGTCCTTCAAGGGCAATGTCAAAAATCTTGTTTCTTAGCTTAAAAGGTACAACTAATCTGGTTCCCCTTAACAATAATTTCTCCCGTTCAGACAATTCATCCTTTTTTGCATGGAAGGCTCAGAATTCTTCTTCTACCAATTTCTTCTCTGGCCACCCAACTCCTATATAGTTCAAAAGTAGGATCCTGTTCAACTTCATTCCTCTACTCTTGTTCCTGAATGGGACTCTGTGTAACAAAGCAAACACTTTCACCAAACCAAACTTCATCATCTGTGGTATTAACATCAGATCGTGTCTCAAAATTCACCAACCTTGTCAAAAAGTCACCACATGATTTGTTTTGCCAGGAATGGATTCCAAAGACCCTAAACTAAACTCTAAAATTCATATTCTGATATGAATTGAAACAGTGCCAAGTCCTGTTTTTGTAAAAATCTCTTTCAAGAGTTTGTGGTCTGAATAGATAATGAAAGTATTCCCCCACAGGAAATTTCTATATCTTGTAACTGCCCTACTCACAGCTAAGGCCTTCTTCTCTATAACAAATAGTAGGGTGTGACTCCTTTATGCATCCTACATGCAAAGGAGATTACATTCTCACCTTCTAGGTTTTCTTGCAAAAGAACAGCACCAAAAACATTTCTGATTGGCATCAGTGATTACAATTATGTTTTTTAGGTTCAAAGGCCTCTATTGTAGGAGCAATGTGTAGCTCTTTTTTTAGGACCATAAAATCTTCTTGACATAAGCCATTCCATGCAAATTATTTACCTTTTTAGCACAATTATCTCATGGCAATCATTTTATTGGCGAGGTTGGAGATTATTTGACTGAAAAAAACCTACCATTCCCAACAATGACTGAACTTTTTCTTTGTTAAATGGTGCTTCAAGGTTACAAATTGCTTAAATTTATTTTTAGTTTATCACCTCTCTCAAATATGGTGTGGCCTAAATGTGTAATTTCTCCCTTCCCAAATTTGCATTTGTTTCCTTTAATCCTTTAAAATCAATCCTGCATTTTCTAATCTCTCTACAACACAACATACCGTGTAGTCGTATTCTACACAAGATGCAGCAAGTACATCAACTTAAAAGCACTTAAAGCCTTCCATGTCACCCAACAAATTGTGCATTATTCTCTGAAAAACACAGGCTGCTGAAGTGAGTCAAGAAGGCATTCTAAGAACCTTGAATGATCCCATGGAAGTAATAAAGGTGGTTAACTCCTGTGAACTCTCATGAAGCTTTTATTTGGTGGTAGGCAGCGGCTAAATCTAACATAGTGAAAACCTTTGCCTCAGTGACTGTGGAGAGCATCTCAACTAAATTAGGAAGGGGACATTTTTCAACTATTACCTCTTTATTCAAGTTTCCCAGGTCAATGCAGAGTCTTACATCTCCATTAAGCTTATGAGCCACAGCACCAGGGGCAAGATAGTTGCCTCAACAGGAACAATTATTCCCTCTTTCCAAACAGCCCAATTCTTACTTGGCAGAACCCTGCATAGCAATAGCCAATTTTCTCACTCTGCATACAGAGGGAATTGCTCCCCTCTTAAATATGATCTTGTGAATCTAACTCTTCAAACAACCCAACACAGAATTGATAACTTTAGGAAAAATGTTAGTAAAGTTGTCACTCACACCGCTCAGCTTCTCTTCATTGGAAGGCCACATACTTCTCAAACACACACTTGGGGATTAGGAATTAGGATCTAAAAAAGGTGACAGATTGTTTTGTTGTGACCAACCCAAGGTGTCATCTCCTTTAAACGACAGATAAACCTTTCTTTCAGTAAATCTACCTTTGGACAACATTAGGGCTTTGAAATACCTTATCTTCTTTAACAACATATTGCCATACTGAACAGGCATAAAATCAATTTTTTTAAATGTACTTTGTCAGCAAACAAATCTTTAAACATCTGTACAGAAATTATTGTTAACCTGGAAAATGAATCAAACATAAGTTCAATCTCTTTGTTCTCAATTTTAACCACATCAGTAGGATTTCCTTGGCATGTTACCAACTTGTAATGCCACATCCTCACACACAACCTTCGCACAATCTTTAGCAGTACTACCACTTCTACAGTCCTTCATGAAATGCATTTTTTACCACACTTATTGCAAGTTACTTTCAAAGCAGGGCAATCCTTAGAATTGGCCATATGACCAACTAAACCACAACAATAACATTTTCCTTTACATGTTAATTTAGATTTGACTTTGACTTTAGAGTTAGTCTCATTGACGCTCACAACTCCTTTCTTTTCCTCTTTTTTCTCAGAGCTAAGTTCCTGAACACAGCTTCACGTGCTCTGCTTCTTTAGCTATAGCAACATCATTGGGAGGTGGATCATCCTGTCTTTGTCAGATTTGCAATGTAACACAAATAGATTCCTTATTATCCCATCAACCAGTGAGCGAAATTTGCATGGTGGTGCTAACCTTCTTAACACGGTTATGTATTCTTCCAGTAACTCATCTTCTTTCAGTGCTTTTTTGTGCAAATATTATCTTTCTAAGATTGTACTCAACCTTAGAAAGTATTGTAGATCACATTTCTTGACAGCAATTTCAAATTAATGTAATCCATTAGCATACTCTGTACTTAAATCTGTTACACCTTTTAAAACCTCTTGAATCTCAGTGTCAAGTCAGTGTAAGAGTAAGGCTTATTTGCTTTTAGCACTTGGATTGATGCCACAAACTCTACAATAGTTAAAGAATATAGGGCATATTAGCAAGACCATCGTTAAAATTATCGCCGCTTTAGCGGCAGGAAACTGCCGCTAAAAACGGCGATAATGGAGCTTGCTAATCATGCGTTATGGAATTCCAATAGAAGCCCAGGTTAGATGTCCTGCACATCCAACCTGGGCTTCTATTGAATTCTATAACGCATACTAGCAAGCTCATTATCGCCGCTTTAGCGGCAGTTTCCTGCCGCTAAAACGGCGATAATTTTAACGTGGGTCTTGCTAATATGCCCCTATGTTTTTCCATTTATTCCCATGTAAGTTAGGTTCACCAGGATGTGAAAGAAAGCTGGTGGTGTTATAGTCTGCATATTGTTTGCTAACAGTAAATTGCCACACATTTGTATATATTCCCTGTTATGTCCATAGGATTTGGATAATTTCCCAAAAATAATTGTATGGGGAAGAGGTGGAATCTACAAAACCTGTTGCTTCCAGAAATGGTAGCCATTGAGTATATGTACAAGCCTGCAACAAAGATAAGCCGTAAAGTGTATTAGTTCCTGTTTATGTGGTGCAAAACACTGCACATCAATGTTCTGCACCATTAGTGAAAAATATCTGAAAATTGTTTAGTGTGCAAATCACTGACTTGTACCAACTACGATTATGTTGTTAAAGATATTGTTAATGGTGAGTTTGAAACATGCAAAACACTGGCGTACTAAATAAAATGAAAAAGGTATTTTCCAAATTGTAAGCTGACTTTATACGTACAAATCAATGACTTGCACTAGTTGTAAAATAAAGACCCCATTGATTGACATTTCAACTCTTTGTTAACATGCCTGGAGTACAGAAATCAACAGAACAGCTATCAATTAACATTCCTTGGAAAATATGTGAATATTTCTGGGTTGCTTAAGAGAAAACAGTGAGTCTTTTAAACATTTGTAGATAACGTGTGAAAATAAAAAACACACATTCTCTCACTATGACTGGAAAAATAGGTGAACTCACATTCTTAATTCATTGAGGAAAACATGAGGAAATCTTTCCTTATAAATGAATTACCCATGTCTGAGTCACACTCTTCTACAGTTCTTGGGAAAATGCTACATGTTACATCCAGTTCAGGAAGGACCTGGCATTGCCCGTTTGGAACAGACTTTTCCTATTGAAGGAGGGCTGAGGCTGATTTACAAATGGCTGGGTCCAAACTGAGGGTGGGGTGCAAAATAATTATGGACTGGGATGTGGCCCTGAGCAATAACCAGTGGCTGTGGTTAATTCAAGCATTTCACCCATGATTTTCTTTGTATAATTCACTGTGATGCCCTAATTGTGACTGGTATGCCCACACTTGGGTCCCGTGCTCACTGTACAACTGCAACCAAGCTACACCTATCAAAAGAGCCCCAGTAGTTGTGTTCTGGTTCAGGGAAGTGTTGACCTGTCAGTTCCAGCTAGAGTGTTCCTACTGGAGAAGAGTTGAACTGATCTGTATATGTCTGGGCCCATACTGAGGTGTAATGGTGAGCAAAATAACAATGGACTGGGATGCTGCCCTGAGTAATTACCAATGGCGGAGATCAATTCAAGCATTCCACCCATCACTTTTTGTATACATCTGTAAAAAATTAAAGCCCATTAACAAACCCACAATTGTCCATAAAAGTGCTGCAAATTCAGGCTATTACTGCTAGTTCAGCTTCTTGTAAACTTAAACAAACTCAAAAGGGACAGAGCTCACTATTAGTTTTATCCAGAGGAAAGTAGAGCTTGTATGTAATAGCATAATGGAAAACGTCACATATTAAATTAAACCTGCTAAGAATATTCAACTGTTCTACTAATTAACACTCTTTCACGTGGTAAGCTATCTACAAGATGAATGAATGGCTTATTTTTTATCTTGGGAAAGCACCTGATTCATGCCTTTTTCACCTGTATATTCCAGGAGCGGCACAGTTAAAGTGTTACTAGTTCAGTAACTGCATAACTTGCCTCAAGGGCTGTACAAGATATAATGAATCATTTATAAACAAAGGTGAAGGTGCATAGCTAAAGCTAAAATCAGCTGTTAGTTATTGTTTATGCAAAAGCAAAGAAAGAAAAGAAACAGGCCAAAAAACCTACAGACACCCAACAGACACATATAAAATATGTACTAGATCTTTAATAACCCAACAATGCCAACAGGTTACAATTCAGAAAAAAACACATTTTTCTCAGTTATTTTTAAGGGAAGGTTCTTGAGGTGCAATGTTTTCTGCAACGGTTAGGGATAATGACACATTTTTCAACATGAAAAAAGTATTTGCATTAATTTACTCAATGTTTTCAACTGACAGAATAAACACAATTTAGGTCTGTCTTAGCCAACCCCTTTTGATTTTAATATTATGTATGTACTTAGCTATACAGGCTTCTAGTCAATTGTCTTGATTCATTGGTCTGTTGTTGTGTCATTCACAGTTTTGTGCAGCCCGCCATAGCATTCACTATGGGACACAGGCTCCCCCCCCACTTCATACCTTGGTTTACATCTCTATTATTGGCAGCATTCTACTCTTCCACAAAGTGCACTTATCCTGAAAAAGCAGCCCCCTTTACTGCCAGGGAATCTGGCCTAATGAGTCTCTTTTCATGAAAGAAATAATCACTTAAGCACTGACTTTGTATTTATAGATTTATGACAAGTGCTAACAGTTCCTCAATTCTGCTACCATGCTACTTGTGTTTCTTCACATGTACACATTGCAGGCATAATTCATAATTTCTGCTTCAAATAAGATTGAAAATGGCTCAACAATTGTGCACATTTGTCTGCACCCATGCACAGCTATCTTGTAATGATTATTACATTATAAAAAAATAAAGATGACCACTTATGTGTGAACATATATGTGCATGCACAGCAGGCCACTTTTAAATGGTTTCTCTAAAAAGGTTTTTATAAAAAACATTCTCTAACAAAACAATTCTGGCAAAGTCAAACGGTCAGCAGCCAACACCACACTCACTGGCTTTACCAGTGCTTGTTTTAACAGCAGTTATAAAGCTCCCCTTAAAGATGGTTTGTCGTCTATATCTCTGTATGGTTTTCTGGAATGTCAAAGCAGGATGCATTACTTGTGGTCAGAGTGAATCAAGGTAGCTGGACATAGGCATAAAGTACATTTAGAAATCCTTACAGCCAAATCATTCAGAACATTATATGTTCAATAAACCAAGATGGAGTCAAAATACTGACTGTCACATTCCAAATGAGAACAAAGATAAACTAAGATGTGACGGTCATCTTCGGACTCTAGTATCTAGGCGCTTACACATGAGAACCCTGCTTCCCAGTAGCCGCTTTCTGTCTGCTCGCGTCTCGCTCAGATCAAAGACTGAATTGTGCTACATTCATCTTTGGAAAATCTGCTTCATGGTATCAGCTGGATTTCTTCAATGGAACTGATTATTAGAGTGCAGCCATCTGTGTTTGTATGGACCTTGAGATTTCTTCAAAGGCATTATTGTCTCATTACTGATTCTATTAAACTAAAGTTACACTTTTGTCTGTGGAGTGACAACCCCCCTTTTCTTCTAAAGACTTGAAATCACTTTTTTTTTGTGACAATCTCCTATTTCTTCTAAAGACTTTAAATTACATTGTTGATTAGGTTTTGAATGTACTATAAACAGTATTCAATATTAATTAAGGTAGTTATATATCTTTACACCACAGATGAGTTAGGGGTTAGATTAAAGTTTCATATTATATGTTGCAGGTGAACCATTTATATTCACAAACACATCTAGCTGCAGAGAGCTAACCAGTTCTTAAAGATATATTATACACAGTATTTTAAAAAGTATAAGATAGTTCAGTTCAGAAGGCTAAATAGTAGATGTTGTTTGCAGGAGTGGCTCATCTGCAATGGCGGAGGAGTGTCGCCCCACTGGCTCAGAGCCAGCAGCTGAAAAATAATATCATCATTTAATTTTTCAGCTGCTGGCTCAGCCAGCGTGTGTAGGCAGGGCCAGGGCATTGAGAGGTGGAGGAGGACTGGTTGGTGCACTTATAAGCGCGCCTGTGTGTTTGGCCGGCCGTCTTAGGCTGGTCAAACACACATGCACACATAGGTTTTTCCAACCCAGCTGTATTGCACAGCCATGTTGGAGAAACTGCACAAACTCCCTGTGCCTGAGTGGAACATCAAACCAGCCTGCTCAGGCCAATCCCCATGCTTCTCTCATAGCATGAGAGCAGCGCAGGGATTGCACAGGTAGTCTGTGATGCTGTCCCAGTGTCTGCTGTGGCCAGCAAGCACAGAAAGACCGAGGCGCGAGGGGGCCACAGCTTAAGGTAAGTCTCCTTTTTGTTATTATTATTAAACCTACCCCCGCGCTCCCTCTCCCATGCTCCTCCCCGCTCACCCTCCACTCACCCCACCACTTTTTGTTTGCGGCATCCGCTGTTGGTTATTTATTTACTCTCTTCAGAGCTTAAATGCATGAGACAAATCTATACCAGGTCCAAGAGAGGGTGCTATGCAGTGACCCGTGTCTTTCCAAATTCCACTTTCCCCTGTGTTCTCAGAAGTGGCTTTGTAGAATCCTCAAAGTAAAAGGTGGGCAAGAGCAGCATCAAAGTTCATACATCCATTAAGTGTACTGTTGAATCAGAAAATGGTCAGGTTAAATTCCACTTTTAAAAACAAAAATGGGCACAATCGAAATTCTTTAACCAATTTTTTAGAGGCAATTTACCAACAGAGAAGATTCTTTGGTGTTTGCAAATTGTTATTTGTTACTCAATAAATATATTTATTTTATTTTCCAAATTACCACTAGAAAACTAACCATGAACCTCAATAACAATCAGTAAAGTACTGTTCACTATCTGTGATCACAATAGACGGTTATATTGAATGGATACTTGTGGTAAAAAATAACAGACTCACACAGTTTCCTACTACACTACTTAAAAAAATATTGTGTACCTTGTTAGAGCATTTATTATATTTTTGAGTGAAAGAACATTTATGAACATCATGCATATCTCTTAACATATTGATTGTTACAGTAATAGTTGAGCCATAACACATAAAGTGAGCTCTGATTTGTTGACAGTTGTTTTAAGTAGTTGAAGTGGTGGATCAGATCTATTTTGCCATCTAATGCCCTGATTTCACATTGAAGGTGCAGTAAAATTGTATATGATTTCACTATTACTGCTCAGTAAAATCAGCCCAGTACCTTGCGGTTATGAGTAAGACCCCAAAAAATGGGGAATTGTTTTGTGGGACCAGTTTTTCCAGTCATAAAACTAACGTGAAACCCCCTATTCCATGCAGTTTAGCTGCATACATTTACCTCATGCTCTGAGCAAGTGGTATATGTATGCACAAGTTTGTGGGTGGGGTGCGAGTGTGGAGGTTGTTGTAGAGCAGGGGAGATACGGGAAGATTTTTTTGTAAAAGGTGGAAACATACGCTCCCCGGTTAAAAAAAAATGTGGCTGAGCTGGAGCCTCTTGTTATTTTTTTAGCTGGAATTGCTGGCCAGAAAAATTGTGTTTATTCCCCTCACATCCAGTAAAGCTGGATGAGGTAAGAGCAAACATCTCATAATTATGCAGAACACATAAAAGCATGCATTAATTTCATCCTACATAACTTGGAATCAGGGCCCAAGTGCTAAATGGCTGTTTATCACTGAAATCTTAAATGAATGTGCTGATTTTAGCTGGAACTGTAGTAGCATTTGTTGACATCTCTAAAGTAATGGCAGAGCACAACACAGTACAATAAGATAATGCAACACATGTCACGGCACAACACATATGAACTGTCAAAACAGAATGCAACACAAGAACCTCTGCTCAACACAACAATAACAAAATGCAGCACACAAACACATTGACACAAAAAGATAGCACAAAACATTGCCTCTCCAGCAAAAAGCAATAATTGGAAAATACATGGAGGACACAAAGACTACCTTCTCTGTTAAGTCATCTTTACTACTATGAGTTTATTTTTATGGATTTATGGATTCTGCATTTTTACACTGCAATGCTTAGCACCAACCAGGAATATGTGACGGAGCTCATATGAACCATTTTTCAAAATGTGTAACAGATCCTGACCAAACATGGATGTATTACTTAGGTGAGCAACCCAATACTATATTACATACACTATATTACAACCACAGTGTTTTCATAAGTTGAGAACAGTAGTCTGGGAAATAGCTCCACTACACTGCACTACAAAAAAAAAATACACAAGAGCAAAAAGAACCCTAGTGTAAACAGATTTAATTACTATTTTCGCTCACTGTGTAATAGGCAATGTCAAAAGTAGCATCCGGCCTACTGTGAAACATGTAGCAAACTACTTTGACACTATGTTTACTGATTACATAAGAACACGGAAGCAAAACACATTTCCAGTGTACATCAAAGGTAAAAACTGGGGTTAGAGTTACTGTTACTCAATGCCATCTTACTCTATTTACCGATCTTGTAAGGATGGAAAGTTTAGATAACCTTGCCAGGTTACAAACTATTGACCTTGGCATCACAACAGATGTCAATGGCGAGTGATCATTTCCAATATTTTTTCTGTATTTTTACCTTGATGTAAACATCTTTCTGCAATATGGACTGGATACGAATCTGGTTTCACCATTCCAAATTGTATTTAAAGAAAAATAGTGCAAATAGTTTCGCCCTATTTTTCCACAAAATGTCATTGATATGGTCCAGCTCACCCTTTCCATTTTGATATTTTACCTCACAGAATTAGCTTTTATTCGCTCAAGAAAAGAACCCTTGTCAAATCAGCTAAAAGACAAAAAAGTTACAGGATGAAAGATTATGGTGGTACTGAAAAGCATAAGCTTGTGGGTATGTATCCATCATACATGGGAAACAATAAGAGAAAAGTTTAAATTCTGATTAAACAATGTGCACCCACTACGCAAACAGCTTTCAGCGTCCCTTATTCTGCAGAAGACCAGCAAATGAGTAGAAACAAGAGGAAGATGTAAGCATCTTCTATCTGTGTCTGGTTTGAATGGGGTGACTACAAAGTTGGGTAATTAGTGGTGATTTTGTTGCACTTTCTGGAAATGGGTGAGTGGCTAGTGTCTTGTGACATTAGTGCATAGTTCTCATGGGTTGAGAGTGGTGGCAGGGGAAACATAAGAGGCCACATTTGGTGAGAGATCCCAGAAGCTGTTCATCGTACCCTGTGACTCAGTTTAAGAGGAGGTACTCTCAGGGACAATGCCCTACATTTTAGGGGCCCTTTGGCACAGCTGCAAAAAATGTGTCAAAGTATACAGCTATACATAATTAGTGCAATTGCACTGACCACTGCTCTGTGGGCGTGTGCTATATTGACCCCAACTTGGCACTGGAGACACCCTCATAAATGGTAGTGAACTCCCTGCTGAGCACTCTTACACGCAGGCACTTAGTACCTCAGTTAGATGCTCTATACTCCTAAGGCACAGTGTGAGAGAGGGACGCTTGACAATCACATTTGGAAAGTCTAAAATGAATGCTCCCTTGATTATGGATTATGGAGTTTAACCCCTGGAAGAGTTTCTAGAGTGAAGAATGAGCCAGCTGCAGCAAAACTTCTCATTTGCATGTGTAAAGCCAAATGCATATAACATGATCATGTTATGAGTCTGCCACAAGGTCACGTCCAGTGAAACTTTTGTTATTACAGGTTTCTGACCAGTCGTTCATGCCAATTTCAGGTGGTTCACAGAAACATGCACAAATAGTAGCTCTTTTATACTGACCACTGTTTTTGCGTCAGACACAAAGGATATTGGCATATAGAAGATGTTTCAATGCCTACACTCCACCGCAGCACAAACCAACGCAGCAGTAGCAGATGGGGAAAGACCTTAAGAGATGAAACAGGGAATGGCAAGCGGCAGTGGGGGCGGGCGGTAAATGGGGTGGACACACATAAAGAAAATTTTAAAAGCTGGAGTATGGGGGAACAAAGCGAACACAAGGAGCTGATGGACGGAGTGCTGAATTTTTTTAGACACTCACCCCCAGTCACAGATCTGGGGGGGAACCCCTGTCAATATTGTTTTTGAAAAGGAAAAGGAGGGAGGTGAGCTGCAAAGACAACAAGAAAACATCAAGGTCAAAACCCACCCATTCTAAGGTCACTCAACATGCCGCTCTCACCCAGACATAGGGGGAACAGGCAGAGTGTCACAGCAGCATGAAAAAAGGGTTAAAGAGTACTAGGTTGGTAACTCACTGTACACAAACACTAGAGCAAAACAGGCAATAGTGACTGTTGTGTGGTGAAATATCCTAGAACGTACACAGTGGTATGATAAAATCATAGATTAAAGAAGGAACATTTGTAAATGTTTAGAAGTGAAATCATTGTTAACGATATTGTTTCTGAATTTTACACATTTAACATAACTTATGGGATGTCAAGGGTAGGTATTAGCAAAGAGTCTGATAGTGAAGGAGAAGATAATTGTAAGTTTAAATCTATGCACTTTGTCCTACCTTATATTATTCTTAAAGTGTTGCATAGTAAGAATAGAAGATTATATGTACACTATGATAGCATTGTAAAAAAAATACGTGTCAAAAAAGGAAAAAATAATAAAACAAAAGAAAACTTTGACTCCATTGAATATAAGGAAATATGCTAACCAAAGCAACACTTATATTTCAGTGATTCTACTGACAATGATGTCTTTAACAGAACCGATGGTTTTCAAATACAGACTTCTAGAGACTCAATAAATGCATATGTTTCTCCTCTTTCTGAACGAACATAAATGACTAAGATTGCATTCTTCAAGAGCTGACAATTCACAAGTAAACATACAAGAAAATTTTTCGACCTTTCTGCTTTCATTATGTGACATATTTAGCAATGGCAATTAGTCTGCATTTGAAAGGATCTTTACATGCTTGAAACAGGAATCAAATAATTGGATTGGATCTATGCATTTATTTCTACGAACCATGTATGATTTCCAACAGGAACAACATGTGACCAAAGAGTGGAGAAAACTCAAGTGCAATTTTAGAGTAGTGGTTAATTTGTTTCAGGATGAGTTTATACTGGTCCCCATCCAGAAGACAATTCAGATTCTGATTTGTCAGGAAGAGTGAACTAAATAAAGGAACATACAGGGTTCTTTGACCTTCTAAAACAGTTAAAAGGAAGAAACCAAGAGGCTGTGAGTACTGGCACCACGATCTTCAGTCTGATACTAAGGAAACGATAATCTTGCACATGGCAAATTATGTTCTTTTTTCACTAATGCAGAAATTATTGTGGTATACTCCCAGTGAAAGTTGTAATTTCTGCAAGGGATCGGCCCATGAAAAGTATCATATGACATAGAACATATATTAAACTCTGGTACCACCTGAACTGGATTCTCGAGCCAACAAAGCTTTTCCTGAATATAGTAGCGATATTTGGGAAAATAAATTACATTATAAATATATGGCTGTTCTTTGATGTGAGTTGAGTACATTCCAGAAAACATTTTGTAAACTTTACTGTAGGCAAGTCTTGAGACCGGGAGATGAGCAATGGCACCAGCATCCCCATTAACTGATCCAATGAAACAACTGAAATAAAATAATAATAATTTTTTTTCAAATGCTGAGATTTTAATAGTTGTAGCTATGATTTCACCTTTTGTTTTACTGAGTAGCAGCAATTTCTGGCTAGGAAGATCTTGTGTTTAAATGAATGAATTGTGATAAGTTTACATCAATCAAATGTAATGCCATATATAAATAATTATTGGTTGAACACACAGCACCATTTCCTCAACTTCACTTATTGACAAATATTCAATTATGGGAAAAGGATTTGTAAATGTTTTCCTGCAGCAAGTTTGATGAGCTGACAGAGGGATTTGAATGTTAATCTAGTTCATGAGCACCATTAACAGCATCAGCCCTTGAGGGCTTAATTCTTCATACTAATGAAGGAATTGTCAATTTCAAGGTCTCGATGAAGAGCCTGCATTCATCATCCACCACCTATAATGTTAGCACATTGTCAGGAGACCCGTGGGGGACAGGAACTGCTGACAACACGCTCCCCGTTAGATTACAACTCTGACGTCCTGATGCTCCATGTACAGTGTGCAGGCAGTCCCTTTAACCCAACCTGGAGAGCCCGGGAGGAGGAGTCCGGTGGAGCGTCGTCATCCTCTATCATCCTATTAGATGAGGACGCCGTAAAGAAAGTGGAAGAGGACGCACGTCGAGGAAGAGCCAGCACGAGAACGTGAGGAAACGGAGACCACGCCTGAGGACCGGGGAAGACGTCAGGTAGCGGAAAGCCAAGAAGCCACACCAAAGGTCCTGGAGGACAAACAAAAGCCAGGAGGCCAACGGAACTTTGCGTCGCCCCGCCACTCTCCAGGAGGAGCGTGGCTGGAGCAGGTACGTCTCCGCATACGGGGATTCTCCAAACACTGGGAGGGAAAGGGGAACTCTTAGAGGGTGGACACGGCTTTCCCGACCGGGCTGCACATGGTGACGGTGTTCGTGACCTTCCCCGACTGACCCCTTCCCTGCTGATGGAAGTGTCTCGTTCTTTCCACTGACCCGTTGTTTGTTTTTGTTTTGTTCTTGCTCCCTCTCGGACTCCCGGAATAATCAAAGGAAATCCGCGTGTTCTGGCTACTCCTTCCTATAACCGGAGACACCAGGAACGCCCCCTTTGAACCGGACATCTTTCTCTTTTGTGTTGGTTAAAATAAATAGAGACTCCGGAGAAACCCAAAGTGTCCGATCCTCTTTTTTGGGGCATAATATCCTTGGTGATTGTGATCAAAATATCTTAATTGCTCCCTCAGTGGCCAGCCTTTGTTATCAATGTCAATGCGTGCCTCAGTCAGGTTGCGAAATTCAGATGTACTGCCTTCAGCTTTCCATAATCTCTTAGCTTTGGTAACAATTTGAAATATATTGATAGCATATAGCACTTAGGATCATAGGCAGTAAATCACCCATTTTTTTCATTGTCACCACTTACTACATGATTCCTCGATGGGCACACTTGTCTTGTTCCTTTATGGATTGTTTTATCTGACAAAACCCTCAGTTTCTCTGACACAGATTTCATGGCAAATTTTATTAAAAATAATTTACTTTGGCTTGTTCTTCTCTTGGAAAGTATTTCACTCTGTCACTCTACATTTGCACAGGGAAGTAGGTGATTATTAAAATTCCTAAATGGCCGAAATCTCTGTATGGCATGTAATGTTTAACTGAAACCACTTGGATGTAAGACATGAAAATCCCAGATTTGGTTCCAATTAGAGGGAGATGGGAGCCTCTCCTTCCTGCGCCTGGATGTAATGAGGTGAAAAAAGAGTGGAGTAAACAGTGGTGGATTTCTCAAACGTTCTAGCATTGAATGAGTGGATGCTGTCTTGTGGTATCTGTTTGCAGCTCCCACAGATAAAAATTTGTGGAAGGGGAAGGCGCATTGATAACTTGTAAAGGACTGTAAAAATGTATGGGTAACAGATCATCAATGTGTACTAGTTCTAAATACTTTTTAGCATAATTGTCTCTTAATTCCTGACGAGGGAAGGTAGGCAGAGAGAGAATTTCTTCTAGAAGTACTTTTAGAATATTTAATTTTTGATGACTCGATTGAAGTGCAGAAGTTCAGTTTGCATCTTAGCATCATTAAGGACATGCAGAATTTTAGATTCAAGGTATTCATAAAGCTGCCTAGTTGTCCCAGGTAAATGTTGAAAGTGGTTTGGTAGTGAAAGTGGTAGGTACCACCTTTTGAATAGGTGTGTGCTATACAAATAACACACAAAACCTCATGATTCTTGGGTGACTGGGAAGAGCAGAGGGCCATCATATATATTTGCCTTTGCATGTTGGGAAACATTTTACAGAGTAATGAGATATTGGCAACTCCCTACTGAAGGGCCCATAGTCAGGTTGGATAGTATGGCCCCTGAGTTCAAGGAAAGTAATAAGGCCAAGCACCCCAACGTGGTTGTTACTCCTCAATCAAATGCCTGAAGCATATCATACAGATAATTAGTCATATCCTGTTTAAAATTAAGGTGTGTGATTGAAGTGGCCATGTGATTTTGGGGGCTTTCATTTGGGCAGACACCAACATTGCTAAAAGATTGCATGCCAATGAAATCTTGTAAAATTCCAATCAAATTAACAGAATTAGTGTTGATGATGGGCATTAGTTTAAAGCTGCCAGCATTTAGACCTTCTTATGATCAATAATATTTTCTTAGAAAATAGGAAAGAGAGCAAAGAGAAGTGGATGAAAGATTGGAGGGAGTCTGTGGGTTTGCACATGGATATCATACGATGAGGATCTGCATTTCAATGCTGATTCCTAAAATTTGATGGTGATCATTTTCTTAAAAGATTTTATGGAGCTATAATGGAAGCTAAACTGTTTTTCAATATCCTGTAGTGACTTGTGAACTAAATATACTCTTATCCAGTCATCTGTTCTATAACAAACTGTGCATGTGTTAATTCAGCAGCCTAATTTTCCTGTTTAACAGATTGATATGCTGTTGAATTTTCAGTCCCTGGAGTAAGAATTGGTCTTTTTTACCCATAGCTCTTTAAATTGAGTACAACTGAATTACGTGATATCAGCTTCTCTAAATTATCTCCTTGGAAAGGAGCAATACACCATCTAAATCTTTACAGGAAACTTTTTTGTGCTTGTCAGTTCATTAGGTGTTTTCCGAACCATGAAAAATAATTACTAGAAAATAAAAATCATGTGTGAGTAGTTTTAAAGAATACATGAAGTTTTGACTTTAATAATGAATTCCTGGGAGAACTGTTTTTAAACACATAGGGCCTCATTACGATGTCGGTTGGAAAGGCTCCGAGTGGCATTCGGTTTGTCCGAATCCGACTCAGAATCCGCGTTTCCAACCGACTCGGAAACACATCCGAATGACCTATTACGATAGTTGGAACCGTTGGGTCGTTCCAACTCGGTTCCAATCGGCATTCGGAGCCAAATCGTACAGGTCTATGGACCGCGTTTCCGACTGATGCATTACGATGTCAGATTCAGACAGGCCCATTCCGAATTCGTTTGTCCGACACGGATCGGCTGTCGGAATCTGACTTTGTGGGCCCGTACCAGGCCCCCTTTCACCCGGAGACCTCCGGTTGTGGCCTGTGGGGGTACCCATGGGTCCCCTCTTTCCAACCATGCACAGTGTGGCAGGCACCAAGGGGTGCCCACAACAGGGTGCAAGGTTTTCTGTGACCCCCCCTTTTTCAATGGGAGCCTGTGTTGTCGGTCGGAACACAGGCTCCCATTGAAGTCAATGGGATTCTGACCAAACGGTGTTAGCAGACATCGTAATCGGTCGGGCGGACTACCCGGATCCGATTCAGTCAAAAAACATTTTGACACTGAGTCGGTCGGAATGCTTTCCGACCGACATTGTAATGAGGCCCATAGTGTACAATTTAGGAGCCTATATAGTTAACAATTTTATAAAGTGCGCTAATAGAGGCTCCTAGGCAAACCTATAACAACAGTTGACTATATGCAATATAAATGAGTCCCAACTGTGGATGAAAGAAGTTCCATAACTGGAGAGCTCCAAATATGATTCTACTTTTGCATAACTAGCTGTAGGGACTGAAATACATGTGAGCTGAGCATATCTTCAGCAAGTTTCAAGCACTGCAACTGCATAAACATTTTCTGCAGTATTTCTAACTAGAGCCCATTAGAATAGTTGAGTATGTTCAGGATATCTTCTACTGTACTATGATTTGATTCTGAAAGAAATTGCAAGACTCTTTTCAAGAAATGTAGCTGATAAATGCAGAAGCTGTTTATTTATCCTATATAGGGAGTGAATGGGTGTTCATCATTGATGTGGAAGCCCAAATTCCTAACAGCCATTGATAGGGTGGTGTAGCGTAGATTCCAAAACAATCTGATTTAGGATGTTGCGATTAAAAGTGACTCTTAATGGGACCAAAACTTAATTTCCAAATTCTGAAAACATTTCTGAACTTTTAAATGGGATTTGCTCACATGATAAAGGGATTTTGCAGTCCTACACCCTGGGATGTTGTGAATCCCAGGGTTTGAGGTTTGCAAAAACCCTTAGTTCTTCTGGTGCCAAATTCCCTAACAATCTTAAATATTTTTAGACATATAAATGTCCTTAACATGAGTGGCACAATTTGGTTTGTTTGTTCTGAAATTAAACCCTTGAAACTTCTTTGATGTTCACAAAAAGAAACATAATCAGTCATCCAAGAATGGGCATGTTGATAAAGTTTTCTAATCTGCTAGAAAATTGTTTTCTCCAGAAACATGCAAATTGCAGAAGTAAAGATTCAGTAAGCCTATGTTTGCTCCTTCAGAAATATCAGACAATTTTGTTTTCATTTTTTAATGTAATTTGTGCTGCAAATTTTCAAGTCAGATGTTTAAAGCATCCCAGATGTATTTATTCATTTAAATCATTTAACATTTTTATGAAGAGCCTCTCTATCTAAAATATGTCAGCATACTATACATAGCTTCAAAATACAGTTTATTTTCATCTCTTAAAGATAACTGGTATGCAAATATCAAGAAACGATCATAGAACAGCTTGTAAAAAACAACATCTTCAAACAATGATTTGTGCATGAGTCAGGGATCACTGAGAATAAACTGGCCATAGAAGCAAAGAAGGAGTTAACATTATCATAATAAGGAAGAACAGCAACGACTAAAAGAAGTGAGCAAACAAGTATTGGAAATCGAATGTTAGTGTAATAAGTGATAAAGTGTGATGGAATGAGTTGGGAGAATAGTTATAGTAGATGGTGGAAATACATTTAGTGGTAGGACCACTTGGCGACTATATTACAGATATCAGAGTTTTTTTCCATTTCTCTAAACTAACCCCATAATCCTAATCTAATGGAAATTGCCAAGAGGACACCCAACAGCAACATAGGCTATAGACCTCCCATTGCTGAGAAGCACTGAAGGTGATTCTAGGACATTCCAGGAGAAGCTATATGGAATGAAGCAGCGACACAGACATTTCACATCACCTCTCCCTGCGTGGAGACTGGGGAAGGATTGAGGAGCATTGAATCTAGGGACCATCTTAAAGCAGTGCATGACCTTGAGATAAGTGCAATTTGCATGTGTCCCAGGACTTTGTGACAAATCAACCAGGAAGCCTCATCCCTGTAAAACATCCCAAAAGTAGAAGGGCCCATTGAGAGACAGTCAAGTGAAGATGAGATAAAAGTAGGCTAATTTCCAGCATTCCTGGTAGACTATTCCACTGAATATAGGTATGATATACATGCACTAGAAGAATGGCAGAAATACAACAATGTTGAACAATATATTTGATGCACTCCAAGAGACAGTGATAGCGCTACATAAGATGATTTCACTCCTATAGACATCAGCCCAGACCTAGCCAGCTGAAATTTAGTGAATGAAGACAGACATAGTGGGGATGAGAGAGCGGATAGCAAAAGCCTTGAACCATTGGAACAACTTGGATATTAAACTTCAAATAAGAGAACATTCCCTAAGAGCAAAAAATTTCCGGATACTTGGTGGAACTGGAGAAGTGGTAAAGTATTGCGTGGGAGGATTCTTGACATCTCGGTTCTTGAGAACATGGAAATCCCAATCAGCTGTCACAAAGAGGTGCATCAAAATGTTTCATGATGAAGATGCCAGATACAACCTATTTTAAAGGGGAAGCTGACCCCGCAATCATGCTGATCCTGAGAACAGAGGAGATGAAACATATAATACTAGAAGTGGCCAAGCATAAATCTAGAATCCAATCAAGTGGGATCCCAATACTCATTTCCTAATCCCTCCCAAGCAACAGTGGGAGGATGCAAGAAATTGGAGAATGGGCAAAATTGCATCTTTATGCAAAGCTTTGAAATATGACCTGGTACAAGAGGTATATAATTTAGAATCCAGAAAACACTGAAAAACGATTGAATTCCAATTTAAAAATGAATCCCAAGGAAACACTCTGCTGAGACTTCACCCACGTTTGACAATCCCACAGTTAGTGAAATCTGAATAGTTGTCTGAACCACCAGTCAATGAAGATCACAAGACAAGCGCTCTACTTGAGATGTCACAGGTCTTTGCTTCATCAGAACTGGAGGCATCCACTCCCAGCGTTACTATAGAACCATTAATGCAAGGATGGGATGGAGCCTCATCATGTTAAAAGTGGCTTGTGGCTTGTGAGAGATCTATGGAAGGTGAGGATCTCTTCTTTGTCCATCGCTTTCATCTGTCGTGGCATTATTGTATAAATGGCAATAAAACATATTAGAAAAAGGAAATAACAATAATTACTAGTGTTGCAATTTTTCAGTTGGCATTGTTATTCAAGCTGCTCTAAGAGATGAAGGACAAGTGAGTCACTGCGCAGCAGAGCACTGTTTTGTTCACAGTTTTTGTTTCCAGAGTGAGGTGTTCTTTTACATCAGTTTAACACAGGCTAATCTCTGAAGACATTTCCATCTCTTCAAGCTTTGATTCATCTGGATTAGTGGATAATGGGGATAAATGCTTTTCAGCAAGTCAACTTCAGCTGAGACAAATGTGACAAGGATGGCTGCCAGACTCAACATGTGAAACCCTAAATATGGTGGAGTTATAATTGTGAGTGTCAGAACAATCTTTTCATAATGTTTCTATGCAATTGCATTGTAATAGTGTAAATAAAATAGGTTTAACAAATGGTATTATACCAGAACATCACTAAAAGGCTAAATAAATAAAGAAAAGTAAACATTGGTACTCAGTGGCAAAGATCAGAAATGTAGTAGTTGCATTGTGTCTGGATTGGAGTCAGACAGAGCCATTAGAAGGTTGGCCATATTTTAATTTATTTACCTTTGCAGAAGTACATTTTGGCTTCTGATTGAAAGTTTCGTTATGCCATTGCACAGTGTGCTGTCTGATGTCATTTGGCAATGATGAAAGGATGTTTGGAACTCCAGGCAAAATAAAACTTTGCCACAGAAGCTCTCACCATCCGCTAATGACAAGGTCACATTTTGGGTGATGCATAATAACATAGCTCCATATCTGGTAGGAAAGAACTGACAAGTCATGCAATGTTTTATTTTATTTTTTTAAATAGTTAATCAAGAAATGTAGCTTTTCCCTATGAGTGAGGAATCTGGCACAAGTAAGCACATTCATAAGGAAGCAACAGGTGAGGACAGACTCTAAATGGCTCTGAAATCAAGACAGGCACTTGTTTCTTGGTGAGATGCTTCTGGGCTGATGGACAAGGTTTGCCAGGCAACATATCTGTGAGAGGGGAACTAGCTGCATTTTTGGTATATCTACAGGCCATTTAAACAGCTCCTTGCAAGCCCCATGGTTTACCAAGTACCAGTGGCGGCTGCCTCGGAACGGGGTTGGTGAGGAGGACGGGATGGATTAAAACAAAAATTTAAAGATTTAAAGTACCTTCTCCGCTGCGCCGCCGCACGCCTCTCCCTCCACCACATGCCTATCTTCTGTCCTCAGTCTGCTGTAAGCACTGGAAGCACCCAGGCTTCCGGACTCTCTCAGCCAATCACGACGCTGCAGGAGCAGCATCGTGATTAGTCTGAGTGTCCTGTATGGATGCTCAGGCAGTGCCTGGGAGCCTATGCATGTTCTCCACGGGGCTGTGCAACACAGGAGTACATGCCAAGTGCGCATGACGGTTTGGCCGGCACTATAGCGCTGGCAAGACCGTCATCCACACTTAGAGGAGGGGCAAACCACTCCTTCCCTGCTATGGCATCATAGAGCCCAGCCCCGCCCCGACTCATGCCTAGAAAAATAAAATGATAATAATATCCTGTTATTACCATTTAAATTTTATTTTTTGGCACTGCTGAAATAGCAGTGGGGCGACGCTCCTCCGCCTTAGCAGAGGAGCCGCCTCTACCAAGTACTACAGGCTATGTTTTAAATGTCAACTAACAATGTGTCATGGAATTGACAATAATTTTCAGTGCAAGATTTCTTTATCACTTAGAGGAGGTGCAAACCACTCCTTCCCTGCTATGGCATCACAGAGCCCAGCCCCGACTCATGCCTAGAAAAATAAAATGATAATAATATCCTGTTATTACCATTTTATTTTTATTTTTTGCACTGCTGAAATAGCAGTGGGGCAACGCTCCTCCGCCGCCTTAGCAGGGGAGCCACCTCTGCCAAATACTACAGGCTATGTTTCAAATGTCAACCAACAATGTGTCATGGAATTGACAATAATTTTCAGTGCAAAATTTCTTTATCATTGGATGAGCCTGGCAATTCTCAATTCTCAGCCAAGTGTCACAGGAAACTGGAATTCCAACATATTCACTTGCCTTGCTTCCTGTGAGTAAGCTTTTGCAAATAGATCAGTGGCAATTTGTGTGACAATTCTACACCTTTCACATTTCTGGTGATGGGGAATGTAAAATATGCCACTATATTCACCCCAAATAACAAGTCAAAGATCTGTTTAATCCACTCTATTGGATACCAATTTTAACAGATGAGAATACCTATTGAAAGTAGTGGCATTCAAATGTATAATAATCTATTTCAGGACTCACCACTTGTATTATCTTTGGTAACTGGAGCAAATATTTGCAAGTATGCTCTTTTCCTGTTTTGTTCTGGGATTTGTGCATTCAAAAATCTTAAACTGTAATATCTGAGAGGTGTGAGACAAAAAAATATCTAGGTTCAGGCAAGGTAGAAATTTTAGAAATGTAAAACATTCATTCCAAATTTGTGCATCTTTGAATTATTTAAAAAGGTGAAACAGAAGGATTCAACATTTACATCACTTTTTGAAACTCATACTGTGTAACATCGGGTAGAATAATGTGTTTAATGCCATGACTGAAAACAGTCTCATGAAAAATGACAAAATATAAGGTTTTGGAATTTTCATAACAAAGCTGTTATTGATGAAATTACCCATGGAGGCACCTAGCTTAGTGATCTTTGGATGAAACTAGGGGCATCACAGAAGAACCTCTCCTCCAAATATGTCCAGGATGCATATGAATGGCCACAAAGCTCCAAAAATGTACATTTCTAATGAATACACACTCCATGACCCTGCTGACTAGTAGCTGAATATCATGTCTTATCAGCACTTTATGAGGAATCATGAGAAGATCTTCATGAAGTTATTCTGGGAAGAATACATGACACACATAACGTTTATAAAGCAGTCTGGGGCGGGTAGGGATAGCTCAGAAGGAATAATGAGGTTGCCTGGCCCCCCTCATATTGTGACCCGAGTAAAATATTAGGATGAAAAAGTCTACAAAACTGCTTGGTCTATCAGTGCCTGGTCCACCACACCATTTGCATAAACTTATTCAAAGATTTTCTTTATGTTAATTTGGATTCAGGATGCATAAAATAGTAAATGTGTTATTGAATAATTAATTATGCTACTAAACTATATTCTAAAAATGCAGAACTCCAGATCTGCAGATTTAACCAGACACTTAGCAAAATCTGAGATTTTCTCCCCTATTATTACACTAACTGTATGTGGCTTTTCCTCTTTACGGCTGTCAATGGGGAAGCAATATTGTGTGGAGGCTACAGAAATTCATTATCCCTTGTTAGACATCTGATATGCAGAGGATTGTCAGGAAGTTATATGTGTCATTATTTATTTCCGTTAAGTACATAGTTTCAATCAATATTTCCTATCTATAAAGTATAACAAATCCTTTGCTCTTGGACTTTGCACATGTTATACAAGTGAAGCATATTTAAAAGGCTTGGTATAAGAGCTCAACAAGTAATAGACCACAAAAACCTTTTGCACGATCAACAATGTAGCTAATCCTGCTCCATCTGCAATTTAAGTCACCTCAAATGAGAAATGTGAATAACTTGCCAAAGACCTTTTATGGCAAAAAAACGATAAGTGTAAGGGGTGATAGCCAGTCTATCCTGGGTGACACATCTTCCAAATAAGTACTTGAAAAATACTCAACCACTTTGCACTAGTCTAGTTTCCTAAGCTTTTGTTGGGCTATGGTGAACATCAAATTATTATTATTTTTTTTATTTTATTTGACAGTTTTGTAAAGGTCTACTTCACAAAAAAGACATTAGTGTGCTTTACAGAGAACAGGATGATGTGATGTTACAATTGAGTGGTAATCAAGTACATAACACAGCATACAGTAACGTGATGCTGAATTGTTTGAGGTTTTAAGGACTTCCTAAAGTGAAGAATCAAAAAAGGAATGGATGTTGGTCAGACTAGAGTTCTATTCTTTTTTTGCTGCTTCTGTAAATGATTGATTCTGCCCTTGTGACACTGTGATCCTAGTTGTTTCTAGGTGAGGGGAGTTCATAGTTCTGATGACATGTTGGCCTCCAGATATATCTAGAAGGTTGGTGAGGTATGTTAACTTTTGAAAGAATTATTTTAAACTGATGCTGAGAATTCTGAACCTGATTCTCACTTCGATGTGAAGCCAATTTATCTTTAGTATTGGGGAGATGTGATTCAACTTCCTCATGGAAGAAATGAATCTTTCCATTGAATTGAGAACAGTGTTTAGAGGAGTGAGGTATGACTAAGGTACTCCCATCTGGTTGGCATTGCTGAAAGTCCACACAGGAGATGATCAGGACTCTGGTTGATGATTTCAATTTAAGAAAGGTTTATTAAATATTTGGTTTTCTTTAGAAAATGATGAATGAAGTTAGCAGATTGAGCAGCTCTTGTAAAGAGTGGGATGAGGTAGAGTTTAGTGTTGAGTCTCAAGCCCAGTAATTTAGCAGTTACTGGTGAAAGCCTATTCACTTTGAATTCATTTAGAACCTTCTTTTGGCATTTGAAGGTATAGGAAAGGAACTGGACTTTTTATTAGATTAACATCAAGAAATTCTCCTGCGACCAATTTTTTAAAACTTCTGTTTATTGGCATTTTTAAAACTTTTACAATGTATAGCATTGTACCATAAATCAACAGAATGTTCAAAAAGCAATAAAGATTTATCGTCTGTATTATATAAGTTACTCCAGTCTTGTATGTTAAAATTTGTATGTACCAATCCACATGATTGCTAATCACAGAAGATATCCCCTTGCCTTTACAAAGGGGTGTCATCAAGAAGTGCAATATAAGGATATGTGTTACGATCATAAATGTAACCAATGGTTTAAGTTTAACAAGGGTGGGGGAAAAGAAAATGCAGAGAAATAAACAAACAAACCATACAGGCACACAAGTGAGTGACCCAGCTGGGCTCACACTGCCAGTCATTAGTGCAGAGGAATAGAAACACTGGTTATTAAGTGGTCAGTCAGGTACCCACCCCTGGGAAGCTAGCCTTGGGTGATTGGACAGACGACCACACCATTCAGGACCTCATCTCCAATCCCGCTCAAAAGACAAAACTCCTGCAACCATAATTGAAGTTTAAAGAAGTAAACATCCCCAAAAGGGAAGTTCAGCCAAGAACAATATACCCTGAGGGGACCTTCAGTGTATCCAGTGGACCATCTGCATCTATTGTACTACCCCCTAGGAGAAGCCTACATTTTCTGCTTCCCCAGGAAGAAGCACCTCAACGAGGGCATGTTCAGCTATAAATTGTCATCTTCTCTATTATTTCAGGAGGAAAGATCAGGCTGCTCACGCTATTTGGATTATGGTGTGATCACCTAATTTTTAGCACCAATATGAATATGCACTTTGCTTGTTCACTGAGCAGAAGCACTTATAGAGCTGCTGTTGTTGTCAAGCTGTGTGTGACAAGTCATATAGGGGAAAATGCATCAAAATAATTTCCATTCGCAAACGGGCCGATTGCGAAAGGAAAAAGGCCTTTTCAGATGCATGTACCTTTTGTCATTCGCAATTTAGGCAATCGCAATTTTTTGCGATTACCTGACTTGCGAATGCATTTAGGGAATCGCAATTTGTGAATCCCTATTTGCTGATGCATGTAGCCTTTCCTAAATGCGAACTGTGCATTTAAGAAATGCTAATTACCATCAACTCAAAGTTGATGGTAATTTGTGCATGCTTTGAAAAACGCAGGAAAATGCATTTTTCAAAGTGCCATGTAGCGCACACATGCCCTTAGGGCATGTGTGTGCCTCACATGTGTACACTTACCTTTTTTTTGGGGGGTGCACCCTTGGATTTGCATTTGCAATTTGCGATTACCAATTTGGCCTGTAGGCCCATAGGAATGAATGGAGTCACATTAACTAATAGCGATTCGCAGTTTCAGAATCGCTATTAGCTAATGTTAAAGAATCGCAAATTGTATTGCGATTCCTACATGCATAGGCATTTGCGATTACCAAATAGCGATTCCTTAAAAATCGCTTTATGGTAATCGCAAATGAGGAGTTTGATGCATGTGCCCCCTAGTTTTTAACATGCTCAGTTCATTACCACTCTCTTGTTCATCATTATCTCAGAGTTTTTTTTACTATGCATAAAGGAGATATTAGGCTGGTCAGGCTGGATAGAATACAGCCAGTGACTTCATTTTAGGTGTCCAAAAGAATATGGACCCTGCATGTCTGCACCGAAGGCAAGTCCACCTAGGTGTGTTTGGGCAAAAATTGAGGCCGGGGTGCAAAGACTGCTGGAAAGATGTGGTTATTCCAGGGAAGATCGGCAAACATTGAGGAGTAATTCTTTAGCAGCTGCTAATGACTTAAAGGAGCAATTGCTCATTTGAGCTCTGATAATTAGACCGTCTCATGTTCTCTCAAAATAGTTCCTTTGAGAGAGGGCATGAGCTGAAGAGAGCCTGCAGAGTAAAACTGACATAATCCTTCCATTAGAAATAAACTCATACAGCTGTGAACATTACTCTTTTAAATAATCGAGCTGCAACCAAATATTATTCTTTACATTTTATGATCCAGTTGTATACTCAAGTTCAGATATACTTTCCTGGGTGAAGCATGGTTAGATAACAATAAAATGCCAGTATGACATTATTATTATTATTTTTTTTATAAATCTTTTTATTAAGAAAACATAAATCAAAGTCAAACAAAACTCTGCAGTTTCCAACAAAAAGCAATTATCAGGATACAGACCATACAGTTGCCATTATACCAGACTTTAGATCAAAAGCAAGAACATTTACGGTGTCACCGTTTCTAAACTTAATGAAGTTGCATCTTCAAATGGAGCACAAAGAAATCCTCTACTCTCGTTCCACGGGCCCCATATTTTGGTCCACTTCCCCGGACATCCCCTACTTTCGTATATCGCTCTCTCCACCTGCATACACCAATCCATATCGGATTCCCAATCAGTGAGCCTCAGTGTCACCCCCCCCCTCTCCATGACCTAGCAATATTTCGCTTTACCACCATGCAGCCCATTGTAACCCAAATCTGTTCAAACCTCGTTAAATCCGTGGCTTCCCATACATTTAACAGACACAAACGGGAAGAGGCCTCAATCGATTTATGACAGATTCGAGACATGATTGATATGACCCTTAGCCAGAGATCCTGAAGCCCAGGGCAATCCCACCATTGATGCAGGAAGGACCCGGCTGCACTCTCGAGGGCAGTCCTGGGATTGCCGCAAACCCATTTTAAATAGCGCAGAATTAGTATAATATGCCCTGTGGAGTATTTTAAGCTGAACCAGCTTGAATCGGGAACGAATAGCCACTTCCTTTGGTGATGCCAGGGCCTCCCTCCAGTCGTCCTCATCCAAATCACCCAGGTCCCCGGCCCATTTCACCCGTAGTTTCTCTAAGGCATCGGGCAAATTATTAAGAATTTTCCGGTAAGTTAACGAAATTGCTCTCTCTGGGAGATAGTCATCTAACAGTCTATCCTCTAAAGGGGAGGAGACCGGTAGCTCAAAACCCTTAGGCAGTGCTTTCTGTAGTGCATGTAGTGTAGGTAGCAAAAGGTTTCGCCCTCATGGAGTTGGTACTGGGCCTGCAAGTCTCCGAACGGAACTACTCCCCCTTGACCCACATGTCACCCACTTTTGAAAGGCCAATAAGATCCCATTTATTAAAACCCTGAATATTGTGAAAGCACGCCTAATTGTCCAGTAAAGGGGTAACCTGTGTGATTTTGCCTTTCCAGCCCAATGCAGCTGTTGCCGTGTGCCAAACCGAGACTGTAGTGTAAGTCGGAATATGTTTGGGCAAATATTTTTTTCCCCCATATAGCGCCCTAAGATAATTGCCCGAGGGCATATTATACCTATCCATACGATATGCGGGGTCGTTGAACGGCCGGTGCATCCAGTGGTTGAGAACCACCAATTGAGAGGCCCGGTAATAGGCTCTTATCGCTGGAAGTGCAATTCCACCATCATACCAGCCTTTGGTTAATGTGGTCAGTGCAATTCGGGGGGTCCCATTGTTCCACAATAAGGTACGTACTTCAGCATCAATCGACAAAAAATATTTGGGGGGGACTGCAAAGGGCGTATTTTGTAAGGCATAGAGAAACCGGGGGAGAGCCATCATTTTATATAGAGCGGCCAGTCCCAGGAGCGTCAATGGTAATGATTTCCAGTGTTGAACATCCGCCCGGAGGCGTGACAGAGGGGAAATGAGATTCTCGGAGTGAAAAACTTCGGCGTCTCTGGTAATGTATACGCCCAGATATCTGAATCCGTCCACAACCATCCGGGCCTCGCAGCCTGGAGGCAAGATCGGGTGTTTGCCACTTAAAACATATACCAGGGATTTGTCCCAATTAATAGTGTACCCAGAGTATTTTTTGAAAAGAGCGAAAATGTGTAATACCCTGTGTATCGAGGATCGGGGCGGGCCAAATAGAGTAAGATATCGTCGGCACAGAGGGAAATCCTATCCGACCAATCTGGAGACCAATTAAGGCCTCGAATCAGGGATCCCCTCTAATCCAAATGGCCAAGGGTTGAAGGGCCAGAGCAAAAAGAAGGGGGGACAAGGGGCAACCCTGTCTAGTACCTTTTCCCAGTTCAAAGATCACCGATCTACCCCCATTTGCGGTGATCCGGGCCAACGGACCTGAATAAAGTAGACGCACCAGAGACAAAAACCGCTCGCCAAACCCATACCTTTCCAATACCGCAAACAAAAAGGGCCATTCGATCATGTCAAAAGCCATCTTTGCGTCTAACGACATGACCACCGAGTCCTCCTGAATGGTGGGGGCACGACCCAGCACTCCAAAGAGGCGGCGAAGGTTAAGCGCGGTATTCCTGGCCGACATAAAGCCAGACTGGTCTGGGTGTATCAATTTATAAAGATAGGGAGAAAGACGAAGCGCAAGGAGTTTCGCTAATATCTTAACCTCCGGATCTAAGAGGGAGATGGGCCTATAAGAAGGGCAACAGTCCCGGGGTTTGCCCTTTTTATGGATCACAACAATATTCGCTAATCTCTGAGTTTCAGGCAGTATACCTTGGGTCACGCTCTCGTCGTACATATGCACCAGATAAGGTGCTATAACCGAGGCATTAGCCTTATATAGCTCAATCGAGATCCCTCCCGGACCCAGCACCTTCCCAGATTGCAATGCCTTAATTGCCTTAACTACTTCCTCCAAAGTGAGAGCTACGTCTAGATCTGTCACCTCCTGAGATTCCAGCTGTGACAAAGGCAGCGTGATAAGGAGTTCCGCTGCCTCCACTTGTGTCAGTGTAGGCGAGAGGGCATACACCATCTTAAAATATTCCGCAAAAGACTTGGCAATTCCTACTTTATCATAATGGTGGGTACCGCGACTATCCGTAACCTCAGCCACCCATCTGTTGGCTAACTCCCTCTTATCAAGCCACGCTAATAGTTTGCTAGCTTTGTCGCCAATATCATATATACGGTGCTGCATTGCCCGAAACTGAGCTTTGGCGGCCTCCTCTGCTATATCTCTACATTCTTTTTGTTTGACTGCCAATTTATGCGAGGCCTAAGAGGACGGGGGCTCCAGCAACTCGGCCTCCAGCTGACCCACCTCCCTTTCTATGTCTTCCAATTGTTTGCGCCTCTCCTTCCTGTGCCCCGCCACCGCTGTGACTCCGCAACTGCGGATCACTGCTTTGTATGCATCCCAGAGCGTTACCTCAGATTCCACCGACCCTTCGTTTTCAGCAAAATAGTTTCTAGTGGCCAACTGTAATTTCTCGTGTATCTCGGGGATCCGAAGGTACCAAGGGTTGAGCACCATACTGTGGTTGGCAGAGGTCACTATTCCGCCATACCAAGTCACGATTGGGGAGTGATCGGAGAGACCTCTGGGGAGGAAAATAAAATCCCCAAAGCTGGGAATCTGGGTTGCTTTACAGAACAAATAATCAATTCGGGATAGGCTCCCGTGGACACCGGAGTGAAAGGTATATTGTTTAGTTGTGGGATGGCGTATGCGCCAGATATCAACCAGCCCCATGGCCTCCACAAATTCCGTCAATGATCTCCCAGAGGGTTAATTGTGTTTAGGCGGCAGCCGGTCGATCTCGCCCTGGAGTGCCGCGTTAAAGTCTCCTCCCAGCAGGATGTCGCCCTTGGGTAAATTGAGGAGGTGTGGACCTAGCTCAGCCAGAGTAGAGGAATGTAGTTTAGGGGGGTATATAAATAGAGGTTACGTTTATAGCCTTACCCTCCCATTGCCCTGAAATGGAAACGAATCTACCCAGTGGGTCTCTTGTGACTTTATGTACCAGGAGTGGGAGGGAGGAACGCACCAAAATGCCCACCCCACGGGAACCCCGAGTGTAACCAGCGTGTGCAATCAATTTGAATCCCCAGCGATTAAGTGCACAATATGAGTTGCCCTGAATATGCGTCTCCTGGAGCAAAATTATATCGGGGGACTGACATTTTAGATATTGTAATACTAAACCCCTCTTAATGCGATCTCCCAGGCCATTCACATTACATGACAGCAGCTTTAAGCGACTCCCACGAGTCTCAGAGACCTGAGTCGTACTCATTGATCCTACTAATAAGCGACCCTCCCTCTGTGTCCAAGTGGTCTCGCATTAACACCCATCGGTCCCATCCTTGCACTCCACATTTGACCGTACATTTGAAGCTCACAAGATGACACTGACTAGCATCACAGCGGTCTAACAGAAAACTGCATGGAAAACTAAAAATTAAGCAATGAACAATCCCCACATAACTCCCTGGATCACCCCCCCACCCTGGGAGCCGTCCGATGTGTCAAATACTGATAAGATGTTAGTTTTATGCATAGTCAAGAACTGAGTTTGGGTGTTTTTTGGCCTTAAAATATTCGGTTTCCTTCTATAAATAAGACAAGGGTATTGACGGAGTCTGCAATGAATTTTCATATCTCTGATGGCAGTACAGCATCTCGTCCACCAAATGTTGTATGAACTAGGAGTTTGGATCCCAAAGTAGTTGTTCAATATCATTATTTCTCTAATCTTCTCTGTCTTAAAGTTGTCTCTGGCCTTTACAAAGACCTGTATCTTAGCCATTAAAATGCTGAATAAAGAGATGCAGTTCTTCTCCTAATAGGAGTTTTGGACAGGTAAATCCCACTGACACCGGATGTGCCTCTATGGCAGGGGTCTTCAATCTGTGGGGCGCGACCCCCAGGGGGGCAGTGAAGTCTTGGGAAGGGGGTGGTGCATTCCCCAGCCTCACTTGTGCCTGGAATCCAAAAAGTTTCTTTTGTTTTGGAAAAAGTCAACCATCCCAAGACGGCTAATTTCGATCATTAAAATGCTTCAGCTGAAGTTTCATCAATTGAGTCTCTTGTGCTGTGAAAAGTTTCGTGCCAGGGTGCCTGCTTGCCTGAATGAAATGCAAATGTGCGCTATTAGTCAATCTGAAAGTGTTAGGGGTGTTTGGGAGCCGTTGATCGAATCACTCCAAGCTTTGTGATGACAATGATTTGTTTTTTTTTGAGTGGCAGTGCAAAGAGTTAACAACTGGGCTGTGAAGTGAGTGCTTTTAATCGTAATTGTATTTACACAGCCCTTAGTACCCCTAAGGAGATGTTGAAGGAACAGTTGTGTGAAAAAATTACAAAGACTCTGGTATTACTAAAATCTACATTTTGGAAGCACCCTTTTATCGTAACACTATTTGCACATTTTGTAGCAGTCTATCTTATACTGTGTGTAATGCAAGTATAAAATAATGACTTACATATTCACCATGCTTTCTGTCAAAGGCTGTGACCTCGTAGCACTGAAAATACACAAGTCACTATTCTCCACTGCACCAACCAAGATTAAATTCTGTGGCTCTCTGGTTACACACAGAACTCAGCAGTGCATAAGCTAATAGAGGTTTCAAAATATATTACAGTGCATTTCCCACTGAGTAACAACTTTTTAAATTTATTTTACATTAAAGCTGCCCATTATTTTATATGTAGCTACCTGATGGTAAAAGACCTAAAAATCTTACTTTTGGGGCTTACTTATGAGAGGCTTGCGCTGCCAGAGCATCACTTTTTTTGATGCTCGGCGGCGCAAGCATCTCAACCATACCTATGAGGTGATGCAAAGTCACCCTGCATGGCTTTGCTTGGGTCATAGATTTGGAGTAAGACAAAGCAGTGCAAGTCACGGCATTGCCTTACTCTGCGTCAAGGAGGCTTTCCATGGGCATTGCATGGGGGTTCCCACGCAACACCCATGGATTTTGATGCTGCCTCAGATTTACAAAATCATGTAAACTTGGGGCAGCACCAAAACCTTAAGCCTCCCCAGTGGAGGCGTAACGAGGAGAAATGTTTTAATTTCTCCTCGTTTTTGTTCCTTTTTCCATGTGTGCTGCATTCTGCAGCTAACGTAGAAAGAGGAAAACACCTCTTGGGATTGTTTTTGTGAAGGAACGTGCCCCTGCCTGCACAAAAACAATCCTGCCTATGTTGATGCTAGGCAGCAATTTATGCACCAACACAAGGGGAAAGAATAGGAATGCACTATATTTCATAAATACAGTGTATTCCTGCCCTTTCACATTGGCGTAGGGCAGCGCTGCAAGAAGACTTGAAATGCTGCCCTACGCTAATTCCTCATCAATGAGGCCCTTTGTTTTTAGCTACACCTTTGACCACGCCCCCGCGCTCACTGACCTTTGGTTTTCTAAACACTGTTTAATATATTTTCCCCACCGTAAAATTATTTGCTGAGGGAATTGGGGGTGTTCAAGGTTGTCAATAGTTGTTGATGATGAGAAGTACCAGGTTCTAGAAATTTTTGTCAGGAGGGGATCCTTACACCTAAAACGTTTTGACAAGGTGGTCTCCGCATCAAAAAGTTTGAAGACCTCTGCCCTATGGGGTAAGGAATGTTGTACATAACAGTACAGTGCACCACGAAGTGCACCGGTAAAGACGTAACAGACTCTGGCCCTGATTCCGAGTTTGTTGGAATGAAGATGTTATTTATTGCACCTCATAAATAATGATATCGCAGGCTTTGTTACTTATTGGATGTGACAAATAACACCTATTACAGGTTTTGAGGGCGTAACAAGTGGCTTTTTATGTTTACAACACCAAATCCGCATGGTACAGTGAATGCCATATTGATTACTGGTTGCGTTAAACAACACCAACTCATAATTCCATACCCCTCGCAAACAGGAATTTGCTTACAGGTCAGAAAACACTGAACCACTATTAATCATTGACAGACTGTTTTATAGTAGAGTAAATGTTGAACTTTCACAATCATAAAGCAGTGAGCTACTGGAAAAAGAGGAGGAGCTAGATGGCCCAAGATGTTGTCTTTCTCTGTGTAGGACACAGTTACTGCAGTGTGATTCCTATTTGAAGGCCATGTTGGTCCCGTTCACATTCTTAATTAACAGGGGTCCGGAACACTGCAGTGTTCTCTGCATTCTGAGCAGTGAAGCCTGAATGCCACATACAGAGTCTGATAATGTGTAGCTGAAAAGTGACAAACTGTTGATAATTCCAACATGAGTCACATTAGTATTGTATGCAGAGATGTAATGATAAAAACATGTTAAGTGAGGATGACAAAGTAAGTAAAATATATAACTGTGGCAATGAGATAGCTAATGTTATTGGTGACACTAATAAATTCAAGTGATGCAACTACACATCCTAGAAATAGCACCCCATTTTGAGTCAGGACAACTGCTTGCTGAAGTATGGAATGAGATGGTACATAACACAAGAATGGTGATATTTAATGGTAAGGACAAACCTAATTCTTGTGCAATGCGAATAATTGAGCACAAACACAGGCCTAACAATCAAGTACACATATCACAGAAGCTAAGTCAGACCTATGGCAGCACAAGAATTCGCACAGTATGAGACAGCCCACATAGGCTGGAACATTTGCAAGTTGAACATGACAATACCCCTCCCCTCTCAAAAAAGCAAAATGTAGCATGGTTTTCTATGTTGAGTGGGATCTACATGAATCTGTCCAGTACCACAAAATGATGTCGCTTTTTGACCCCAGCCTATATAGTGTGAGACACCATAAACCCCCTACTGGGTACGAGGGGACTAAACTAAGAAATAACAATAAGACCAGCACAAATCTTTTAAATTTGAAAGCAATGCACTAGTTTGCAGTAAGGCTAAACTATGCAAATTGTACATATGTCGCACTGTGATAGGGAATCCCAACTGAGACTTATGTTTTACAGCATAAACATGAATGACACCATGCAAATTCACCATTATGACATAAAGAGTAAGCTCAAGAAACAATCAAAGTACTCTATGATCGAAATCTTTTGTGACTGTCACATCTTTTCTTCATATTGTAAGCAGTATCGGCTGCTACCGGACGGGGGTGGTAGATGGAAGGGGATACAAAAAAGAAAAGGAAAAGGACGTACCTGGAATGGCTGACCGTCGCCTCTACTCTGTCCTTGTCCACTTCAGTTTCCTTCTTCCTAGCTCCAGTCCTGGCTGGCAGCATGAAGCACCGGGCACACAGGCTCCCCTGAGTGGTTTGGCACTCACAAGGGGACAGGGAGCCTGTGCATGTTCCTCACCAGGCTGTGTAATGCAGCCTGGTGGGGAACATGCAAAGTGCTCATGACTGTTTGGCCGGCCCAAGAGGGCCGGCCAAACAGTCATGAGCACTTAGGGAGTGCAAACAACTCCCCCCTCTGCTCTGGCCAGCTCTGCCTCACCACTGACTGCGATAGGAAAAAATAAAATGATAATAGCGTTAGCTTATTATCATTTTATTTTTCCTTTTGACCAGTGGGGTGACGCTCCTCTGCCTTAGCGGAAGACCCACCACTGATTGAAAGACACCTAATAGAATTAATTGAGTTAATTGCATTCTGCCATGTTTTACATAACAACGGAGCAACAGAGTCGTATCTTAAAAAAGCCAGGTCAGACTTGAATCCTTCTAAAGACACACATTGAGTAATATTCATTTTAGTAACACTAACACCAGTTATTTACAACAATACAAAATGAAAAATATGTGATAACAAGCAACAGATAAAACAAATTATTATGCTTTTCTAAGTGCTCACCTGTTTTGCAAGGCTAGATTGCTTCAGTATTAAGAAGTCCACAATTAAATCCAGATCAACTTGAAAATGTGGGACCTGCCATAGACCGCACCCCTGACTCAGCAAATTGATTGAAACATGCTTGTCACAGTAGCTTTACATCTTCATGAAAAATGATAATCCCTTAGCACTATATCGATCTAAATTCAACAGAGAGTACTGCACAGAAACTGTCACTTGAGAATATTATATGACACACACTGCATACTGGACAAAGGTGATAATTGTTTCCTCAACCTTATCGACATCTTGGCAGTATTCAACAAATTGATCGTGATAGGCATCGTCAGATCCTAGAAACATATGTTTTTCAAGCTATAAGAGAATGGCCCTATGAGTGTCGGAACCCTCTTCTGTCCCTATCCACATTACTTGCAGGATTCCCCAGGGCTCCATTTTAGTTCCCTCATGGTTCAAATCATAATTTTGGAGAACCATGATTTATGTGTCCACCGAAACCTTTCACCACTATAAAGACAATAAACATATTTATCTAAAAATCTTTATTACTGATGTTGTTCAGAAATTGAGAATCTGCCTTAGAAATCTCCAGAACTGGATGTTGTTGTACTTTCTTAGATTGAACCCAGAAGAGCACTCCTTAACCCCCACTATCCAGACAATTCAATTCTCACTTCAACAAAGGATGGGTTTCTAAACTCAACCTTGGTAGCTCCACACCAAATCTCTCTTGGAGGTAAATGATTGGACTTTTGGATTGATCAAGATCTCTTCCTGGATACTCATATCAATCATTCTCACCCTAGATAATCAATCAAGTTAGAGCTGCACTTCAATCCATATTAAATACTAATTCAATTTTTAAATCCTATAGACTTCTACTCCGAAGTGCAATCTTTAGTGATCTCTGTAAACGTTACCCTGATTAGATGACCAAGAATCTTAACCATGCTGAGCCCTGGTTTATTTGGCAGTAAAACTACTATCTTCTCAATGCCTACACACAAGAATAAAATTCTCAGTTGGAAAGAAAACTCTTAGCAGTAGAAATAACCTAAGACTGGAGTACACAAAATATATTCTTATTAGGCTCCATCACAAGCATTTTTAAAAGGGAACCCTCTACTTTCCAAGTTGATGCAATCTTTATACAAAGACCTTAGACATCAAAATTATCTCCTTTGATAAAGAAACAACTTTGTCCAACAGCTTTAAATATAAAAATTCTTAGCCATCCCTTGCTTTTGAAAAGCTCCCTCACTAATATTCTCATCCCACCCTAAATCTCATCCCTTCTCCTCCCTCGGTATCCCTAGTAAATTGTAATGTCTTTTCACAACTTTATTTGTAAAAAGAACTAATTTAGCTATAGTTGTTAGTCTGTAAAGAACACTAACACCCCTCCTGGCAGAGCAATGGTATATAAAAATGTTATTTGTAAAATTAAAATTGTACTAGATCAGCAATGGCACAGAAGAATTTGAGGTCATATATATTACTCTTTGGTTCCAAAATACTGGTCACAATTTGTAAAGATTTTTAAGAACCGATCTCATGTACTAATAGGTCAGTTCCTTAAAATATAAATTATAGTAGGTCAGAATTTAACCTACCTAATTCATATTAAAGAGACAGGCCCAAAATTCCAACTCACTATGGTTGAAGGCCATCACAGTGATGGTGGTCTGCTGGGGTCAGCAAACAACCATGTCTGTGATTGCTTTTTAGGAAAGCAGACTTTTTTCATGCAGAATGAGACCACTTGCTGTAAACAGTACTGAATTTGTGAATGAAAACTGTGCTGGAGTCCTGAACTGGGAATGTGCATTTGGTGTTTATTTATACCTTTAAACATGTTACAATGAGCACACATGTAATCATATCAATAGACAGAGGCACAAATATTGTAAGATTTGCCTAAGATCAAACAGTTTGTTAAAGTAAGTGAGTGAAGACTGCAACAAACTACTACTGCCTGTAAAGTCTGTAAATTTAGCACATTACATTTTTATGACTGTACTATGGAGCTGGGTGAAGTCCCCCTCCTGCAGATAATATCCAGCCCTGTGTCAACTTGTTTTATATTGCTTCTAAGTATTCCTGGTCATTTCAAAAATAGAGCAAGGGAATACGTTCATAACCCAGCAGCCCAAGAGCACGTAATTTGGCCAAATGTGGAGGCTGGGATTCACAAAGGAGTATATAATATAGTACTCTTGTAGTTGTCTTTTCATACTTTTATGTCCCTTTGTACATTAGTCTCAAACCATCAAAAATAGGAATAAAATGAGAATATTAATGGAAAATTCATAAACACTATGATGAAATAGAAAAGGCGGTGCCCACTTTGCACCTTTACTATTAGGCATTTGGACATTTCGGGACTGGTTCACATAGGCATTTAAGAGAATTTAAAAAATACTCCTGTACTAGCCCTTCTCAAATTCAGAAATGCTTTTGGGAATTGGCATCTATGTCTCGTGGTTTCACAGTTTCCAAGTAGCCTACTAGCCCTCATTTGTGGTGGCAGTGATTTTGATGTCAGGCCAAGTTGCCAACCTTCCCAGGGAAATGTCACCGTGTTGTGGACTAAATATTTTGGTGAATTAGAAAAACTAAAGTTTGCTATGAAGTGTCTGCTGTGTTAGGGGTCAGATCATTTTATTTTTATAGCAATCACTAGCTGTATTGAGCCTGATTCTAAGCTCCCTCAATAGTTTACATAAGTAGACTGGAAGATCTTATCTTAATGTCCTATAGCAGTAGGTGGTTACTAGGCAGTATCTGTGGTGGTTAATAATATTTACCATTTTGCAAACTTATCTCTCAAAAGTGGCATAATGAGCAGTCAAGGTTTACCCCCGGAGGTGGTAAAGAGACTGGAACTAATATACAGTATGACTGAGTAATCACACTTGCTAAACTCAAAATACGGCAGAATTATACCTTTTAGAATGACCTGGTCTTGAAGTTTACAGAATTAACAGCTTTTTTAGATGTTTTCCTTCTCCTCGTGTGCAGCGCCGAGATGCTCCTTCAGGAGTGGTCAAATAAATAAATAAATTAACTCCCAAAATTTGCTCATCAACCAACAGTCCCCCACCATAATAAAATGTCTTTTGATGTCTCTGCACACACAGCATTTGTTTCTAATAGTGCAGTGTCCTTTGAAGTGGTAATCAGAAGTATGCAGTCATATTTTTCTGAAGGTAAAGAAATGTGGTGAAATCATGCCATTTCTGGGGTCTGGCCTTTTTCTGTCCTATCATGTTAAAAACTCTATAGTTGAGCACTAGCAGGCTCACAGTGTCAGCCATCATCTGTTTTCAATGAAAGTGTCTAAACAATAATCATCTGAGATGCAGTGAAGTTAGCCTGATGTAGAGCTTTGACGCACCTGGTGGCTATGATATTGAGTAAGTGAAGATCATGGTTTTAGATAAGGTATAATTTATCTGTAAACAGCCAAAATGTTATTCTGAAATTTGGGCATGGGGCTCTCTAACTTTGGTCTGCTAGATAGGTTTCCCCCCATGGGGTGAAGTATCATCTTCTAGGCCTGCCAGTCGGAGATCCAATATATTTATTTGCTCCGGAGTCAGCCCTTAGTACTTGGTGTGAGCTATGCCTTGATGGGAGGCAAACATGTCTTTGTGGCTATTGTAATATCGGCTGATAAGCTATGTGTGGCCTCTTCATCATCAGTGCTCTCAATTACCTCTTACTGAATCTGCTAACCATTTCAGTCTAGATATATGAACTGAATCAAACAGCATCGTACACCATTTTTTCTAGTATGTTTTTACAAATAGTTGTGCATAGCACCAAAATACTTAGTTCAACGGCACAGCCACTAGACTCTTCTTTAAGGAATCCCTATTTTTGTGCTTACATTTTGTACTTACCTTGTGCTTGCTGCATCGGCGACTAGGCGATGCGGCGAAGGCAAGGTAAGTGGTTTTATTGATTTTTTAATTTAATTTTACCTATCCCGTCATCTGTCGGCTTTCCCACCTCCCCGCCCACCCCACCGCTCTTACCTGTGGCGGCCACACCTGGTGGAGTCTTTTTGTGAATCGGGGTTTCTTTTTTAATGTAACTCAAAAGGATTGTGAAGGGTTGTTCAAAGTGACAAGGTTGGGAACACTTCATCCTTAATTGTTTTAGATCTGGCATCTTTGGTGTGGTTCCCCAAACTTTTTGCCTTCAGACCTCCTGTTTTTGCAGACTTCATTTTTGCTGGCCTTAGGATTCTGCACACTTTACCATTGCTAACCAGTACTAAAGTGCTTGTACTCTTTCCCTAAAATGTGATAACATTGGCTTATACCCAATTGGCACATTTAATTTTCTTACAAGTCCCTAGTAAAGTGCATTACAGGTGCCCAGGGACCGTAAATTAAATGCTACTAGTGGGTCTGCAGCACTGATTGTGCCACCCATTTAAGTAGCCCTTGAAACATGTCTCAGGCTTGCCATTGCAGAGCCTGTGTGTGCAACTGCCATGACGACCTGGCAATATAAACCTCCTGCCAGGTCCAAACGTTCCTTTATAACCCCTTCGATGCTCATGACGAGCTCAGCTCGTCATGCTGCGCGGTCGGCCTGTGCGCATGACGATCTGAGCTCGTCATGACCACACCCGCGATCGGAATGTCCAGCACCTGGGCGGAATTCCGATCACGGCGAAGCGGTTAATACATATGTTACCCCTAGGGTAGGCCCTGGACAGCCCCAGAGGGCAGGGTGCAATGTATTTAAAAGCAGGGCATGTACTTTTAAGTCTTACATGTCCTGGTAGCGAAAACTCCTAAATTAGTTTTTCACTACTACAAGGTCTATGTCTCCCTTAGGATATTAGCCTGGCTGATGAGGGTTATGAACCCGAAACCGGTCCCAGGATGCTTGTTTCCGGTCCAGGGAAGACATGGCTTGGCAGTTCGGGCTGGACTGTTCCCATGAGGCACAGGGTCAGACTGATTTGCATATGGCCATGTCTGAACTGGGGTGGTGGAGTGAGCTAAAGAATGATGATGGATTAAACCCAGATCAGTTGACTGGGGGTGAGTGTTTGATTTGCTCTAACGCTCCGTCCATCATCCCCTTTGGTATCGCTTTGTTCGCCCTAAGTTGGCAGGGTATGCCCAGACGTGGGTCCCTTGCTCACTTTGCCGCTGGATTCAAGATAGCCTGGCTGATGAGGGTTATGAACCCGAAACCGGTCCCAGGATGCTTGTTTCCGGTCCAGGGAAGACATGGCTTGGCAGTTCGGGCTGGACTGTTCCCATGAGGCACAGGGTCAGACTGATTTGCATATGGCCAATCAATCAATCAATCAATCAATCAATCAATCAATCACAGAATTTGTAGAGCGCACTACTTACCCGCGAGGGTCTCAAGGCGCTGGGGAGAAAAAGGGGGGTGCTGCTACTGGTCGAACAGCCAGGTCTTGAGTAGCCTCCTGAAGGTCAGCAGGTCTTGGGTCTGTCGAGGCTTAGTGGAAGGGTGTTCCAGGTCTTGGCGGCGAGGTGTGAGAAGGATCTGCCGCCGGTGGTTGTTCTTCGAATGCGAGGGACGGTGGCGAGGGAGAGGTCGGCGGAGCGTGAGCTGGCGGTTGGGGACGTAGAAGAAGAGTCGTCTGTTGAGGTAGGCTGGGCCAGTCTTGTGGAGTGCCTTGTGTGCGTGGATGAGGAGTTTGAAGGAGATTCTCCTGTCGACGGGGAGCCAGTGCAGGTTCCTCAGGTGGGGGGTGATGTGGCTGTGGCGTGGTACGCCGAGGATCAGGCGTGCGGAGGCATTTGTAGTGCGTTGCAGTCGCTTGATGAGCTTGGCCGGGCCTCCCGCGCAGAGGGCGTTCCCATAGTCAAGTCTGCTACTGACGAGGGCCTGGGTGACTGTTCTTCTTGTATCTGTCGGGATCCACCTGTAGATCTTGCGAAGCATGCAGAGGGTGTTGAAGCAGGAGGAGGAGACTGCGCTGACTTGCTTGGCCATGGAGAGCGTTGAGTCGAGGATGACTCCCAGGTTGCGTGCGTGGTCGGTGGGTGTCGGGGCTGCTCCCAGTGTCGTTGGCCACCAGGAGTCATCCCAGGCTGAGGGGTTGGAGCCGAGGATGAGGACCTCTGTCTTGTCCGTGTTCAGCTTTAGTCGGCTGATCTTCATCCAATCGGCGATGGCCTTCATTCCTTCATGGAGGTTGGATTTGGCTCCGAGGGGGTCCTTGGTGAGGGAGAGGATCAGTTGAGTGTCGTCGGCGTAGGGAGATTATGTTGAGGTCGTGCTGTCTGGCGATGCGTGCGAGCGGGGCCATGTAGATGTTGAACAGTGTTGGGCTGAGGAAGATCCCTGGGGTACGCCGCAGATGATCTCGGAGGCTTCGGATCGGAAAGGTGGGAGGCGGACTCTCTGGGTTCTGCCGTCGAGGAAGGAGGTGGTCCATTCCAGGGCCTTGTCTCGGATCCCTGCGTCGTGGAGGCGTGCGCGTAGAGTGCGGTGGCAGACAGTGTCGAAGGCGGCGGAGAGGTCCAGCAGGATGAGGGCTGCGGTCTCACCGTTGTCCAGCAGGGTCCTGATGTCGTCAGTGGCGGCGATGAGGGCAGTCTCAGTGCTGTGGTTGCTGCGGAACCCTGATTGGGATGGGTCCAGGATGCTGTTTTCTTCGAGGTATCGGGTTAGCTGTTTGTTGACGATCTTCTCGATGACCTTGGCTGGGAACGGAAGCAGGGAGATGGGCCGAAGTTCTTGAGGTCTCTCGGGTCCGCCTTGGGTTTTTGAGTAGGGCGTTGATCTCTGCGTGTTTCCAGCTCTCTGGGAAGGTCGCGGTCTCGAAGGAGAGATTGATAACGTTGCACCGGTGGGGTGCGATGGAGCTGCTGGCTTTGTTGAAGATGTGGTGCGGGAAAGGGTCTGACGGGGAGCCGGAGTGTATTGTGCTCATGGTCTTGATGGTGTCATCGATGTTCACGCTGGCCCAGGCTGGCAAGGGGTCATGGTCGATGGTGTGCGGCAGGTCTGGTGTATCGATCTTAGTTGGGGCTGTCTGGGTGTTGAAGCTGTCGTGGATGTCGGCGATCTTGCGGTGGAAGAAGGTGGCGAGGAATCGCACAGGGCTTGCGACGGCGGGATGTCGTTGGTGTTGGAGCTGGGGTTGGAGAGTTCCTTCACGATGTTGAAGAGCTCCTTGCTGTTGTGTGCGTTGTTGTCGAGGCGGTCTTTGAAGGAGATTCTCTTGGTGGACCTGATGAGGTGGTGGTGGTTACGGATGGCGTCTTTGTGGGCTGCGTGGCTGTCCGGTGTCTTATCACTGTGCCATTTCTTCTCTAGTTTCCGGCAGGTACGCTTGGAAGCTAGGAGTTCCGGGGTGAACCAGCTGGCTCTTTTGGTGGTGTCACTGTAGGTGAGTTTTTTCAGCGTGGCGAGGGTGTTGGCACAGTCGTCTATCCATCGTCTGAGGTTGCAGGCAGCGTCGTCGGTGTTGGATGGGTCAGAGGGAGGGCTGAGAGCGAGGTTTGCCCGTAGTTGGTCTTCGGTGACTTTGCTCCAGCAGCGGCGTGGGATCTGTTGGGTGCGGTGGTGTGTGGTGGGTTTCTGGAAGGTGAAGTGGATGCAGCAGTGGTCGGTACAGAGGAGTTCCGTGGTGTGGCTGAAGGAGACGTGGGAGCTTGAGGAGAAGACGGGGTCGAGCGTGTGGCCGGCGGAATGAGTCGGTGTTGTGACGAGCTGTCTCAGTCCGAGGTTGGCGAGGTTGTCGATCAGGGTGGTGGAGTTGCTGTCGTTGTTGTTCTCCAGGTGAAAGTTCAGGTCTCCGAGGAGGATGTAGTCGGTAGAGGTCAGGGCGTGCGTGCTGATGAAGTCGGCGATGGAGTCGCTGAACTGGGGTCGGGGCCCAGGGGGTCTGTAGACAAGGGTGCCTCTAAGGGTGGTGTTGGGGTCCGTGTGGATCTGGAAGTGCATGTGTTCGGCGGTGCAGAGAGAGTCGTCAGTGCTGGTCGAGACCCTGATGGAGTTCTTGTGGACGATGGCGATTCCTCCTCCTACTCCGTTGACGCGGTCTCTGCGGGTGATCTTATAGCCGTCTGGGATGGCTATGGCGATGTCGGGTGCGGAGGAGTCGTTCATCCAGGTCTCTGTCAGGAAGGCGACGTCTGGTGATGATGTGTCGAGCAGGTCCCAGAGCTTGACGGCGTGTTTGCGTGCGGAGCGGGTGTTCAGTAGGATGCATCGGAGGTGGTTGAGGTCCTTCTTGACGGGCGCTTCGGTGGCTCTGAGGCTGGTGTAGCTGCAGTTCCGGCAGGTGAAGGGACCATGAGTGCGTTTCGGGGTGACCTTGTCTGTCCGGGGTTGAGAGCGTGGAGTGTGGTGGCATCGTAACGGCATCGGTCCTCGATGCTGGAGCGGGGGGCGCGCGGCCCAGGGGTTCTGGCACTGGGCGTGGTCCAGGCGCGGACGGGCGCAGACGGGCTTGCCTTAGGTGCGCCTTTGGCGCGCCAGCGGCGCGGCCGCACAGCGGCCGCCATATATGGGGAGGTGGGAGGGAGGAGCAGCTGGGAGGCGGGAGGCAGGGGAAGCGAATGGGCAGTCAGGGGCGGGCCGCAGGGGACGCAGTGGCGAGAGTGGAGAGAGGCAACGAGGGGTACAGAAGGCAAAATTGGGCACAGAAAATGGGGGCAACGAGGGGAAACAGAAGGCAAAATTGGGCACAGAAAATGGGGGCAACGAGGGGAAACAGAAGTCAAAATTGGGCACAGAAAATGGGGGCAACGAGGGGAAACAGAAGGCAAAATGGACACAAAAAATGGGGGCAACGAGGGGAAACAGAAGGCAAAATTGGGCACAGAAAAATGGGGGCAACGAGGGGAAACAGAAGGCAAAATGGACACAAGAAATGGGGGCACGAGGGGAAACAGAAGGCAAAATTGGGCACAGAAAAATGGGGGCAACGATGGGAAACAGAAGGCAAATTGGGCACAGAAAAATGGGGGCAACGAGGGGAAACAGAAGGCAAAATTGGGCACAGAAAAATGGGGGCAACGAGGGGAAACAGAAGGCAAATTGGGCACAGAAAAATGGGGGCAACGAGGGGAAACAGAAGGCAAAATTGGGCACAGAAAAATGGGGGCAACGAGGGGAAACAGAAGGCAAAATTGGGCTCAGAAAAATGGGGCACAAGGGGAAACAGAAGGCAAAATTGGGCACAGAAAAATGGGGGCACGAGGGGAAACAGAAGGCAAAATTGGGCACAGAAAAATGGGGGCACGAGGGGAAACAGAAGGCAAAATTGGGCACAGAAAAATGGGGGCAACGAGGGGAGACAGAAGGCAAAATGGGCACCGAGGCAACAAGCAGAGGGGTGAGCTTAACAGCAGCAGCAGCGGGCAGGACAACACAGGCGGAGCTGTGTGGCGGGGGAGCGACCTACCTGGCAAGGTCAAGGGTCGCTTCTCCTCGCGCAGCGGCCGCCATATGGGGAGGTGGGAGGGAGGAGCAGCTGGGTGGCGGGAGGCAGGGGCAGCGAATGGGCAGTCAGGGCGCGGGGCCGCAGGGACGCAGCGGCGGGAGTGGAGAGAGGCAACCGAGGGGTACAGAAGGCAAAATTGGGCACAGAAAATGGGGGCAACGAGGGGAAACAGAAGGCAAAATTGGGCACAGAAAATTGGGGCAACGAGGGGAAACAGAAGGCAAAATTGGGCACAGAAAATGGGGGCAACAAGGGGAAACAGAAGGCAAAATGGACACAAAAAATGGGGGCAACGAGGGGAAACAGAAGGTAAAATTGGGCACAGAAAAATGGGGGCAACGAGGGGAAACAGAAGGCAAAATGGACACAAAAAATGGGGGCACGAGGGGAAACAGAAGGCAAAATTGGGCACAGAAAAATGGGGGCAACAAGGGGAAACAGAAGGCAAATTGGGCACAGAAAAATGGGGGCAACGAGGGGAAACAGAAGGCAAAATTGGACACAGAAAAATGGGGGCAACGAGGGGAAACAGAAGGCAAAATTGGGCTCAGAAAAATGGGGGCACGAGGGGAAACAGAAGGCAAATTTGGGCACAGAAAAATGGGGGCAACGAGGGAGACAGAAGGCAAAACGGGCACCGAGGCAACAAGCAGAGGGGCGAGCTTACCAGCAGCAGCAGCGGGCAGGACAACACAGGCGGAGCTGTGTGGCGGGGGAGCGACCTACCTGGCAAGGTCAAGGGTCGCTCTCCTCGCCACGAGCGGCCGCCATTTATGGGGAGGTGGGAGGGAGGAGCAGCTGGGAGGCGGGAGGCAGGGGCAGCGAATGGGCAAGTCAGGGGGCGGGCCGCAGGGACGAGCGGCGGGAGGCAAAATTGGGCACAGAAAATGGGGGCAACGAGGGGAAACAGAAGGCAAAATGGACACAAAAAATGGGGGCAACGAGGGGAAACAGAAGGTAAAATTGGGCACAAAAATGGGGGCAACGAGGGGAAACAGAAGGCAAAATGGACACAAAAATGGGGGCACGAGGGGAAACAGAAGGCAAAATTGGGCACAGAAAATGGGGGCAACGAGGGGAAACAGAAGGCAAATTGGGCACAGAAAATGGGGGCAACGAGGGGAAACAGAAGGCAAAATTGGACACAGAAAAATGGGGGCAACGCAGGGGAAACAGAAGGCAAAATTGGGCTCAGAAAAATGGGGGCACGAGGTGAAACAGAAGGCAAATTTGGGCACAGAAAAATGGGGGCAACGAGGGGAGACAGAAGGCAAAACGGGCACCGAGGCAACAAGCAGAGGGGCGAGCTTACCAGCAGCAGCAGCGGGCAGGACAACACAGGCGGAGCTGTGTGGCGGGGGAGCGACCTACCTGGCAAGGTCAAGGGTCGCTCTCCTCACCGCAGCGGCTGCCATTTATGGGGAGGTGGGAGGGAGGAGCAGCTGGGAGGCGGGAGGCAGGGGCAGCAAATGGGCAGTCAGGGGCGGGGCCGCAGACGAGCGGCGGAGTGGAGAGAGGCAACGAGGGGCACAAAAGGCAAAATTGGGCACAGAAAATGGGGGCACGAGGGGAAACAGAAGGCAAAATTGGGCACAGAAAATGGGGGCAACGAGGGGAAACAGAAGGCAAAATTGGGCACAGAAAATGGGGGCAATGAGGGGAAACAGAAGGCAAAATGGACACAAAAATGGGGGCAACGAGGGGAAACAGAAGGCAAAATTGGGCACAGAAAATGGGGGCAACGAGGGAAACAGAAGGCAAAATTGGGCTCAGAAAAATGGGGGCACGAGGGGAAACAGAAGGCAAAATTGGGCACAGAAAATGGGGGCACGAGGGGAAACAGAAGGCAAAATTGGGCACAGAAAAATGGGGGCACGAGGGGAAACAGAAGGCAAAATTGGGCACAGAAAAATGGGGGCAACGAGGGGAGACAGAAGGCAAAACGGGCACCGAGGCAACAAGCAGAGGGGCGAGCTTACCAGCAGCAGCAGCGGGCAGGACAACACAGGCGGAGCTGTGTGGCGGGGGAGCGACCTACCTGGCCATGTCTGAACTGGGGTGGTGGAGTGAGCTAAAGAATGATGATGGATTAAACCCAGATCAGTTGACTGGGGGTGAGTGTTTGATTTGCTCTAATGCTCCGTCAATCATCCCCTTTGGTATCGCTTTATTCGCCCTAAGTTGGCAGGGTATGCCCAGACGTGGGTCCCTTGCTCACTTTGCCACTGGATTCAAGATAGCCTGGCTGATGAGGATTATGAACCCAAAACCGGTCCCAGGATGCTTGTTTCTGGTCCAGGGAAGACATGGCTTGGCAGTTCGGGCTGGACTGTTCCCATGAGGCACAGGGTCAGACTGATTTGCATATGGCCATGTCTGAACTGGGGGTGGAGTGAGCTAAAGAATGATGATGGATTAAACCCAGATCAGTTGACTGGGGGTGAGTGTTTGATTTGCTCTAACGCTCCGTCCATCATCCCCTTTGGTATCGCTTTGTTCGCCCTAAGTTGGCAGGGTATGCCCAGACGTGGGTCCCTTGCTCACTTTGCCACTGGATTCAAGATAGCCTGGCTGATGAGGGTTATGAACCCGAAACCGGTCCCAGGATGCTTGTTTCCGGTCCAGGGAAGACATGGCTTGGCAGTTCGGGCTGGACTGTTCCCATGAGGCACAGGGTCAGACTGATTTGCATATGGCCATGTCTGAACTGGGGTGGTGGAGTGAGCTAAAAATGATGATGGATTAAACCCAGACCAGTTGACTGGGGGTGAGTGTTTGATTTGCTCTAACGCTCCGTCCATCATCCCCTTTGGTATCGCTTTGTTCGCCCTAAGTTGGCAGGGTATGCCCAGACGTGGGTCCCTTGCTCACTTTGCCACTGGATTTAAGATAGCCTGGCTGATGAGGGTTATGAACCCGAAACCGGTCCCAGGATGCTTGTTTCCGGTCCAGGGAAGGCATGGCTTGGCAGTTCGGGCTGGACTGTTCCCATGAGGCACAGGGTCAGACTGATTTGCATATGGCCATGTCTGAACTGGGGTGGTGGAGTGAGCTAAAGAATGATGGTGGATTACACCCAGATCAGTTGACTGGGGGTGAGTGTTTGATTTGCTCTAATGCTCCGTCCATCATCCCCTTTGGTATCGCTCCATTAGGATATTACCTTATTACATTTTATAAGTGTAATTTCCAAATGGGAAGATATAACTGGTTAATATCTGGTGTTTCTGGATTCCTAATTTAAAATCCTAACTTACGGTTGTCAGATTTTAAATTACAGTTCTTTTAAAGCTACTTTTTGAGCATTGCTGTTTTTCTCTTCATCTCCGTATTGCCTCATATTGAGAACTTAGATCATAAACTTTTAGCTAGGTTTGTCCTATGAAAATACTACATACATACATATATAAACATTTTACTTCAAAATATATAACTGCTGTTGATGACTTACTTAAAGGATAACTTGAATTTAATACATTTATCACTAAGAAAGATGTTGAATCTATTTATAAAATGAAGGTTATATTCCATGGTCGTTAGAACAGAATAGGGAACTCTTCGATGATTATTTGAAATTTAAGAAGGAAAAATACCTTTTATTATATTTATTGTGGGAGACAATGATATTACCATCACTTCTGACTCTGACATAGCTTAATACTTTTATTTATTTTTACAAGAAATTATACATGCAAGATTTTTCAATACAAGCTGAAGACATTAAAATAGTTTTCCTTTATATTTAGACATTCAAAAACTAAAACAGATCTGACTTGACTAGAAATAGATGATTTTTTAAGGCTAATTCTTTTTGAAGAAAGATGAATCTCAAGGTCCTGATGGAATCCCTATTGAGTTTTATTCTTTTTCCCAATTTTATTACGCTAAACTTTGAATTATTTACTGCTTTTATATTCAATCAGAACAATTCTGTATTTAAGCTATGATTTATCTGATACCTAAACAAGGTTGAAATGCCATTTCATTTCAAAATCATAGATCTTTGTATCCCATTAGTACTTAATGCGAGATTTATGTGGCAATTTTTGCAATGAGACCTAATTAATTGCTCCTCAGCTTGCTAAGAGTGAGCAGTTTGGATTTGTGTAGGGTAGAATTTCATCAGATAATGTAAGCATTTGTTTGGTTGTCATACATGTGAGTTCTGCTCTTGAGTCTCCATATGCTGCACTTACTTTAGATGCTGAGAAAGTTTTTGTCAGGCTTGGATAGGAATCTATGGTTAAGGCCTTGCATTACCATGGTCTTGGTACTAAAATAATTCAATTGATTTCCATATTAAATTTGGATCCAAAATCTCCTATATTTATTAAGAGTACTCATTCTCCATTATTTTATCCACAAAGTAGGATTCGTCAAGGATGCCCCTTGTCCATTATAATAAATAAAAAGTCACGTATTTGAACTTGTGGTTTATCAATTCACATAAAAAAATATTAATTTTAATTTAGAAGACACTACACAAAAGGTTTTTAATTTTTTTTTATTTTTATTATTATTTTTATTTTTTCATAGCCATTAGCATAATGGAATACAAAACTATAAAATGCTACCAAAGACAAGTAAAAGAAAACATTTACAAACTTGCTTAGAATAATCACATGTTCTAAATTAGAGCGTTATTCATGTTCAGCCAAAAGGGAATAGAAAGGAAGTTGGCTCGTTTAGGGAAGAGGTTGTGAAGAAAAACATGAGGGTAGATAAGTGACAATAATGATAAGGAATTAATGCCATTGGAAGCTGAACAGGATCCTTCTAAATTTGATCCAAGAGCGGAGACCTCTGGCCTTTACTAGAGTTTATTCCAACTCATACACCTGTCTAAGTAGTGCCCTAACTTCATTAACACTTGGGCTAAAAGAGTTTATCCAGGTTCTTGCAATACATAAGTGGGCACATGTGATGATAATAGTAGCTAATGAGTTCCCGTGACTAGCAGCCTCATGCTTGCACCCAAGAAAGATTTCATTTGGAGAGAGTTGGAGCTCACGGCCAAAGTGGCATGTAAGCATTAAAAACATCGTTCCAGAACACGTTTAAACTTGAGCAATAGATAAACATGTGCCTTAAGTCTGCAGCGAAATGCTTACATTTTGGACAATATGGTTTAGCAGAGGATTGAGGTGTTGCCCCTTAGAGATAAGCTCCGGTGTATAGTACAGCATGAAAATTGTCCTATGCTGTTGTAGTTTCAGATTGACAGAAGCAACTACTCGGTCTATAGTACCCAGGGCCTCTTGTATTTCTTCTGCTGCTATGTCAGTATTAAGCATCTGACTTAGTTTTGCGGATATCTGCAAGCTATCGTAGAGAGCTACTGCTATAAATTTCTGATAACAAATGCTAATAGCACCTCTACCAGTGCTCGCATATATTTCTGACAGTATATCCGACGAATATGGCATATCTGACAACTTCTGTCCCAGTAGGAAATATCTCTTACTTGCATATATTTAAAAAAGGAACTATGTGGAAGCCCAAACACGTCTTTTAGTGCAGCGAAAGAGTGGGACCCCTGTCCGTCCTACAGTTGACCTAATCTGTTGATGCCCTTACACTGCCAGACTCTTCCGACATAGTCCTGGAAAATATCAGGAAATATTGGATTACCCCCCCAAAACCGTATTCTGATGCAACGAAGGCACAGAGTATTCCTTCCAGATGTCTCGCCAGATCCTACTAATATCTTTGACAACCTTGAACCTAACCCGCTTGTAATAATTAGGGTCAGAAGTTGAATAAAGTGTGAACCCAATGGATGATCCCCAGGCTATTTGATAGGCCAATGAGGTCAAACCAGCCTTAAGCCCGTTCAGAAGTTTCTGGATCCGCCCAATAAATGCGGCCCAGTAATAAAGCTTAACCCCTTTGGTGCTCGTGACGAGACCAGCTCGTCATGAGTCACGGTGGAGCTGTGCTCATGACGAGCTGGTCTCGTCATAACGGCTGCGCTCCTCCCACGCGCGATTGATTCCCCGCCTGTGCGGGCGAATTAATCAGTGGGCGGGGTCGTGATGAGACCAGCTCGTCATGAGCACAGCTCCACCGTGACTCATGACGAGCTGGTCTCGTCACGAGCACCGCGGCGCCGCGCTCACCCCCGCCCCCCCGCACCGTGGGGGAATTACCCCCGCAGGGAAGGGGTTAAAGTCTGGGAGTTTAAATCCCCCCTGTTTATAAGACAATTTGATAAAACTGGGGGCCCTCCTACCACGCCGATACCCCCAGATGAAACTACCTATAGCGTTTTCCGAATGCTTAAAGATAGACCCTGAGACCCGTAGCGGAATTGCACGATATAGGTATAAGAACTTAGGCAGGATGTTCATTTTGATTATGTTACACCTACCAAATATACTGAGAGGGAGCCGATGCCAAATAGCAATTTGGCCAAGACTGTTTTAAGAAGTGGCTCATAAATTCAGGGCAACAATATCCTCTACCTGACTGCTAAGACAGATACCTAAGTATGTAGCCGTTTTGGTAGCACCTAAGGATAATGGCAAGATGTCAGGTTGATAATTTAGGATTGTCTGGGTTTTGGCCAGGTTTAATTTATATCCTGAGAAGGAGCCAAAGAGCTCAGCCTCTCATGCAATACAGGCTATACCAGCAACAGGGTTGGCGGAAAAAACAGCAATGTCGTCTGCATAGGCAGTAAGCTTGAGTTCAATACCATTGAGACACACTGGAGGGATACCCACATTCTGCACCAAATGTCTAATAATATAAAGAGCAAACAATAAGGGGGAAAGTGGACAGCCCTGCCATGTACCTCTTTGAACAGCAAAATGTGCTAATGAAATGCCATTCAGCTTGATTGATGCTACCTGATTCTTATAAAGTTTCTATGCCAGAGAGATAAACCGGGAGCCAAGTCCAAGTGTTGACATAGTGAACCAGAGTGCTTCCCAGGCTACTCTGTCAAAGGCCTTCTCGGCGTCTAACATGATCATCCCTATATGTTTGCTTAATTTGCCAGATACATCGAAGGCTGAGATAGCCGTATTGATATGAGCCGCGGTGTCTCTGCCTTGAACGAACCCGTGCTGTTGATCAGAGACTAGCTGGTGGATAAGGGGGGCAAGACGTGTAGCCAGTATTTTGGACAAGATTTTAGAGTCAGAGATGATCAGAGATATTGGACGGTATGAGCCTCTGTCCTCAGGTGGTTTTCCCTTCTTTGGGAATACAACTATATTAGTCACACTCCAGGATTCGGGGGCATCCCCCGTTAGAGATGTAAATTATTAGTTCTATAAAAACGGGTGCTAGGGTGTCCCTGAAGGTTTTATAAAACTCGAGTGGGATAGTATCCTCACCGCCCGCCTTGACAGGGGGCAGAGACACAATTGCGACCTCCACCTCAGTTAACTCTATATCTCTTTGCAATAATACTGCCTCTGCAGCATTAAGCCATGGTAGGTAGTTCTCTTATAAGTATTCTAAGAGAGTATGATTTTTATAAGAGAGTGACTTACTATACAGTTTGGCATAGAATAATCTAAAGTATTCAACTATGTTCTGTGATCTGGAATAAACCGAACCACCCTCTCCTTTAAAAACTTATTTAATAGTAGATCTAGCCTTTTATCGGAGATCTGCATAGCCAAAAGCCGGCCAACCCTTTCCCCATATTCATACTGCAGTGTTTTGTACTTATGGTAGTTTGTGGCTACATTCTCCGTTAGCTTTCTATTTACCTTAGACCATGCTTCTAAGAGCCGTAAGAATATTGGCTGCTCCGCAGGATCCCATATTGTAATTGCTTTTGCGCGTTGCCGTTCCAGATCTAAGTAATCAAGACAACCCTGTTCTGCATCTTGTGCGCCGATTCTGAGCCAAGATGAACTGTAGAGTAGCCCCCCCCAATGAAAGCTTTCATACAGTCCCATACCAACAAGATTGGGGCAGTGCCCATGTTATTTCTTAAATATTCCCCCAATACTACTCTAATATGCATGTTGTATTCTGGGTTGCTAAGAAGGTGTCGGGGAAATGAGAAAGTGCGATAAGCTTCTCTCACCCCCAACAGCTTCTGTAGTGTTAACATCACTGCGTTATGGTCGGATGTGATTTTAGGGCAAACCTCTATATGTGCGTTTTCCAGTAGTGACCTCTTGGTGAAAATCATATCAATGCGCGAGTACTGCTTACTTGGGGGTGAGTAAAACGTATACCCTGGTAGCGTTGGATACAGTAACCTCCATGCATCATATAACTGACGAATATGCAATTATTCAAATATAGCTGCTCAGGTCCTGACCATTCTAGCCCTCGTTTTACTATTAGTAGTATCAATTTCATTATCCATAATACAGTTGAAATCCCCCATAACTATCAGATCCCCTTCCCACACCAATAGCTCAGAACTTAGATGATCGAAGATGTCGGGGGTATCAGAGTTAGATCCATACACCACGCAGATTGTAATTTTATGCCCTAAAGACAACAACTGAGCTATCACCCATCTCCCTTTAGAATAGACTAGTGTGCGCAGAACAGTAGCTGCTAAGTTTCTAGATTTCAATATAGCAACGCCCCGTATGGAAACTGTCTGTGAGGTACGTTAGAACATCAAACCCCAATTGCTTCATCATGGTTCTATCTGTATATGCTAAATGAGTCTCCGTTAGGCCCAAAATTTGTGGCCTACATACCCAAAGTTCCTCACAGATTAATTGCCGCTTTCTAGCCTGATTCAACCCCTCAACGTTCCAACACATAAATTTCAAGTCAGACATTGCAAGAACTAAATTCAACCATCTCCTCCCTAATTCTCTCCTCACACCAAGTTCCATCTAAGTGTAAACTTCCAACTATTAAATGGCTATTTAATCCCCTCCCTACCCCACTGACCCCGCTAACCCCCCCTGCCCCAATCCTCCGACAATGTGACGGAGAACTGCTGCTCAGTAATTCCAACCCACCCTGTAACTGCATAAAGGAATCATCCCCTTCCCCTGCTGTCGCTGACAGACAGCTTAAAGAGAGCAACCTCCCCAGTCCCCCACCCCACTGCCCCTACCCCCGCCCTCCCCCAAGCCCCCCCTCAAAGAGGAAAAAATAATTTTTTTAATCCCGACAGACCTCTATGCCCCCCTTGCATATTTGCCCCTCACTATTATGCCCACTAAGTAGAATCAGACTGCCATCTGAGGAGAGCTTGCTTAGTATCAGTCTCTGTATAAAAGAAATGCGACCGTCCGTCTTTGTAAATCTTGGGTCGGGCTGGCTCCTGCAGGAAGACTTGTGAACAAACTGTCTTGAAGGGATCGATTGACTGACGAAGCATCCACCGCCTGTCCATTGTGGATTTACAGAGATCAGACCTAATAGATATAAAAATCATATCTATTTTAACAGGAGTGGAAAGACGGGCTTTAATATAGATTGCTTGTCGGAGCAAGAAGTTACCTAGAAATACGAGTATTGGGCGAGGATGAGACTTAACTTGGTTCCCTTGTGACATAGAGGAGGGTAGTCGATGTGCCTGCTGGACCTGCGAGTCCATGTTCCAGTCAGCCAAATCTGGAAAATGCCTGCTGGAATAGGCTGACGATATAGCCCCGGGGGTCCGAGCCTTCCCTTCCTTCTGTTATGCCAAAGATAGTCAAGTTATTTTGACGTTGTCGATTTTCAAGGTCCTCAGCTTTTGCCTATAGAAACACCACCTGGGTCTCTTGAGTTTTGACAAATCTTGCGGTGGAGGTATTGACTTCTTCGACTGCTGTAACCCGCACTTGCAGGTCCGAGACTTCCGAGGACAGTGAGGCAACCTTAGTAGTAACATCCGCCTGTGCCTGCTTAATTTCCTGACTGTCAGTTTTAGCTTGAAAATAGTACTTTTGTGCCTCGGCTCTTTGAGTAATTAATGCTTGTAAAATTTGAGATAAAGAGGGCTCGTCACAGTCGGCCGGTCTAACGCCACAGGCGGGTAGTCCTTTTGCAATTTCAGATTGCTCCGTTGATGTGGAGTGTGGGAGTTAGGGACCCGAGCAGGTGGGGGCCCCATCCAGCGTCCTGTCAGAGCTATCCAATTGGGCCGGAAAAGAAGCAGCAGAGTTACGACAAGAATATGAGATTTTGACATGGCCCCCAACCTCGGGTGCCGAGATGTCCTTGTTGCCAGAGTTAGACAGTCGAGAAATAATAGCTTTGACCTCTGCTTTGGAAGCCACCCATTTATGCAGGGGACTAGCGCCATGACCAGCCTTTATGCCACTCAAAGCAGGGTCCTTGTGTCGCTCCCCCATGGCAGTGAAAGGAGGTTATATACCTCCTCGTCCCTTCCCACCTTTGGCCCCTCGGGCACCCTTGGATCCTTTCCCTCTTGAAGATTTAACTCCCACCAGGGTACTGCCCATTGTAGTATTAGACTCAGGGGCCTCCTCTGAATCAGTTGGTTCCACGTACTGGACCTGGGGCTCCGATTGGGTACTAGCCAACACTTTTGATGGAAAATAAGTAGCTTCAGATGCCACAGATAGCGCCCTTAGTGACTCAAACCCGAGTTCAATGGTTCCTAAGATTGGTGAGTTCTGAGTTTCAGGGCCAGCCAAGGAGTCAGTTTGTGGATTGAGGTCCACAGCATCCGTCGTCACCGCACCCATATTACTTGTGTACAGTTGTGGATGTGTGGGTGATCAAGATAAAGCATTAGATAAAACGGGTACGTTAGTGCTGGCGGGCTCAAGGTTGACACAGGCTGTCTTCTCAGGCTCGTAGAGACCCATATCTTTTTCAATTATGTTCATACTTATGGAAGGAGGGCTAGCCCCCTCATTAACCCCCTGTGCATCAAGAGATAAAGTTGCTTTGCTAATAGAGTGTACCGGAGGACCATCGTTGACACCCCAGCCTTCCTGTACTGCTGCAATGAGTACACTGGCCATCTCTGATCCCGGGATGGAATTCTCTGACCCACACGACTGGAGCAGACAGCCAGCTCTTCCAGAGAGCAACAAACAGAGAATTGGCTTACCTAATTGAGAGCCAATGGGCCGCCTGAAGAGCTGAAGCCGATTCCTTAGTTGCTTCTCCCATCGGTTCTGCCAAATCCCTGCCTGGTGTGAGGACCCCGTGAGCTGCCAGTGCCTGTGCTGCAGTAGATTCTTCAATGCGAACACGTCCCTTCTGGGCGGGCCGTAGTGGAGCCATACTATTTCCTGCAATAATCAAACTTGAGCTGGAGCCCGAAACGCGGTTAGAACGATGAGAGCCAGGAAGGGTATACAGGCCGACCGAGAGCCACCTCGCTGACCTGATCAAATGTATATGGCCACAAGCAACTGTGAAGCAAAGCCGGCACATCCGATCTCAAGGTACCGGTCTGCCTTCTGTATTTGTCTGTTTATTCAATACTTAGTTGCTCGGACAAGCCACTTTCTCTCCTCTCTCAGAAAGTAGTAGATCACATTCAGCCGTTTCCGATGCTTGAAAAAAGGAGGGGGCGGGACGCCGGGGACATAAAGAAACAACGGGAGAGGGCTGCAGGAGGCGCTCTCCTCAGCGGAGTCAATCTGCCATCTTCCCTTCCACCGACCGTCCAAGGTTTTTAATTTAATAGAAGAATTAAAACCAATTTTTTGTCAGTGTTGCAGATTATCCACTACTACAATTATGTTTGTTCATTTTATGGCCCTTATCCATGGTGCCCTTGAATGCCCCCAAATACTTTTTCTACAATGGACTCATTAGAATCTAGATATTTGTAGAATGAATATAAAAATTAGGCTTGCTTTAACTAGATAAAAGTTACCAAAAAAGAAAGATGGTTATTAGATTTTCAGTCAAACGCTTAGCTTATTTGGGTATATGTGGAAAGGGTGTATATTTCTTACGTTTTTGGGCATATCTCAAAAACAGGATAAATTTCCTTAACAACCATTAAAAATGTAATCAGATTTTTAACTCTTAAGTTTTTAAATGCTAATAATTAAGAGCCACCATGTTACAAATGCCATAGCCTTTAATGCAATTGTACTAAGGGTGATTGGACATCCGTTACATTCGTGATGGAGTATCCCATCCACCAAACTCTAACTTAGGTGCTAAGATTTATTTTGGCAAACATGGATGGATAAAGGTTTTAACTGGATCTCTCAGCTATCTCAACTTGAGGAATTTCTTTCTTTCCCCCAGTTACAATCTAATTATAACTTGGATAACTCATTTTATCCTTAGTATAGTAACCTTAAAATTGTCTTACAAGATATTTCTAGAAATTCTAATATTGTTCTTTCTCATTTTCACAATGCAATGAATTTAACTCATAATCGTGCTATAGTGAAGATATCAGCAATTTATAGAAGTCTCAATCCTATTCTTGCAATTAGAACAAACATTAAATTAAACTGGAAATTTGATTTAAAGTTGACGTATGAAATAGTATTTATAAAAAGGTTTTGCTTCTTCTAGATCTGCTAGTAATAAGAAAACTCTATTTATTCCTCAACAGGAGTTTCCTTTCTCCTTTTCTGTTGCATAAATTGAATGCTAATTTACCTGGTGCATGGTGCTCTTTCAAATCTCAGGCAAGTAATTTTATCATTCATTCTTGAAATGTAACCTTGTGAATTCATTTTGGGGCTCCATTTTGAATAAGAATATTAGCATTTTTAATACTATTATTCCTTTTGCTTTTTATAATATTTTATTGGGAGGCCTAATATAGTACTCGCATTTTCTGCCATCTAAAGGAAAACTGATTATTTTGTTGATCTCACTTGGAAAACGAGATCTTATAACAAATAATGTAGTTATTTGGTCTCCTTTATATGTCTACTTTCAAAGAATAATTCAAATATATCTAATAAGTAGGTAAGTCTTTAGGACTTTGAGAAAAATCATGCTTTTTCCACACATTTCTGATAGGTAAAGTACTGGAATTTGCAGGGAGCGACAGAATCCTACCACACAGTGTTCCTATACTTCTCCTGATGAAAATGGTACCAACACGTTGGGTTCTGTAATTGATAGGAAGTTGCATTTGATGCATTCAAAGGGCGGCATTGGTATATACAGATCAGGTTCTCATCCAGAGGCGATCCCAATAACAAATGTTAATTCCTTCTACAGGGTGAGTTTTAGAACCCCTCCTGCCACCATGAGTGCAATTTTGTCTCGACCGGACAGATTAATTAATACTGCCTCCTGTTTCTAGGTATTGAACCCTAGGAATATATATCCAACTGTCTTACACCAGACGTATTCCTGTCCACAGGATCTGCTTGAGAACCATAAACCAGGTCTCCTTCCTAAGTCCCTGCGGATCAAACAATGATAAGTCATTCTACATGGTGAGTTATAATTACTCCCCTGTCACCAAGTGTGTAATTGCAATCAGACGGACGAGCTCACTATAATCGCCTCTATCCCTCCGTTTCTAGGTACTGAACCCATTGCATATATATTTCACCATGATTCTTTGGAAGAAAGGGTGTTGACTATTGGTGATTTGAAAGACTTATGCCATAAGTGATTTGGCGCTTACTACAGGGGCTTAAGTGCCCTTAGGTAAGCACTTCTTTTACATATAATCCTTTAAGTAGCCCTCACATACTTTTCATATACCACACTAATGTTAATTAATACTTTACAGTCCCCAGGAATTCTCCGTCCTGAAGAGACCCCCATACCCACAGTGGGGTCGAAATGACGTTGGCAATCATTAAGGATAGTCTTGAAAGCACTAGAAAAGACTCTGGTCCTTGATCTGAAACAGTGAATCAGAATCACAAAATACATCCTTCTTACTCCAATAACCTGTTTTTTTAACTAAATACAGTCACTTAATGTTTTATTACAAGTTGGTTATGGTCACTTCACTGGGGTCACAAATTTCACTTATTTTCAATTCTTTAATTATTGCTTATGCATTATAAATATACTTTGTGGTGTGTGAGTAAGTGTTTTTATAAAGATCTCTGTAATTATAAATAAATATATTACTCATTCGGCTAAACTGGGTATTAATTAATATACTTCTCGGGCTACTTCCATAAAATTTATTAGGTAAATACTGCAAATGTTGAATTAATTTAGACATTTAGATTATATTGCTCCTTTTTAATGGCTCATGATTGAATCGTAGCAAAAAGTAGACACTTGCAACAATGATAAACATTTTCTTAAAATGAGTTCTTTGTGAACAATTGTTCCTAGCTAAATATAAAAACAACACATCACATTACCACCACAAAAACATTTAACACAGCATTCCTGTCACACATTAGCACCTCCACAAATTAGATTTCATAATACAGAGCAGTGGCGTAACGCAAAATGATGGAACCCCCCTGCAGAATGTGATGAGGGACCCCAAGTATCCCATATTTCACAAATATTAATTGGGCTTGGGCTGAATGGGGCCCCGTTCAATGGTTTGGGGCCCATGGAGGGTTGGAGCCCCCATAAGTCGCAGGGACTCAGGGACCTGCAATATGCCCTTGATACAGTAGCAAAATGTGTTTGCAACAAGCACTACCTTGCCTACCACCAAGGACATGTAGTAGAGCTATTCAAAAATGTTTGGGATCTGGCCCATAGCCTTAAGTACAGCAGTAACATTCAGTTCTTTTGTGAGTGAAGGTCTTTACACAATCTTAAACTAACACTTAATTGCATATCGCATATGTTGTTTGAGGAACGTCTGTATTAATTTGAAGTGTTCTGTTTTTATTTAAAATCCCAAAAGATTTTTGAACTAGGTTTGGAAATTAAAACAAAAACCCTAGTGAAAGTGCAACAAAAGTATAATCCTTTGATTGCATCACAAGACATCACTTTTGCCTATTTTTGTGTCTACAGCCAAATATGTGACACTTAAAGTGACACAAACTGTGTGTAATATAATTTATAAAATAACATCTTGCATTTCACGGTGCTTTTTCTGTCGCAAACTTCTACCTTGTTGCTCTATAAATATACAAGCCAATTTTTCTCCACTGTGACAACCAGGACTCAATTCTGTTTCTCTCTAGTTGCACACACAGACATCTGCAGTGATTGCATTAACCCACTGAGGTTTCATAATGAAAAGGGTACATTTTTCAAAGATTACTTTGACTTCCATTTATTTTTAATTTTCGAGGTGTGTGTGTGTTATTTTATATGCAATTACGTGAAGGTGAAGTACAAACAAAATACTTACAAAATGTTTTTAGCCATGTCTTTGACCCAACCCCACACTCTGACAATGCACCCATTGTACACAGGATGAGTTCAGTGTTCTGCTGGACTCACCTTTCACAACCAGAAATGCCTCTTCAGTGACATCTATGCTGAGCCAGAGAATGTATTTGGGCCAGGTTAGGGGCCACCAGGCAGCAGAGTATATATTATCAGCTGAGGTGCCAGCAAGTGAAGAATGCCGCCTGCTTTTGTTTATTTGTATGATTTAGCATATGGGTGACACATTTATTTTATCACGGTGACGCGGACACCACCACTAAAATGCGTTAGTATAACCCCTGATGCTTGGTATTTGGCAAGGCTGTTGCTTAACCCAAAGCATACACTTCTATTTTATGGGTAAATTGCATCTGCTGTTTACATCTATTCGTGCATTTGTAAAACCCTGGCTTTCATTAGTCCTTGAGATAAATCATTCTTAATATGAGTATAAAAAAGCTAATCAGTTACAGCTAGGAAATAAATATTCCGTGTTAAATTGCACATGACTTAAAGGAAACACACTTTTTGTTTATCCTGGAATACTGCTATTCAATTAATGCAGCTTAAATACGCTGCAATGCGCAATGATGTAAAATAAAGAGAAAGAAACATGGTTCAAAAGGGGAACTGTTTGTATGAATAAGTTCCTATCATTTGTATTCATATAAAAAGAGAAACAATATTTCACGCAAGATCGCAACTGCAAGTCCCATGCACTGTACAACATATACACATGTGATGTTGAGCACCATAGAAGACCTTTCAATAATGTTACACACTGTAGAAAAGTCCACTTTAGAAGTTGTGTTACATAGGCAGCGAGTAGCATAAAGAAGTCACACTCTTATTATAGATGTGTGAGTGTACTTTTCTTACACACATGCTCCGATTCACATGGGGCCGTCATGCTGAACATGGCAAGGGCTTGCAAGGTAAGTTCCGGGCAGAATGACCTCCTTCCATGTTAGAGCAGTGGGTGTGGGATGGCCACTTTAGTATACATTGGCACCCATGACCAACGCGTGGAGGGACAGTGAGCTTCTGACATCAAGGGAAGAGTCACACATTTCATTTCCTCCCTTTAGGTAGGGACAGAAGTGAAATGGTGTACACCAGCTCTTGGGCCCCTGACCCACCAGCTCTTACCTCATACAATATCTGCTTAAAGGACATGGCTTGGCAGTTCGGGCTGGACTGTTCCCATGAGGCACAGGGTCAGACTGATTTGCATATGGCCATGTCTGAACTGGGGTGGTGGAGTGAGCTAAAGAATGATGATGGATTAAACCCAGATCAGTTGACTGGGGGTGAGTGTTTGATTGGCTCAAACGTTCCGTCCATCATCCCCTTTTGTATCGCTTTGGTCGCCCTAAGTTGGCGGGGGTATGCCCAGACGTGGGTCCCTTGCTCACTTTGCCACTGGATTCAAGCAAGCCTGGCTGATGACGGCTGAAATGCCAGAAACCGGTCCTAGGATGCTTGTTTCCGGTCCAGGGAAGACATGGCTTGGCAGTTCGGGCTGGACTGTTCCCATGAGGCACAGGGTCAGACTGATTTGCATATGGCCATGTCTGAACTGGGGTGGTGGAGTGAGCTAAAGAATGATGATGGATTAAACCCAGATCAGTTGACTGGGGGTGAGTGTTTGATTGGCTCAAACGTTCCGTCCATCATCCCTTTTGTATCGCTTTGGTCGCCCTAAGTTGGCGGGGGTATACCCAGACGTGGGTCCCTTGCTCACTTTGCCACTGGATTCAAGCAAGCCTGGCTGATGACGGCTGAAATGCCAGAAACCGGTCCTAGGATGCTTGTTTCCGGTCCAGGGAAGACATGGCTTGGCAGTTCGGGCTGGACTGTTCCCATGAGGCACAGGGTCAGACTGATTTGCATATGGCCATGTCTGAACTGGGGTGGTGGAGTGAGCTAAAGAATGATGATGGATTAAACCCAGATCAGTTGACTGGGGGTGAGTGTTTGATTGGCTCAAACGCTCCGTCCATCATCCCCTTTTGTATCGCTTTGGTCGCCCTAAGTTGGCGGGGGTATGCCCAGACGTGGGTCCCTTGCTCACTTTGCCACTGGATTCAAGCAAGCCTGGCTGATGACGGCTGAAATGCCAGAAACCGGTCCTAGGATGCTTGTTTCCGGTCCAGGGAAGACATGGCTTGGCAGTTCGGGCTGGACTGTTCCCATGAGGCACAGGGTCAGACTGATTTGCATATGGCCATGTCTGAACTGGGGTGGTGGAGTGAGCTAAAGAATGATGATGGATTAAACCCAGATCAGTTGACTGGGGTGAGTGTTTGATTGGCTCAAACGCTCCGTCCATCATCCCCTTTGTATCGCTTTGGTCGCCCTAAGTTGGCGGGGGTATGCCCAGACGTCGGTCCCTTGCTCACTTTGCCACTGGATTCAAGCAAGCCTGGCTGATGACGGCTGAAATGCCAGAAACCGGTCCTAGGATGCTTGTTTCCGGTCCAGGGAAGACATGGCTTGGCAGTTCGGGCTGGACTGTTCCCATGAGGCACAGGGTCAGACTGATTTGCATATGGCCATGTCTGAACTGGGGTGGTGGAGTGAGCTAAAGAATGATGATGGATTAAACCCAGATCAGTTGACTGGGGGTGAGTGTTTGATTGGCTCAAACGCTCCGTCCATCATCCCCTTTTGTATCGCTTTGGTCGCCCTAGGTTGGCGGGGGTATGCCCAGACGTGGGTCCCTTGCTCACTTTGCCACTGGATTCAAGCAAGCCTGGCTGATGATGGCTGAAATGCCAGAAACCGGTCCTAGGATGCTTGTTTCCGGTCCAGGGAAGACATTGCTTGGCAGTTCGGGCTGGACTGTTCCCATGAGGCACAGGGTCAGACTGATTTGCATATGGCCATGTCTGAACTGGGGTGGTGGAGTGAGCTAAAGTATGATGATGGATTAAACCCAGATCAGTTGACTGGGGGTGAGTGTTTGATTGGCTCAAACGCTCCGTCCATCATCCCCTTTGTATCGCTTGGTCGCCCTAAGTTGGCGGGGGTATGCCCAGACGTGGGTCCCTTGCTCACTTTGCCACTGGATTCAAGCAAGCCTGGCTGATGACGGCTGAAATGCCAGAAACCGGTCCTAGGATGCTTGTTTCCGGTCCAGGGAAGACATGGCTTGGCAGTTCGGGCTGGACTGTTCCCATGAGGCACAGGGTCAGACTGATTTGCATATGGCCATGTCTGAACTGGGGTGGTGGAGTGAGCTAAAGAATGATGATGGATTAAACCCAGATCAGTTGACTGGGGGTGAGTGTTTGATTGGCTCAAACGTTCCGTCCATCATCCCCTTTTGTATCGCTTTGGTCGCCCTAAGTTGGTGGGGGTATGCCCAGACGTGGGTCCCTTGCTCACTTTGCCACTGGATTCAAGCAAGCCTGGCTGATGACGGCTGAAATGCCAGAAACCGGTCCTAGGATGCTTGTTTCCGGTCCAGGGAAGACATGGCTTGGCAGTTCGGGCTGGACTGTTCCCATGAGGCACAGGGTCAGACTGATTTGCATATGGCCATGTCTGAACTGGGGTGGTGGAGTGAGCTAAAGAATGATGATGGATTAAACCCAGATCAGTTGACTGGGGGTGAGTGTTTGATTGGCTCAAACGTTCCGTCCATCATCCCCTTTTGTATCGCTTGGTCGCCCTAAGTTGGCGGGGTATGCCCAGACGCCGGTCCCTTGCTCACTTTGCCACTGGATTCAAGCAAGCCTGGCTGATGACGGCTGAAATGCCAGAAACCGGTCCTAGGATGCTTGTTTCCGGTCCAGGGAAGACATGGCTTGGCAGTTCGGGCTGGACTGTTCCCATGAGACACAGGGTCAGACTGATTTGCATATGGCCATGTCTGAACTGGGGGTGGTGGAGTGAGCTAAAGAATGATGATGGATTAAACCCAGATCAGTTGACTGGGGGTGAGTGTTTGATTGGCTCAAACGCTCCGTCCATCATCTCCTTTTGTATCGCTTTGGTCGCCCTAAGTTGGCGGGGGTATGCCCAGACGTGGGTCCCTTGCTCACTTTGCCACTGGATTCAAGCAAGCCTGGCTGATGACGGCTGAAATGCCAGAAACCGGTCCTAGGATGCTTGTTTCCGGTCCAGGGAAGACATGGCTTGGCAGTTCGGGCTGGACTGTTCCCATGAGGCACAGGGTCAGACTGATTTGCATATGGCCATGTCTGAACTGGGGTGGTGGAGTGAGCTAAAGAATGATGATGGATTAAACCCAGATCAGTTGACTGGGGGTGAGTGTTTGATTGGCTCAAACGTTCCGTCCATCATCCCCTTTTGTATCGCTTTGGTTGCCCTAAGTTGGCGGGGTATGCCCAGACGTGGGTCCCTTGCTCACTTTGCCACTGGATTCAAGCAAGCCTGGCTGATGACGGCTGAAATGCCAGAAACCGGTCCTAGGATGCTTGTTTCCGGTCCAGGGAAGACATGGCTTGGCAGTTCGGGCTGGACTGTTCCCATGAGGCACAGGGTCAGACTGATTTGCATATGGCCATGTCTGAACTGGGGTGGTGGAGTGAGCTAAAGAATGATGATGGATTAAACCCAGATCAGTTGACTGGGGGTGAGTGTTTGATTGGCTCAAACGTTCCGTCCATCATCCCCTTTGTATCGCTTAAAGGACTATTGCAGCCACTGCAAGGATCAAGTGAGTAAGGCTGCAAATGCAAAAAGGAATTATTATCTTAATTGGGAGTTTCAAAGGTTTGTTCAGATCATAGCATTGTCATGTGAAAATAGTTTATTTTTCAAAGTGTTTTATATAAAAGACCCAAAGGTATTGGAGTGCTTTACATGAGATCTAGATAAATCACACAAGGTCACATTCATTTTTTTTTTATCGAACAGAAGATTAAGTGATTTGCCCAGAATCACAGGATGCTGAGCCAATGCCGAGACTCAAATCAGGTTCCCCAATTCTAAAGTAGGCAGCTCTGGCTGTAGCCCCAAATCCTCACCTAACACCACATCCTCGCCCCATTGTGTGGCTGATAGTGCTTTTACTAACGGGGATTCCATTGGTAGAGAAAATAACCTGACTTGGGGACAGGAATAGAAGTGCTCAAGGCTGACATGATCTAGGCTTCAGATTCAACGTTTTGCCACAGCTTGGTGGGCTAAAATGTCACAACGTGGTCACTCTCAATCATGCCACCGCTCAATATTGATGGGAGATTCCTCAATGTCTTTAAATCCAGAAATAACATTAGGTCACCTTCTGGCACATATTTAAAGGCTCGCTTACAGCTTCACTTCCAGTGTGGTCAGTTTTTCATTGTAGCAATGTTTTGGACTCTTTCCTGCAGTACTAATCTCTTAACTGTAAAACTCTTATCAGGCAGTCTGTTCAGAGGCAGAGTTCAGACTGTTCACTGTCAGAGTTTTAGAAATGCAGTCGAATTCTCTACCATCCTCTACAGCAATAACGAAAAAGATGAAGAAGGAAGATGAGGGGGTGTGAGGGCTCCAGGATGTAATCCACACAACAAAGATGGGCCAGCTGAAAGCTAACACCCTATCAGCAACTAAATAATGACAATTCAGTCTTCAAGCTGTGTACATCATATCACATACATAGCAGCTCACATGGAATCAATCATAAGGTGGTCTGGGTTTGCAAAGAAGCCAACATTAATATGAGAAATAATTATTTTTTCATACTTGCTCTGCTAAAACTGTTTGGAAAAAACAGCTAAATTGCTTTACTAATGTAACTTTACAACATAATAATATTGTTATGTATGGCTCTTATAGAGAGTATCTTTCATTTATTTCACTTTCGAAACCTCATAACTCACTGTTGTGACGTAGCAACAGCTTATGACATAACTCGTTACCCACTGTTGCTACTTCATAAAGGCCTTCCATGCCAGGCTGACAGGGCTCTCTGAGAACTTGTCAGTGCAGCTCTGCTTGTCAGCTTTAAATGAAAGCAGAACTTACAGTTGCAGATGGGAGAAGGAAGGCAGGGAAAGTGGTGGGGGTTCGTCAATGATGGCTGGTAAGACTTTGGGACATGGATGCATAACAGAAGACATTTTATGTATGGCTCCACCACTAATCCTCTGCCAGTGTGTAGTAGTTGAAGGAAGGGCAGATGATTCTCGGGCCCATGCATAACATAAAATTATAAATGGATAAAAAGTGGATTACGGGGATGTTTTACACCTTAGGGTTTTAAGTGACACGATAGACAACTCGAGCTTCGCTCTCATTGCCTATTTGATGTCACTCAGATCCCGTCGGTGAAAAACATCCCCATAATTCAGTGTTAAGCATCCATATTTCTATTTGTCCTAGTTAAGATTTGGAAATAACTGTAATTGAATGGATAATCATCAAAATTGTGCAATATTTATCACTCTAGGTTGCTGGGTCGTAATCTATTGCTACTCCAGAGTGAATGTGAATATAAATGCATTCTCTCTCTTGGTATATTAATTGCACTCCATTATGGCCGATTCATCTCTCAATCTATCTATAATATAATAATGTTTGCTAACAAGTGAATACTCGAAAATACATGTCAAACTGAAGAACTTTGGGTCTGATGAACAAAGAACCATTTGTAAATCAGGATCTACAGTTTACACGCCAACTGATTTGCCAATGGGTTTGCGACAAAATGTTATCAAATAATAGGTCGTATCACAAATTGAAAATTCACAGCTGGTCACAAATCAACTTGCCTAATAGATATTAATTAGGCTGGTTGCAATTTGTGAGAACAAGAGAAAGGCTCCAAATGCAGGGATGGAGGCTTACAAAGGAAAACAGGCCACCATCCTTGCATTTACTTTCTCAAACAGGAACTTATTTTTTCAAGCAAGCCATGTTGACTAAAGAGACAGGTGCTGTGTTTTGTGTTTTTTCAATCCTCTCTGCTAACACATTGTGCGCAGGTGGCTCAACACAATTCCCTAACAGCAAACTTTCCAATGGGGGACAGCTTCCCCTTTGTGAAGCAAATACCATGCTGTTTGGGGTGGTGTTGGTATCTGATCGCTGGGTTGTGACCCTAATTGCAGTTGCAAAGCACTGATACATTCTATTGCAACTCTCAAAAAGGAAGGGGTCCCCTCATTCTTGCCTCTACCGATTTACAATTTGCATTGGGTCGTAAAACTCGCTTTCTGAATCATGGAGGCTTTTCTAACTCATAAAAGGGTCATTTTTCATTTTAGAGCACACTTTTGCAGTCTCAAAGGCTGTGCTTAAGTGAACTGCAGGGTTCCTGACCACAAAATTGTTGTGCACATAAGACACTTCGGGCCTGATTTCAATTTTGACAAATGGCCAGTCATTCCCCCAATCAAAGCTATAAATGACAACAAAGCAGACGATAATTTATAATGCATTGGCAGGAACCACCATCATGGCAGTTCCTGTCAATGCATATCGCTGTTTGGTGCAGGGCTGCATCAGCATAATATAACCTTGCACCAAACCGTTTCCTTTTATTTATTTTCAAAAAGAAAATCCTGAAATGGGATTTTCTTTTTGAAAATAAAAAAGTAATGATCCCCTCGCCACAGGAGTCATCTCCCATGGTGGGGGGAGCATTATTTGCTTTTTACTGTCCCTCACCAACAGGGTTTCCCTGGGTGTAACTGACAGTAAAAAACAGCTAAATGTCTACCCATCCTGATTGAGTGGGCAGACATGTACTCATTTCTCCAATGGCCTGTACTCCCTCAAGACATCAGAGAGGTATGCTGCTGCCCACTAGTAGCATTTAATTTACAGGCCCTGGGTATAGGTAGTACCATTTACAACTTACTTACAAGTAAATGAAATATGCAAATTAGGTGTAGTCCAAATTTACCAAGTTTGAAGGAGAGAGCACAAGCACTTTAGCACCGACTAGCAGGGATGAAGTGCACAGAGTCCTAATGCCAACAAAAAGTTTGGGAAATACCATGCCAAGGATGTCAAAACTAACACTTACTCTTAGAGCTTTCAGCCAGCTCTGTTCATCCATTTGTCTGTTAGTGTGTCATTCACATTCTTATCAAACACCAAAAAGGTGATGGTAGGAATGCTTGCAAATAGTATAAACCACAGGCAATCACTAGGGATAGTGTTTCAACCAATACTTTTCACTCCATGGACCCTGTATTTAATATGTAGAACAATAAGTGCCAGATTTCAAAGATCTGCTAAAAGCATGTCACCTGTGCTACTTGAATTGTGACAATCTGTTAGAAATGGGGTTTCTGGTTGGCTAGGGTATGCACCTATGCCAGGCAGAATCCACCATTCTAGTCTAGGTAAGGAAGTTACCCACCCAAGATATCCCCTGCTCACCCCCTTGGTAGTTTGGCACAAGCAGTCAGGCTTATCCCAGAGGCAATGTGTAAAGCGTTTACGCAACGCACATACAGACAAGTGACACAACAAATACAACACAAAAGGAACTCCACACAGTAGACCATAAAATAATATTTCTCATATATTGTATAAAACACATAGACCACAATCACATAAATCACAAATCACTTTGCCAACTAGGCAAGTGACATTACATCACAGTTAGTGCAATAAAGTAAATACTTATATGTTGCACACGTCATAAAAACACAATACACCATCACTGTACATATTATGCAGGCCCTGAAATGAAACTCGTTACCCTCTCATGGCAAGGCATAATACGACACATATCATAACATCAGGCAAGAATATGAAACAGTGAGATCAAACAGAAATCAGGGCTTCTGGACATACTATGCAAGTCCTGGCAATGTGAGGAAACACAACCTACATCACAACATCAGGAGCACAAATATGGAGCAGTTAGATTAGGCAGAGAAAACATGTATCACCATACATCACTAGAATAGAAATCACCGACTCAAATATAGGGCGCCAATACACTTGCGCTTCCATCCGGTGTTATATGCTAATTCCTGTATCCTGCATGTAGGCTACCGGGCCACCTGCCCACCTACAACAGTGAATATGGAAATTCCTTGGAGTTTTACAAGGAAGCAGGGGCCTCCATCGAGGGCTCTCCCCGTAAGGCCCACAAAAGAACAAGTGCCCCCAAGAAGGTATATCACAAGAGGAGGAGGGCACACACACTTCCCATGTCAGCGGGGAGACTTCACTCACCCCCGCATGGGAAATCACCCGAGACAGCTGCCAAAACCAATGCAGCGATAATTGGTGACTTCTCAGGCAGGGACAACAAATACGGCACGTCACCCACCAGCCAGCCTCGAGGTGTACAGGCTCCTTCAAGGCTGCAGTGCTGGATGGAACTTTCTTATGGTGCAGCATGGAGTGAAATCTCCGTTGTACTTTGCCTGCTCTCTGTTGGAGTTTCCTATGGTGGCTGGGCCTCGCCCACTGGTGAGGCTGGTTTCGGGAGCTTCTCTGGTGCCAGGAAATGCGCCGGGCAGAACAGCATAGGCTTGGTGCAGCAAAGCTGGCAAGATCGTTAGTGGTGCACCCAAGCAGAACACCATGCTCCTGCAGAGCAGAGTGCCTGCCCTGATGAACCATGCAGGGAACGCACACCACGCCCCACTGGGAATCATGTGCAGCTGCCCATGCTCTGGTACATGATTTCCTCAAACAATGCCTCACACATTTCCGATCCGATTGCAGCGGGGCAGGAACACAGTGCCTTGCCCACGCTGACTAAAAAGAGGAGTGCTTGTCACGCGCTAGTTTAGAGAGATCCTTCATGAACGGGGGCGCACTCTCCACACGCTGCACTTTTTTTGTAAAGTGGGGGAGAAGCACTCCATATGCATGTGTCACAAATGAAGCGCTCAGCACTCGCTGTGGGGTAGGAGGTTACCAACACACGCTGGTCATAAAAGTAAGGCAGGAATAGAGAGGGAGACACCCAGGCCCTGGAGCACAACTCGGGAGCACTCAGGGGGCAGTAGGCATGCAAGCCAGTACACACAGTCACTTGCAGAGTGGCAGTCCCTTCAGCCACCTAGCAAGCAGCAGAATAGCACAACAAAGCACAACAAAGCACGTAGTCCTCCTCCTAGCAGCACAGCATTCCTCTGGTGCAGTCTGTAGAGCTAGCAGCGTTTTCTTACAAGTCCCAAAAGTGTCTAAAATCATGGGGTCACAGCCCCTGTCTTTGTTCTGGAGTTAACTTCAAACAACTTTAGAAGCGCACAACACCCCCATTCAATACCCAGCCCTGGCTCCAGACACACTGCAGGGGGTGAAAGGCAGGCACAGCCCTATTCAGGCAAAGGTGACAACTCCTACCACCACTCTAGCCCAGGAAGACTCATCAGAATATGCAGGGCACACCTCAGCTCCCTCTGTGACATGCATAAAACAGGCCCCTGTCAGTCTATACCAGATGTTGATTGGAGCCAGGCTGCAAAGCACAAAGAGTCATAAGCACACAGAAAGGCCCACTTCTAAAAGTGTCATTTCTACAATAGTAATATAAAATCCGCTTTCACCAATAAGCAGGATTTATCACCACTATTCCAAACATGCAACGCTACTCCTATCAGATCAGAAATTACCACTGAACACACATATCAGGGAATTCCCAATGCAAACCTATGAGAGAAGCAGCCTCCCAGCAGTGAGAAACCAAATAAGCTGTTTGCCACTACCAGGACATGCCACACAATAAGGGCATATGCCCTACCTTTTACCTTCACTGCGCCCTGCCCATAGGGCAACCTAGGGCATACCTAAGGGGTGACATATATGTAGTAAAAGGGGAGTATAAGATTTGGCAAGCACTTTATATGCCAAGTCACTGTGGCAATAAACTGTGCACGCAGAGGCAGAGGCCTGAGACAGGTTTGAAAGGGTACTTCTGTGGGTGGTGCAAGCAGTGCTGCAGGCCCACCAGTAACAATTAATCTACAGGCCCTGGGTATATAGGATACCACTGTACAAGGGACTTACAGGTAAATTAAATATGCCACACAGGTGTAGAATAATATAACCAAGTTTACAGGAGAAAGCACATGCACTTTAGCACTGATCCGCTGTGGTAAAGTACTCAGAGTCATAAAACCAACACAAACAGGTCAGGAAAAACACAGGAGGAAGGCAAACCTTTGGGGATAACCCTACAAAAAGGGCCAGGTCCAACACATGCTGGATGCCAAGGCTGTGTAGTTGTGATTCTACCTCATGCCTCTTCATTTGCCACCAAACCCCCTGCCCCTTCAACTCACTCTTGCAGGATCTTTTCATCTTTGCTTTCTCCTATTGTTACTGGTTTTTTTTCCTCTTTCTTTCTTCCTTTATTCCTTCCTTCCTTCCTTCCTTCCTTTCTTTCTTTCTTCCTCTTTTCTTCTTTCTTTCTTTCCTTCTTTCTTTTTTTCCTCACATTCACCCTTTTTGGGCTGAAGTATGATGGGGAAAAACAAGTGTCAGTCCTCAAAAGTGACTGTCCCACCTGCAACCTTCGGCTCAAATTAAGCACTGACTGCAGTACACTAGCTGGATGGATGCCTGCCTTATGAAGATGAGTACAGACCATGCTCCTCATGGGTGCAGTCCACCCTGAAGTTGCAGGCTACGCCCAATCCAGAAGAGACCAGAAACATCCCCAGACCAACTTCGGCCTTGCTAAGCCTCATCAATAAGGTATAGCTTGGATCCTGTGGCACAGGAAGCAAGGGACGCACATCTGGCATACTCCTGCCCACTTAAGGCATACATAGGCTGAAACTGGTCTGGGATTGCCTCTGATTATTTCTGGAGGGGGCCTTGCCTGGCAGTTCAAGATTTACTTATCTTATGAAGCAGGGTCAGTACTGAGTTGCATAAACTGCGCCTTTGTCTAGAGTTGCATGATGGGTAAAAAACAGTGGACTAGAATGCAGCCCTGAGCAATCATCAGTGGCTGAGATTAATTCAAGCATTACACCCATCCCATTATTTTTTGGTGCAGTTGATGCCCTAAGTTCAATGAGTATTCCCAGATGTGAGTCCCACTCTCATTGTGCTATAGCATGCAATTAACATTCAACTAATGAGACCCAAATAGGCTGAAATTTGTCTGGGTTTGCTTGTGGTCCCTTCTGGTGAGGGCCTTTTCTGGCGGTTCATGGTGGACTGTTTTCATGAGGAACAGAATCAGAGCTGATTTGCATAAAGCAGGCCTTTGTCTAGAGCAGCATGGTGGGTGAAAAACAATGGACTGGAATGCAGCCCAAGTAATCAACGGTGACTGAGATTTATTCAAGCATTCCATCCGTCACCTTATTTTTTATTCAAATTTTTGTTTCATCTGACAGCATAAAGCATGGGTATGAGTCAGCCTACTCCAGCCACCGGTAAACCTCCATATGAGCTAAAGCATTCTGCTATAGCACAATGTGCATTTACACAAAAAATGTGTCTCCTTGCACAGTTTTACAAAATCATTCACAAACATTAGCAAAGCTAAAAAGAAGCATTCAATACCACCCCAATTGGGTTTGTTGATGCCTATTTAAATAGTTGTTTCCTGCTCCAGCTTGAGATAAAATTTACAATGACGATGATATTACTTAGCTGTTTGATTCACAAAGCTTTTTGTCTGAGAGTTCTTCTGAACATGTATGTATAAGACACAATAGCTCACAGGAAATTCTGTTGGGGCTTTGGATTCTGCAGATCACCACCATTTGCATATCTTGTAAATTGCTTAAAATTGGACAAATTAGGCTAAAATTGTACTGTAATAATGACTCCCAGTTTATGAGCTAATGTTGGAGTCGAAAAGTAGTGGCATCAGTGTTTTGTTGCAACAATGAAAAATGTGCTTGCATAGAGGAGCCGGGCTCACTTAGGGTCCAATTCACAAAAGTATTTTTGTAAATTATTTCTTACTACTGTCTCAGGTGTTAATTACACCTGAGTATTCAGGAGTAAGACATTGATACTCATGAAAAAGGCTTTGTGAATCAGGTATCTAAGTAAGTATGTCTCACTCCTGGAAATTCATGGGTAAGTCTGGAGTAAGACACAACTGGTTACAGGAAATGCTGAGCGACATAGCCCAGGGGTGTAAAGAAGGCTCTGGCAACTCCTGCAGATTCTGCAGCCCATGCAGTGCAGTGCACTGCATAGGGTCCCCACCCTCCAGGGAGCTCCTACTGAGTCTAAGGCCTGTGAATAGCTGTGACATATGGGAGCCTGATGTGCCCCTCAGTGCATTCTGCTGGGGGGAGCATAATTTTGCATTACACCACTGGACATGTGTTAGACTTGGCATTCGTGGCGTGGTTTCCATCTAACTTCGTGCCTTCACACCTCCTGATTTTGCTTACTTTGTTTTTGATGGCCTCAGGACTCTGTAAACTTTACCACTGTTAACCAGTGCTAAAGTGCATGTGCCCTCTCCTCAAAATATGGTAACATTGGCTTATACCCAATTGTCATATTTAATTAACTTATAAGATCCCAGTAAAATGTACTACATGTGCCAAGGGCCTGTAAATTAAATTCTACTAGTGGGCCTGCAGCACTGATTGTGCCACCCACTTAAGTAGCACGTTAAACATGTCTCAGCCCTGCCATTGAAGCTTGAGTGTGCAGTTTTAAATTGGCATTTTGACCTGGCAAAATAAACCTTTTGTCAAAAAGTGTTCAAGTAGACATGTACCTGAGTAACTGTGTGCACAGCTGTGTGTCTTAAACTATTTTTTCAATCTTTACATGAAAATAACCCAAATTATGACCACATAGTCATTTCTTTAAATTGTCATTGTTATTGATACACATATATCATTGTGACAAGTCATACGTGGTAATTCAATCCAATTCACTTCAATGTACAAACAGCAACATAAATTACAAAGTACAAAATCATTATATTGATGGACACATCTTCTTCGATGTGACTCCGTCTTATTCATGCGGTGCCTTATGCATTTCGGGACTCATGGTCCCTTCTTCGGGGGCCTCTGAAACATGATTAAATAAAACCACATATTAAATCATTGCCCGTGTTTAAGTCATCACAAGCTACCAACAACTTCCTGCAACCTTCCGGGTTAATTGCATAGCTCATGCAGCCTTTGCCACGTAATAAAGTAACTGACGCTGGCAATGTCCACATTTACTATCATTAAGCTCTTGGTGTTAATGCGAGAAGTATACTATTATAAACCAACAGACTAATCACCCGTGTTTCTTGGTAGTTCACACACCACTGTGAATCACTCGACCTAGGTGTGACCAAAGCTTGTTTCCCTCATGCTGTACACAATAAGAAATTCAGCAAAGAGTACTCACTGCCACAAACAGAGTTTAACAAGTTCGGATCTCATATGAACAGTGTCACTCACTAGGATCCTAAAAAGCAATTATCAACAATGTCATACACCTCGTTTATTATACGCTCACTGGTGAACCGTGTGTGTACCCCACACGTCATTCTTTCAATGTCCACTGAAGTTTAAGCCACCAAAGCTGCACCTACATAAAAAACCAACCAACCAACTAGTCTCACAACAGAAACGCCCGCACCGAACCATAATGTGTTCATTCAAGCTTTAAATTTCGTCAGTCACCTACGCGGTAGCCTGAATGTCGCGTTTTACCGGTGCTACAACTCTCTTCTTCCTGTACGCTCTCCTCCATGAATACACTAACGATCGATTTCTGATCCCACGAAACAAGGTGTTAGAAAGCGAACTAGCTATGCCCTGTTTATTCCCGTGTTGTTACTCCCATGCTTTTCAGCGGCCATCTTAGCACTATGTAATACCCTTGTGTGATCCTGATATTAAAAGTGTTGAGAAAATTTTGGGATAAAGCAGTGGACATGGATTGGATCAATTTAAAAACTCGGACCTTCCTCATTAAACAATTTCCTAAGCATCCGCATCTGTATATGTTGGCTAAGATACACAAGGATCTTGTGGATCCACCATTTAGACCCATTGTCTCCGGATGTGGGTCCCTGTTTGAACTGCTAGGCAAGTATATTAATCATTTTTTGCAACCGATTGTGTGTGTATGGAAATCTTACATACAGGACACCACTGACTTTTATTACTTTTGAAAAACCTGAGTGTGGAGGAGCGAGGGGAACATGGCGGCCGCGAGGTAAACGGTCGCGGACCGCCGGGCGAGGAGGAGGGAGCTTGCAATGGCCTTTCCGGGCGCCCCTGCCCCGCATCACCCATCTCCGCTTAAAATAAACTAACAGAATGCACGGATCCAAAATACCAGATTTGGCGGGAGCAGATCTGTGGCGTTCCAGTCTGGTGCTCCGCGGTCCCGATCTCGGAGCCGAGGAAAAGAGAGCGTCTGCGTGGCTGCGGGCGCCGGGGCTGTTGCGGCGTGTTAGAATCGCACGCATTCTGAGGGACAGCAACAGCAGTGTCAGAACAAGTTTGAATACAGCACATGCCGAGAGGAGAAGCGTTTTACAACGAGTGCACCACGGAGGGGGGCCTCAGCAGGATGGAAAGGGCCAGCAAGTTCTGAACGAAGGTCTCTCACAGAGCTTGTCTTTGAAGTGCTCGCCCCATATGGAGAAGACTAATCCGACACCTGTAAAGGTCAGTGAGAACGTTGGTGCAATCCCAGATAAAATATCAAGGTACGCTTTGCGCGCAAGAACCTTCGGCACCCTGGGAAGCCTTACAGGGGTAAGTGAGGACTTTACTCATTCTGCTAAAAGGGCCCCCGAGGATATCACTGTCAGCACTATTCCCCCAAAAGCTGTAAGGGCTAAAAAAACATTAAAACAGCAAGGGAAGAGCCCAAGCAGAAGAGGGAAAAAAATCTCCCCTGTACAAATTAAAGTCACTCCGTCCCTAAAATCATATTACAAAGTCCTGACACAAGGGACACAAGGGATGGCGTCAGGAGAGAATGGGGTTGCTGGAAACAGAAGAGTAGGGGAGCCTCCTAGTATACTCACTGAATCTGAGATAAGAGGTGCCAACCACAGCATGCCTAAAAACAGTACAAGAGAAGAGGGGAAAAGAGACCCTGAAATAAGGAGTAATCATGGCGCAGAGGAGATGCGCTTTCAGGTCACTACGCAAAACATGTTTAGTGCCTTATCGACTCCAGACGAAGATATACAAATTGAGGTGGGGTCGCAACAAGAAAACTTTTTAATCCCCTTAAATTGCCCAACACAAGTTGAGCCTTTAGCGACTCCTCGATCCAATCAAGAAAATCTAGATGTCCCATTGGCATCCATCCTCCTAGGCCTCCGGGAAGAACTTAAAACTCGGTTCGAAACGACAGAGGCAAATCAAGCAGATATTCAGGTCTCCTGTACAGTATTGGCGCAAAAGTTAGATGACGTGGTTGCTCGGACAGGGCAATTGGAGGTGGAAGTAAGCTCAATGCGAAAAGATATAGTTAAAAATTGTAAAGGAGTAGAGGCTCTGGTCAAAGAAAATGCTGACCTTAGAGATGACTTGGAACGAATAGAGAATCACTCTTGAAGGAACAATCTGCGGATTCTAAATATACCAGAAGCTGAGGAAGGGTCAAGCCTCAAAGGCTTTGTGATAAAATTGTTAATGGAGACGGCTTTGAAAGATAGACCAGATATTAATCTCGATTTGGAAATACAGCGGGTCCACAGGGATCCATTTAAGAGGAACCCGCAGCGGCAAAAGCCAAGAAAAATCCTGATTACGTTTTTATCATACTCTGTTAAAGAGACTATCCTGCTCGCTGCCTTAAAAAATGGTCCATACACAATTCAGAAGCTGACGTTTACCATCAGATCAGACGTCTGCCATGCAACAGACCAGAAGCCCTGGGAGCTGGGGAAAAGAATGGGGGAATTAAATAATCTAGGTGCTAAGGCCCAATTAAAATTCCCAGCCATGCTCCGTGTTATGTGGAACAACCAAATGCGTAACATACGGTCTATCGATGAGGCAGACAGTTTGATAGACAGCATAAAGAAAAGTGGGGGCCCTGAGAAATAAAACCGTTAAATATGTTATTATTGCCTAAGGAAGAACTATAAAGCTGAAAAATCAAGATGGATATAAGGGAGCATAAATAGTAGTTAAAAAAAAACAAAAAACGATGAAAATAGAATATAAATATACTTATAAGAGTTAAAAAAATTAAATTAAAAAAAAGGAATAGGACATAGATATAAGTCACACATATTAGGTGGAGATGGGGGGCATGGGGGGGCGGGTGGGAGGGAAGGGTGTGGGAGGGCCTGGTCTTAACTATAGATTTCCTACGTGATAAAGCCTTCCCCTCCTCGGCGGTTCCTACAGGCTATGCCTGAGAGTTCTGGGAGGGTTCCCACGGGGGGGATAAAGGAGGGAAGGGATCAGTCTGGGGTACGGGGTGGGGAGCAGTGGGAAAAAATAAAAAATCAGTCCTTATTTCACATAACATCAGGGTCTTCTTTTTTTTTTTAAAATGAAGCAGAAATCCTGGGGTCCAAGCCTAAAGATAGATGGCTGGGAAGGATAATAATTTACAAATTATAACGTGGAACGTAAATGGTTTAAGAACAAAAATAGACAGGGATTGGTAATGAGGTATCTGGAAGAATCACAAGCCCAGGTAAGCATTATACAAGAAACCCACTTAACAGCGACTGAGAGCAGGGAACTATATAAAAAGCAAAGTTGGATAGGGAGCTATGCTGCCTCTGATCAATCGGAATATTCAAAGGGAGTGGCAATAATAATTAGGAAAGGGTCAGGAGTTGAAATGACCTCATCTAAAACTGATAGTTCAGGTAGATGGGTCATGGCCATTCTTAGATGCATAGGCTCCGAAATTGACAAAAGGGACAAAAACAAGACAAGCACTTAAGCATATGTTATTTGAACTGGGTTTGGTTGACTCCTGGAGGCACTTAATGCAAGATAAAAGAGCCTACACTTTCCACAGTAAAAAACACCACCATTTTTCACGACTGGATTATTTGTTAGTAGATAGGAGTTGGTAGGGAGTTTGAAAGAAGTTTGTATACTCCCAGGGCACATTTCTGATCATGCCATGGTTAGTATTTTATTGAAGGTGTAAAAAGGAGAAATAACCCGAGATGGACATTAAAAGATCCATATTATTAGACTCTAGATGTGGCTGCTCGCTTGAAAGAATCTACTGCAGAGTTTTTTCAGGTTAATGCTCAATCAGCCCCAATAGGAGTTATCTGGGACACTTTTAAAGCCTACCGTAGGGGGGTTCCACAAAGTCAGGTGTCTTTTAAGAATAAGGTGGAAAGGGCTGAGTTAAAAAAATTGGAAGAAAAGATTGGGACATTAGAAAGAAGAGCGCAGCAGGGAGCATATAATATACAGCATAGAGAGGAGATTCTGAAAAATCTCGAGGAAGCTAGATTGAATTATAAAAATAAACTAGATCTAAAATGTAGGGAAAGGTGGGCTACCAGGCGTATGCAATATTTTGAGTACGGAGAAAAATCCGGAGCACTTCTAGCTTGGAAGTTAAGGGCTGAGAGGGCAAGAAACCACATCGGGAGTTGATAATTAACCCAGAGGGAGATACTACAAACAATGAAGAAGATATACAGGAGAACCTGGTCTCCCTTTTTTCTGAGTTATACACTAATTCAGAACGACCAGACAAAGAGTTATTGAAACGCTGGCTAAATAACGTAGGCCTTCCGATTTTAACAATAGAGGGTAGGAACAAACTTGACACTCCCATTACAGAAGGGGAAATCATAGAGCAGCTTAAACACATGAAAAATGGTAAAGCTGCGGGTCCCGACTCTGTACCAATTGAGGTCTACAAACTGATAGCTGAGGAAATAGTGCCGGAAATGAAAGCTCTTTTTAATTCAGTCTATAAGGAGGAGGGGCTGACCCCGATGTCATGGAGAGAGGCTATAATTACCTTGATTTTAAACCGGCCAAGGACCCGAGGAAGGCTGATTCATATCGCCCAATCTCATTATTGAATGTAGACCATAAAAGCTACACAGGTATTTTGGCGGCGCCATTGGCAGAGGTCGCCCCCCAACTCATCCACACTGATCAGAAAGGCTTTGTCCCAATACAAGGATGAGCAGGGGGTGTCCCCTGAGGGCATGGGCCAGAACACCAAGGGTGACCTAACACCCTCTGCATTTACATCCTCTCCCTGCAACGGAGGGCAGATCTCATCATGGGGTGAGAGAGGGTCTTCGCAGGGGCTGGGTTGGGGTTGCCATCACTCTAATATAGAGGCAGACTCCCATATTAGAGAAGGAAGGGGTGGTGGGGGAGCGGGGTAAGAGGGGAGCTGAAATGCCATTTTACACCCCTGACATTCATAACCACTTTCTTCTTGTAAAATGTTGCCCAGAAGCAATGACGTCAGTATGTCCCTATCGAGTATGTTAAACTTAATTACTTGTGCCAGCTAGCTCAGAGGCCACTAGAAACTCCTTGACAACAAGAAGGGAGTAGTTTCTGGCAGCCGCAAAACATGACCACTTTGTTTCCCTTTAGAATCAGAACGTGTCCCAGAGTCGTGGAAACAATAGATAACTATTTCACTCAGCTCAATCGTGCACGCTTAGTTTTCCTCAAAGTTACACAGAAAGAATAGACGGGCATTTCAATAAAAGATTTATTGAACAGTCTTGTTTCTTGTGTAAGTAAAATGTGCTGTTACGATCACAAGACAGTATGCGAGATAAATAATGTACAGCGTAAGCAGTAGAAATAAATAATACTGCGATAGCATTATCTTTTAGCATATATGCATTTAAATAAATGACACAGACTAAAAATGCGAGTACTCATACGATGCGTTTCTAATCTAGTTCTACCCCAATGTACCTAACCTAACCTCGGTGTAGGGAGAGGTATGAAGTAGGTGAAGTATTCCTTACTATGGTATACTAAGAGTATGTTAAGCCTAGTATGCCTAGTATGCCAAGAGTCCCTCTAGGTTCTAGTCAGCTCCATACCTTAAGAATGAGAGAGGTGGGAATCTCTTGCCAGACTCGAACTCCAACACCCCGCAAGGGAAGTCAGATCACTGGAAGCTGGACTCTCTGCGTGCAGGGATGACAGCGTCTTCTCAGTGCGTCAGGCCGGGAAACAGGCTCCTCTGAAGTTGAGGTCTCCTCTGGTTTACAGGGGCTAGGGAAGGTATATTTATACCTGAGAAGTACCTCAGAATGTTAGCATTGACGTGAATCGGACAGAGGAAGACGTCATGAATGAACCCCTAAGATATAACGGTTCATGCATAATAGATGAGTCCTTGAAGAAATCAATAGTCCTGTGCTAGGGAAACTGCCGAAGCCTAAGGGTCTGTTCTTCAAGAACTCGTTGTGACGTTAGGGTGGACGGATGTCGGAGACCATGCCTGTATTTGGAGTGCACAGTTTAATGCCTAAATAAGGACTGGGATTTTATGCCTATATAAGGGCAGGGTGAATTGTGCCTATATAAGGACATGATACAGGAAAACCTATATACGGACATCCTAAGAGGAATACAACACCCACTCCACTTTCGTGTGTACGATAATACTAAAATGCTAGACATTTAAAATGCTAAACATAAAATGGAATACCGCATATTAAAAAATATTTCTTAAAAGCATTAAAAAACATAGTAAAATGCAAAAAGGTACTGTACATATTAAGCAATGCTTTTCATTTCAGGCATAAAGTTCGAAATTAAATGCAATTTGAATGAAATAAGCAGTAATATTTACATGTGACAAAAATGATCGATAAGTTGTTCAAAAATCAAAGTCATTTCATGTCATGAAAATTAATGAACTGTTTTAGACACACAGGGTGACTAAGTGTCCGTGGAAGTACCTCGAAGTCTGTACTATAAGGCTAGTTCTACTTTAAGCAGATTGAAGTGCCATTTTAGTTCGAAAAAATGGGAAAAAGTTCAATTTTGGAAGGGTTCCAAGTTTTTGAAATATGAAGGCCAAATTGTTACTGCATCTCTGGAACACTGTATGCTGAATCAGAGTCAGGTTACGGGTCTGGTGTAAACATGAGATAATCTATTTCCGTAGACAAAACATCATCCACTGAAGTTGGTGTCAGTTGGAACACCTCGTGTAGTAGATTAATTGCACAGAGATGTGAAGCATCGCTTCCAGCATAGGTTGCCGCAGCAATGTTCGCGTCCATTGTTACCTGTGTGCCTGTAGATCTTTCTTGTACCTCAGCAGCAGCCGGAAGCGTCTGTGAGATCTCAATGAATGCTGACATCAGGATTGGTAGCCTCTGGGGAAAACCCAGAGCATGGGCCGTTATCGGGACCAGCAGAGTATCGACGTCCGTTGGCGTTGCTGATGGAAATGTTAGACAGGTGTCCAACACGCATTCTTCACCGCATAGCAGGCATTGTAGAACAGGTAAGATGCAATCTTGCCAGATTGGTCTGAATGACAGGAACCACGTGGTATTCAGGTCCCGTAGACGAGTCATGCCCAATACCTGTACTATTCGCTCACGGCACTTTCGTTCAAGGAGAGCTTTCTCCATTTCGCTCGGAGTGATGTCTGCGAATAGGCTGGCCATAGCGCAATAGCAGGAAGAGAAAACGAATTCCGGCAACAAGTGCTAGAATTAATGGTATGCCACCAAACACCGAATGTGCAAAGTTCGGGATGATACCGAGTATTGCCTGGAAAGGTGCTAACAGACCGGAGCAGATGCTCTTAAATACATGTACAATTCCTGTTGTATCAGACATGTTGAAGATACGTGCTATCATTTCCACGAAATGTATAGGGCAGTTTGTACGTATTAAAGTCTGTATCTCAGCCGAAGTCCTTGCTACATGTAGATCATAGGTTTCTTTGGCCGAGGTTAAAGGCACTGTTTGTTGTAAAAGCATGGCTTTCATTCTGCTCAAAGTATCAAATCTTATAAAAGAGACGTTCAGCGAAGGCCATAGAGGCGACTCCCTGACTGTGTCTATTGGGGCAAACAATACTTGCATACAGCAAGTGACCCTGGAGTTGACCGTTACTAGATATGGGATGCCTGGCAACATGCCGCAGAAACTCTGATCATTCAACATGAGGTAACTCCCATTAGAAAGTTGTCCAAACGTTGGATTAATCACAGCAGCTGGTGTACCCTGCTGATGGCAAGACAAATTTGCCACAGAACCATTACAAGCCCTGTGTAAAGAAATGTCCTGATATATAAGTGAACCGCTCAGTGCACGTTTACAGTGTGTACCGCTCAAAAACACTTCACGATCCCCACTCCAACATCTATATGTATACGGTAAATCCCAAGATGTCTTAATGTATAACTTACCCAACCTTTCATATTTGACTGCTTGCAATTTTCTGAGGCAATACTGAAACTGAAAAGTAGTCACAGGTAATGTTATTTTGCCATGAATGAGCCATTCTGTAGCTGGTTTTTCTGCCACTGTGAATGGTAACTTTTCCAGTTTTTCAATGCTCAGCAGTGTATACCTTGCTCCTCTTTGTGCCAATTCGATCTGTTTATCAGTTAGATTGTATTCTGCAAACAGAGCTGACGTGTTGATAAAACGCCAAGGCACATAGCCCGCTCGCAAAGATTGCAGCGTCCAGCTTAATAACACAATAGAACGTAATTGAGACTGGCCTTGTTGTAACATCGCCAAATCTTGTTCTAGTATGTCGATAGCAGAGGATACAATGCCATCCAATGAATATATTCTGGAGGACAAAGTTGTTAACCCATTGTCGACCACAGAGAGGGTTTTCTCTAAATTAATACGATCAAGTTCACGTATTCGTTCTGCGGCCTCCATCTGTGACACTTTCCATGCTTCATTATAGGCAGCATAAATGCCGGCATATATGAAATGTTTTTGATGCAGTTTTCTTGGTCCAAGCAAGAATTCCCTAAGGTCTGCGTCCTCTTTAAGTAAGGGTAAGTGTTGTTTCACATCCTGTAGTGTAGACTTATGCAGCCAATCGAGGCATAATTTTCCTACACTGTATGTTGGTACTACCCCCGGATGCTGTCTTTGGACGTATCTTGGGTCTGGCCTATGAATAGTAAAGCCCTGAGTTTTATTCAGGAATCTTTCCTGACAGTTATTCGTGTCTGTGGGCCAGATCAACCATTTTTTCCAATCAGGATTAGATCTGTTGAGTTGTAATATATTGTCAACTGTCACCACTGCCTGTGTATTGTTATCATTTGCAGGTGTTGGTACAGAAGGTGTTTTCATCTCTTTGATCTTGGCTAATCCAAGACAAGATGTTTGTTGGATGGTTTCATTCAAAAACGTTATTTGTTCAGGGATGATACAGGCTCTGAATAAAGCTTCTATCCCCTGCACTTGCCAATCTTTAGTACCCCAGACAGTTTGTGTCTATTGTGTCTTTCCATAAGTCGAAACCCTGTCTAGACAGTTGGGCAATAAATGTTGCAGAGTAAATCTGTTTCGTATTAGTTAACATAATTTTCAGTCCTGTTTTGTTTACATTTTTATAGTAAAACGTTTCTGGATCAGATGTATTGTACCCTGAAAAATATCGAAACTTGTTAGCAAATGTTTTTGAACTACCTTGTGGTGGTGTAGGACAATGCTCCCATTGGTTAAACATAAACACATTTCTAGGATATGCAGATTTATGCAAATGATGATGACCAAAGTGGTTATAGCAATACAGCTGTTCATAGTCGGATGAACCCTCTAAATATTCATTTTTAGAAAATGCAGCAGATTTTTCTAGGTGAAACATTATGTCATTAACAGTCTCAAAGTCCCAATCATCTGAATAGGTACTGGACGTAATTAGATCACTTAGTGAAATTTTAAACAAATGTGGAATGTTCAATTGTTCCGTCGGGCCGAAGATGTCAAAATCTGTTTTGTCCCACACTATACCATCCTGTATAGGAACGGCTGTGATGTTCACTGATGACAAGTCTCTTGCTTCACGATGGGAAGATTTATGAGGTTTCAAAAGTACGTTCACATCTTTTCCTTCAGTGTTCACATGGATGTATCTGCCACTTATAAGCACGCTCACAGTTGTAACCAAAGCTAGCCAGAGCAGGAAAACAAATAGTCCAGATATAATCCAGAGTTCAATCCATGGAGAAACCAAATAAGTCTTTTTCATAAAGTGAAGAAAGTCTTGTACTTGCTGCTTGAGTTTGAATGATGCTGGCGTCGTTTCAGGTTCACTAGGATCTTCTGAGAACGTATCAAAGTTAATGAAATAGCCAGAAGCAGTTCTGTCAATTGTTGGAATTGCATCAGGATTTGTAGAAATCACTGGATCCAGTTGATCACTTGCTACATTGGTGTAGACAGGTGTATTTGGACGAACTGTTACTTGGTTTTCAAGAGGGATGAGTTCCATTGCATTGTTGCTCAGTCCTTCATCTGTTACAGCTGAATTCTCGATAGTTATCAGTCTTTCAGTCTGAACCTCTTGGATAGTAGCGAGAGGAGTGCGTCTGCTACTAGGTCGGAGTCCACGAGGCCTACTATTTAGTATTGGCCACATACTGTGGTTTGATGCGGTCGATGGACACAAATCTTTTCTCCTTTCTTCCAGCAAGGGGCGGCAGAAGTACTGTTCTTGTTCCTTGAACTGCTAGGACAGGTACTGGTTGTCTGTAAGAAAGTCCAAATTCCTTCTTGTCCGCAATTTTTTCTCTGACTAGATCCCCAACTTTTGGAATCCAGACAGGCCTTGCTGGGACCGCCGATTTTTCCCCAGTGGTGGTTGGCTGCAGGAATACGTTGCTTTGTTTCGTTCTTAACTCATTCAGTTCCTGTAAAACAGCCAAACGATCTTTGATATCAAACGTTTTATTTTCCACCACTGTGCCTACTTGATCGAGATCTGGTACCCACATTCTTGTCCCAAATAGGACCTCATATGGAGTGACCCCCCCTAGAGAACTTCTTGGCAGATTATTCAATGAGCGTTGGACCCCATTAAGATGTTTGACCCACCCATCACCCGAACCTAATACCCTAGCTGTTATAGACTGCTTTATGTCCCGGTTTTTCCTTTCCACAACCGCATTTCCCTCAGGATGGAATGGAGAGGAGTACCGCAATGCAACGCCCAGACTGGCCATGGCTTCTTTGTAAGCCCGAGAGCTAAACGCAGGGCCCTGGTCAGAATGTAGCGTGCCTATTGCGTATGTGCCGATAAAGACTCGCAAATCTTTTATAACAGTTCGAGCGTCAGCCGAGCGCTGAGGCCATATCCATAGGAACCTAGATTCAGTATTTGTGGGATTGCATTTGTCCAGAAGGACGCATGCGCGTAGTTAGTCTAATGCTGCCTAACAATGGTGTCAGTAATTGGCGGCTACATTCGTAGCATGGTATCTGTTGGCTTTCTCGCTGTAATTTACAGTCTAAGCAGTTATTGATGAATATGTGTATTTCTGTATTCATTCCAGGCCACCAGTACATCTCTTTTAACGTCAAAATTGTTTTAGAGATCCCTTGATGTGACAGACCCTCCCCCAAATGTGTTTCATAAATCAAGGCTGCTCTACGTTCCATGTTTGGAATTACCCTATCCCCCACTCCAGGGATTCGAGCAAAAGGAACGTTGTTCGCATCAATTACATAAGAGTACTTGAGTGGAAACTTTTTGGTAACGCTGCACTGCTGCCCTTGCTTGAAGCATTGACAGCCAACATTATCTCACCGTCTATTTTCGTTTTTGAACGAGTGATCGCAGCTACGGAAGCCGTCTGAACAGCCCCCTTTGCGGCTTCGTCAGCCAATGAATTCCCTGCAACGTGAACGCCATCACGTTGATGACTCAGTGTGAAGATCACGTGAGCCTTTGGTAGTTCGTTTTTCAACTGAACTACTTGTTCCCAAAGCATTTTGTGCTTTATTGTGCCACCTTTCGCATCTTTGAAACCATTTTCAAGCCAGTTTTGTATATATTCATTATACGACTGAACACAGTAAAAGGAATCGCACACTATCAGTGTGGGGAATTCTCGATCTGTACTTTCAAGTGCCAGTTTGAATGCTTGTAGTTCAGCTCGCTGAGCTGTACAATCTCCTAGAGATTTAGTTTTTGTGACCATAGGTCTGAAGATGCCATTTCGCATGCGACCTTTAACGATTGCACACGCTGCACTGTAAGCTTGCTTACTCCCTGTTGCGGGCTGTACGGATCCGTCAGTGTAAATTATGAATTCGTACTGATCGAGAGGCAGAATTTCAGTAGGCAGAGGACATTCTTGTTCATATTGCAGGAATGCTTGTGTTTTTAAATCAGGATCAAAAACATATTCAACATCTGTTGCAGCAAGAGAATTAACCCATTGTATCCATCTTGGATGTAATGCTTTAGCATTTGGAATGCTTGCTTTTGTTACCGCTTCTAAAGCTGGTCCCTGGGTTACGACAATAATGCGTTTCCCTTGGGCTAAGGCTCTTTCTTTTGCTACAGCGGTTTGAACTGCTGTCAGAATTTTTTCAGTGGAACTGAAGCGCATTTCCGCTTGTGTGTACAAATGAGATTTGTATGCGATTGGTATCTTCTCACCCTCATTGAAGGTTAAGTAGGTGAATCCGCATTGACCCGAAATTATTCGGATCACCAAATTTCGTTGACTTGCGCGTGTTTGTAAGTGATTTGTTGCTAACATGTTAGCCTGGAGTGAACGCAAGATTTCTGTGTGTTCCTGTGTCCAGTTTTTGATCGAAAAATCAGGTTTGATCAATGCGTAAAGAGGTTTAACCCTTTCTGCGTAATTTAGAATGTATGTTCTTCCAAAATTTAGGAAACCCAGGATGGATTGTAAGTTTTTTAGCGTTTTTGGAGGTTGGAGCAGCGCACATTTCTCTAGAAAGTTAGCTGCCAAGCTCTTGCCTTCACTTGAAAGCTCATATCCTAAAAATAGGACATTGAGATGGGCAATTCGGGACTTTTTAAAGTTGAACTTGTAGCCCTCAGAGGCGAAGCCCAGTATAATGGTGCTCACCCTGTTCAAGTGTTTGTCCAGGTCATCGTCTGTCAGATAGATGTCATCGACATAGGACAATGCCTCATTGTCATAAATTTGTAGTAACTCCGTTACCCTCGCTGAGAATAACCCTGGGCTGTTCTTGAACCCTTGTGGGAGTCGACAAAAGTGACGCTGGGTCCCCATTATGGAGAATGCTGTTAAGTACCTGCTTTCAGGTGCTATGTTTTGACAAAAGAAACCATTTGAGATGTCTAATGTTGTTTTATATTTTTTACGCACAATGTTGTTCATTAATGCTGTGCTATGTGCATTTTGCACTGCAAATGTTTTAGAACAAGTGTTTAAGTGTCTGTAATCCAAAACGAGACGATATGTGTTGTCTGGTTTTGAGACAGGAAACAAAGGATTGTTCATTGAGGAGGTGCATGTTTCAATCACCCTTTGGTATTCAAGTTGATCTAAGATCTCCCTGACCTGTTTTTTAGCTTCTTGCTTTATAGGATACTGCCTTTGTGCAGTTGGTTCATGTTTTAGATGTATTTTATGGTGAGGTGAGTCCTCATCCCATCCTACATGATTTTTATATAATGCTGGGGCCTGGGCCACTGCCCATTTCCTGGCATATGTATATTTTAGGTGAATTGGAATATGGTTGGAGAAGGCAGGCATAATAATGTCCTCGCCATGTGGGCACTCCCTGACAAATTGTGGTGGCCAGTCTTTTTCTGCTAGAAGTATGTCATAGCCCCTCGATAGTCGTTCCCAAAAAAGTGCTTTCACCTGTCTAGGTATGTCTCCCTCCATCCGGAGTGTTATTTCATATAACTTTTGTGGAGTACTAACCCTGGTGTCTACAGTCTCTACTGTAATGTACTCATTCAAGTCCACTATCTCCAGAAGTTCCTTCAGGTTCTGGCGAGATATTGTGACTTCTGCTGCACTGTCCAGCATTGTCTGAGCCCATTCTCCGTTCTTGAGTTGTGTTCTCAGTATTCTCGGCATGTCTGATCTTCAGACCTGCTACTTTCTTTTTGGAGAATTGAGGTTTTGCTTTAGTTTTTGGAGCGTGTTTTTCGTCTTTCGATTTCACGCGTTCTTCTCTATGTTCCAATCGTCCTCTTCTTTCCGAAGTCTGTGATGAGATCTGAAAGGGACGAGAGGAACGTGTATCAGTATCTTGATACCTGTCAGGCTTTCTCAAATTATCCCTATTCCTGAGGTTATACCTCCTTTCAGAGGGCTCCTTTTGAGGAGACCTACCTCGGGATTGAGAACGTTTCGTCATTTGAATTTTGTTTATTAGTCTCCCACTTCTTTTTAGAAGATGAAGGAGTTTGTTTAATAGAGTCCTTCTCAGGACTTTCAGATAGTTTCGGCTTCATTGGTCTTCCACCCAAACTATCTCTGCCTAATTCTGCATAAGATTGTTCTATTATTCTGGGTAGCTCAGTTTGATGTTCTGTAACATCAAATTCCCTTAATTTTTGGCGGATCGCCACTGCTGCTGCCTCCCCTTTAATATTAGATAATATTATTGTTGAGACCTGGTCGAACTTTTTCAGTAATTTCATACCTAAATTTAGAGCAGGCTCTGCCCCGCATTCATTTTGAATTTGTTTCAGGACATCTGGTATTACCGCAATTGACGGAATGCCATGTGTTTTAGTATAGATGGCAGCAAAGACTGATCCCCAAGTGGTACAGTCTTCCAGTTGTGGTGTGATCCCCATTGGTAAACTGATTGTTAGTATTCTGTGTTTCTCATACGGGCTAGTATTTGGAAATACTGCTTCGATTTGAGTAATCTTTTGAGCTATCCAGAATGGAATTTGCTCATGTTTTGTGGGCATTTTACCCATGACTGCGTATAGAGTCTGTGGTGTAATTTTTAGTGTATTCCCCGGTTGAGGAGTTTGATTAGGAAGTGTCAGTGGTTGCTGGACTGTGAAAGTCCGCATGACATATTGGACCAATTGTCTGTAGATTTTTATTAACTCTGTAAGTTGAGTAAGTAATTCCTCATCTGACATTATATCAAGTTCAGGATGAGGTGTGTAGCCGGCTAGAATCGGCCATGTTGCTCCTGGTCTACCTAGTGGACCGAGCCTGGTAATGTTTCTGTGATGTTTTAGGGCGCCTTTAAACCAGAGCTGATGCTCCTGGTATGTTAATGGAATTTCAATATCCTCGAAAGGAATGTATTCCTCTGGTGGATCATCTTCTTTGTAGAAGTGAAACATGTGTGTTACTGCATTGGATTCAGGAAATATTACCCATGAATAGAATACCTCTGTCTGAAAGGATTCGTGTGCCTCTATCACGAAAACTGCTCTTCCGCCTCTTGGTGGTAGGCCATGTTTTATAAGTTTTAGAGTGATGGCTCTTCTTAAGTTTGGAGGGATGTCTATAACACCCTCCTCGGTTTCATTTAAACCTGTAATGTTAAAAACTGCTACTTAGGCTGGATCAGCCGTAGCTCCAGTGTCATTGTCGAGTCAGGCATTTTGTTTTATGAAAAATGTAGAACAAGTTTCAAGGAAACAAAGATAAGGTGCACAATATTTTGGAACACTGTATCCTTCAACGTTGAGCTACACCAAGCAGCTAATATATAGGGTGCTTCCCTATGTAGCCGTGGTGGATACTTAACCCTGCCCACTCCAGACGTCTTTTGGAGTATATGGGTAGGGGTCTCTGAGAGAAAAAGCACGGCTGAGTTACTCAGTATCTAACGTTGAATTACCGCCTTACCAAACCGTGGGGCGCCATGTAGTGTAGCTTCTATTTCCCTAATAGGCTCTGCGCATTGGAATAATATCCCCTATAGGTTTGACATAGGACTAAGGTCAGTATGTCTCTATCGAGTATATTAAACTTAATTACTTGTGCCAGCTAGCTCAGAGGCCACTAGAAACTCCTTGACGACAAGAAGGGAGTAGTTTCTGGCAGCCGCAAAACATGACCACTTTGTTTCACTTTAGAATCAGAACGTGTCCCAGAGTCGTGGAAACAATAGATAACTATTTCACTCAGCTCACTCGTGCATGCTTAGTTTTCCTCAAAGTTACACAGAAAGAATAGACGGGCGTTTCAATAAAAGATTTATTGAACAGTCTTGTTTCTTGTGTAAGTAAAATGTGCTGTTGCGGTCACAAGACAGTATGCGAGATAAATAATGTACAGCGTAAGCAGTAGAAATAAATAATACTGCGATAGCATTATCTTTTAGCATATATGCATTTACATAAATGATACAGACTAAAAATGCGAGTACTCATACGATGCGTTTCTAATCTAGTTCTACCCCAATGTACCTAACCTAACCTAGGTGTAGGGAGAGGTATGAAGTAGGTGAAGTATTCCTTACTATGGTATACTAAGAGTATGTTAAGCCTAGTATGCCTAGTATGCCAAGAGTCCCTCTAGGTTCTAGTCAGCTCCATACCTTAAGAATGAGAGAGGTGGGAATCTCTTGCCAGACTCGAACTCCAACACACCCCGCAAGGGAAGTCAGATCACTGGAAGCTGGACTCTCTGCGTGCAGGGATGACAGCGTCTTCTCAGTGCGTCAGGCCGGGAAACGGGCTCCTCTGAAGTCGAGGTCTCCTCTGATTTACAGGGGCTAGGGAAGGTATATTTATACCTGAGAAGTACCTCAGAATGTTAGCATTGACGTGAATCGGACAGAGGAAGACGTCATGAATGAACCCCTAAGGTATAACGGTTCATGCATAATAGATGAGTCCTTGAAGAAATCAATAGTCCTGTGCTAGGGAAACTCCCGCAGCCTAAGGGTCTGTTCTTCAAGAACTCATTGTGACGTTAGGGTGGACGGATGTCGGAGACCATGCCTGTATTTGGAGTGCACGGTTTAATGCCTAAATAAGGACTGGGATTTTATGCCTATATAAGGGCAGGGCGAATTGTGCCTATATAAGGACATGATACAGGAAAACCTATATACGGACATCCTAAGAGGAATACAACAAAACTGTTGGGGTACCTGAGAGGTACCGTGTGACTTCCATATGAAAAATGACAATCAACCCGTTGACAATTAGTGGCAATAATAATAAAAATAAAAGTACCTTCAGGTTGGGTGCCTGGTGTGTCTTCACAGGCAAGTCCACTCTGGTCCAGGCATCATGGTGACCGTGCATCATCATGTTAGTGATGTCAGCACGGCTGTCTGCCACGTTTTCTCATATTTTGATGATGCAAATTGGAAAACTGGGTGTGAGGCCTGCCCCTTGGCTCCCATGGCTAAGCAGGGGTGAAGTTGGCTAGGGCTGCGCAGATGCAGGGTGAAGTTTCCTGCAAAGGCACTACACGTGAAAAGGAAAATAATGTTGCATGCCTCACTGCCCCGAAATGAAGCTAGCTGGCCATTTTCTGCCCTCATCGTTGTGCCGGGGACCTACAACCCATTCCGGTCAGATCACACTGCCTATCGGTGGTATGTGCTGCACTGGAGTGTTCAACAGCCAGCACAACCATAACTGCTGAGCTACGTGAGTCGTGCAACATTAGAGTGTCTGTGTGCATGTGAGCAGCTGGCTCCAACCCACCCGCACACCTGGTCTGCACGGATAAATTACAGTACCAGCCTTCACCTCCCACTGAGCGGCAAAACAAGGGAGACAGAGAGCATTCTTGGCACTGGGACCTTTGATGCTTCATTGAGGACTCCCATACACGCCGAAGCGGACACCGGCACGTGAGGGAGGCAGTCGTATCAACTATGTTTTTTTTAAGTTTGCAACGCACTCTGCATGCACACGTGTGTGTGCATGGATTGCTGTGCAGTAGTGTGTGCGCACACGCTCACTGATTAAAAAATGATTGTGAAGCGAGTGCAAATGGGAGCCTAGGCCCGTTCATATATTATATTTGTCACCCCAACGTTCCATGGCTCTGGCAACATTCTAAAGTTTGAGCCCCGGGACATATTCTTTTACATGTTGAACACTGACTTACACTGGACTCCACAAAGTGTGTGTGACTTCTTTATGTTTTCAATGTGTCTTTTCATACATGTTGCTTGTGAGTGAATTCTGTGCAGCTTGCATGAGTGTACAGAATGATGATTAACGCTCGGCGAAGCAGCAGTGAGTGCGTTTTATTTTACGCATCACTTTTATCGAGGACGTGAGTGTGCTGCAGATTTACAAAAATCACCACCTAAAAAAGTAAATCTAATCTCCTTACAAATACTATTGTGGAAGCATGCAGAACTATAAATGGGGCATATACTCAAGGTAATATCGCCTGGAGTGAAGATGGGACTTTTCTGGCGCTGATGTGCCGATCCCCAGGTATCGCCGGTGAACGCCGGTATTGCTATCGCCATCGCGATATTGTTATCGGCTGTTTTCTCCACCGTTCCCTGTTATTATCGCCATGGGCTTGATAATACCACGCTAACATGGCGATAATAATCAGGGTTAGACGGCGTTAACTTTTCGGACGGAAACAGACGTTGGCGATAGTTATCGCCGGTCATTGTGAATATCCCCCAAAATTTTCACTCAGAACGCTATCAGTTAATTTGTAAAAATCAAAAAAGTGTTGAAGACCATGCACATTTTGTGTGTATGCCTACTTATGCACAGATTGTAATACTTGTCATGAATTTTTCTTGTAGATTTTATTCTGACCTTGAAAGCCAAGTTTTTATGTCACAACTCTCCTGTGCAGCCTCAAATGCAAACACACGAATTTCTGCTGAGCGAGTATGGACTCTTTACTCATGCTTCTGACGACCTCCGCCTGTTCTAGATGAAGAATTTCAAACACAGCACTCTAACATTTAAACTAATGTAATATAAAAAGAAAAGTAGAGAAAAAAACGGGATACGAGTAATTTCCTTTAACAATGTTCGGGAGAATTGTGCAGAATTACTTCCCTTCAGCAGCAACGTCAACCACTCAGCCATAGTGAGTCTGAACCCAATGTGTGTTTGTCCTTGGCGGACGGATCCTATAAAAAATGTGGAAAGTATTCACTGTGAACTAGTAACAACACATTCTGCCTAAAGGGGTGGGAGGAGTCTGCATTGAATGCATGTGTTAAAGTTAAGCAATTTCAAGGGAACACAAAAAAGAAATCCTTCTGGTTCTTCCTGAGTTTTAAAATACATTTTGGCTAGATGTTTATGCGCCCAAAATGCATTACTTTCCAATGGATTTAACCAGTTTTACGTGCCCTGGGAAATGAACTGAGCTGGAACCACTTCAAGGAGCAGAACAATGCCCATTCTATTTGGTACATTTCCTGGTCCTCGGTTACTTACAAATAATAAGTAACAAAAACGTTTGATGCTCCATGAATTTCTGCAAAATACTTCAGACTCTGTGTTGGTTCAAGGTGAACGAGATATATGAGCATTGTGATCCTGAAAGGATCACTCACCACAGCAGGGATTCGCAGCAACCATGAATGACTGTTGAAATAGGTGAATTCATTTGACTTCGGAAAAAACATAGAATGCTTCACACAGTAGAGATTCCTGGGTGTAAATATAACAAAATTAGACCTGCAAGAAATTTCTGTCATCTTGGGCAATCCTCAAATAGGGCGATCCTGTGAAAAATGCTAAATTTCCACCATGTCTTTTAACCTCAGATTTGGATGGATTTTTTCCAGCCGGAGACAGGTTTGAGTAGAATATATTTTGCAGTGAGAAATACAAATGCTCTCCTTGACCCAGTCTCTGTTTCTGTATCTCATGTGCCTTTCCCATGCGAGGGACATCCTCACAGAGATAAGTTACTAGAGATACCTATAAAATTAATTTTGCGTAACATACCTAAGTTCACAAAAATTACCCTTATTTCACAAAAAGGTCACACATTTCACACACCTCTCATCACAATGCTACAATCTAATGTCCATTTCAGACCTATCTTTGAAAAATTCATGCATTCAATATCTTGCATTGTACATATAATTACTTTTGCATTGTATAAACACAAACTACAAAAGTTAAAAAAAATTCTCTAAGGCTTGACTTTTACAGAAGCGCATCTTTGCCTCTTTTTCAGTAGCTTTGGTATTCTCTTTTACTTATAAGAAATTAATCATTTTTGCATTTAATTGTGGCAGTGACCAGGTTTGTTTTTGCTTTGCCAATATCTCATTGTTTTATTACCTACCAAACATACATCCATATATGTACGCCGTTTTCATATGTCCCCTTGCAGGAAATGTGCAATGGTGAAAACCCATGATTGAACATTTTCTTTTCCAGCCTTACTTTGCTGAAATATATATATATTTTTAAATCAGAAAGCACATTGCCAAGTTGAACTTGTGATTGTGCTGCTCACAGCGATAAAGCTTGTTTTTTTAGAGTGATGGATACCATGAACTTCCTTCATAACACAATGACGAGAAAACAATATGTGCTCTCGGTATCCTCTGACCAAATATACACTCTATGCTATTCTGGGCTTCCAAAATGCAGACTAGGAGACTGGATATTAGTCGAGGAAAATATGTTGTCCAAGACTGATAATGAAACTTCCTCTCTCAAATGATACTTTAAAATAGAACCTTTTTTCTGAAAATACTCCGCCCGATACACGAGATTGCTGTGACTTTCTCTTGGAATACTCCAGACATACTCCGGTATTCCAGGAGTAATCACAACTATTTCTAATAATGTTCTTCTCATCCTTCTGAAATTGATAAAATAAGGTCTCTTCAGTGAGTAAATTGTGGGGGACACTGCGTACGTAACACCACACCTGAAATCACCAACGTCAGGCGCAGTCAGTGGCTAACATATGTGCACAACTCTGAGTCTGACAAGATACTGAAGCAATACCATTCAAAAAGAGAGCTGTTAGCCCACAGTGATGGGCACAGATATTGAAATAGGATTCTGCAACTAAGGGGTATCATGGCCATCATTGGAAAAGAATGTCCTTGTTTGCACAATGTAATAGAAACAGAATTACTTATTGAAACCACAAAAACACTATCTGCAACAACTAAAAACAAAGCCATCAAAACATTAACAGGCATGTGTGTGAAATAAGAAATATACACACAACTCTTAATGTATTCAAAAACAAGAAGTACATTTAATATTCTCACTATCGCAAAAAGAAAGCAGTGGTATCAGACATAGACCTGACTTTAGGGAGATCTGAGACACATAATATGTTGATGATCCTATGACTGTGCCTAACAGCATAAAATTGATGATAATATCCCATAAGTGGGGAGCAGGGTTACTGATACAACATCCTCTCTAATCACTCAAGTGAGAGTGCTCATCCATGGATAGCAAAGCATCAGTTATAAATATGGATTTTGCATAGACCTCTCCGACCAGTAAATTTCAGAAGTGCTATTGACATACAATCAATGTACAAGGCTCTTCTGGAATGCCCCCACTCTTCATTGGATGCTGGCATTGGATTTCGGATACTAGGAATGTAAAACCATAAATCTCTGTTGCTGCTCCAACTGTATGTGGTATAAAAGAATCTAAAAGTTATCAGGGCTTGATCAAGGTACTGAAATTAAGCATCTATTTCTGCATTTCCCAAACTGTGGGTCTCGACCCACTGGTGGGTTGCCAACTGATTTCTTGTGGTTACAAAACAGCAATAAAAAAAATGCCTTAATGTTATGCATCTATCTTGTCACATTTGCCGTGCTTCAAAGACAGAGGTCAAATGTCCAGTTAAGTCTTCTGATAAATTGCTGCTTCTTCTTTTAACTTGGGGATTGGTGTTTATTTCTCTTTCTCTGACTGCAAACTGAGAAGACTCTTTAAGCTGAACTATGTGACAATCTTCCTGGAATACAGGGAGTGTCAAAGGAAAGGCTGGAGGAATTATTTTTTGTAATACACAACACATTTAAGATACATGTCAGGGAACTGCACACATATTTTAAAATATATCAGCATTTTGGAAAGCAAAAATGAAGCCCTTTTTTGTAATTCTGAAGTGTGATGGAAACAAAGATTTTAAAAGGATCAAAAAAATCAAGACACTACCTGAAAGGCTGCTCGTGTTCAAAAATTGCCCGAATGGTACATTTCGGGTTAACATTTTCCCCGAAATTACTCAACCTGGCTTAATCTCTGTAATTTTAGGTACATTTTGTTACGCAAAATTATGCCAATTATGCTGGTGTAATTAAACTTTCATCTAGGCCTATTTAATATACGCTCCAAACACATTTAATTACCCAAACTAGATAACAATGAGGCTCACAAATCATTTTGTCAACAATCTGTTATTTTTCAGAGGTCTTTAACCATTCATCTGATTTTTCCCAAAAATCCTCTGATATAAAAACAGCAGATGGCACAATTTCAAAAGCTTAATATGAGATGCAGTAAAGCATTGAACAACTCACATGTGTTTTTTTTTTTTTTTAAATAAAGAAGCATTTCTAGCAAGCACTCTATCGCACTGTAGGAGAATGAGCAGTGCTAACATGTCAAACTAAAACTATTATAGACCTATTGAAGTCTTTCTCTGACATTACAAAGGTCACCAGTAATAGATGCCGTTAAGCTTGCAATGCCCATGTACATAATGTGAGATGGAATGAAATGTGTGCTAAACATGCTTGTTTCAGCACTAATAGTGACCAACATGCCTCACTCAAGGTGCAAAGGTGCTGTTGAGGGCTTTTCATTTAACAATACCTACATTATGTTATACAGCATATTGATGTATTTTGACTTAGGGACCTGGTACAAATCTGATTTTTGCTACTCTTACTACACATCAGGGGTCAAATTCATTCATTAAAAGGGGGCCCAGATCTCACAAATATGATTTCTAGATAATATGGTTATTTAGGCTTCATGAACTCGGTGTTAACAGAGGACTTCAGGTGGCCTATGAATCTTTTCCAGTGCGCATGGTTAGCCTTGCTAAAAAGATAATGGGAAGAGAATGCATCCATTGCCCAAAGGCAAGCAGGCTGGCCTGGCATCCTCTCTCACATTCCAAAGTCCAGAGCCACTGGAAACCAACTTTTGAATAATACTATACCTCAGACACATTGGTTTCTTGCACCCAGGAGGTTAATATACATAGGGTTGGCAGCTGGAGAAGGTTTCTCTCTGAACTTGAAAGGGAGTATCAGGTTAAAACGGCAAGCTCAGGGAGCAAGCAGACCAGAGGCTCCCTTGCACTATTGTGAAATAAGGCTGTAAGATATAGGATGAAACTGCATTGGAACATATCAAGGATAGGTTCAGAGATTTTCACAAACGAATGAATGCTTTATTACTCCGCTTACTGGGACTCCTCCCAAGACAACTCCTGTCTGCGTGGGAGAGACCTGGGAATATTCCTTTCCTCTGGTGTGTCTCAGACTGTGAAAGACTAATCAGAAGACTAGGTAAGCTGTTTATTTTCAGCCCACAGGAAGACTGCATAATAAATGAGAGTCACTATTGGCTCCTGAGTCTTTCCAGGCTGGATTAAAAAGACGTTGGCCCCACAAACAGATTGTACTGTGCTGCCTTAATTAAAAAGCAACAGGGCCAGTTGATAATTGGCTGTGGTGCTCATAAAGAGGTTGTGAAGTCTACTTCCCATTATCATCTAACCAAGATACCATGGAAAAGTTCCCAAAAGTTTCAGAATATATGGGGCAGCGAAGAAGAAAATATTAAACTTTAGGTAAAGTTGGCTCATAATACTTTTATGGCTTTCAAAGGCCTAGGACAAGATGGCAAGCCTCCCCTTAGTGGGCATGTTTTCCAATGTTGTCTCGGTTGAGGCTTTTGAGTGTAAAGTTTGAGACTTTCATAGGACTGCAAAAGAATGAATATCATTTTTTGGAGCTGCATATAACAAAAACATCTGTCTTGCCCCACTGAAAGATTTTGAGCTCCAAAGATTCTAAATATGAAGGAAATACTGTTGATAGAAACAAACCACTCTCCTTTATCCCATCCTTTCCAAAATTGCCAGTTGACAAGAAATGGTGCCTCAGCGATCCACCATGGAACTTGAGCGGGTGACCCTCAACCCTCTAGAAGCTGCAGAGTATCATTGTCCCTTTCTACCACATTTATTTTATTTGAAAAGTTTTATATAGTGCAAACATGACCCTCGCTGGTATCAGGGTGCTTTACAAATGATAAAGAGCAGAGACATTTAGAACCAATAATGTCATAATCTGGAACCTTACAGCATAAGTCAACACCCCAGATGAGGGCAGTGTCACCTCAATGTTAAGACAGATGGATCAATAAAAAAAAGAGTCAATAGCATAGCTAGCAGGCAGTAATAATAATGTCATAATCAAGAACTGTACAAGATCAGGCAACACCCCTGATGAGGGTGGTGTCACCTCAATGTTAAAAAAAAGATAGATGAAAAAGAAAATAGCATAACAAGCAAGCAATAATCATGAGTTTAGATGAAGAGTCATGAAATGCTTGGATAGAGGAGATCCCGGGGTCTAGGGAACAAATTTGTTCATAAATAATAGTTTTACTTCTTTCTTGAAAGATATAGTTGAAGGATTCAGTCCTACTTTATATGGAGGGAGTTCTAAATTCTTCGGGGCAATGCTAGAAAAGGCTCTATTGTAAGTTTTCTTTTTGAAGAATCTCTGTGGTTTCAGCAGGAAAGTGCTGAAGCTTCTAGAGGATCTGGAGCCTTCGGAAAGTTCAAGCTTTTGAGTGAGATAGCTTGGGGGCACTGAAGTGTAGAGCTTTTTGGGTCATGCATGCAATTGTTAGTTGGTTGAATTCTTGCTTCCTAGGGGAGCCAATTGAGGGATTTCAAATCGGGGGTGATGTGATTATTTCTTTTTGATCATGTGATGAGCCTTGCAGCAGAGTTAAGGGAGGCCCTTATTGGAGTGGTTTTGGATCTGGGCAAGCCGCAGAGGGTAGCACTTCCATAGTCCAACCTGGGAATTACTAGTGCTTGGACAGCAGACTTAAAGTTGTTGCAGGGGAGGAAGGGTTTTAATTTTCTTAAGATGTTCATTTGGAGGTTTGCTCCTTTAGTGGCAGCACTAATGTGCTTCTGCATGTTAAGGTTCTTGTTGAGAGTTATTCCCAATGATCTCGCTGAGTCAATAACTTGTGGTAGGCAGTTGAAGGCTCATGGACTTATGTTAGAATGTCACCCCTGTTGTTTTCTATTGCCTTTTTGGACATTTTCTTTAAAACATCATAACTCCTTACCAACTGAACCGATTTATGCCATTTTGGTGTTGTTTTAATCATTACATCTTTCCTTATCCAATTTTTATTAAATTAGTTTTCAAATTGTATCTACTTTATTTATTGAGTATAATGCTATTATGTTGGTGATAAACACCTACCTGCATATTTTCTGCTTGAACTCTGTGACTTGGATCACAGCCAAGGTTAAATGCAGTATTCCTCAAAGAAACCTGAGTCATGACTACATTTCTGACCCTATCTTTCAATTTGCTCATTACCTAGCAACTTCCTATCTTACTCAAACCATTTCACCCATTAATTGACATTACATTAACATGTACACTGGATATTACACCCATTTGAGATATCAATACATCCAAAGATGCCTCTCTGCTCCTATCACCATTTACAGCGTTCAGCAAGCCAATTGAAACACACAACTTAATTGAATCTATAGGAGCCTGGACTAGTATAACATATGATAGTTACAAGTGCCATCGTTGCTGAAGAGTATCAAGAGAACATCTCTGGCACAATGACATAATAGCACCACCAAGAGTATGATAATCCTTGACTATTTTGGGCATTTTGGTCTAGTTCTGGCATACTGGCAGCTGTCACTGACCTTTTAAGAGCATCTACTTTTAGTCATCCCAGTATAATTGTGAGCACCCCTTGCATAATGATAGCCATGACTGATATATGCTGGGCCGTCATGGTTTCCAGCTTTGGCACAGCGGTGGCTCTGGTACGATGGAAGGTATCATTGTAATATGACAGGTATCCTTGGTATTATGGTGAGCATCCATGGCCTATGACTTTAATACCTGGGCACGTCAAGCAGAATTTGTGCTTGTGAGTACTCAATGAAAATGGCAAGCCATTGTTAAGGGACTCTATTTTCTTAAAATGAAAATTGATAATTTAAAGACAAAAATTACTTTTTTAAAGAAAATATTTTTGTGCTGGAACACTGAGTTTGTTTGCCCCAAATGGAACTGCTAATTGATATACAAATGTGTGTTTTAGTAAGCTGATATGCTGATGAAGACAACGTTGCAATTCCAAAACGCATTTAAATTGATAATTCAAGCTGAGTTCGGTAGTCTTATTGCTGTGGTTGTATCATTTGTGCCAGAGGGCGTGAGTTGCTTTGGCTGTTATAAAATAGGCAGGGCTAGTTACACATACCTGCTGAGCTCCAGGATACCCTTACGGGTGATGGTACACTTTACAAGTACACATAACAAAACATTTCATTAGTAATTTTTAGTGATTTGGCATTACCTCAAGTCAAGGAGGTAGTTCGGCTTGTTAAAAATGTTCATTGCATCACTTCTCTTTACCTTCCTGGTTCTCTGTAACTTAATCTCAACAGCTAACATGACTGTTTAGACATTGGTTAAGGTTTCGTGATTTGCACTGTCATATAGTTGCCAATCCTAACGATTCAAGGCCATGTTTAAAAGCTAGTAAGAACTGAATATATCAAACCCATACAAAACTGGATGCTCTGTTTTATTCTTTATTCTAGGGCTTTTAAGCACCTGCAGGTTACTCCATTCATTTTGCAACCTAACTCTCATGGGCAAACGTAATTTTACTATCCTCAATCCTTTGTTAGAGCCCTTTAGTGACATCAGTGATATCTGCTGAGTGGAAGGTCACTCCTTTCTTGGTTTTGTTGTTTCCCAGTACAACATCTCACTGTACTACCACCTTACTTTCCGCCTCACTCCACATCTGTGTTCTTCTCCAATACATACACATGTGCAGTCCTCCTCTCTTGCTCACCATTTTGTGCCCATTCCAGACAACCTACTATGCATACTGCCAATGCAATTAGCAATTCTAGCACAGGTATTGTTGCCTGCTTTTAGAAACGTTTTACGCCGTGAGCAAAGTGGGCCATGGCCCACAACGCCTGCAGTTGGCAGGGAGATAAATGAAAAAATATACCAAATCAGTAGATGCCAGGGTGGTCCCCCAGGTTAGACAGATATTACAGGCTCATTAACCTGCTACTGAGTAGGTTACATACATGTTACATGTTTTGACTACATAGCCTTAAAGATTTCTCTGTTCTTGCAGGCTCTGGCTTCACACAGTATGGTTGACGATAATGTCATAAAAAGAAGCATCAATAGGGATAATGATGCCTCCATGTGACTCTATAAAGAGCTGCCATAGCAGCAATTGCCCTCTGGTACCAAGGCAGCAACAATGCATGTCCCTGACTCATCATGACTATGATGAACATCAGGCATAAACATATTGAGGAAATGCAAAACTCTTGCCACCAAACATCATCTTGACTTTTCTTGAAAAAACAAAAATGTTTTCCTAAAAAGAAGCTTTACATTATGCCTAAATACATTTAAATAACCTAAAGAAAGGTTTGTACATATTTAAAAAATAACCTTTTGTGATCCAAACAACAGGTTCTGCCTCACATGCACAAGTATTATAATCACATGCCATGGGTAGTCATTGTAAGCCAGTTGTCACCTGAAATGGGTTTTCCATAATGTAGGATTCTCACAATATAGTAAGGATGGTCACCTTATGATGGGCCACCATTATGCCACGGGCGGCTACCAGGATGGCTACGTTTCTCCTGATAGGTCACTGAGAGCCATGCACATCACAATGCCTTGAAAGCCTACAATAGATCAAGGTGGGCTGCCTAATGATAGTTCCACCATATGCTCTAAATTTTAAAAATATGCCATCAAGAGCTACTTTGTGCCACAGCGACCATATTGACTAGAATAAGACATAAACATGCAAATGATGGAACAGGTGCTTCATTACTGACTTGCCCCTATGCTTTACTTTTGCTGTGTCATCATAATGAAGATTGTTCTGCTGTTGCCTTTGCTCTACCTGTTCTGTGTGTGATCAGAGACAGCACGGCTCGCACTACTGAGGTACTCCTCAAGTTAGGCTCTGTAATCTGGAGGTGCCATTATGGATGCTGGTTGTAAAGACAGAAAGAGAATCAGTGTAAAGCCCTGCTATTCAATTGAATGTGTGATAACATATTGGACTGGGATTGGTGGTCAGGTAAGGTAGGTGAGAGTTCAAGAAGGGCCAGAGGCCACTGGTGGGGGTTGTGTTGTATGATGAGAAGGGTTCCATTCATGACTTAGATGCGTGCCGTTTCAGTGATGTTCTGCAGCGTGGTCAGAGACCATATCTGAAGTCTTGCATGATGCCATTATCTCTAATATGTCATTTTGGTTGATGTGTGACTTTTCACTTAAGTATGCTTTTCAAAACTGGTATGTTTGTGAAGAGTTGGAAGTTGTCCCCATCCATGACGAATTAGAGGGTTGAAAAGTTTTTTACAAAGTTTACTTGCAAATTACTGAGGAAGTTATCTTAAGGTGGTCGATGTCAGTGTATTGCATCAAGGGATGGGAAAGGCAGAGGTAGCTCGCTTTGTGCTACTGAGGTAGTGGAAGATCTGGTATTGTTCATTTGTAGCAAAACAGTTGCTGGTTGGGTGCAGTAATGAATGGGTCTGGAATCAAACTGAAATAAAGCATGGAGATGGTCTGATGGCTTTGAAGATTCAGAATGATCGTTGACTTGTTAGAAGTGACTGTGGCTGTGGAGAAACGTTTCTGTATGGAGAGTGATGAGACATCAGTCACAGATTAAGTGTCTGAATTGTTTCTTTTCTTACTTAAATCTCACATTCTGTCACTGAGCTCTTGGGTGCCTCATGATGAGACCAGGTGAGTGTTGATGGTAGCATTTTGGGTGAGGTTAATAATGCGCAGGAAGGATCTTGCATCATCTTTGGAGTCAGTTGTGGTTGACAGGCTGCTAAAATATGGCTAGAGATTTCTAAAAAGGCAAGTCCACCAAGAAGCAGTACTGTGATTTGGCATGCTGTGATTGACAGTGGTTTTGATGTTTTGGGGCTCTGGCAAAGGAGGCAGTACGATCTGAACAATACAGTGTCAATTGTAATACCGCATGGTTGTCAAACCAGATCGACGGTGGTGAGTTTGAGCTGGGTTTGTTCAGTTGGTTGTTTAATGGTCGTTCTCAAAAAGTGCTTATCAAAGATTTGTTAATGAATTTGCCTGGGATTTTGAAGTACAAGAGAAACATATTGTTAGACTGCATGCTATGCTGATTAGATCTGTGGTTTCCTCAATGAGGGTTTTAGAGGCATCACATCTGCATTATGGGTGAGAGCTTGAGAAAGGCCCCCTGGCCAGTCATTAGCTACCTAGTGTTAATGATAATGGCTTCTGGTAGAGCACATGGCCGTGAAATTTTAAAATATAATTATGTCTAAATGTTTGAAAAGGGGGCACCAAAATATGCCTATGCCCTGGGCCCTCTGAATCCAAGATAACAAAGTTAGTCAAACATCCCTGCTTAAAAAAATTATGATTTCCTTCTTGGTTTTCTTTCATGGGTCTAGTTTACCATCTATCCGGTTTTGCGTCATCATATCGTATTCCTCCCCTAGCAATCAATTTTTAGTAGTCTTATGATTGCTCTCTTCTTTGTGCGAAATTTCCACATGTTCCCTCAACATCTTTCATGCGGACCATTTTACCTTGCGCTCTGCTGTTTTCCATTGCTGCATGCTCTTTCCCATGGGCATCCTTTTGTAATACTTTTTTATGCATCACTTCTTTTATTTATACCTTTGTCATGGAGCAATACCTATATCCTTTTACTTGCATCCTTTACTTTGAGCTGTATGTCTGTTTTGCTGGACTGCTGCTCATATAATATACAATATTTTAAACACTGTATTTAGTTTTTTCTTTTCTATTAAGTAAGGTTTACTCAGTTATCTGTCTCGCTACATAGTGAAACACGTATGTAGGAGGAGGGCAGAAAACAGTGACCAACATTTCCTGATCAGATAAGTTGATGCACTTCCATTGTACGTTATAGAAAAGTCATCAGTTACTGACTGTGTAAGGCAGCATGAACATATATATGAATGTGAACCCATAACCTTGCACGTCACTTCCACGTGTATTCAAAGGCTTGATGTATTTTTTCTTTGTCTGCTATAAACTGTACTACTGTAGACATTTAGGGGCTGATTATGATGTGGCTCGTAAAGGCTGCGACCTGCGGTCGGAACCTTTACAGCCGCATCGTAATGGGCCGTTCGGATTTCCTTTCCAACCGTCTCATTACGATGGAGGTGGTTGGAAAGGAAACCGGCCAGTCATTCCGGCTGGCTTCCGACTGGCTCCTAGAGCCCGTCCTCCAGTCGGAATCCGGCCTGTAATCTCAAGGGCAGGCCTTTATGCCCTTGAGATTACAATGACGATATCCGACATGGTTTCCATCCCGGCCTGTCCGACATGGAAACCATGTCGGAAACAGTCTTTGGGGGGCCCCAGCAGGGCCCCCTTGGGTGCACGGCCTCTGGTTGGAGGCCGAGAGGGCACCTATGGTGCCCCCTTGTTGGTCCCTGCACCTGATGAACTGCACCTCCCATGGGAGCATGCATTACGGCCGGTTTATGGCCAGAATGCATGCTGCCATAGTGAAATGTAGGAATGCGACCGAACAGTGTTTGGTCGCATCCTAATGAGGCGGTCGGGACCGCCGACCGGGTGTCGGTCGGTCCCATGACCGATGCGGTGTTGGGCGGATGTGATATAGTCCGACATCATAATGACCTTCATAATGTCTGTATTTCTAGTAGGAAGCCAGTCTGCCAGCCACACCTTTACAAGGAAACAGTGCTAATTCCTGCATGTCAAAGAAAGCAGTCGCTGAAGCGTTCCTTTTTCAACTGGAAGAGTTAAATGACCGCTACGTGGTTTTCTGCAAAAATACGTGTTGTTTACCTCAAAATGAGAGATGCCTCACTTAAGACCTTGTTGGGATTTGAACCTGTGAATGCCAGCTAACACAGATGGTGTAACTCACACCTTGGATAGCTTAGACATCTGGTACTGAGACTTCAAAGATTGAGCACGTTTCGTGTGAGTCATTGCAATCTACAAATAAGCGGCTGCAGAAAGAAGCAGGCCAAGACCGCCTTCCGAAGGCCCTGCGTGCATCACTTGCCACTTTCTCTCTGAGCGATTCACGGGTGCCAACCTTAACAACCAAGGTTGATTTAGTCTGGAAAGCATGCCCACGTTTCTCCAGTGTTACAGATTCGAAAGCTGCAGTAGGTTTTAATTTCCTTTAAATTAGTGAGACATTTTGTCCACCAGGAATTTTTATGTTGCTAGGCAACAACTCACTCTTTCCTGATTGTATCCCACGTGGTTGCCATAGTGCCCACATGTCATCTCAACATAGCTACAGTAAGCCAGTTTCAAGACAAATCTGGAAAAACCAATGCTTTGTTTCACAGTGAAAGTCAATTGCCAGTTTAAGAAGAGGAACTTCACATAGGTAGATGAAATGAACAGTGTAACAGTGCACTGACAAGTGCAAATTTTCAATGAAAATAAAAAAATCAACGAGTGTCATGTAAGGTTTATTGCTCATTTAAACATAGCATAAGAACAATAAATCCTTGACGCATATGGGCACAGCGCTGTCCTTCCATTACATAATTTAAAATACAACTGACCAAAGTGCCGGTGACAAGCATCATAATTACAGAAGACATATATATTTTTCTCTAGTCCTCTATCTGCTAATGTCAAACTAACAGCACATTTTGGCAGTAATAAACGAACTCGTTGCAAATAGAACAGGCGTTAAAATAACATGGTTGACTTTACGATTAATTTTGCTACCACATCCAAATCATATTATTTACTCTTTATAGCATTAAGCAAGAAAAAAGCAGCAGCAACGACTCCTTTGTAGATCCCTTTTGAAGCCGCATTTATTTGTGAGTTTCGTAGCATTAGCACTAGAACGAGGTCACCACCCTACCAATATCTACATCGAAATTAATTCTACAATTTGCCAGTGACTGCCATGGTATCTTTTCTGGAGCTTTCATACACTTTTACAATGTAGATTGTAGATACTGTGAGTCACAATTTGCCAAATATTCCTTTCACAACAATTTAGTTCTTTGTCACAGTAAAACCACACTCATAAGTATTTGTGTAGACTCACTGCATGTGCCTAGCAATTATACTGATGAATTATTACTGATCAGACACACAGCGCCTGTCTGGCACCCTGATACCAGGACAGTGTGCCCAGTTGCAGATTAAATTGCGACAGCTTTTGCCTGTGCTAGTGAGAATGCATAACAACAGGACAGAGTTGTGTTTTGAAACTGTACCTTTGTCTTTCACTGCCAGCCAGTGCTTAACTTGAGTCTGTGGTTTCCGGTGCTCTCCGCACTTAGGGGCTCATTATGATGGCGGGCGGACATCAGTCCGCCCGCCATCATAGCGGTGATGGGACCGCCCGCCAGATGTGCGGCGGTCCCACCAGCCCAATTAGGATGCGCCCGCCAGTATGGCGGGCGCATCCTGGCCTTTTAACATTGCGGGCGGTGCTGCTGGCTGCAGCACCGTTCGCAATGCCAAAATGCCACGATGTGCATTCCCATGCACAACGCAGCAGGCACCACGCGGTGCCTGCCACCTTGTGCATGGGAATGTAGGGGGGTACCATGGGTATCCCCCCAGTGCACCTACACCCCCCCCACACTGAGGGGGCCCGAAATGGGCCCCCAAAACCAATCCCCGCCAGCCTTTCCATGGCGGCAGCCTTGCCATGGAAAGGCCTCTTCCAAGGCACATCATAATATGGCGGACGGTGCCTGCTAGGCACCGCCACCATATTAGTGGCCCTTTTCCGTCTGCCAGGCAATCAGTTCGATTGCCTCCGGCGGAAAAGCGGCGAACGGACTTTGCGTCCGCCGCGATACCCACCGCCATCCTAATTTGGCAGTGGGTAAAATGCTCAGTGATGGTGGAAGGACCGCCACCGCCGGCCCGGCGGTGGCGGTCCTTCCGCCATCATAATGAGCCCCTTAATTCTCAACACCTGCACTTATGACTGCTGCCACATGGTGGCACTGTTTGTGTAATTAGAGATGTGCTGAACAACAGTTGTTTATTAATTCAATACACATTAAAAACAACTACTTCCTGCAACACATTATTATAGCTTTGGAGGATTCAAACAGTCTGTAGTGTTATACTTGTAGCAGTGTGATGGTTAGTAGTTGTGTAAGTACCGTCATTGGCAACGCTGACAGGGGCAATAGGTGGTGCAAGCTGACGTGGTCTCCTAGTACTTATTTTGTGGCAAATTAAACACCGCTGCCAGCGGACCCAGCTTCACTTGTGAGATGGGACATACATACCGCTCCCCAAGACTGCAATATGTGACAGCACATTTCAGTGCGGGTTACCTGGGTGATCCCTGGGACTCCAAGCCTTGCCCTGTACCTACCTGACAGCTTTTTCTTGTAACAATGAAATGTGGCAGACTGGTCGACACAATCTAGAACAGATTGCCTGAGGCAGAGGATGAGGAAGAACCAGATGTATCAGGGTGAAAAAGCGTGGAAAAGTGCTCCTGTCTAATTTCAGAGGTTTATCATTCACAGGTGGCTATTTGCTGATATCTATTTGGCTGGGGGAAGGACTGTACTGTTCAAAAGCATGCTGATATCTTATCACAGCAACTGTGTAGTACTCTTGTTTGGGTTCGGAAGGGAAACAATCTTATTTCAAAATAATAGATAATTTAGATCTTTCAGGGGGCTTTCAGATGGTTGTGATTGGCCACAAGAAAGAGAAACATCATGCAGTTCATAGGACGTTAGCTATTGCCACTTGAGAGAACACCAAGCAGAACAACTGGCGCCCCATAGTTTCCACAAAAATGCAGGTTTTCCTGTGAGCACATATATCCTGATTCACGAATGTGTCCTGCGGCCAGAGGGTGAGCTCTACAGTTAACAAAGATGGTGCCGTTTTTCAGATCATCCCACCATGAATAACAAAGAAGTGAGTAGGCGATTGCCGATCTGTTAACCATTAGCTCTCATGAACCCTAAGGGTGAAGAGACCCTGCTTATGTCAGCAGACCCCCCAAATCAATATCACCCATGGGAGCAGCACTAACAGGAATGGGCCTTAGCAAGTAGTTAGCTCTATGTTTCCACTCCTAAATTAGATGTGGAAATTTAAATCTGTACTTGACTGCCCATCAATTTTATGAGCAGCGTAGTAGGGAGTCTGTATTGTGCCATTCATTGCAGCAGTTCTGCGGTAGGTTGGGACCTCATTAGAAAAACAAAAGTTGCACCTGGTGAAGATTCCACAGGAATCCTTCTGTATCTCATAGATAAAACCTAAAAAAGCCCAAACCGGTCTGGAGTTGCATGTTTTTCCACTTGGGCAGGTAGGGGGTAGTATTGGCTTGAATGCTTGGATTGGAGAAGGACCAAGGCTGATCTCCATATGGTTAGTCTTTGTCTGTAGCAGGATAGTGGGGAAAAAATAATGGACCTGAATGAGGCTAAGTAATTACCAGTGGCCGAGATTAATTTGAGCATTCCACCTATTATCATTTTGTTTTAATCAGTGTAACACTTTAAGTACAATGGCTAAGCTTGAAATGCAATAGGAATCAAGCTTTATCGCACTGAGAGTACCTGTCAATTGCTGAGTGTTAGAAATGGGGGTCTCTAGTTGGCAGTGGTTTGCACCCTGTCTAAGTAGGGACCCTTCCTCCTAGTCAGGATAAGGGAGTTACACACCCAGATAACCCCTGCTCACCGCTTTGGTAGCTTGCCACGAGCAGTCAGGCTGATCTCAGAGGTAATGTGTAAAATATTTGTACATAACACACAGTAACACAGTGAAAAACCTACAAATGGACACCACATTAGTTTAGAAAAAGAAAGTATCTTAATCTAAACCAAACAAGACCAAAATAACAAAGACCCAACATACACAACTAAAAATATGACTTTTGAATGGTTTCAAGCAATTCTGTCCATAGAACTCTATGGATGCAGTGATTTTACACAAAGTACCTAAAATGTGCCAAAATCCACAAGGCAAAACAGCCGCAGAGGAGGGAAGCATCGGAAAACACAGCAATGCGTCGGTTCCTGAATCACGGGGAGGTGATGCGTCAATTCTGTTGCATGGAGGAGAAGTGTTGCGTCGGATCCGGACTGTAGGGCGAAGCCATGCATCGAAATCAAAAATGGTTCTGGTCTGCGGGTGATGTGGTGTAAAAACTTGACGCACAGGTGCGATGCGTGGAAATCCAGATACTCTGGAGGTCGATGTGGCGGCGACAAATGGGCGCTTAGTCGATCTCTTCAGCGGTGGTCCCACGATGCATCGATTCTTTCAGCCGTACAGCAGGGCATGCACCAGAGTCAGTACAGGGGTCTCGGACTTTGGAGACACAGTCCGCTGAACTAGGGCTGCGATGGTTTCTTCAGCTGCTGACAGGCACTGTAACGATTTATTTGGCTGCACGGCAGTGGTGCGTGGAAATTTCTCCCGCATGGCGATGCTGAGTCGGAAAAACACTGTGGCAACAAATGATGGATGGAATGCTGAATGAATAAAACATTCACCCCCAGTCAAGAGATCTGGGTTAAATCCATTGTTGTTTTGCTCACTATGCCACCCCAGTTTGGACCCAGCTATATGCAAATCAGTCTTGACCCTGCTCCTTATGGGAACAGTCCAGCCCAAACTGCCAAGCTGGGTCCTCCCTGGACCTGAAACAAGCATCCTGGGGCAGGTTATGGTCTAACACCCCGTATCAGCTGGCTAGCTTGAATCCGGTGGCACAGTAAGCAAGGGACCCACGTCTGGCATTCCCATCCCACTTAAGGCAAAAAGTGCTGCAGCAACAAATGATGAACTGGGGTGGTGCAGTGAGCAAAAGAACGATGGATTTAACCCAGATCTCTTGACTGGGGGTGAATGTTTGATTCATTTAGCACTCCGTCCATCATTTGTTGCCACAGCACTCGTCAGAAAAACAGGTGCTGGAAGGGTGATGCATCATTTTTGATGGTTTCAAGCAGGTCTTTGCACCAGGAATAACCTCCAAGGGCCCAGAACTGGATTTAGCACCACGAGGCAGGTCAGAATTCCCAGCAGTAGAGTTCAGGGATGCTGCAGATGAAGACTTTGATGGCTCTAAGACTTCCAACTGGGGGCAAGCACACACAAGCCCTTAGAGAAACTTCACAAGAACGATATAAACCAGAGTCCAGTCCTTTTCCTCTCCAAAGCAGAAGCAGCAACTGCAGGCCAACCCAGCAAAGCAACAGACAGCAAAGAGGCAGTCCCCCTCCTCACAGCTCTTCAGTTCTTCTCCTTGACAGAGGTTCCTCTTGATCCAGAAGTGTTCTAAAAAGTCAGGGATTTTAGGTCCAATGCTTATACCCCTTTTGGCCTTTCAAGTAGACATTTTTCAAGGGATTGTCTTTGTAGTGCCCAAGTTCTTGTCCTGCCTGGTCATGGCTCCAGACACACTCCAGGGGGGTGGAGACAGCCTTGTGAAAGGCCAGGCACAGCCCTATTCAGGTGCAGGCGACAGCTCCTCCCACCACTTTAACTCAGGAAGGCCCATCAGCCTGGTGATGGGCCATCAGGAAACACAGCGCTCACCTCAACTCCCTTATGTGACTGTCTAGAGTGAATGCACAAACAGGCCCCTGCCAGTCTAAGCGAGACATTGATTTTCATAGGCAGGCAGAGGCCCTATGTGGTTAAACAAGAAAATGCCCACTTTCTAAAAGTGGCATTTTCAAACACACAATTTAAACCCCCCCCCCTTCACTAAAAGATGTGGTTTTAAATCCAGAGCTCAGAGAGCCCAAACTCAAAATCTCTAGCTGTTCCCAATTTAAATTTACACTTCTGAAATGTTACAAGGCAGCTCCAATGATAGCCTATGGGAGAGCTAGTCCTTGCAATAGTGAAAAACGAAATTGGCAGTATTTCACTATTAAGACATGTAAAACACACCAGTACCTGTCCTACCTTTCAACTACACTGCACCCTGCCCATCGGGGTACCTAGGGCCTACATTAGGGGTGCCTTACATGTAGTAAAAAGGAAGGTTTGGGCCTGGCACATGGGTGTACTTGGCATGTCGACATTGCAGTTTAAAACTGCACCCACAGACACAGCAATGACAGGCCTGAGATAGGTTTACAGGGCTACTCGTGTGGGTGGCACAACCAGTGCTGCAGGCCCACTAGTAGCATTTGATTTACAGGCCCTAGGCACAGATAGTGCACATTACTAGGGACTAACCAGTAAATCAAATATGCCAATCATGGAGAACCAATCAGAATTACAATTTACACAGGGAGCACTTCCACTTTAGCACTGATCAGCAGTGGTAAAGTGCCAAGAGTACCTCAACCAGCAAAAACAAAGTCCAGCATAACAGTCAAAAATACAGGAGGTAGAGGAAAAAAGACAGGGGAAACCATGCCTAGGATGGCAGGTCTAACACTGAGATTAATTCAAGCATGCCACCTATCAGATTATTGTTTTCTTCAGCGAGACACTCTAGGCTCAACTCGTATCTCCAACATGGTCCAGTGTTCATGTTCCACAGGAATCATGCTATATCAAACTGACGAGGCCCAAATAGGCCAGAACTGGTCTTGGGTTGCCAGGGTGCTTGAGCTACCATCTGTAAGTGGCTGGCCCCTTATAATTACCAGTGGTTGAGATTAATTTCAGCATTTCACCCATCACCTCAGGTGCCGATTCCAGCACATCTCTCTGTTTATCAATAATGTGCTAAAATCTGCACCTGCCATACCCCTAGGGATGAACAGTACACAATTTGCACCAGGTGGAGAAGCATGCAAAAAACCACAAAGTCTGAGGGGGCTGTTAACTGGACTCATAGCCATCAGAATCTCAAGTTTTGTGAGAATACACATGTCAAGGGTATTCACTCAGATGGTTTTTTGGTATGTGAAAACTAGGTTTGCAAGTGTGAATTCTGCATGTTATTTACCGATAATATTGAATACCTGATTATTCTCCGCCACCAGAATCACCAGGAGGCACATTATCGGTAACTCCAGAGGCTGAACAACAGGTCATATTATGAGCCATTTGTAATGAAGGCTAAAGTGTGCCCATGCAACCCATTTCCCTCATGCTCTTTTGGTGAATTAGCGCTTGAAGAAAGTGCATATATTTCCTGATTCATTTGAAGGAAGTCGAGGGAAGTGTTTTAATTAAAATGTAAGGTTGCTTCTCACGTAGAAAGATCTCAAGTCAAAGCAGTCACTGTTAAGATTTCCAGGCCGGTTATATTACAGAATGTGATTATTGATATTATCACCATTTTATAAGGCATTTTGTATATGGTTGAAACATCGGTTGTCAACGAAGCTCTGCAACAGTGACATGAGAGCATTCCTAGGTCCGTACTCCAGCAATTACATTACCACTGCTGAGGCCTGTGGTGTCAGAAAAAGGAGAGACACTTGATACATATCTACCTTTTATCTTACAGCCGGTGCGGTTTCCCTGTTCATTGTTGACATATGCAAGTACAAAGCTAATACCTTTGTGTGATTGTTCACTGCAGAGAGACTGACATTGTGCCAAACCCAAGGTTAAACAGACTGAGCCTGCCATGTGGCCACTATTCTTTACCCTTCTGTAGCGTTCAATTAAAGTTCACACGCTCTGATCTACCGTTCGATGAGAGGCCCCTAATGCCTGCAGGCTGTTTTTTTCTCACTGTTTTACAGCTTTGTCATTACAATTAGTCCACAGCTTCCACTCACCAGGGTACCTTTGCTTTGCAATCATAGCCTATAAAACTGAACTGCTCTTCAGGAATTCCCTTTTGCTAGAGTAACTGGAAGACAACGCAAACAGCATAGTGATTTACCAGCACTCCTCTCTAGCTGGCATGTCTTGAGACTAGCTATTGAGGCCCATATTTAACATGGGTTTGTGTCTCCTGCGTGCCACTCAAGGGGGTGCAAGGGCGACGCAAAGCCTGGAATTATATTTTCCAAGCCACGCAAGGCCTTGGGTGGCTCTGCGTGGCTTAGTAAACGTGGAGTAATGTAACTCAAGGCAGCACAAGTCGCTGCCTTGCAATACTCTGCCGTGGGAATGCATTACATGGGTGGAGTATGGGTGCTCCCATGCATCCACCCATGTATTTTGGCACATTCACAGATTTACCATTAGTGGTAGACCTGGGAATGCGTTAAAATGCTACGCATACCAAAGGGATGCGTAAAGAGAAGAAATATGTTTATTTCTCCTCACTTTTTCCTCTTTCTAAGTGTGCTGCATTCTACAGCACACATAGAAAGAGAAAAATGCATATGAGGATTGTATTTGTGCAGGAAGGTATGCCTTTCATGCACAAAAACAATCCTGCCTACATCTCAATCACCCTTGTGTGCCTGTGTTGGCACTAGGCAGCACATTGTGCGCCTGCGCAGGCAGAGAGCAGGAATGCGCTGTATAATGTTAAATATGACTCATTCCTACCCTCTCCCTTTCACGCAGCGCAGCAAGGTGGCTTGGTGGATTGCATTGCATGAAAATTTGATAAATATGCCCTTGAATGTCTTACAGAGTACTATACAGAAGCCAACCTTTGAAGAAAGAATGTAGCAACATCCAGACAAGGAAAATGAAACAAACATAGATGGCATTTTGATTAGCAGACATTCAGAGGTAAGAACATGCTTCTCCGGTCTATAGATATCACCAGTTGTCTCCAACAGGATGTTTAAAGCAATTAACTTGTTGATCTAAATCCACTGAAAGCCTTAGTAAATTGTCTGTTGTGTCACTGAAGATGGGGGTGCGAGGCAAATAGCTGGTCTAGAAGGGCACAGTGAGCTCTGCCCTGCCCTGCGATGGTCTCTCGCCACAGCAACTGTCCTTTGGTGGCTTAGCCTCTTTGCGGAACATTTACGAAAAACACATTGTCCTGCGGGGACCTGTCGTCCTCTGAAGGGTATTAAACTAAATAAAGGCATCCTGCTCGGAATGATCAAGGCTTACTGAACCTAGAAAATGTGTTGTTCCACTCTAGAATCCAGATCACCCAGCCGTTGTGGATAAAATGCTCACCTTTTTCCCCAAAAACCCCCAGATAGTGAATATGAATGGGCATGATGAGTAACGTTTGCATAAGACTAAGATTAACTTAAACACAGATGAAGTTTCACTTTTTATTATGTTTATACAGTGTTTATAACAACTATATACTCGTGCATAAAAGAAATTACAGTAATGCCCTTATTATCACAAAATGCATAGCACACACACCCATAACCTCTAAAATATCCATATGATTCTATTAATCAGATAGCCTAGATGAAAACAAAGAACTCATAAGAAGGCTCTGCCTTCCTAAGGGCAGAAGTATCCTTTAGCTCTGTATGCTCTCGGATTGGTCCAGGGCCCAATGCAGATACCTCAATATTGAAAAAATAGTCACCCCGGCTATCCAAATTGTTTAATCTCCAAAATATTTCCTTCCAAGTGCAATTAGAATCAAGCTATATGCTATGAAAAAATGACACAGCAAAATACGCTCCGTCCCTCCACAAAGCAATACTATATAAAAATAGATGTTGATTTACTAATGCAAAACCGAATGAGAGGTAGGTGATCCTACATCACTTCCTGCCTGGAACATACACACACCGGAAGTTACACTGCTGTGCAGAATGAGACTACAGCTGTACAATATTGATAAGATATAAAAACGACAAACCCTTATCCATGATTCAGATTTAGCAAGGAATGACATTCTGCTGCTCAGGCTGTCTATCTGTGAATTTATGAAACCAGGAAACATCATGAACTATTTGCTGACTGAAGCGGGAAGCAGGTTCAAAGATGATCACTATGCAGGCTATGCATTTAAGAAGGAAAGTGAATTTTGGTGGGTGAGTGCATTATTGAAACAACATTATACTTCTATCCTGATGAAACTTGGAGTAATTTCAATCGACAAAGTGGAAGAGTTACAAAAGAAAGCATTTAGATGTATGTGATAACCAGAACCGGCAAATCTGTCTGCTAAGATGAAGAAACACATTGTCATGACACACTACAATTGAAAGTGCATATTTGATAGCAGTGAAATTTAATATGGTGGCAGAATCTTAACATCTTCTGAGCCAATGTAAACTACTCAGGAAACTATGCACGGGAGAATGTTCCTTTACTCTGTGAAAACGGGGATGCAGATTCATTCGATCAACATTGTGTTTGATCCCGCCAACAACATTTCACTTTCTATCACTCCGTATTGTTCAGCTGTCACGCCATCTTTGAATACCGCCGTGGTTTGCTAAACATAGGTCAGTTCAGAGAAGTTTTAAGGCATGGGCAAAGTGGGCTCTGGCCCAGGGCCCCAGTCTTTCAGGGGGCCCCCTGATAGACTCTGTTCTGCAGAGAGTCCTGCCCTGATGACTTTGAATAATTCCAAAACAGATTGCTTTAAATACCGTCTTCCTTTCATGAGTTTTTAGTGTGGGTGATGTATGAGAGCCTATTACAGATATTTTGCAGAGAAATGTGTTTGTTTCATGCAACATCCATAAAAGTTTTCTTTTAGATGACAATAGGACCTCATAGGTGAGAAATGGGAGGGTGCCACAGAAACTATTCACAGTAATATTAGTGAGCTGCTGCCGTGGCACAATTTGAAAACACACGTCGCTGTCCTTGAATATTAGATACAAACACATTTAGAATATGGACCAGTCTGCCTGTGCACGGTCAGTGACCTGGGTAAAGAGGGACGAAAGAGCTGAAATTGAATCATAAATTCAAAGCTGTTCCGAACAGGGCCCCCCAAAATACATTTGGCCCAGGACCCTCAAAATATCTTTAAGAGGTCCTGGGTCAGTCAAAGGGAATGAGGGAATGTATACCACAAATACTTGCTACTTATACTCCTTACACACTGCTTCGCCACTCATGTGATTTAATTAATCATCAGGGTAAAGGTTGTGCAAAGTCAAGGGGGTCAAAGGGCATGTCTCTAAGCTTTAGTACCCAAGTCATATTGGTGAAATGACGATACCAAAAAAAGGATCGTCACAAATCTGACAAACCTGTATGGAGAATGTGTACACCTTCACATTTGTGGGCAATGTCAGTTATGCCTTTGGACAACAGGAAGCATGCAGAGATGTAATATAGGTGACATGATGCTGAAGGCCAAAATAACATGGGCCTGCATTCTTTCATAGAGAGAGATAAATCTGCCATGTAAAAGGGACAGCTGGAGAGGTATGACTAGCAGAAACAAGCATTTGCAATGCAATAGGTCTCGCATTATTAAAGTATGAGCTATTGGCATTGTAAATGACAATGCCTTTTATTTATCTGCTTTGATAATTAACACATAAATAAAAGGCATTGTCATTTACAATGCCAATAGCTGAAACTCTTGTAAATGCGAGACCTATTTCATTTCAAAAAAGCGGCCGCCATTGTCCCGGGCTGCTTGGAAAGTGAAAGCGCGCATGGTGCGCTGAATGTTGCCGGAAAGCATGTCGTGCCTGCAGTAGGAGAAACTCATGAAAGAAAATAGTGCTTACAGACTAAATAAGACATACCGTGTAACAACAGAAGTAAAAGGGCCAGTCATCATGGGAGGTTACAAGTGAAGACAAGGCGGTACTAAGGAGGGACTAACAAGCCTATTAACGAATCAGAAGCCAGCATTTACAAGGGACTATTACACAAGCCAATGAAAAAATTGGGCGGAGCTTCAAGTCCATCCATGAATACAGCATGCCTCGCAGAGCAGCGCATGCACATGCGCAGCCCAGGCTCGACCTAAAAGCTAACATACTATCAGTGAGACACTGGTTGAAGTATAGAAGCGTTCAGCACGGTTACTGTGCGCTTGCACTGCTGACACTCAATCACCTACCCCTCAAGTGTATGTTAGCCCCACCCATTGTGCCCCTGGGAGCCCCCTGACCTGAAGAATACAAGTTGTGGTTGACACAAACATTCTTTTTCAAAGAAAGCTACTTTGACATTGTTTTGACTGCATTCCACTGAAAGGCGATTCAAAAGTGAGCTCAGCCCCTACTGGCTTAAACTGGGAAACAGAAATGTTACCTGTTGTGAGATGTCAAGATTTAAAAGTGTTTTACTGGCCTATGTGCGTGGCCCTGTGAGTAGTAACTAAGGACCATTACGCCAGACTAAGGTTCATTGGCTCTCTACCAAAGAGCACATACATGTCATGCTGGTCCTCAAGTGACATTATAAAGCATGCCACCTTAACGGTGTAAAAGTATAGCCCATTTTGTATAGGGTCTTCAAATTCAAAATTCCTCTGGTGCCATATTTTTGCACTACCAAAGTGCCTTTAGACCTTCCGTTGTCACCTGTTCCCAACAGTTTCAATGAACTTGCAGATAATTCGGTTTGTGTTTTGTGCAGCCATTGCAGTAACACAAATCCAATGGATCAATTCAACGCGCAGCTACGTCTTTCACACTGCTAATCAGTCTTTTCATCCCCACACACGGGAACCAATCAGTAATCTCAGGGCAAAGCAGGGGTGCTGTGAACACCCCGCTTTATCAGCCTCAGCAGCGGTGGAAGCTGATAAATGTCGCTCACAAGAAATACAGCCTCAATCGAAAAGTAAACAGGAGCAAGGAAGAATAAAAGATGGGTAAATAGAAGAGGGAAAGATGGAACCAATATTGAATGGTAGCAAGGGTGAAAGGATGTATGTATAAATGATAGATGAGTGAATGAATAAGTGAGCCGATGAATGAATGGGTGAAAGGATGAGTGAATGGATAGGTGAACAGACAAGTGAAAGGATGGTAGAGTAAAAGGATGGATGAGTGATGGATAGGTGGATGGACAGGTGAAAGGATGGCAGAGTAAAAGAATGGATGGATGAGTGGATAAACAGACAAGTGAATGGACGGCAGAGTGGATGGACAATTGGATGGATGGGTGGATGGCAAAGTGGATGAATGAATGATGGATGAGTAGGTGGATGGGTGGATGGAAGGATGGCAGGCAGACGGTGTATGGATGGCAGGCAGAGAGGTTGCATAGCTGGATGGCAGAGTGGATGGATGTATTGCAGAATGGAAGGATGCATGATGGGAGGATGGGTGGATGGCAGGGTGGATAGGTGGAAGGATGGATGGCAGAGTGGATGAATGGATAGACTGATTAATGGCAGAGGGGAGGATGGAATATGGAAAGATTGAATGATGGATGACAGAATGGATGGATGACAGAATGTAAAGGTGAAATAGTGGATAGCTGGTGGATGGAAGTGTAAAAGGATGAATGGATAGATAGTTGGATGGAAGAGAAAAGGGAGCTCTTCTGGGAGGGTTGGGCTCACTCACTTTGCTTGGTTGGTGCCATCAGAGGTTTAGTTCAAAGTGGGGAGGTGGGGGAGAGGTAATTTAATTTTCTGGCTACTCCTGGGGCAAAGCTCATACTGATGAAAACTTGTGCCCACTAGACCCACCATCAAAATAGACCCCACACCCTAAGCCGTGCCTCCCACGCTAAAACCCTACCACCTCCCAGCTGCAAAAATATGCCCTTTACCGATCGCAAGCAGTTCTACACCCTACGGGCCATGCTAGCCGGCCTTCTACAAGAAACCCTGCAACTGCATTTACGATGTGAAAATCGGAACGCTCAAAGGCGAGCTGATCTGCGTGTGATGGGCCTATTACCACCAGCGCTGTTACAGCACCCGACGCAGAGGAGCACCCAGAGCAGGCCGAGATCTGGAATGTCACAAGCAGCAGCGCTGGCGCCCTTCCCGCGCTTGACAGCGCCATTACTGTTTCCAGGCGCTTGACAGCGCCATTACTGTTTCCAGGCGCAGCAATAATTTAGCACACTAAATTACACTGTATCTTTTACACGTTTTTGACAGGTAAGTCTAATGTGGTCAAAATAATTGTTATGATGTTCGCGTCAACAGCTCCAGGGCGGTGCAGCCTTAGACACCGTGGCACCCCAGCGCCAGTGAAAACGGGGAGAGCGAACACAGGGAAGGCCTGTCAGTAACAGAGTGGCTCTACGGGAGAGACACTGGAATAACTCTGACTGAGGTCGGGGTTAAGGAAAGATGCGAGGGCTCGGCTGGAGTACGCACTAGGGCTGACGACACTACACACAGCCGGGCACACGGTGTCTTCTGTCAGATTAAAGTCGCTAGTTTATGGGGAAAGGCCCAGTTTTTAGTTTTTCTTTGGAAATAAAGGCGCGTGCTTACCTCTGAATGTGCTGTTGCCGGGGGCCTGGAATTAACAAATCGATGCACCAGGGCCCAGCACTCAAACTGAGAGTCGATGGAACCATGGGGCTGTGTATTATTGTTCGACAGCACACAGTGGCGCTGGAAGAAGGGGTGATGCAGCCCACTTATAAATCCTTGCAGTTCAGCTAGAGAATTAACAATGAGCATCCCTTTATTTATTAGTCCCGCTGCATTTACTGTGTGCTGAAGTTCAAACCGCCTCGTGACAGGCACCTCTGTTTGACAGAGTGCTGCTAATTCTTTAAACGCAGAGAGCTGTGCATTATTCGGGTCTCTGACCTCTGGTTTAGGATATTTTGTAATTTTAACTAGTGACATTCTTAATGGGATATGGGGGAACGGAGAAAGTCCGAGCACTTCAGAGGTCTTATAACAGATACATAAAGACGTGCGTGCGTTACAAAGTAAAGTACAGCTATCTTAAAATCTATATCAGCTACATGGAAAGTACAATCAAGGCACTAAGGTATGGTGATGTCGATGGCCAGCACCCTAAGTTCCAGCACCACTGAGAGCACGTGTTTGAAATAAAACAGCAATATTAATTACTCCTTTACTAACACGTTCACAATCTGTCCCAGTATACATTTTATCATGCGTCGTTACAAACTACGGAAAGGAGTCATCCCTACTTTAGCGCAAGCTTTAGCCTCCATCCTCAGAATGCCCCTGCTTGCTAGTAACATCGTTGCTGCTGAGATGCAGCTTAATCCGCCAGCAAGCATGCCAGGGCTGACTCAGTCGTTCCTCCTTCCAGGACTAGGACACTGAGCTGGTTAATAATACCAATTTGCACCCCTAATCAAAATCTGCCCGGAGGTCTGAGAAAAGGGTGCAGCACATACCGTGGAGCCCCGCAACGTACTATGGCTGCTGGCCAATAAACCCTCATCCATAAGCAGACTGTCTCAACATTGTACTGGCTCTGTAGGGCCAAGTAAGCCTTCTCCATTCTGTTTCCGTGAGGAGAGAATCCTTTCTGTCGTGCAGGCTTCTTCTATTTGTTGTAAAAACATCTCAGTCCGAAGCACCCTGAAGCCATGTTTGAGACTATGCAAAGCATCACACTCAATGACTTACTCAAGGCTAAATTATGCAAGCATGTTTGGGAGTATGTAATCATCTTTTGTGATAGGAAAAATATTTTTTTCCACTGCATATTAGTATTATATATTTATATTTTATAATGTATCCTTTTCATCTATTTGTCTTTAAAAGAATACAAAACGGGAAACTTGTTTAGACAAGCAGCTGCTGCTGTTTTTGCTCCACATAAATCATTAATATTCATTACTTAGGCATTGCTGTCTGAAGCCACCTGGTCACCAGCAACCCTCAGCAGTCAGTGCGCTACCGGCCAGACTACCACACACAGTATCGTCAAAATAGAGTAGCCACGTGCACCAACACTATGGGAACAAGCTCACCCTGGGTCGGTGCGAGGCTAAGTGACAGTGATGCGTCCCGAGCAATTACAAAAAGTTGTAGCCCTGTGTTTGAGAACACTCCGTGTCTTTGCCTTCAGGAACACACCAGACCACGCGCTTCCTTCCTCAGCACATTATACACACCTGGACACATGCCCGCCCGACATTGCTGCACCGGCTCTCAAACGCACGCGCCAGTGTGTGCACTGTGATTCATGTATTCCACTGCATACATCAAAAGCCATGTAGAATACGTGGTTTTGCAGAATCCTGAACCCAAAACCACGCCGCCGTCTGACATTCATTCTCACTCCACACTATAGCATAACGAACTTCACGTTTTAAAAGATAAAGACATCTCGGTTCTTACGTGCATGCAGGGATTTTCATTACATTTTAGAAGTATAGAAGTCGGAAAGAAGAACAAGCACGGAATCGAAACCTGTGGTGCATGCGCACCACAGAGGAGCGAGCAGGGGAGGGAGGGCGGCCGCGACAACGAGGCGAACGCACGTTCGCTTCATTGTAAAATTGCAGTTTAGGAAATGTGTAGCTTCCAAAGTAAACGTAGTGCACGCGCACCACATAGGAGCGGGGGAGGGAGCACGGCAGCGGTAGCAGACGAACGCGCGCTGCTGCGCGTTCTGGCCACCGTCGGGAATGGGCGCGGCAAAGGCGGGACATGCGCCCGCCTTTGACCAATCGCGTGCCGTTTTTTTTTTAAAAACGCACCCTACAGCCAATGAGGGCTTCTGAAAACAAAACCACACGCACGAGCGTGTGGGTCGTTTCCAGAAGCCCTTTCTAAAGGACTCGCGCTGCACACTGCAACGCTAGGCGCGAGACCTAAAAAAGGAAGCAATGTTGTTGGCGCAACATTGAGGAGCTGAACAGGAGTATTAAAACAGTAAAGGCCAATACAGCATGAAGGCTCTAGACTGTAAAAAACACATATTCATATGAGGGCTCCGTAATTAGGAAGAGAGGATAAAGACAGAGGCTCTGATGGATTTTTTAGTACACTTCAAAAGCATAACTACACTAGGGGAGGCCCGCATTTTCTAGAGGAGTTATGGTCCTTGTTCGAAATAGGGTTTCAGGTTGGCTAGGGTATGCATCTAAGCCAGGCAGAACCCACCACTCTAGTCAGGGCAAGTAAGTTACACACCAAAGATAACCTGTGCTCATCCCCGGCAGCTTGGCACAGAGCAGTCAGGCTTATCCCCAGAGCCAGTGTTACTTTGCCATCAAGGCAATTGTCAAAACATCACTAAGCATGCAATACGAGAATGACTGACATGTTGCAGACATTATGAAAAATCATTACTGTGCATATTATACAGGCCTATTATAGCTGTTTACTAGATCATTTCAAATAATTTGTGAGGGGTAGATGAACATTAATTTTCGTGTACAACACAAGCGGAATTAAGGTATTCGAATAACTGATCACTATCATTTTTTTTCCGGTCATTAGTGATGATTAATAAGAGGCATATGAAAACGATTGATGTAAAGAAAATAATGGAGGTGTTTATGCATGGACCTGCATAGTCCAAGAGGACGGTCGCAATTTTGCGGGTAGGAGTCCTGCCTTTGACAACTCAGGTGAAGCCAATCATTGGGGAAATTTAAATGGCATTTTCCCAGCAGTGCTCTTTTCGACTGTTTGATTCAGAAGTGTGTGATGATGTCGGGAGCTAACATGCTCACCAGAAAGTACTCATGAGGAATAATTAAAGGGTATTATATTGAAGTAGTGAGGATGTTATTTTGGATTTACTCTAACTTGAATGGGGTAATTCTCAAAAGTTCATGACAATGGGGTTAAGGGGCATGCCAGACACAATTTGACATGTTGCGTTGTGAATGTATGGCCGTGAAAACAATTTTCCTTGTGGTTGTGGAGCTGTTTTAATCTTGTGCGGCAGGAGAATTGTTACCCATGGGTCGAGTTGTTAGATAACACTGCCAAAAATGAATGGGTTGTATGGGAAGTTTTATTTCATTCAATTTATGCCTATGAATGGAACTCAGAGCTGACGTAATATAATGCTCATGATTGTTAAGGAAATCGAGGTACCTGGGAAGTTTAGTCTCACTCTATGTACTTATATGGATGGAACGGAGTCGACATAAGTAACAGGAGATGAATGGGGGCCCTCTATGGGAAATCATGATCTATAGATAGCTGGCGCAATATCCCGGTTTCTGGTTGGGTTCCTGAGCCTTAGTGGGTGGTAATAAAATATAGTAGTAGATTTTTAATAAATTGTAAAAAGGTTTAAGTGGAATTAGGTATCTACCAGGGGTTGAATTTATAAATTGCAAGTTAGACAGTTCCTCTTCTTTTAATATATGTAGAGTGGACAGTTGGTCTTAAAAGTGGATAGGTTTACTTTATAGAATTGCGAGGACTCTGCCTAATGTGATAATGGAACTGAGGAGGATTAATATAAGTGATCAAATCATAAGTGAAGTAAGTGGGTTTACGGGCTCCTATGCCATTTTATATTTCAAGTAATACGAGAAATTGTCTTCAATGAAGGTATTTAAGATTTATTTCCAGCCATTAAGAGTACAGCATTTGGGTTTAATGAAGATCCTTCAGTGATATATAGAACAGCATAGTGATGCTGTCCATATGTTTTTTAGGATAAAAAGGAACACCATTGAGATCCATTGAAACCGGGAACTGGGTAGCCTGGAAATCGGATGATGTGATGCCAGTGGTTGTGTAATTATATAGAGCATTCCATTTTTCTGATGCAAAAAGTGAAAAGATAATATAAAGGTATGTTAAAAATGTGTAAATGCCTCCCTTGTTGGATCATGGATATAATAAGCAACTTCGCCATGCAAATAAAAATGTATAAAGATCGGATGTGATTATAAAAAGGAAATCAACACTGGTTGTTACACAGTGAGAAAATGTGATATCTCAATTTGTAATGGTAACCAATAGAGTTTGTGTTGGAAGTGGTGTATTTGAGGCCACGTTATATCATGTAAATTTAACAGGTTGACTGATTCAAAGGTGATGTTTACAAAGTCAGTTTGTAATGGGGGCTTGTGGATTGGTATAAAGTTTGTGTATTTTATGTGTGTTTTTGTAGCCCTGAAGAAGTTCATGAGGACGAAACGTGTTGGCTACAACCGGATACGAGGAGATGATTTTAAACAATTATCAATAAAGAAATCAATTTTACAATCATCTTAGATAAATATTTGGTGTTGTACTGAGTCAATAGTATAATTAGGCCTATTATATTGTATTCATTATTCTAAACAGGGCAAGGCAAAAGGACACACATCAATATCTCAGGACTGGTGTTGCAACAGATAATGGAATAGGAAGACATGAATCACAACCACTTATGGAAATCCTGACAATGCAAGGCATAACAGGACTATATGATAGCATAAGGACATGAAATGCAGCAGTTTGGTTATAAAATGCATAAGAACCCCTCACAGCCTCAGAAGGTACCTGCATTTTGGATAGGTTCTCCCAAGTAACTAAATCAGTTCCAGTACTGCAAATGGTCATGGTAAGTCACCATATTCATAAGGAAACCGTAGGCCACAGAGGCACCTGCGTGCCTACTATGCATAATACGGTGATTCCCCCAGACTTCCTGTGTCATATGATACCACTATGCGTGTTGATAAGGCGGGACTCATCACATCCCTGAGCATTGGAGTACACTGGAGTTTGTAGATTATGTCATAAAATTACAGTTCTTGAAGCTGGTGCGCTTGTAGTACAGTCTTTATGCCACTGTGATCCGGGCGAATACTGGGGGAAGCACCACTTGAGACTTCGTGCCGTCTTCTCTACTGGTCGGGGAGTGTCATTTCAGCTGGACAAGTCACACGGGCCGGCAGGACCACCGCACGGGGCCTCGCCAGGCACCCTCTCACCGACGGGGAAGTGCCCAGGTATAGCAGAACACAGGCTGCACCAATGACAACATTCAAAAAGACACAAGTAAGCTGGTTGTGGTGCGCCCAAAATGCAATGAAGCCGCCCAGTGGGGCCATGCTTTCAGAGCAGGCCTCGGGGGTCGAGGTCACATTACTTCGTATTTGCAGACAGCTGGCAGGCCTTCCTTGCGGAGCCTGCATTTCGGAGAGAGGAGTTGTGCTCCTGCACAGCTCACAAGACCAAGGTGGGGCCGGGGTCAGTTGAGGATGACGTCGGCGGGCCTCGCAGACGGGGCCAGCTTGCTGGGGCAAGTCACGGCCTACGTGCCTGGGGTGCCATGTTGAGGGAATTCCTTTCCTTCTGTGAATGGGACAATCGCATGGCATCTCCACTGAAAGCGCTCAGCATGCGCTAATTGAAAGGGACAGCACTCTCCAAGCGCTAGTTGCAGAAGCAGCCAAGGAGCTTAGGACAGCGCTTGCCACGCGCTGTTTAAGGGGACTGCGGGCAGCACTCAGAGGTCTACAGTCAGTTCTGGGGCAGCCCGTCCCAGGAAAGTACTTGGGGCACAAGGTGGGCAGGCAGGCCAGCACATCAACGCAAGCACACAAGTGGTAGTTCCTCCTGCAGCCCAGTAGTAAATAGGCAGCAGGCCAACACAGCTTTAGTGGTCAGCAATAATGGTGGTTTCACCTGGCAGTCCAACAGTGCCTGGGGACCCCATAGTCAAGGAGCAGCTGGCAGCAGGACAACAAGCAGAAAAGCAATCCAGGGAGTCTTTTATGCAACCCAACAGACAGCAGGTAGGGGAGCAACAACAGAAGAGCGTCCAGATGAGTCTTTTGCAGCTCTGGCAGAGACTCAGTCCCAGTTCCCAAAAGTGCTCTAAAAATGCAGGGTCAGAGCCCCTGTACTTATACTCAAAATATCTTTGATGTAGAGGTGACTTCAAAAGAACATTTAGATGTGCACAACACCCCCATTAAATTCCAGCTCTAGCTCCAGACATCAGTTGGGAGTAAATGAGCCCTTTGTGTGAGGGCCCAGCCTTTACAAATGTGTGTGCGACCCACCTTCCTCTCTCCCAGCCCAGGAAGACCATTCAGTATGCAGATGAATGCAGATGCAACCCTGTTACACCCAATCCGTCCTGTGTGATGGCTGCATGAAAAGTATGCACAAACCCATCTGTCAACCTACCCGAGATTTGGATTGGAGTCAGGCTTCAAAGCACAAAGAATCATGAGCACAGAGAAATGCTCACTTCCTAAAAGTGTCATTTCTAAAATAGTAATAAAAAATCCACCTACACCAGTAATTATGATTTTTCACTACTATTCTAAACTTGCCAAGCATGGCAACACTACTCCTTTCAGATCAGGAATTGCCACTTAAACACATGTACGGGGGATTCCCAATGTTTGCCTGTGGAAGGAGCAGGCCTCACAGCAGTGATAAATAAAACAGGCTGTTTGTCACTACCAGAACATGCCTCACATAAAGGCACATGTCCTACCTTTTACTTACATAGCACCCTGGCCATAGGGCTACTAAGGACGTACCTTAGGGGTGTCCTATGTGTATTAAAAGGGGAGTTTAAGGCTTGGCAAATAGTTTTAAATGCCAAGTTAAGGCGGCAGTAAACTGTGCACACAGGCCCTGCAATGGCAGAGGCCTGAGACAGATTTGAAAGGCTACTTCTATGGGTGGGGCAATCAGCGCTGCAGGCCCACTAGTAGCATTTAATTTACGGGCCCTGGGTACATGGGATACCACTTTACAAGGGACTAACATGTAAATTAAATATTCCAAACAGGTGTAAACCAATCATACCATGTTTAAAGGAGAGAGCACATGCACTTTAGCACCGATTAGCAGTGGTAAAGTGCCCAGAGTCCTTAATCCAACAAAACGAGGGTCAGAAAAATAGGAGGGAAAAGGCTAAAAGTTTGGGGATAACCCTGCAAAAAGGGCGAGGTCCAAGAGTCCTTAAATGGAGACAAGCTAAACCTATTGGGTGGTGGCGGAGAGTAAACACCTAAATGAGGAGGAGAGTCCTGCTAATTAATGGAGCTTCCTTCACAAAGTAGTGAAAGACAAAATTCTACACTGACGCTGGGAGAAAACTAGTGGTCCTTGTAATGTGAGTGCAAAGAGCAATACAGTGTGCTCTCTCCTGAAAATAAATGAGCGCTCACTAACCATTTTTTCCCAGCAAGTTGAATACCATCATAAACTCTATAGAAATAATCAAACTAGATGAGCGCTCAGAGTTCAGCATGTTTTAAACCAATGCTCAACTAAACCTCATTGGAGATTGTTGAATATGTGAATGGTGATATTAATTAAGAAGCTTTGTTAGTAAGTGTATTTTAGCACTGATTGAGTACTTACAAGGATTAACTAGATGGTCTGACTCAATTAATGCACAACTGCTCAGCTTCAATTAATGCTCAAATTCATTAAGTTTTAGTTGAAGTTCAACACCTGTAGAGAAGAGTGGCATAGAGTGCAATGGCATATAGCAGTACAGAGCAGAGTGGCATAGAGTGCAGTGGTGAGGAGTGGTTCAGAGTGGAGCTTAGTGGCGTAGAGTGGAGTGACAAAGAGTGCAGTGATGCAGAGTGGAGTGCTGCAAAGTTCAGTGGCACAGAGTGCAGTAGTGCAGAGTAGAATGGTGCAGAGTTTAGAGGTAGAGAGTGCAGTGTTTCAGCGTAGAGTTTAATAGAGTTCAGTTGTATAGAGTGGCATAGAATGCATTGGTGTAGCGTTCAGTGGCATAGAGTAGATTGGTGTAGAGAGCAGAGGCTTAGACTACAGTGGTGCAGAGTTGAGAGCAATGGCATAGAGCGCTGTGCAGTAGAGTGCAGTGATGTAGAGTGCAGTGGCATAGAGTGCAGTAGCATAAATTGGAGTGGCACAGAGTGGAGTAGAGTGGCATGGAGTAAAGTGGCTTAGAGTGCAGTGGTATATAGTAGATTGTTTCAGAGTAGAGTGAAGAGTGAATTGATACAGGGTAGAGTGAAGTGGTGTAGAGTGGTGTTGTGCAGGTTAGAGTGCAGTGGCGTAGAGTAGAGTAGAGTGGCATAGAGTAATGGTGTAAAGTGGGGTAGAGTGCAGTCGCATAGAGTGAAGTGATGCAGAGTAGAATAGACTAGCATACAGTGGATTGGCATAGAGTGCAGGGGTAGAGTGTAGTGGTAGTGCAGTGGCGTAGAGTGCATTGTTGCAGAGTTGTGCAGAGTGGAGTGGCATAGAGTGGACATGAGCAGAGTAGATTGGAGTGGCCTAGACGGGAGAGGTGTAGAGTGCAGTGGCAAAGAGTGCAGTGGTGTAGAGTAGAGTGGTGTAGAGTGCATTGCCATAGAGTAAAGTGGTGCAGAGAAGACTAGAGAGGTGTGGACTGTCGTGGCATAGATAACAGTGGTGCAGAGTGGAGTACAGTGCAGTGGCGCAGAGTGCAGTGGTGTGGTGTAAAGTGGAGTGGTGCAGAATGGAGTGCAGTGGTGTGGAGTGGTCCAGAGTAGAATGGAGTGGCATAGAGTGGAGTATGCATGATGTGGTAGCACACTGTCATTACAGACAACATATTTTCAACTGAAATGACCATCACATTTACACAGACATACAGTTTTACTAATAAACGATACTGTGTGGAAATGATATCACCTAGTGTATTGATTTGGTTTGATCATGTTAAAGTATTTGTTTCCAACACACGTCAGAATTAACAAACAATGTGTATCATTTGTGCTTTGCTAATTCTGATATATTCTGAAATACTTGCACAGTTCATTTAAATGTTGTTGTGCTCTAGAAAATCATTTCCTCTACCCCCAGTATCCAGCAAGATTGTCACATAAATCCTCTCACTTTCAAGAAAGAGAAAGAAAAGTGAACACCAAGCTCCTCAGAAGACAGAGCCAGACATCTGACGTCTGTCTTTGAATGCACAACAAATGTGACAAGATAAGGGCAAGATTTACCTGCCTGTTTACAGAAGGGAGCACTTGTGGAAGAATACAAGGAGAGGTAGTGTGAAAAGGCTTTGCTCCTTGGGAGGGACGCACTGAACCTGACCAGCCTAAAACAAATAAAGCCAGCAAATAGAAAGCCAGAAAATTTGAGTTACAAACCACAAAGCCAATGGTAAGCAATGGGCGGAATACATTCCTAGGGAAGCTTTCAGAATGTCCCCAAGGTATCCAGGGCCGGACTGGCCGTAGCAGGCACCGGGCATTTCCCCGGTGGGCCGCTAGGGTGGGGGCCGGTTTTGGGCCCCTGGGGGCCGTTTTTGTTACAGGGCCATTTTTGCAGCATAGCTGCAATATCAGCCCCTGTAACAAAATCGGCCGAAACTGGCCCAGGCAAACAGCTCGGCCGCACCCCCAACCCCCCGGGGAGTCGGCTGAGCACTTTGCCAGGGCCGGTTTTGGTTCCCAGTCCGGCCCTGAAGGTATCTTTAGCAAACCAGACAGCTGCACTGTCTGGGAGGCTTCAACCTAAAAAGTGCATCAAGACTGGGCAGAAACATAAAGGCTTCAATCTTCAGTAGAGATAAAAATAGAAACAGATAAATGCCAAAGGAGAATTCTTGGGATTCACTCAAGCTAGATGGAGTTCCTTGCATCGTTAACGTGTGCTAACAATATCTATATACACCCATGAACGAGCTTAAAAGGGGGTTGGGCATGACTAATGGAAATTGAAAACGTCTCTTTCAATTGTCTGCAAAAACAATTACACTCCTTTATTAATAATCTCAATAAAGCAACAATGTTTACAAGAGAGGGATTGTTTCCAGTTTAAAATATACTGTATTGTATTGGTGCAGAAAACTTGTTATAAAATGTCCTAGAAAATGCTGAGATGGACTCGGATTAGGCGACCCCTCCTCTGCAGTACTGCTTTAGGTGAAACGTGAAAGGTGCGCCTTGGCGCAGACTCCTTTGTTAAAGGAATGCCAGCAGTTTGTTGAAGCCTAGACACTATCATTTGGTATCTTGCAGAGTAATCACATTTTCTTAGGGGTCAGCTGATGAAGTGTGTGCTTTAAGACTTTGGACATAGAACTTTTAAAATGAAACATCCACAGATCGAACACCTTTGAGATGGTCAAAGAAAAGTTGGTCCCAGTGAATAAACTGCATAACTATTGTCCAGTTCACCCCAAGAAAAAAAGTACACATGTACAATATCTTTAAAGACGAGCGAAATATTCTGCAGGGCAAAAACCAGTGTCCAGAGAGCAGGCCGGAACATCTGCTCGTTGTGTGCCACAGCTGTGAATCCTACAGCTGTGCTCGTGAAGTCCCCATTTTCTCTGCTGGCCTTGTTGTGAGTCCTGAACATAATTGTACCTCATCCAGCGCTCGCTTATCAAACATTACTGCAGTTGTCAACGTAAGGAAATGTGCATTTCCTGTGGATAAAGAACGTCTTGCATTCATCGGAGAGAACTGCAGCTGATAAGCTTAGAAACCAAATGTGACATAACTGTTGGCCAGCTATAGTCTTAGCCCTCATTAGACGTTTTGTGAAGAATTTCAAACAGATGTCTAGGGCATCATTGCATCACATGAACTTCACTGAGTCCGTGACGTATTTTAACTGTTTCACCAAACATTCATCAAATGTGTCAATATATTGGTTAGGAATAAGTAAACGACTAAACGAATTTAATGATACTGAATATCCCTTTAAGGATAGATATTGGCACCACATAATAGGATGCTTCAGAGCAATAAATAACATTCGTGTTCAGGGAGAGCTTTACCTTAAGAATGTTTGTCGTGGTACATTCACCTTCACCGTGCCTACACGAAGAAAAATTGCTGACGCATGATATGTAATACGATCACTCTAAATTGTCCGAATACTAAAGAAATTATTTTACCAACTTTATTTTGTTCGTCTTGAGGAAAGGTGTCTCCTTTTAACTATTAAAATCTTGGAAATGTGAAATATTGGTGGAAGGTGTTGGCACAAACATGCCTGTAGTTCCTTGTAGGTGCGAAATAAATAAACTGTTTCCACACAGCCATGACTCAGCATATTAATAGACTGATCACATAATTCCAACCTGTGCATCAACGATTTCTCAGTGACTCGGGTCTTAGTCTCACAGACAAACTGGAAATCTCCTGCGATTGTGTACGTGATTGTGTGCATTTGGCCACAAATGCATTGAATCCCTTGTAATATTTGCCCCATTTCTCTGTAAGCTGCAGTGCCTTCTGGACTCTATTCTGCTAATTCAATATAAAACAGTGTTGATAACGGCAAGATCACTGTCTAGTGAGAAAACATAATTTGGCAGGATACACCGCTGCTAAAAACGTGCTAAAATGCCGCTTCCAGCAGCATTCCTTTCTTGTATGAAGAAATATTTCCTCTTGATATCTAACCAGCTGTTGAGTAGCCCAATTGACGTAAATAAACGCAGAACTGCGGCAAATGTGTCACTAGTAACCTACCTAACAATGAGGCGTCTCTGCGCGTCGTTCCATTAGATAGTGCCAACTACAAACTGAGACATGTTGACAAGTTTTAGCCTTGCTGACAATGTTGCTAACGTTGCTTTATGTTGTGCAGTGAGGGTCTGTGTAAGAGACCCCTCTTGACACAGCCTCTCTCCCCTTTTGGAAGTTTCTTTCTGCACTGGAGCTTTTCTTTCAAGGTTAGACTAGGTTAGACATGCTACCCCTCATACACCGAGGGTGTGATGCTTTCTGTATTCTTTCTGACCGAGCAAACCGCATGCTGAAATATTGCTAAAAAGCACACCTCACCCTGAGGGCGTTGAACATAGGACTAGGCCCCAGAGGTGGGGAGGACTTCCCGGCAGGGATGTCATGGACTTGTGTAGGGGGGGGAGAGTGCGCAAAAGTAGGCGTTTGGAGGAACCTTGGGTCATGGCTGGGAGAGGCAGAGGCGTCTCTGGGTAGGCAGGTTAAACTCGCAAGTCAAAGGTGAATTGAGATCTTTGCTTCCTATGGCCACAGCCTCCTCCTCCTGCCCGAACCAGCAAGGGATCTTCTTCTCCTAGTGCCAAGGGATTGTCTTTTTTGGCCAGTTTCTGGATTGCTTCCACCTGTTGCTCCCACTGGTTCGGGCCCACCGGGCACCGAGAGGCAACACTCCATCTGCAGTGTGGAGGACCCTTGAGGTGACTGAGCAGGCGGAGTTGTTGACTGCTACGCTTTTAGAGGTCACAGGGGTGCCTTTGTTGCCCAACATTTGCCTTGTGGACTCACTCTGCCCTGCACCATATTGTGAAGCTGAGGAGCCGGGATTGTGTGCTCCAGTCCAGCCCGAGGACACCAGCTGATTTACTGAGGGTGGCGTGGTTTTGGTTGTTGATGCAGCTGTGGAGAAGTTTCCGGCAGCATTTGAGTTTTTATTGATATACTGCCGTAATTGGTATATAAACTTTCCCTACTGTATTGCTTTTAGCACTATGTGAGCACATGGGCACTTTTCATTTTTGTCTACACAATCTTTGAGAAAACATTATAATTAAAAGAATACATAACGTAAATTCATATAAAGGGTTTTTGTATGGTTTGATGCAACAGCACATTGACTGAAATGATAGATATATTATGCAACAATAATTGCTGCATGATTGTATAATTGGTAAAATTAAACCACGAGAACCCATTTTCCGCTACAGCCGAACTATGTGCCACACAATTTACAATGCACAGTGCCAAAATCTACTTTTGTGCATATGCACTATGCATAAATCGCTTTCCCATGACCACCATAAGGGCACCTTTCTGAGAAACAGTCCTTGGTTTGTTGCCACATTTCAGGACGGCAGACACAACAGCAGGGGCATGGTGCAGGCCCCGGCAGTCCCAGTCACGCAGCGGGGACCCCAAATATTTAGGAGCCCCTAAACCCTTACAGGGGCTCCATTTAGATGAAGACCAATGAATATTTGTGCGAAAGGGAGTCGAAGGGGCCTATCTTCACATTCTGCAGGGGGAGGGGGCAACATTTTACGTTATGCCACTGACAGACCCCCTTGACCCAGCATCAATATAGTATGTTGGAATTAGGGCATTAAAGTTTATAGCAAAATGCCACAATGATTACAATGTAATCTGCTGCACTTGGATTAGCAAATAACTTTTCCTCACAGTTTAAATGTGTGAAACCATGATGGTATTGATGACATAAGTGAGGTTTACTTAAAAAAAGAATCCTGGTTGGAGGAAAATGGATTAATTATTTCAATTGTTTTTAAAACAATGCAATGCCATTGTGAATAAATAGTAAAAATCTGGGCTACCCAGGGAATGTAAATGGACCACCTTTACAAATAGTACAAGTCTACTTTCTAATACCTCATCTCCCATTAATCCAAAAGGCTAAATGTCATCCAAAAAAAGAATATAATTTCATTATTAGTGTACATAGTTGGAAATGAAAATCTCAAATCATAGCAGAGCTTAATATCTGAAAATTGTGATCGAGAAGCAATAACCTGAAATAATCAATAACGACTACATGCCAAATAGGCATTCATGTACGTTATGTGGGAACCAGCTTGGGGTTGGGGTGTAAAAGATATATAGCAATGAATGTTCCAGTGTTGTCAAATTTTATCCCATTCAATGGTTGCTTCAAGTTGGAATAATATTCACTTCAGAGAAGGTGACCACTACTTTAAGTAACACCTTTAGGTTTGACACTTTTAAAGTCGAGAGACTATTAGTAGATTGCAATAGATTATATGTTAGTTAATCGCTTGGTAAAATAGAAAGGGACTCAATTGTTCTTACAAATGGACACTTCTTTAGGTATTACAAGTGAGGAGGTGGGGTTGTCAAGAGGCATACAGGAGGTATCACCACATTAATATTTGTTATATGGCATTAAGTGTTGGGAAACATCTATCGATCTAGTCAACGCATATCATATACCCGGCAAGAAAGTCGGAAGACAGACCTGGACAGATCCTCATTAACCAGGTCATGAATACCTCCTCAGCTACTTGCAAACAAGTCCAAGCATGATGCGACTTCTCGTGTTGTTTGCAACATTGTCATATAAAAGGAAGGCCCAGCAGTGATGTAATTTCCAGGATAATGATTCCAAGCATGGTGGAGATGGAAACAGCACCAAAACCGGCAGCCTCGTTTAACAGAGGGTGTCCAATGCAAGCACAATGTGTTCTACATCAAATGCATATTCAACTTAGCCCAGTTGCAGATCACTAACCTGCGATTATTTACAATACAGCAGGCTCTTGCTGCATATTTTGTGTACTTGCAACATATTTGAATACATGCCTCCTCTTATTCTCATCTTGCATTTTGTACCTGATAATTAGCAGTATGCTCCAACTTCTCTCCTTGCACAATCTGTCATTTATCGTACTGCATCTGCATCATGAAAGACGCACAAATTGCGTGACGGAACATATTATGCAGAAAACATACCTCTGTGCAATGCCGCTGTTGGACCTGGCCCTTTTTGCAGGGTTGTTCCCAAACTTTTTGCCTTCCTCCTGTATGTATTTTTTCTGACCTTTTTTGTTGGCTGTAGGACTCTGGGCACTTTCCAATTCTATTCAGTGCTAAAGTGCATGTGCGCTCTCCTTTAACCATGGTATGATTGACCTGGTTGATACTGGTTTGGCATATTTAATTTACCTGTAAGTCCCTTGTACAGTGGTGTCCCATATATGGAGGGCCTGTAAATTAAATGCTACTAGTGGGCCTGCAGCGCTGCTTGCGCCACCCACAGAAGTAGCCTTTCAAACCTGCCTCAGGCCTCTGCCACTGCAGGGCCTGCATGCACAGTTTCATGCCACATTAACTTGGCATTTAAAGTTACTTGCAAAGCCTGAAACTTCCCTTTAACTACATATAGGTCACCTCTAAGGTAGGCCCTAGGTAGCCCTATGGGCAGGGTGCTGTGATCATTGTGTGGCATGTCCTTGTAGTGACAAACAGCCTATTTGGTTTCTCACTGCTGTGAGTGCTGATCCTCTCATAGGTTAGCATTGGAAATTCCTTTTTATGGTTGTAAGTGGTAATTTCTGATCTGAAAGGAGTAGCGTTGCCATGTTTAGTATGTTTGGAATAGTGGTGATAAATCCTGCTTATTGGTGTAGGTGGATTTTTGATTACTATGGTAGAAATACCACTTTTAGAAAGTGGGCATTTCACTGTGCTTGTGACTCTTGTGCTCCAATCCACATCTAGGGTAGAGTGCCAGCTGGGCTTTGTGCATACTTTCCATGCAGCCATCACACAGGAAGGGTTGGGTGTAACAGGTTTGAATCTGCATTCATATGCATACTGAATGGTTTTCCTGGGCTGGGAGAGAGGGAGGTGGGGCACACTTACATTTGTAAAGGCTGGGCAGGAAACAAAGGGCTTGTTTACCCCCTACTGATGTCTGGAGCCAGGTCTGGGATTGAATGGGGGTGTTGTGCACTTCTAAAGTTCTTTGAAAGTTACCTCCACATCAAAGACATTTTGAGTATAAGTATTGGGGCTCTGACCCCATGATTTTAGACACTACTTGGAACTTGTAACCAGATGCTGATGGCTCTCCAGACTGCACATTGCCAGAAGGAGCTGCTATGTTGTCAGGAGGAACCGCTATTGGACTTAATTGCTTTGTAGTGCTGACCTGCTGTCTGTGGGGCTAAGAGAACTTTGCTAAGAGGACCCTTGTGCTGGCCTGCTTGCCTGCTCCCTGCTTCGTGTCCCAGTGCTCCCAAAGGGGGCTTGTTGGCTTGCAGCCCCCTCCCTGTTCTCTTGAAATTCCAGGGATGTCAAAGAATTTCATCAAAGCAGCCCCAACCAGCCGTGGGATTTGTGAGTCCGGCCTGAGGCTTGTCGACCAAATCAACCCAGGGTCAGCACTGCTCTCTGCTCCTGGTTTTTGGGAACCCAGTGCGTCCTGAGCACGCCTTCTTCTGACAGGGTTGCCAAGATAAAAAATTGCCTAGAAACCCCGGTGGCTGCCCAGTGTGGTGCTGTGGCCAAATCCAGTGCTCCTCCGCAGCCAGTTGGGCTTCGAGGCAGCAGAGGATTCAGAAGGAGCCTCGCAGCACCTCCCTGTTCTTGCCAAGAGTGAAGCAGAGGAACTCCACCACTGTCAGATGATGGGTGTGGACTGAGGGCCCAACAAAGACGTTGCCATCCCCGCCAGGGAAACCAACACCATACTGCCTGCTCTGCTGGGGAGCTACCCAGCGTGACATCACTCCTGTGGCCGTCACCCATCTCGTAGATGTAGTGAGCACCTGGGATTGCCTGCAGCTGCACAAGGTGATTGGTGGCAGCTGCCTTTGACTTCCCAGCCAGAGAAAGCTACAGTGGGTCCGCTGCATGGACCAACGGGGTTCGTATTTCTGCCTCAGAGTAAACAGGCTACCTACATGATTGGGGTCATTACCTGACAGGGCCCAGGTGAGCCGGAGTGCTGAGCCTTGCTTCGTGTGAAGCCCTATAGCTGGAGGGCTCATTCCTGGCACCGTAACTCCCCTAAGGGGAAGGCCTGCATCTTTTGACAAAACAATGTGAGTGGAACACTCAAGTCTACCAATTTCCATATTACTGCTAAATGGCACGCAGGGGCTGCTATGCCCTACACCTTGTGTGTAATTACTGTATATAGCATAGTAGGAGTACAGGAGCGCTGTGCTCTAGGTTTTAGTAGTGATATGTGGTGACTCCTGTGTTTTTGTTCATTACCTGCCATGAATGTATTGCTATGTCGGTTTTGCCGTGTACTGTCAGGATATTGAGTATTATTTCAGGATGTACATTGTATGCGCAGCAATGGTGTTTTCATTATGTGTGCAACATATAAGTCTTTATCTTATTGCACTGTGATGTTTTGACAATTTCCAACTTGGCAAAGTGATTCTTGGTTTATGTGGTCTATGTTTATATGCAATACAGAACCGTATGTTTATATAATACTGTGTGGAGTCTCTTTTGCAGTGTATATATTGTATCACTGGTGTGTGTGTGTTGCGCAAAAACTTTACACATTGCCTCTGGGATAAGCCTGACTGCTCTGCAAAGCTATCAAGGGGGTGAGCAGGGGTCATCTTGGTGTGTAACTCCCTTGCTCTGACTAGAGTGGTGGGCTCTGCCTGGCTTAGGTGCATACCCAAGTCAACCAGAAGCCCTACTGTTGTTGTAAAATTCATATACATGACACGTTAGCCACTCTCATCATTGGTAGATACCACCTCTGTTCTGATGCTGTTGAGTACTAACACATTTGTTCCACTTGGCTTTTGCATTTTTACTTTGCTGCTCCTTATCTGTGTGTTTAGGCCCCTTTGTTCTGGCAGAGCAATTGACTATATTAATAGGTAGTGTAGCAGAAGGAGTAAAAGCACTCCTGAAATATAATGTTTCTTAGTATATATTACATAATAGTGTACATCATCTGCCGTTTTCTTGTGCTTTATCATTTCAACATTCATTGGCAGCAAGTGAGGAATAAAAGTATTTGATAGAAGTGTGCATGTTTTTGAAAAAAAACAGGAAAGACTAAGGTTAACAAGTAATTGGGAAATCACCTTACATAATAAAAAAAATGAAAACTCAATCTACAGAAGAAAACATACATCAAAAAGACACCATCATACTCAAAAGTATTTTTGTTGAGTACCTCGGTAACATGAACTGAGACTGCAGTAACCTACATAAACTGCACAGTATCAAAGCAAGAGTCCTTGTGTTGACAAATGCTGCTATGTGGACCACAATGTCTGTAAGAATAATGTGTATTTCCCATTAGTGGTCAGATGCCCTTAGTGTAGTCTTTCAACAACCACACATAGCATATCAGTCTTTATAACTTATCTAAGTAACCGGTTACAGGATTTGCTTAATCTCAATGATTTTTACAAATTTTTGATCATGAGGGATACATTTATGAAAAAATGTAAACATTAGGCAGAAGCATATTTCAGTGTTTTAGGAACCATGTGCTAATTGCCCATACACAATGAAAATCATTACACCACTTACAAATACCTTATAATCTTAGGGTGAGGGTAGCCTTAAACCAAAGACAGGCACATTAAACCAGATTATACGTGTAAGGGTACACAACAGTGGCAATCTGTAATACAGTGAATAAACTGTGGTACCTGCCAGGCACCTATTTGTCACTAGGATGCCATTTAAAAATCAGTTGACACTTCTCATCTTCAGAACTCTGACTATCCTTCATGATTCTCATAAGTGGGTTGTAAGCTGTTGTAGAATGTCAACTCATTAATATCTTCAACTATACAGCCACCAAATGAACTGTATATGCCAGATGGACTTGGCTCCTATAGCATGTGAGCCACAAAATGTTATCAGGTTGTGGGCAAATATACTTGCAGATCATGATAATATGCTGACTTCTTATACTAAGCCACCCATATATTTGAAAAAGGTGTTTAGAAAGATCTACCAAATTATTGTGAAAGAGGTTGATGTCACTACAAACCTAAAAGCATTCAGGAATGGGGAGACTGCTTACAATGGGCAAAAGACAAATTTAAAATATTTACAGTTACCAAAAGACCATGTATAATTGTGACTCCTTCATGGATTAACAAGAATTCCCTATTATGCACAGTCTGAGAGAGTTAAGTGTTGTTGATTTCAGCTCCAGGGGCCCTATTAAGATTAGGGTACACTTTCCCTGTTTGTGCCACGGTACACCTTCAAACAATGCTGCCCTCAGGGGAGCTGCGAACTTGTGCTACACTCGGCGCAGCGCATTCAAGTGAAATACAGAGTGGCTGCTTCAAAGCTGCTCCTTGTTTCATTGTGCAGGCAGCACCCACCTGCACTTTAAAACGGTAAGAGAGGGGGGCGAGGCTTGAGTCGCCACAAGATGGCCGCTACTCTTTGAGGCTCCGTGCCTCGACCGGGACCATTTCTTTCCCCGGAGCGGCAGCACTCATTCTTGGGCACCATGCGGTGAAGGCTCCGGAGGCGCGGACGCGGGGGCACAGGTAGCTGATTTTTTTTGCATCTTCATGCCGTGTTTTGACCCTGTTTCCCCCGCGTCGCGTTTTTCCTCAGGTTCTCTACTGAGGCCGCCATTTTGAATTCAGTGGGAGGCGGCTGTGAACGGCTGCCATTTCATCATTCTGGCAATATATTAAACCCTACAGATAGGGGGTCCTGATTATTATTGGTAACATTTTGGCTGTATTAAGCTTTTTACCACCAATTTAAAGCCTTCTGTCTGTACTGGAACACTGGCGACTTATCCGAATGACTTTTGTATGTTCCCCTCTGCCTCTCTCTTGTTTGTTCAGGAGATGGTGGGGAGGAGGTAGGGGAGAGATCCGGGGGCCGATTCCGATTTCGGCCGGAAGGGCACCGAACGATGGTCGGAGCCCTTCCGACCGAATCGGAACGTGCCGCTCGGATTCCTTTCCGACCGAGCCATTCCGATGGGCTCAGTCGGAAAAGAATCCGACTCGGATTTCCGGATGGCTCACGACGGGTTCGGAGAGCCCGTCAGCCATCCGGAAATCCCTCTGTACTCCCCCGGCTGCCTCTTTGCGACCGAGGAGTACGATGGCAGCTTTTCACTGCCTTTTCGTGCCGGTCTTTCCGGCACGAAAAGGCAGTCGGTCACTGTCTTTGGGGGCCCCCAGTGGGACCCCCATGGGTGCAAGGTCGCCGAATGGCGGCCTGGAGGCACCTATGGTGCCCCTCTGTTGAACCCTGCACCCAGTGGCAGGTACCTTGGGGTGCCGGCCACAGGGTGCAGGGTTGAACTGCACCCTGCTTTCTCCAATGCCAGCATGCATTCCGTCCGGAATGCATGCTCCCATTGTGGGAGATACGAGTGCGACCGAACAGGGTTCGGTCGCATCGTACTGCCTGGGCCGTAACCGACGACAGCAGGTCGGTCGGTTACGGCTCCGGACCGATGTCGGACGGACCTGAGTCCGTCCGACATCGGAATCGGCCCCCCAGTGTTTGGTTTTTTTGAATCCCAAGTTCTGGACTTTGCAAGCGCCAAACAAGTATCAACCTAGTGGCTTTTGAGGCTGGGTTATATAGACTCTTGTCTATATATGGAACATCCTTCCCCCTCCAACCTGAAGGGCGCTGTGGCTACCATGTCTTCCCTCTGCAAAGATTCCACCACTGACACCTCTAAACACCAGAAGAAGGACCCTGGTTCTCCCACAAAATCTCCTCTGCCCATAACTTTGGATGATCTCATGGAGGAAATAAAGCTTATGAAACCCTTTGTTATTGACACTAACGCTACCCTTTAGAGACTTGAGGAGAAATGGTCTAATTTGGAGTCAAGGGTTTGAATGGTGGAGCAGAGGATCAGTGATGCTCAGGATATGATCCCTAAAGTTGAAGCTATGTCTAAAGAAATAGCTCTTCTCAAACAACAAACGGAGGACTTGGAAAACCGCCACAGGTGCAACAACCTTAGAATTTACGGAATTCCTAAAGGGGGAGGAGAGGCCTGACATGCTTGCCTTTCTTAAAATTCATATTCCTAAAATAGTTGGTCTCAAGGAAGGTACCATACTTAACCTACAAAGAGCACATCGTATTGGACCCAGTTCTGTGGGTCCCTCTTCTACGTCGTCAGTCAGTCGCCCCAGATTGTCCTTTTTTTGGAATATACTGACTTGATAATGGTTCTGTTGGCAGCAAAGCAGAGGAAGCAAATGCTTTGGTCTGGCCAAAAAGGTTTTATTTCTCAGGATGTTGCTTGTGTCACTGCTGCTAAGTAAGGAGTTTCTTTCCTATCGACCTGCTCTTCGTTCTATGAATGCCAGATATGGTCTAGTACATCCCTGCATTTTTAAAGTCACCTACAAGGAAAGGACTCATTCATTTGACTGCCCTGAGGATTACGACAGTTTATTATTCGTCACAAAGGAGAAGAAATGGACTTTGGGAAAACATGAACATTGACTTTCCTTTATTTATAGACTGCGATGATTTTTGCCAGATTTGGGTTTTGTGAAAGCCTGAATATTGTCTTCTTCACATGGTTTTTAGTTCCTTTTTGCCTTAACTTTTCTTAATTTTACAGGTTTTTGATGGCTCTCGCCATTTTTGTTGTTATCCATTATTTCACTCGTGTTTGTTATGTGTCTGCCTTTTCAGGAGGCTATTCCCTATTAACTATGTGGTTTCTTTTCACAGATGTCTCTCGTCTGATACGGACACCCCTCCTAGATGTTTCCTCCTTCCCGTTCCTCCCTTCCCACCCTCAGTGTTCACAGTTCTTCCTTAAGTGTGGTAAGTGTTACTCCCTCAATTAAGTATGCCCGTATTATGTGTTTGCTTGTTTTTATTATCTATCTCTGTATGTCTAGTTGGTTTACTATACTTTTCTAGTTGCTGCTCCTTATCATATTCTCCTTTTTCTGGTCTCTTATTTTTCGGTCCTCGTCATTTCTCGTTGACCTTGTTGACTCTGTCGTCTGTCTTCCTTCCTTTCGTGGCTCCCCGCTTTCTCATGCTGTCCCTTTCAATCTGGAATTGTATTCTGCTCACCTTGGCTGAAGTCTCCTGGCTTCTTGTTATCTTCTCTCTTTTTATCATCTATACCCTCCTCTCTTTCTTCTTTCTTTTTCTACTCTATTCTTGTTTCTTTTTACTTGTCCTTTTCTTTTTGATTTGTGGCACCTTTCCTTTTTCTTCTTTCCCCAATATATCATCTTTGACCATTTTCATCTCTTCCTCTTTTCTTGTTTTGTACTTTTTTAACATCCTTTTTCTTTTTTTGTTCTTATTGCACATTTTCTTATTTGTTGGCTCAAAAGGCTCTCATGTTGAATTCTCAGTTTTACCAAGTTTAGAATGCTCATGTTGTTGATTATTGTGTCTCCCTTCCCACTATGACTGATAATGTTCGCATAGTATCCTGGAATGTGAAGGGTTTGCGTAATCCCGTCAAGAAACAAAGGGTACTTACTCATTTATCTAGGTTACATTGTAAAATTGCGATGCTGCAAGATGCTACAAGAAACTCATCTTACTGAAAACGATATTAGCTCTCTTAAAAAGCAATGGGTGGGTCATGTGTTTTGTTTCCCAGCTAAAGACAGAAAAAATGGAGTGGTGACACTATTTCATAAGTCCCTTTCCCTTACTATAGAAAAGGAGGAGAAGGATGCTGATGGCAGATGACTTCTTCATTCAGTTATTAATGGTTCCCCCATCTCTCTCCTTAACATCTATGGCCCCACTGGTATTGATTCACAGTTTTGGCAGTCCATGTCACATACCCTCCACTCCTGTTCTGAGTCTAACCTCTTAGTGGGTGGTGACTGCAATCAGGTCATGGATCCCTTTACTGACAGGAAATTCTCCTCCAGATATATCCCTAGTAAAATGCAAAAAACCTTTACGAGCACTATTCGTTCAAGAGGTTTGGTAGATGCTTGGAGGATATTTAATCCGGACAGTCTGGAATTCACTTTTTATTCTCCCACACATAATTCCACATCTAGAATTGATGACATTTTTTTGAGTCCTCATCTTCTTCCTAATCTAATCCACGCTGAAATTGGATCCATACATATCTCAGATCACGCTCCAGTCTTTATTATTTTAGATCTTCCTTCTGAACCCTCCAAACCCCGCAGATGGCGCTTTAATAATTATCTACTTAAAGATCCTACTTTTATTGGGCACTTCAAGGATTTTTTGTCAGAATTCTTTCTTATTAATGCTAGCCCAGACATACCCTTTCACACCATTTGGGACGCTTTTAAGGCGACAGCCAGAGGATTTATCATCGATTACGTGGCTGTCAAGAAGAAACAACTTCTCAAGGAATCAGCTTCTTTATTATCCTCCATTAAGCAACTTGAACATATCTATTTCTCTTCTAATAATGATGATACTCTTAAGAAACTAGTCCAAGCAAAATTGAACTTTAATAGGAAGTCGTCGGAGGAAGCCTCCGGGACTTTGCTAAAAATTAATTCCAAATTCTACGGTGGTCGTAATAGAGCCGGTAAACTGCTAGCGAACTATTTGAAAGTTAAATCTCAAAGATCCAAAATAGTTAATATCATTTCAAAGATGAGGAGCTATTAAAATGTTTTACAGATTTTTATAAGACCATATACACTCCTGAATCTTCTCCATCTGACACTGCTTTGGAGGCATTTTTTGATTTATTGCCTCCTCATTCCACCCCTCCCCTGATTGCTCTTTTTTAGATAAAGACCTGTCCCTCTCAGAAATTAAGTTAGCCTTAGCCCAGTTACCTAAAGATAAGGCCCCTGGTCAGGGTTTGTTAAAGGAAGAACGCTGGCAGATAATTCAAGAACTTATTTAAATATCATTCATCTTGCGTCTAAGAGTTCCACCCCTGTTGCAGCCATCACCCTAGACGCCGAGAAAGCGTTTGATCGCATTCATTGGCTTTTTATGATGCGCGCACTTAAGTGGCATGGTTTTGGTCCCGGTATCTTGTCTCTTATAAGTTTGTTATATTCTTCTCCAACCACTTTGGTTTTTGTTAATGGATTTCAATCTCCTTACTTTACCCTCCAAAGGGGCACTCGTCAAGGCTGCCCTCTTTCACCTTTGCTCTTTATCTTATCTCTTGAACCTTTTCTTCACTCTCTACGACATTCTTCCACATTTCGGGGTTTTACACACAACTCAATTGAAATCAAGTTCACTGCTTCCGCAGATGACATTTTGTTATATATCTCCGATCCCCTTATCTCCTTGCCTGCTTTCACGGATCTTTTATCTTCATATGCCGCCCTGTCAGGTTATAAATCAAAAATTTCTAAATCCGTAGTGCTTCCATTGAACAAGCATTGCTTAAGAAGTATGTTCGAAGGAACGGATTTCAAATGGAACACCAACTATATTACATGCCTGGGGGTCAAATACTCCTCTTCAGTCGTTAGAACGGTTCAGCTTAATTTGGAGGATGTTTTATTTAAGGTTTCGGGCATGGCAGAGAAATGGTCTCCCTTATTTTTGTCATGGTGGGGCAGATTGGACACAATTAAAATGATGATGCTCCCTGTTATTCATTTTTACTTGTCCATGTTACCAGTGAGGCTTCCATTAAAATTTTTTAAAACCCTTAATGGTACTGTTAGTAGATTTCTCTGGTACAACCGGAAAGCTCGTATAACTTTATCCTCCCTATCTGCTCCTAAGGATCGGGGTGGTGTCAATTTTCCCAACTTTGGTCAGTACCACTCCTCTTTTTTAATTCGTCAAATTTTACCTTATTTGTCTCCTTCAGATGAACCCCCCGTATCGGTATGGCATAGTTTGGAGGGATCGTGATTCACCCGTTTCCCTTCTCTTCGTTAGCCAATTTTACTCATCCACCTCGCTCATTTAAGTCCCCAACTATCTCACAATTTATATCGACCTTTAATCCGGTCCTTAACAAATTCCTTTAATCTCTACAAATGTTCCTGGATTCCCCCTATATGGCATAACAAGTCCATTAAACTTTCCAACAGTACTATTTTTTGGAGAGATTGGTTTGCCAAAGGGATCATCCAGGTTAAACACTTAGTTCACGATACGCATTTTTTTATCTCCTCAGGAAGTACAATCTACATTTTGCCTGCCTGTCACTTCCCTTCTTAAGTACGACTCTTTAAGATTGCTTTTAACTCAACAGTTTTCTCTTCTTTCTCGATTACCCTCCTCTTCATCAGACCCCTCATTTGAACCGTTATCTACTTCCCTTACCGTTCGGGCCTCTCTTATCTACAAATATCTCCATTTTTCTCTTCCTGATCGCCCCAAGAGTAAAACATGATCTTTTATGGGAATTAGATTTGCAGCGTACCATCTCTGTACACTCATGGAATTCTTTCTGGACACAAATACATCACACTTCCTGTAACGCTAGCACCACTCAAACTCTTTATTACTTCTATCAGAGGGTATCCCCTAACTGTTGGTCATGTAGAAATACTCCTGGCACATATTTACACTCCTTTTTCCTTTGTCCTAACATCTCCTTTTTTTGGACTAAGGTATGTAAATTAATCACCTCTATTTGCTCTCGCAATTTTTCCACTCCATATTTCTGGCCAGTAACTCTGTACATTGGTTTGGAGCTCACAAAATGGGCACTTTTGTGGATTTGTTACTAGCTATTGCTTTTCAGGTTATTACTTCCAACTGGAAGGATGCCACGAAGGTCACTTTTTCTGCTTGGTGGAATCTTATCTGCTATCATCATAGGCTAGATAGAGCTTCTGCCACTACTTCTCAGCAACTCCTTCGAAAAGAAGCCTTTTGGTCTCCACTCACTAACTATCTATCCTCCTCTGCATTACGCAACAAAGACAGTACTTTTGTCTTTCAACCGCCATGAGTATTATGATAAATTCTTCTTATACCGTTCATGTATGATAATGTATTGTTACCACTTTGTTATTTGTAAATGTATAGTGCTCACTATTGGATGTTCCTATTTAGTATACCTGGTAAAGATGTTGATTTTCTGTTGATTTCTTTTTCTTTCTTTTTCTCTTTATCTTTTCTTTCTTTCCCTATAAAACTTGAAATGCTAATTTGCTATGGTACATAATTCTTCAATATTGCCCTTAGCCTTTGGTTTTACTTTCTGACAGTGGTAGTTGTATTAAGTTTTCATTTTACCATGCTTCTATATAGTATTTGATATCTTTTGTAATTCTCCTATAATTGTTGGTATAATATTATATTCTTATTTGCTTCAATAAAGCTCTCTAAACTAAAAAACAAACAAACAGTAAGAGAGATCCGTTTACAGGCAGGTGCAGTGAGTGACTGCACCCCACTGCAAGGGGATGTCTGGTTGGTCCATAGGACCCCCTTGACCTCCTCCAGAAGGCTGCCATTAGGGGGCACACTGACAGTGCGGCACCTTTTTGTGGCGCATTGTCAATGTGCCTCCTTACAACTTCTTTACCTCTGCACCCGTGTTCATAATATGACGTGGCCGCAAAGGTAAAGAAATTCCCTCATTTGCATGGGCCATGCTCCCATGCAAAATGACGTCACACCCTCTTGAAATAGCAATAGCTATCTGTATTACAGAAGGGAAATCCAAGCGTATGCAGCCCCTTCAGTAATACCAAAGTGTCATGGGGGCGCATAAACTCCTGTTGTGCCCCGGGGCACTTCTGTAATATAGGCCCAGGAGAGCATTGAGAATGTACCCAACATAGAAAAAGAATATCAATGTGGGGGATATAAAGAGGATTGGATAAAATGCTAGGATTAAAAGTCTTAAATCTGATCAAGTCCCTTTCTAAACTTGCCTTTCCATATCTGACTATTCACATTGAGAAGGGCCTTTAATAAAATAACCTTAATTAAACAGTTGGTAAACCTTCTCTTCTATTTTCCTTTCTTCCTTTTAGGTCTGGCCTTTGGGACAGCCTTAGCTATCTTGTCAGACTACTGATTTTCTGAAAAATGCTTACATAATATACATACACAGAGAAGGGTTTGGTCAGTGGGTTTAAACCAATGGTTTGTTTAACTGTTATTTACATTTTGTTTCTGCAAACCACAGCATGGAGAAATGTGTCAGCCCACCGTACTCACTGGCCCTCTTCACTTTCAGTGACTACACAAAACTTGTGAACATTGTTCATATCCGCCTAAAAATAGTAATTTACTCTTCAATACTTTTTAATATTGCATTAAATAGTAGCTATTTATTTGCCTGCACTGCAGGTGCCCAGTTGGATGGTGATTTATGCTATGTCTCCTTTTGAAGTCTCTTCTTTAAAGTGTCTCTGTTTTAAAGTGTTTAAGTAACACTGTAACAGTGTGGCTTGGGTGCTTCATTAGATTTTGATCTATTTATGTTTCCTTCACAAATATTAATAATAAAATGCATAGCACAACCGAGAGGGTTGCTAAGAAATACATTACCTTTAAAAATGTATTTGTAATTAAAATACTCAATGCAAACATGTGGCAGCCAGGTTTAGGTTGTGGCATATTTTCTTTCCTTTCTTTTGCTTTTTATTCCGCAAGCTTGCAATGAAAGGTAAAAACAAAACATTAACCATCTCACTACTAGGCCATAGTCAGACTTTCTAGATTAGCTAATGCTTGCTTCAAAGTAGCCGTGTAATTTAAATAACTGCATGTACATGTACACAGAACCATACTCGGGCACTAATTGGCCATTTGTTAGATTGCTTGACATTCATCATGGTGGTATTGATGCTTGTTTTTGGTGAAGATTTGTATAATACAGCCAATTACCTGCGGATACCTGTACCCACTTAGTCTAAGTCCAGATTTCTGACTGTTTGGAATTCACAAAGGTATTCCAGTTAAAGTATGAATAACTGCAACAGGCGTAGGCTTCCTGGAGTACACCTGGAAAACATTTGTGAATTTGACTGTCTTTTGCGAAAATACACACAAATAGATTTTTCAGTGAGAAAACGGACAACACAAATGCAAATGTATTGTCTTTTTGTTTGCCACAGGTATAATATTTTTACCTGTGCAGAAAACTCTTCATCTGCACCCTCAACAATTTTGGGGGTGTTAACTTCTCCATCCCACCCTCAAAACAGATGAAGGTGTGTGTGTTTCCAAGTTGGCGGATGGATAGGATGTGGCTTCCCGTCTCTCTGTCGCCTGCTGCTGTTTGGGGCCTGCTGCACGCTCTCTGATCATTTTTTGGTTTGTTGGCTGTGGTGCTGCGATTGCAACTCCAATGCACACCGCAGATTACAGGCCAAAGCAACATAGACGCCTTGACGGCTATGAACGAAGCACCGGAGGCCACCAGGGAACGCCACAAAATGACAGCTGTTGGAGTGCGATGAGGGGAGCGCCGGCAACATCTCTTATGTGGCCAACCCTGACACTGAGCTCTGCATGCCCTATGTGTGAGGGCTGCTCCCAGAGGAGCTGGAGGCCCAGAGAGACCCTGAGGTGGAGCTGAGAACAGAAATCATGGACCGACACGGGAGGCAGCGGGAGGAGGCCTTGCATAGCCGATGAGCGGCAGAGCGGATGAGCGGTAGGGTGTCCGGGAGTCTGATGGGTGTGACTGCTGCTCCACCCAACCTGGAGCTCTAATTTAGCAAGATAGGCTGGAGTGGCAGCAACTGCGCTGGGCTGGGCCCCAAGGATGAGGAACATCAACGGGCCCACCAAAGCAATGCCAGAGGTGGGAGCGCTGTGGGATCATGCGGTTGCAGCGGTTGTGCCTCTCCCAACTCAAGGAGCCTGTCTGATGACCTTGTACTTGGCGCGTTGCCTCCAGACCAGATGCTGGTGGCTGGCGCCTAGGTATTTACTCCTCTTTTGTGCACTCCACGCAGACCGGGAGCAGGAGACTTTCCTAGGGAAAGGGGGTGACATTGCAGGGCAGCGCCTGGTCACGGAAGCGGTATGGAGCGCACCTGCTGGCAAGCCTCCTCAGTTAGACTGCAGGGCCCTAGACGGAAATCATTGACCCAGAGGCAGGCCCCAGGCATGCAACGGACTGTGGTTACTGCAAGGATTGGCAGGACACTCGCTACCTACGATACCTATTCCATATGCAATCAGCGCTGGTTGGTCTGTCACAGTAGCAGGGCCTTCCCATTGAACTGGAAGAAAGGAGCATGCTGATACAGGGGGCCTTGGGCTACAGTCTTGGCCCTGGCACTAGTGAGCTATTGGCTGTAGGTCTGTTTCTGCTGGGCCACCGGCTGTTACCTGGGTCTTGGTCCGAGACCAGCTACACCTGTAAATTTGAACAAGGACTCACCGGCAGGTTCAGCTACTCTTAAGGCCGAGCGTTGTGATATATGCGGGCCTGCAGTCAGAGGTGGGGGTCGGTGAAGATTTCTTGATGAATATGATTGCCACGCTGCCAAGTGCATGAGTAGCTACAAATGAGAGGCCTGCAAGGAGTGGGTGACTGCCATGGGACCCACATTCTTGTGTGGGGCCTGTTGCCTCTCCATGATACTAAACTCTTGCGATAGGTGTCTGGAGCTCCCCCTTAACAGATGCTGGTGCATCCATGTGGCCCTGACGCAAAAGACTGGCTCCCCAGAGGGGGGGGGGCAGCTGTGAGGAGGCTGTGTGGGGAGCAGGGCTCATCCCTCTGCTGCTGGGCTGCAACACCACATAAAGAGCGGTCAAGTAGTCAGGTGGCATTCCATACATAAGGATCACTCCTGCCCAGGGGGAGACACCCGACAACTCGCATGTTTGGTGCCCAGAGAAGAAAGCGGTGACATACCTTGGTGACTAGGGTGGCATCTCAAGCGAACAAAGACAGATCCCTTAAGGAGATGCTTACCAGAACGGAGGTTCATCAGCAGAGAGACCCCCTCCTTCCCAGGTGGAGCAAGAGGTGGGCAGAGATGACGGCGAGGGACCAGTGACATGAGCCTTCCTGGAGCCTTTGTTTGCCTCCCTCTGGAAAGACCTGCAGGCGGTAAATAAAGAATTTTCTCAGGACCTGAAAGACATCTGCGTGGCCTAACAGTGGTGGGAGACAGAGAATCAGATTTGAGGATCACAAATCCAGCCGAGATGAGGAGCTTGAGTAGCTTCAGCAGGAGGTGAAATGCCTCCATGACTAAAGGTTTGACTTGCAGGGCCATGCAGAGGATTTAGAGAACCGATCGCGAAGAAATAACATCCACATTTGAGGAGCACCAACCAAAGCAGAAGGTACAGACATTGTGGAATATGTGAGAGCCCTGTTCTTCCAGATACTTGGCACATCAGCTGATATAGAGATCCAACTAGACATAGGCCACAGAGTAGGTCCGCCACATCAGGAAAATACCCATCCAACTGACATTCTGGTCTGCATCCACGACTTTCAACTTAAAAAGACAATACTTCGCTAAGCCAGAGAAATTCTTCCACTTCAATTTCACAGGCACAAGCTGGCTCTCGTTCAAGACCTTTCTGCCCTCGCCCTACAAAGATGCAGATCTTCCCTACCTGTGACAACCTTTCTTCCTGACAAAGACATCTCCTAATCCTGGGGACACCCGTTGTGCTTGATCTTCAGGTGGGAGGGGAAATTGCATCAGCTAAGATCCTTATCTGAGACATGCCGTCTACTGAATATTGAAGTTGCGGAGGAGACAGACCCACCGGGAAGCCCTCATAATTGAAAGGCCCGGAAATGTTCCAGACAGGCTTAGCTTCCCCTAGAGGACTCTGCCCGGACCGTGTGATCATAGCCATGGAATGGAAAGCAGTGTTGGACACCTTGGCTGGGGAACTTGATCAGCTGGACACGACTGGAGATGCACCAGGAACTTCTGATTTTCCATATGACCAGTAGGGGGTTGTGGGGTGGTCCCCTCGGCAGTGGAAGCAAAAGACACACAATTGATGGACGGAATGCAGAACAAATCAAAACATTCACCCCCAGTCAAGAGATCTGGGTTAAATCCATCATTCTTTTGCTCACCATGCCACCCCAGTTTAGACCTGGCCATATGCAAATCAGTCTTGACCCTGTGCCTCATGGGAACAGTCCAGCCCGAACTGCCAAGCCAGGTCCTCCCTGGACCGGAAACAAGCATCCTAGGACCGGTTACGGGCTTTCACCCCTCTTCAGACAGGATAGCTTGATTCCAGTGGCACAGTGAGCCCGGGACCCACGTCTGGGCATACCCGGCACACTTAGGGCGAGGAAGCAAAAGACACACAATTGATGGACGGAATGCAGAACAAATCAAAACATTCACCCACAATCAAGAGATCTGGGTTAAATCCATCATTCTTTTGCTCACCATGCCACCCCAGTTTAGACCTGGCCATATGCAAATCAGTCTTGACCCTGTGCCTCATGGGAACAGTCCAGCCCGAACTGCCAAGCCAGGTCCTCCCTGGACCGGAAACAAGCATCCTAGGACCGGTTTCGGGTTTCACCCCTCAGCCAGGATAGCTTGATTCCAGTGGCACAGTGAGCCCGGGACCCACGTCTGGGCATACCCGGCGCACTTAGGGCGAGGATGCAAAAGACACACAATTGATGGACGGAATGCAGAACAAATCAAAACATTCACCCCCAGTCAAGAGATCTGGGTTAAATCCATCATTCTTTTGCTCACCATGCCACCCCAGTTTAGACCTGGCCATATGCAAATCAGTCTTGACCCTGTGCCTCATGGGAACAGTCCAGCCCAAACTGCCAAGCCATGTCTTCCCTGGACCGGAAACAAGCATCCTAGGACCGGTTTCAGGGTTTCACCCCTCTTCAGCCAGGATAGCTTGATTCCAGTGGCACAGTAAGAGCCCTGTTCTTCCAGATACTTGGCACATCAGCTGATATAGAGATCCAACTAGACAGAGGCCACAGAGTAGGTCCGCCACATCAGGAAAATGCCCATCCAACTGACATTCTGGTCTGCATCCACGACTTTCAACTTAAAAAGACAATACTTAGCTAAGCCAGAGAAATTCTTCCACTTCAAATTCACAGGCACAAGCTGGCTCTCGTTCAAGACCTTTCTGCCCTCGCCCTACAAAGATGCAGATCCTCCCTACCTGTGACAACCTTTCTTCCTGACAAAGGCATCTCCTAATCCTGGGGACACCCGTTGTGCTTGATCTTCAGGTGGGAGGGGAAATTGCATCAGCTATGATCCTTATCTGAGACATGCCGTCTACTGAATATTGAAGTTGTGGAGGAGACAGACCCACCGGGAAGCCCTCATAATTGAAAGGCCCGGAAATGTTCCAGACAGGCTTAGCTTCCCCTAGAGGACTCTGCCCGGACCGTGTGATCATAGTCATGGAATGGAAAGCAGTGTTGGACACCCTGGCTGGGGAACTTGGTCAGCTGGAAACGACTTGAGATGCACCAGGAACTTCTGATTTTCCATATGACCAGTAGGGGGTTGTGGGGTGGTCCCCTCTGCAGTGGAGGGAGCAGGGGGTGAGAGGTCCTTCTGCAAGGAGTTGGAGGTACTCTAATAGGCCCCCTGACCCAGGATTTCTTCAGGACATTTCTGGCCTTGGCCAGTGCAGTAAGTTCACATGGGACTGAGTTAATTTATGGTTCACAGTTGGTGTTTTTGTTGGGAGAGTGGTCACGTTCTAAATGGGTCCCCTACGCTTTAGATCCTCACACCCATACAGTCCTTCCAGGCACTCTTATGAGTGCCCTTTCCTGAGCCTTTTTTGGGATGTTTCTGGCCCTGGCCAGTGCATTGATTTCTAATGGGAATGAGTTAATTTACAGTTTATGGTTGGGGTTTATATTGGGGATACTCACACTGCATATGGGCTCATTGTATTTTAGGTCCACAAGTATATGGGGTCCTACCAGGCTCACTCTGGCTCCAAGAGAGGGAGGTTCGACTTGCACTCATGCCGCTGATATTGCGTTCTCTGAGAGGTTGCATTACTTGCAGGTTCGTCATTGGGTCAGCCATCCAGCTGTTCAATCAGAGGCACAGCACCCGCTTACTCCTTTTGAAAAGTGGCTTGTGACTAAGAGTATCACAGAACTCAAAACTCTACACTGTCCTTCAAAAGGCCATGCTGGTGGTTAAAACGTCAGGTCAGAGGAGATTGGAGAGTGAGCTGGGAAGGGCACTGACACTTGAAGAATGGGTAGTTATTTCTTACAGAGCAAGACATATGGCGCGCAATATAGCCAGCACCGAGACAGCTATTAAAATTGCCATCTGCTGGTACCTCACCCCAGTAAAATGCCATAGGTGTAATCCATTGCGCAAGGCAGATTGTAGGAGAGGTTGCGGGTCACCTGGGACTTTGCTTCATCTTTTATTGGATTGTCCAAAGCTTTCACGGTACTGGGACACTGTTTTGTCTGACATAGACACCCACTTTGACAAGCAGCTGCCCTGCTTTCCCACGTATGTTATCCTGGGTCTAACGAATGCCCTCACATTCCCACTCAGATCTCGCAGGGGGCATCACATCGGTTTAGTGCTAGGAGCCATCCTTCAAAGCATTCCTTCCAGCTGGGGCATGGAGAAACTTCCATCTCACAGTGCTGACTTCACAGGCTATGGTATATCTTGAGGATGGAGAGCTTAACCCTTACTCTTACTAATTAAGGGGACTCCTACAGAGAGCTTTGGTGCCCGCACATCGCTTTTCTCTCTGCGAAAGTTAGAGAGCTGATCTGTCCTCGATACCTTTGTTTGCTATGTTTGATGGTTCAGATACCCTAGAGAGAGACTGGGAGGGATCCAGAGGTGGGCATGCCGAAGGCACATAGTTTTCTTAGCGATGGACCTTGGGTGTGAGTACTCATAGGGAAGGCAGGGGTGGGGGGATTGTTTGTTCTTTTCATGTTGCTTGGAGCGAGCTTCACTCATTCTTAGGGGGCATTCTTTTGTTCATATTATTGAAATGCAATAAAACATATTTGAACCTAAAACAGATATATGAGTGCTCATAACAGGAATAAATCCTAACTGTCCTAGGGTGAGAAGTAGTTGGAAGCAGGCTTATAAATACCCCATACCTGAAAAAAGTGTGTTCACAAACTCACAACGGAATGATATCTGGTAACGTCCACTCCTCACCCCCTGTTCATTTATTTAAATGAAAATGTTTGTACAGAAAACTTTTCTGAATTGGGAAAGTGGTGTGGCATCCATAAGAATGCTATTTTCAATTCCAAATATGACCGAGATGCACAAACAGCTTTGAAAATCAACCCTCTACATGCGGGTCCATAAACATTTAAAGGTGTATATGTTCTAAACAGCATATGAGCTCTGACTCGTTTTATTGAGATTCAAGTTCCAAAACAGGTTTTAGCCTGGCTAAATTGTTTTTATGGGCAATATAAGCAACTTTTTTCGCATACTTGTCCTCTACACTTGTCATCGATACCTAATCATTTTAATATCCCTCATCCCACACACTACATAAACCCCAGACAAAATGCATTATCATTCCCAACACACAAAACGCTTTTCATAGTTAGCACAAAAAACAGACCTGTTGATGCATTTTTTTGCTAGCACAGAGACATATAGTCCCTTCAATTAAAAAGCGCAATGATGTTTGCATTAGTATCAAGGGCATCATCAACATAGTTACACCAGTTACATAGAAGATGCAATGGTTTTACACAACTGCAGCAGAAGCGGAGTACCCTGCCTAGGAATTTGGTGGTAGACTTCCATGGAATTCTAGCGACTACGACCATAGGAATCAATCTGTTTCATAACAACCCCCAAGCGTTTGCTCAACAAATCTTTTGATTATTTCTTTACAAAATCAACACTCTTTGTTTGGACTATTTATCAGTCTCAAGTTATGCAAATACATATGGATGCCAAATATTGGTACAGAGGCTTTGCAGGTGCTACTTGTTTAGTACCCCTTGCACTTCCCTTACTAACTTAAGTCTCAGGGTTCAAGAAACCAGTTGCTGGAACAAAAAGTAAACAAAATGGATAAAACCCGTTTTTTACATCCTGCAGTTTCTAGTTCTTTTCTTCCCTTAACTCTCAGCAGGAGCAGTCAAGAGGTAAAGGGTGGTACAATGAGTTAATCCTGTGATATCATTAGGGTCAAAAGGTAAGTGAGGTCCCTCTCACTACATCTTGTATTCTGTTGAATAAACATTCATGCAAAGACAGTCCCCACTGCACATGTCTAAACTGGTTTAGGAAGGATTGTCTGAAGAAAGGATCACAGGCTAGGGACCCATTTAATAATAACACATACATTGGCCAGCATTTCTATAGCTAAGTTGCATCACATATCTTATTGTTAAACAAGGCACAAGACAAATTACTGGTTTAAACTAAAATTGTTGCTGTTCATGATAACACTAGTACTGCATATTATAATTTTGAATACTGTTGCATAAATACATTTTCTATTGATTCAAATGTATATTCTACATTGCGATCATATCACGTTAATTGAAATGGCAAAATTAAAATTGTCAAACAGCTTTTGAAATGGTGAGATGTCAAGTCCTGTTACCGTTGATAAAACGATAGAATAGAGAGCACTAATTTTCATCGCATACAAAACAATGTAAAATCAAGACAGATGCTGCTAGATATTGCTATTAAATATAAAATAAAGTTTTTCTAGCCTACGTTACAAAACCACTGCCAGTCACCAAGGAGTTCCGTGACCATTTATACAGGAAGGAGGCCAAAGCCCAAATTCCTTTAATAAGTTCTGGAATTCCAAGGTGATGATATTCCTTTAATATACAACGAAAGGTAATCTATCCTTTATAAGATATGGTGACAACATTAACCTTCCTATAAAAATCTTTGGTTTCTTACACTTTCATATGAAAGAGATAATAAGGTTTCAGTTAAACAGATCACATTCGGACTAAGTATAATGAGATTAAACATCCCAATTTTTAGCTAGTAATTTCTTTCAAAACCATAATATAAACTATTTCATGTATCACTTTTAAAAACGGCTGTAGTTTAGATTGTGTGGGAACATACAGAGAGTTTCATGCTTCTGTGTAATTGTGTAATAAATAGCGGCTGTGCAAAAAATAAACCTGTAATAAATTTCTTATGTTTACTAAAGACTATTAATTTCAAAGAAGCAGTTGAGAAGGGCTAAAAAGTCAATTCATCCTTTCAATGTTAAAAACATCTCTTAGAATTCTGCTCTGTGTGCCGTGGCGGCTCACTCGGAACAGGGTGGTGCAGCGGGGGTAGGTGGCGGGTGATTAAACAAAAATTAAAAACTTACCTTCGCCGCCGCATGCCTCTCCCACTGCCACACGCCTCTCCTCCTCTGCTGGAAGCACCGGAAGCACTCAGGCTTCCGAGCTCTCTCAGCCAGCAGGAGCAGCGTCGTGATTGGCCTGATCGTCCTCTTTGGACGCTCAGGCAGTGCCTGGGGAGACTGAGCATGTCCTCCACGGGGTTGTGCAACACAGCCCAATGGAGAACATGCCAAGTGCGCATGAGGGTTTGACCAGCCCTAGAGGGCCGGCCAAATTGTCATGTGCAGTTAGAGGAGTGTAAACCACTCCTCCCCTGCTCTGGCGTCAAGGAGCCAGCCCCGCCCCGACTCCTGAAAGAAAAAGAAAATGATAATAACGTCTTGTTATTATCATTTTCTTTTTTTCACTGCTGCAATAGCAGTGGGGTGACGCTCATCCACCTTAGCGGAGGAGCCGCCACTGTCTGTGTGGTGCTTTTCACATTACATACTGGCTCCTGCAGATGGTATCATGACATCAATTGTAATAAAGTATTACCGTAGAGCAGCTGCATCCTTTTTTAATGCAGGTGATGTGATATCACAACTAGAGTGAAATAAGAAAATTACTGTCACATTTGTATAATTTATGACATTCTTTCCTGTATTTTAGAGAATAATAGGTCTAACTACCGTGCCTAGATAAAAAATACTTCATGGAAATTGCTGGAACTTGCTTGCTCTTTGTATACAGCACCTAGACCAGCATCCCTTTTCATATTCACGAGGTGTCTTAACACTTCAAGAAAACAACCTTTTCGGCGAGCCAACTTAATTTTATTGCTAGATTGTTTTACTTTCTCTAATATGGCAAGGCATAGCCCAGAACCATGTGTTCATGGTTTTGCTGCAGATTTTCTAAACAATACACAGGTTTCTCCTCACGGTTGGGCTGAAAAAACAAAACAGTTCAAATATAACATGCTTTTTAATGAGAGGCCAAAGCAATTCCATTCCAGCAGTAAGTAATGGCATAAAGTCAATAGGTGCCATTTTCCTAGCACACCTCAGCTCGTATAGCATCATTCATCTGTAATAACACTGCAAATCGTTGCAGTGTTGTCAGGAAATAACACCAATCAGTTTTTAATCAAGATAATTCTGATCAGGGTGATGGTGGTGATAATGAATATTGTAATTATGTGGCACATTTGTACTGTATGTGGGAGGATTACCGACACATTGAGCCATTTAACAGGAGTAAATTATAAAAACGACCATTCAGTTTGTAGCAATGAAAGGATGTGTAGACCTAAACACAGATTCATGCATGAGTGAGTGGAATTATCTCTCTGGTCCCTCGGCTCCCAGGGTGCTCTGCTAGCCCATGATAACAGAAAGTGCGAGAGCCCATCACTTTCCCTCTTTGTTTCTCCTCCTTTCATCTTCTTAAGGTATGTAGGAAGAGATAACGCAACCTAAGGCTAAAGTCTTAAACTGTGAATTGCAATTAAGATAAAACCTAGCTGCAGCACAATATTCCATCTCTTCATTTTTCTGCCTTCAATTTTTTGAAGGCTAATACTTCCCTTCCGCGCACTAAATTGTTTCTTTTTATATACTGTGAAATGATTTGTGTTCATTTCCCTAATTCTCCTTTTTAGTTTCCTTGTCATGGTTTTTATTATTTACTATTCATTTCAGGTTGTTTCTCTGTTGATGGTGCAGTCCAGGCACTCACCTGTGCAGAGTTGGCACTGACGTCTTCATTCAGGCAACAAGGTGAATTTTACAAAACTGAGGTCAGTTCACATGTGGGAGAAGAGAAGGCAAAATTGGCCCATGTCAATTTCCTATGTGAACAATAAGCTCGTCCTAGAGTTTAAGGTCAGGTTTCTATAGTCAAAGCCAGACTGTCTTTAAAGAACATGTTATTCCCTCAGCCAGACACACCTAATGTTATGTATGCCTCTCAGTGGAATATACAGCGATAATTGCTAGTGTGTGCACAGCACGAGGGGTGGAACTCAGTCTACCACTTTGGTGTGGTACATACGACGGACAGAACTCAGAGGGAGTTCTGTCCGTCGTAAGTCCGACTCCACCATCCACCCACCCTGCCCCTCCCCGGCCCGATGCCCGCACCACTCCTCGGCGAGCCGCCACTGGCCTTAAGGTACCCCATCTCTGATTGACAGGATAAGCTGCACGTTGGTGTAGCTCCTTGGGTTCCAGTGAGTAGACTATTCAAAGACTTCCAGTCATTAGGGGTTTGCTTCTGATTATTTTTTTATTTTGTATTTTTTTAAATATTTTTATTGAAACGTTTTCACTATTATCAATATACAGCAAGTTCACATTTGGCATATACATGTTCATAAGATGGCACACATCTCTCAGCTGTTTACCGAGATCTCCCGTTTCCAGCAGCATCTATTTGCTTCTGTTTGAATCCATGGCACTGGACTCTCATTTTGGATGCCCTCCCTCCTGCCCATTGGTGTAAGCACGTTCAGGCCAACCTCTTCCCGGGGTATGATTACACTCTGCGACCTCCCCTGTGTCTCGTTAAGTTCTAGCCCGTAATGCCTGAGCCAGGGACGCCAGATCTTGACAAATATTTTGGGGCAGCCTCTCATTTTATACGTCACTTGCTAAGCCCCCATGTACATGTCCATCCCGACCCTCCACTCCTGCAAAGTTGGGACCTCCGGTGCTCCCCATTTCTTGGCTATATCTCTCTTGGCCACTGCCATCCCCAAATTGCACAGGATAAGACTACGTCTGGGCAGGTCTATGTCTGATGATATGCCTAGCAACACATATTTGGCGTCTTTTGGTAACTGAAACCCCAAAATCTCACTTAACTTTCCTATTATCTTGGCCCAATATCTTTGTATGTGCATGCATTCCCATAGGGTATGTATGAACGTGCCGCTTTCTATCATGCAGCAGAGGCAGCTGGGGGATTCTGCCCGCCCCATTTTATGCAGTCGGGACCGTGTCACATATGTCCTGTGAAGGATTTTAAGTTGAATTAAGCATAGCCTTAATTTGATTGCAACCTCCCTCTGGTACATTAGGGCAGCCTCCCAGTCTATGTCTTCTAGATCACCCAGGGTGATCTCCCAGCATCTCCTCAGGGCCTCTAAGTTATCCTGGATATTGTTAATGAGGGTCTTATAAGTCCAGGAAATGCCCTTCTCCGGTATCTTCCCTTGCAGGAGTCTGCCCCCTAACGGCGCAAACTCTGGGGTGCTTGTGATATCTATTCCCTCTGCGGTCCATGCGTGTTTCACTTGCATATACTTATAACTCTGTCTATGCCCCAGTTGGAATTTTTGCCCTAGGGCCTCAAACAAGATCAAATCTCTGACTTTAGAGATTCCAATCATGTCTCAATATTTGAACCCCTTCAGTTTCCCTATCTCCAGGAGTCTCGTACCTTCCCATAATGGGGTCTGCCTCGTTAACTTCTTGTTACAGCCCATTTGCTTCTCTGCGCCCTTCCACACCTCTGATGTCCTCTGGGTTGCCGGTAGCAATTGTTTAAAACCTTTCCCCCCATATATGTAATGTAGATGTGAGTGTATTTCAAATTGGCTATGCTCCAGTGCGTATATCGGGTGTGATCTCGGCAAGTGTTCCCATTCATTTATTGCTTCCAGATGTGGAGCCCTATAGTATAACCTGATATTCGGGAGGGCAATCCCCCCGTTGTATTGATTGTGCTGTAATGTACGAAGCGCGATCCTTGGCTGCCCCCCATCCCACAGGAGAATGTGCTCCCCATTGTCTATTGCTCCGAAAATGTCCTCTAGAATCTTGTAGTGTGTGTTTTGCAAGCTGTATAAAAGTTTGGGAACCATAATCATCGCCGCTCTTTTTGGATTCATTCTTGAGCTAAAAAGTTGATTTTGAACTGGACAAAAATACTCGAATAAAGAGGACAACAAACTTACTACTATGTGACAAAGGATGATTGACAGATACTTCTTCAATATTTAAAATATCTTAACCCAGTGGATGCATGTGCTCAGTCAATTTAAATAGGGAGTGGCACTGTACCATTATCTCTTGCCTGTTGGTTGGGATGTCAAGCTCCATAATGTGTACGCTGATAAGAAGTGATATTAAGTATGCACAACTGCTTTTTATAGCTTCAAAAATGCATTACATTTCTGAAAAGACTGGATGATTCACACAGACAAACCCAATGAACAAATTGAGAGTGGGTGGGTAAACAGTAGCTCTGTGCAAAAACAGACAATGCTTTGTGTGACAAAGACAGTACATTTCTAAATATGGCATTTGTTTTCAAATCTATATCCTATTCATGCACAAAACTGCAAAACTAGACTAGGTCAATTCCTTTAGAAAGACAGTTCAATTGATGTAAATGTCCACTAAACACAAGGATCCTCCACAGTATACACTTGTATTAGATGTCTACCAAATCAAATAAACATATATTTCATTAACACATATACTGAACTATTGTCAAGTCTTCATCTTGAATACTTTGAAGTATTTGGCAACACGAACGGGAAAGCACAGGAGAAAGTGAGCTGTTTGTATGTAATTCAAGCCTGATGTATATCAGTTATACGGCACAGGAATTCTCATGGTTTACTTCTGCTAAATCATTAGGATGTGTTTGTGAGTATGATAGCATCGTGCCTTAGGAACATGTAAATGTGACTAGGTGCATTGTCTTGAGAACATTTATGAAGCACACAATCCCGTTTCCCAAAAAGGTAGAAAAGCATTCTGTTTATTATAAAAGGCAGTCTTATTCTGTATAGTTTGGTTCTGAGACAATTTTTGGGAGGTGGAAATAAGCTACAATAGGAAACATTTCTTTTATAGACATTAAATAAAACTGTTGTTGCAAGTCAATCTCCCTCAAAGGTACTTCGGAATACACCAATGTATGGGATTGTCTCTAAAATATAATATCTCTATCTCAAAAAGGCATTTCCTCATCAAACATGTAGCTGAACAATGCCTATCAATACACTTATCAAGTTGATCATTTTGGACCTTTTGAGTATACTCTCACTCAACTACTGGATGACCCACCCACTCATGTGGCAGTAGGCATTTCCCCCTTGAGTTCACAATTAACAATCTCAGAAATCAAGACATTTTCATGAATAAATCATGAAATGATTAACTTCATTATGACTGATGAGCTAGAAAGTAATCCAGCTCATATACTGATGGAATGATTACCTACAGCGTCAGGAAATCAAACAGAAGCCACCCAGATTAGTTTGATCAATATCTGAAGCCAACATATGGAACTACAAGTCCATGCCCAAGTGGACTTACAAACGAAATCCTCAGCCATATTGAACAGATAGTCTCAAGTACATTAGACCAAGTGGCACCCATCAAAAACAACAACGCCCAGCCTTTAAAGACAATAACAAGCATGATCACTGATGAGCTTCCCCTGTTGAAACTCAGAGGATGAATACTAATTTAGAAGGAAAACCAAAATCTCCACAAAAAGTATATTGATATAAACAGGCATTACTAAAAGCAAAAAACGTCTATATGCAGTACCACATCTCTTAAGCACAGAATTCTGTAAAAGAACATGTCAAAATATTTAAATAATTGTGATAAATAAAACACACTTCATTTTTCACTTTTCTCCCCAATATTATTTGGGTCATTCAGGTCTTACTGGCAATATGGCAGAGTAGACAAATATATGGGAACATGAGTTGCCTTTTTTGCCACGATGCAGATGAGCAAGTATCCAGTAATGATATTAAAAATGGTTAGTGCACACTTTTTCATAACATTTTCTATGTGAGGGAAATGCTGCATGTAATTGCTTTTAGTACCTGAGCCATATCTGCAGCATTCACTAACAAATTCAATATAGGGACCTATGTGAGTACTGGACATCATTCTTCCACTGCAAAACACAAACTGCAGGCAAACATATACTCACCCTACACCCTGACTTCTTTTGATCATGACATGTAGTGACTATACTTCCAGACCCTTAGTAGACACAGGCAACTGCATGAACTACCTCAGCCGTAAATGCATGCAATTCTCACTCCTTTGTAAAAAAAGAATGCCAAACATACGTTCCCGACAACAACATACCCATTTTTGGCCTGCATGCAAAAATAAAACAGACAATCAGTCAGGATTATATCCCTTGATGGGGGAAAGCACTCTATTAAATATCAAACGAGAACAGATGATTGCCTTAGGTGGATGTCATGCATGGATCTCATAACAATGAACCTCTCAGCAGCCTTCTACACCATTGGGCATATGCTTTTAGATAGTTTAAGAAGCAGGCAGGACGTCAAAAGAAAAAAAAAAACTGGTTTGCATCTTTCTGCAAAAATTTTAAACATTAATTGTAGCATGCTTTACCAAACATCTCTTTGTCATTCCCATTTAATAGTTTTATGGAAGCACAGGTGTGCTGCATCAATTTTCTTGTGTGACTGATTCTTAGGGACACAGTGATTTTTCACCTTTTCTGGAATTCAGTGCCACAGTGTGTGCGTTAAAATGTGTGTGTGGGGTACTGTTAAAATGGATTTCACCCAATTAAGCTTATTTAACTTTCCCAAAAGGAAATGGTAGATGACACAAAAAATGCATCCAAGGTATGGAGTAAAACATCATATTTGGACTGCAGTGTGCATTTACACAATCTGCGTATATGACAAAAATATATGGCTGCCAGTAGCACCAATGTGTTCTTATAAAATCATAGCAGTGTTACATGGAAAGAAAAGCATCTATGCCACGTACACACAATCTATTTCTATATATAAATAAGTCACTCAAAAGTAAGCCTTGTAAGCCCCAAGGCTGAATGCTTAATATGGACTGAGTGCTTAAAACATAACAATGGCTCACTACATATTTAGAATAGTGTGGTCAGACAGTGTCTAAATATCCAAAATATGTTGTTCACTGTAAAGGTTACCTTCATTCTCCATGAACTGGCCTAAGTATAATTAAAATGTTTTAATTATATCTTCCCTTAGGAAAATGCTAGTAAAGCATATCAAAGTTATTTTACACTTAGTTTTAAAAATCGACTTTATTGGCCAAATCAGATTTTTAATAACCTTAGTGGAAAAGTATTTTTATAAAAATGTACTTTTTGCCTCAGCCAGAACTGGCTAAGATCCCGTTTTGCAGTTAATTCACTTCCAGAGGCTCATTACGCATTCTCGGCTTGGGTTGACGTATGTGCTCTCCAGAGGACAATAGCTTGTTTTTTGGGCCCAGAAAGGTAGGCATGTTTTTTTAACTGGCCACTTGATAGGGAACAGATTGTTGAATAAAGGACAGCCTTCACACTACCTGTTTTGTCTTAAAGGTACCAAATGGGGTTGACAGATCTGCTCCCGATCATTCACATGTTGCTGTTAAACTCTCTGGCTCTAGTACCAGCAGGGGAAAACCAGTTATTAGCTTTGAGAGAGGGAGAAGATCTCATCTTAGATAGAGGAATGATTTTGGGAGAGCCACAGCTCACTTACGATGAAAAAAGGTATTAGCCATTGTTAATTTAGGCTTCTGGGAAGTTTTACAGTAAAGCAAAGACGAAGGGTTGCAAAAGGATATGGGAGTAGGGTGAGACTGTAGACAGTATGGGAAAGGAAAATTCTACAATGACTGGCTAATGTGTAGGATAGACTGGCAAAATACTGCCACCTCCTCAGAACATTCCTGGGAAGTCTACACCTGAATACTGGGGCCCACATTTACTAATATTTGGTGCAATGTAGGAAGATAACTCGCTACGCTGCTTCAAATAGAGAGTGCAGGAATGCACCATACTCACTAATATATGGCGCATTCCTACTCTCTCTCTGTGGTGGCGCACACAGTGCAGTCTAGTGCCACTTCAGGCACCCTTGCACCTTGGTGCAAGGGTGCCTGCATTAGATGCAGGATTGATTTTGTGCAGGAAGGGAAATGAGAATAGCATAGACATAGAAACCAGCACAAATAGAAAGAAGAAATAACAAACAGCAATAAACATATATCTCCTTGTTACGCTTCTGATGGGAAGGCATAGCATTTTAACACATTCCCAGGTATACTATTCTTAGTAATTCTGGGAATGTGCCGAAAACCATGAGTGGATGTGTGGGGACGCCCATGCCCTACCCATGGAACACATTCCCAACACAGAATAATGCAAGACAGAGACATGCACTGCCTTGCTTTATTTGGGATTTACTAAGCCACACAGAGCCACGCAAGGTGGCTTTGTGTGGCTTAGTAAATCTCACGGAAGCTCTTGCATTGCCTTGCGCCACCTTGAGTGATGCTATGGAAACACAAGGGCTTGGTAAATCTGGACCAAAATCTCTGCTGTAAGAAAGACGACTCAATGACTCCTGAGTTTTCGCTGGCATCCAGGGACTGGACCTGCTCTCTAAGATTCATCAGCCGACAGAAAAAACAGGTCTCCTGACACCCTGCCCATATGACTACAGAATACTGGACCCTGCAGGAACCTTGGCTGGAGAGAAACCCGGTCTCTACAAGCCTGCTCTGAAGGCCTGAGGACTGCAGGAGTGACCAGGAGGAACTTTTTCAGCAGGTGAGGGAAAGTGTGACTTAGTCAATTTTTTCACCTCTAAAGGACAAGGTGTTCAGGTTTGCCTAGGTAGGGCGCAACCATAGCAGGCAAGAAAACCACATTTGTCCCACTCTGAACTTTTGACCATGCTGAAAACTGGTTAAGCGGGACTTCATGGTAAAGTTTTCTGGCTTTGTGAGCCCTGCCTTGCTATAGCTTCCAGACTTGCCCTGCTGGTTGATTTTGAGAACCAAGAAAGTGTAGATACATTCCAACTGTGATGCAACTGCAACGGCTACAAAATCCAGTTTTGTCCTCCTCGAAAGCTTTGATATCAAAACCAATGGTTTTAGTGGGAGCTCAATAATGATCTACCCAACTTCGAGAGACACATGCTGGCTTCAGCCTTAGACCTTGCCCCACTGAAAACATTGACACCATAATGGAGAATGAGTCAGATAGTAAAAACATTTTTCGGACTGATGTACCATGTGTTACTGACTTCTATTGTATTGCAATCAGCCTGAAAACTTGCCAAGGTCATGGTTAACTGCGAACTGAGACTTTATATTGTCATATTACTTTTTCTAGGTACTTTTTGCACAAAAAGCTTAAAAATGTATTGCCCCGGTTCCCCTTATCCTATTTTATTAATGTTAAACCTGTTGCTACTGCTGGAACTGAACAGGCAATTCTGTAAGGAATTGGCTAATGCTTGTGCCATAGCTTACCAGGGGTTGAGCCAAGTTTCACTGAGACCGGTGTTGTGACCTTCAGGGTGTTTTTATTACATTGGTGAGCCCTGGCACTCAAAGTATTTGCCCACTTTCTGACATCATGGCATCATAATAGTAACCATTGAAGGGATTCCAATTCATTTTATAGACATCCATAATATATGTTAAGGAACTAGCCTTTGCACCAGGTACCATGACCAACGTTTAAACTGCATCACAGCATACAGTAATAATAAACCATCCCTTTCTGACAGCACAACAAAATCCTGCTGCGAAGCAATCATTGTCTTAATCAATCATAACGATCAAGCAACCTGGGAAGGAATGAACAATATTAAAAGGAAAATATGATGTAATCGGAAATTGTAGTCACTAGAAACACGACCTAATAAAATGCATGAATAATCTTCCTATTTTTTACTTCTGAGTCATTGTGATTGAGAGTGGCATACACACAAAAAGGGGCAACATTGGAAACACCATTGGCTGTAACTGAAAAATGTTGCACAAATTGCCATGGAATGCACACAGTGTGATCCACTTGGACATCAACATAAAAAAGCAACATAATACGGCTTAGAAAAGAACAGTAAAATAGGCCCTGTGCCAGTGTTAAAATTAAGATTATTCTTTTAAATTTGTTTCCAAGTTCCTTTTAATGAATATAATCACACATGGTCATTTCCCTAAACTTTGATTTACAAGGGTGAAGGCTTGAAATTTCAACCTCAGTCATACTTATTCACAACTTATTTCTCTGGCTTATTCCCACAAAAGGTTAGCATTTCTACAAAAACAATTTGCCTAAAGGTTGCTGCTCCTATTCGATAACTCAAATAAGAGCTAATGGAAATGAAAGGACACCAACTGACCTCTAGTATCATGTCAACACCAGGTGGCAACAACAATGCCCCAGGAGCGCAACGCGCATGTGCGCCCACTTTGCACACCTCGGGGTCACGTTGGTATTACAGCAAGGGCTGCAGATGCTTGTGTGGCCCCTTCTGCTGGGGCACATGTAGTGCCAGTGCTTTCTCAAGAGGGCATTCTTTCATTTGCATGGGGACAAGGGGCGTGCTCATGCAAACGAGGGAATCTTTGCACCCGCGCCATATTCTATAGGTGTGGGCGCAGAGACAAAGAAGCTGTCAGGAGGTGCACTGACAGTGCGATACCTAAAAGGTGGTACACTCTCAGTGCATCCACTGATGATAGCCCTCTGGAGGAGGGGAAAGGGGTCCTATGGACCACCCAGACATCCACTTGCAGGTGGGTGCAGTCAATCACTGCACCTGCCTGTAAGGGGATCTCTCTCTTCTCTTAAAAGTGGAGGTGGGTTGCTGTTTGCACAGTGAAACACGGAACGGCTGCTTCAAAGTCGCTCCGTATTTCTCTTGAATGTGCTGCCCTGGGGGCAGCGTGAATTTGCAGCTGTCCTGGGGCCAGCGCATTCAATATAATAGGGTGCACTTTCCCCGTTTGGAGCTAGCTCACCTGTTTTAAGGTGCGCCGTGTCGCAAACAGGGAAAGTGCGCCCTATGTGTAATAAGGCCCTTGCTATCGAGACCCTAAAGACCTTACTTTAATTTTAATTCATCAGAGGGCCATGCTCGCTTGCCTCGTGCTCTGACGGCCTGACAGCAGCTGCACTCTGCATGCAGAGTATTTATATGGCACCCCTGTGGTACAGCTAGAGCACTCATTCAGATTTAAATCATCCGCTGGCCAATCAACAGAGGGCACCCATGAGCACCTCTCTGACTGAACTGGTAGTAATGTTAACATGGAGAGGCAGTTATAAGCTCGGCCACGAAAAGGGAGGGAAATATGAGGATTTCAGGTACAACTATGCAAATACAGAGTCATGAAGTTTCTTCATTAGTAGCAATGAAGTTTAAAAAACAGACAACATATCATTCTTTGCACTGAATGAAAGCATAAATCAGCAATTTAAGTATTGAAAGAACTGACAAAGCCCTTCTGATTATCAGTTACTATCATCATTTTTACATTTAAGTTGTAAATCATATTGGAAGGCCTTCAGGGACACTTTCACTTGGGCATCATTTTAATTTAAAAAGAAAAACTAACATGCGCATATGCAATTATAAAACATTGACCGACTTAACACAAAAAACGTGGATCCCTCTTCACATTTACAGGAATACATCCAGTGGGAGGTGTAAATGGAGGCTGTGATAATCACAAAACCCTGAATACGTCACACACACCTCTCTTGCAGGAAAAGTTCTTGAACACTGTATCCTGTCTATATATATATATAACTTCCAAATAATCTAGGCTACTTAATTTTTAACATAGTTTACATGACAACTATGTTTCCATATATACAGACGTTAGAAGGCCTTTCACAGCTTTTTAAAGTTTTACATATGCTGTCATCTAAATTTCTCTGAGCATTTAATTGAACTTTTTAAAAGCAAATAAGAGAACATGAGCTATATTGCCAAAGCTATTTCAACTAATGTAAAAGCTCAACCCCCATTCCTTCCCTTTAATATATAATAAAAACAAAAAGATTAGTCTCATGTGCAGCCATCGGCTAATGGCCAATGCCCACACTACATTCTCAGTGTGAGTGTTGACCATTGGCTGGCACTGAGGAGGGCTATAAAAGCCCCACTGGTGGTCCTATTTTTTTCATCAGGCTCCACAAGAAGAACTTCCCAAGCCACCTGATTGCTTTTTTTAAAATTTACTGCCGTGACGACTGACATGCACGGTGCACTGATGTTATTGCAGTAAAAGTGAAAGTAAAATGACTGATGGGCTCGTTTTACTTTCACTGAATCAGTGCTCGGGGTATATCTCAGCCCCCCGAGCACCGATTTCTTAGAGAGAGGTATCATTGGAAAGGGGCAAGTGGACAATTATTTCATTATATTCCTCACCAGAAATTGATGGCATTCGAGGTTTTGTTTGCAGAATAAAATTGTAAACATTATATTTAAAACCAGTAAAGTTTGGTATCACATTTCTGAAAGCAGCCGAAGTCTCTGGGTGAAGCTCCGGGGGAAAATGAAGAATTAATTGGGGATTTAGAGCAAAGTTAACTATTCCCCCAAATATCCACATATCTAAGGTGATGCTTAGGTTCCATCTTATAACATGTCAGTAGCGCCACTCACCTCTCAAGGGTAGCTGGGTACTCAGAAGTAGCTCTTTTGCATCGTTGTATTTCAAACGTGTACTGAGCACTTTGAAACCCCAGAACATCAGATAACAGATATTTATGTAGATTCATTTGCAGCGTCCTTTAGATTGTATATACTCTTTGGATGTACATTAGACACATGACTTGTGAATCATTTAAAACTTTTATAAAACTCTTGAGAACATTTCTCAACATCACCAGAAGTCACCTGCTTCTACTCTATTTCTCCTTTCATTGTGATAACATGCTTCATGTAGTTGTTATTTTACACATTGATAGATTTCATCACATTAAGTGAAATTTGCTAAATATGGATGCAAAGTAAAACTTATTGGAGCTACAAACACAGGCTTTTCTTAAAAATTCTTTGTGGAATTTGAAATATGCAAACCAGCAAGTAAACAGAAAGCTAGTATCACCTGAAGTACCAAGCATGCTCACTGATCTTGAAACACAGAAACATGCAGTCCACATTTATCACTTGTCCTAGAAATTGCGAAAAAATCATTTGATTTTGTAATGCATGACTGTGAGGAAATGTTCCTTCTTGCATGGTCCCCTCCATTTTGTGCAAAGGTGTTTTGCTAGGTTTTACACTCTGGATTCTGGGGCACTATGGTCCAGGGCCCAGTGTATGTGCTCTGTCCCCTAAAACCTGCAAGAATTGACTAATTACTGACTGGCAAATCTAACTCTTCTACAATGTCACAGTATATGGTGTAAAGACTACATCCATGGCATGGAAAGCTAAATGTTGGCTCTGGACTGCATCATTTATTGTACCATCCACTGGTGTGACAAGAAAAACATTCTTCAGGCGTTTCATTGAAGTCTGACTGCTGCACTGTAAAACTGCAATGCGACCTGTTAAATAACCCTTTTAACAGGTAAAAGCCTTCTTTTTATGTATAAGTAAGCAAGCCCTATGTAAACCCTGAAACTCAAAAGGTAGGGTGAATGGAATTTAAAAGTGGGGCATGTAGAAAATGTAAGTTACCATGTCCCTACAATCACAGGGCCCTTAAAGCTATTTTCACTGCCTCACGCCTAGCTATCCTATCTTAGCTATTAAAAATCCAATTCAATGAAGTCGGATTGTTGATAAATATTAATGTAAAGTAACCTGAAAAGTCAGAAGGCTAGTTTACATAAACCTCTACCAGCTCAAGCCAGGGACTAGGTATGAAAGAAGTGAGAAATGCCTTCCAGGAGCAAATGAGGCTGATCTGAACGAGTAGCGATGACTCCTCTGAACGCCACAACATTTTCAGAGTGGGGGCTGTGGGCAACCTGTTGACACCATACTGTTGAATCCTGTTTGACAAGTCTATTAGGCCACAAGTGGCAAATGTGGCATACTTTTCCTCTTTGTTTCTAAATTGGAGTGGGACATTATATTATGTTGCTTTTTTTTACCTTTTAACCGCTTTAACACTTCTAAATGCTTTACACATTTTCGTTAAGTTTAGACTGAGCTCAGGTTTAAACTATTGAAACCTTTGACTGGACTTAACAGTCATTTTAGAAGTGATTTGTTTCTCATATGTATTGAGTAATTACCTGACTATGTCATCTTATAAACATGGAACTGTTCAAAACAAGCATTTTAATCTTGTTACTTGTTGTGGAGCCCAATCCACCCCAACTAATAAACCACTTTCTCACAAAGACCTTGAAACATGAAAGATTCATCCACTCATATGCAGTGCTCTGCTGATTCAACACGTTCGTGCTAAATGCTACATAACTTCCAGTACATACATATATGTACTTACTGACTCCAAATACTTATGCTTAGACCACCTGATAATTTTCGCAAGATTAGGATAATATTTGTAACATTACCAAAGTGGTTTCCTCTAAAGTAGTCATGCAGTATAACTGCATGACATGTAACTGTTTTATTGACATGGGCCCCACATCATCCACATTGTTGTGATACTTGTACATATTTGGACTAGATTCTAGGCTCTTAATCTTGCAAGCATTTTTAAAAGAGGTGAGGCAGCATTTACCGGGCACAGGGTACTTTAGAATTCACCAAATGAAATTAAAATTAGTTTACCTCAAGTATAGGTAAGTTAGTATGCAGTATGAGTATTGTATGCCACTGCCTCGGCTTCCAAAGGTTATAGTTTGATGGTTTGCAAAGTTCAACCTAAATCATCTCTCAACCTGACCTTTTATTATGAGGTAGCAGCTCATACGTGAAACAAATATTCACAAAGAAATGTTGACTTTTTATGTGGTGCAGCCTCACAAAGGCAAGCAACAAATAGAGACGTGGGGACAGACTAAAACATTTGCAAGCTTTGAAGCATATACCAAAATACCTAAAGGCACCTCAGGACACAGACATTGCAAAATGGAAACATACGGGTGCACATGCATACAAATAACACACATACAGTCACCGGTCTAGAAAGACTACATGCTGGAATATACAACTCACACAGAGGCACACATGCGCACTTGCATTGCTACCACGTGAATGTCATGGGTTATAAAAGCAGAAAGTCTTGGGGAACTGGCCAATGCATTTTGCATGCTGAGAAGGTTTGATGCCAATTTTTCAATGAAACAACCAAAACCACAGGTCCAAAAACACAAGCTTCTGTTGGCTAAACGTACCTAGCAGAAAGCAGGGTAGGACAGGCCTAGTCTGGCAGTGCTCGATGGGGTGGTCTGAAAAAGTTATTGTTTGGACCTGTTTTGTGGCTATTTGTGGGTCTGTTGTATTGTCTTGTGGGCAGGCTCTTACTATTAATGTCCCTGATGTTACCACAAACATTGCCTGTAGCAAGCGTAAATAAATGTGTTCCCACATACCTTACAAAACACCTCTCTCGCGTGTCTTGAGCAGGCGCCCCCCGCGCCTAGGGGAGGGGCGCCCTTAGTCGCGCTACGGAGCCAAGCCTCCTCCCGGGGGGGCTGGCTGAGGAGGGGAATATCTGGTGACGTCTCTGGCATACGTAAAGAAACCAAAACTTATCATTAAGCTATTTAAGGCGGCGTCCCAGGGGTCTCGTCCTCTTTGTCTTCTTGGACCCCATTGAAGCAGCAGGAGCGTCGAAAAAGTGGCACGGTGGGTTTCAAGGAGGCCTGGCGTAGCAGTTAAGAAATCAGTTTGGTTCCCATCTATGGGCCATTTTGCTGTTTTCTATTGTCAGTTCATTTAGTTTTAAGGACGATTTTGGCTTTAATATAATTAAAATGTTGTGTCAGGAACGAGGCCGCTATGATGGCCGGGGCCGCAGCGGGAAGCAGGGTAGATGTGGGGGCTGCCACATATGCGGAGGGCGAGCCCGTATGTGGCTGGGGCAGGACTCCAGTAGCAGAGTATCGGCTTCGGCCCAGGGTTCGTGCCTAAGTTCTTAAGGATGCGTTTTTGAGGTACAATTTTCTCGGAATGCATTAAGTTAGACAGCCGGGGCCGCGACATGCGGAGGGTGCGCCGTCTGTGATGTGGGCGTGGCTCCAGTAACAGAGCAGCGTCTGCGGCCCGGGCCGGGGTTCGTGCTGTTACTCATTATGGGCTGATTTAATTATTTCTGCTCTGAAATGTATAACACAGCTTCCTGGTCGAGTTTGGGTTATATAAAACAGCAACGGATATATATATTTTTGGTAAGCAGTACTTGTGAGAAGTGTCTGCGCTGGTAGGAGGCTGTGCCCGTATGTGGAAGGGGGTGTGGCTCAATTGATAGGGCGGGATACTTCAACCCGGGGAACCCGGGTGCGAGCTACAGTGTGGCGCAATATAAAAACTTTTTTTTTTTAAACGTGATCGGTTTTTATTTTCGGCAATTTCCGACGGCTGTGTTTGGTGAAAGCGAACTGAGTTAAAAGTGGCCACGGGAGAAGGAGGCAGTGCCAGTATGTGGAGGGGGTGTGGCCCAGCTGTTGGAGCGATCGACTTCGGCCCGGGGACCACAAGTTCCAGCGACAGTGTTTGGCGTTTTGACTAAGCAGTTTTCTTGTGAAAGTTGATCGGTATTTGCATGGCTCTTTACAGCTGTAGTGGTTACAGCCGACAATAAGGGCTGAGGCCGTGCGGGAAGGAGGCCACGCCCTTAGGAGTAAGGGGTGTGGCTCAAGTTATGGAGCGGTCGACTATGGCCCGGGGGGCCCGGGTTCAAGCCTTTATATAGGCGGAACGCGGGGATATCTACAAGTGCAAGTCTGTATTTAGCAAACTCATTTATGCTGGCGTTATAGGGGGAGCGGTGATATTTAAATGCAAATCGGTATGGTTTTTGTTCTTCTCTCGGTGTTGCAAGAGTCAGCGGGAATTCGCTTTGGATGCCAAATGGAAGCATGGAGGTGGCACATTTTTGTATGTTGACTGTTATTGTATGTTGATGTTGACTGTGGAGGGGCCTCTTTCGCTTAGCTTTTCAGTCGGGCGTGCATTGGGGTATAATTTGTTGGTTTCAGAAGGCCAGCGGCATCATTGTGGGACCAGTCACATCCATTTCCGGGTAGGGGGCCGCCGTGAGAGCGCGCGATCATGTCATGTGGGGCAGCAGAGAGACCGCAATGTAGCCCTCGGTGGTTGTTTTTCACACTCTCTGCACTTTCCATTATTGGCAGCAGAAAGACCCCAATGTAGCCCTCCGTGGTTGTTTTTCACACTCTCTGCACTTTCCATTATTGGTTGTTGCACATCCTGGGTTTAAAGGGGCATGAGCTTTCACATCGTTGCAAGTGTGAAGCTCAGGAAGCAAGTAGTGTATTTATTTCAATAAAATCATATGAACATCCAATCTGACATCAAGTTGCCCTCGCACTCTGATACCCGGGAACACATCGAAAGAAGTGACAACACAGTCTTGCACTTTGCACCTGTTTCCCCAAATAATGTTTGTTTGGTAGCAATGGCGCTGGAACAAAAAGAAATTTCCAGTAGTGGCGCTGATAGTCGACATCATCTGGCATGGGTGCCTAGACAGCACTTTCCAGGCTGCTGGTATATATCTTGATATAATTGTGCTTTACTTTGTACATTAAGCTCATGTCTTGATTTCTACGGGTGTTGGAAAGCCTCTGGAATTTGTAGCCTTCTTCTCTCACCTGTACCCCAGCTCGAATGTCGATAGCAAAGTGCAGAGTGCCCTGAGGAGAGAATAATCTTAAAACACACAGCTCTCAGTGTAAAACTAATTAACAGCTTTGAAAAACGAAGTTATTTGTCCTTTCAGTAAATAAATAAAGCTCTCGTGGTTGTTTGTTCTCCAACTGGACTCCATAAAAAAAATTAAAAAAAATGTTGTGTTCGGTGGCATTCCCCGCACCCTTGCTTTCAGCGCCACTCCTTGGTATGTGAGTCACAAGTACACCACAATAACCACTTCTGGTATACTGAACACCGTTTTTCTTTGTTTCTTTCCGCCTCCACGCCTGCGGTAACGGAGAGGCACCTTGCTGCGATGGCGGCCCTGATTCTGTGAAAAAAGACAACATATCGGAAGGGATGTGGCCAGCAGCGTTGTGGAGTTCGGCGAGAGCTTTCACGGAGGCTGTCCCGGTACGTATATGCACTATAAGGCTGCTGGGTTTAGCTGGGAACGTGTTATCATGCCTGGCCTGTGCGGAGCCATGCAGTACCTCTCCTTGCACACAAGTGGGGCTGAAACACAACAGGCATTCTTTCTAATTTACTTAAGTTCCTTCATATAGGCGGGGACAGAATTGGGGTGTATAATCTGTCACTTTAAGTTACATGTGATCGGACAATGCTGGGGAGGTAGATCCAGCGGAGCCTTGCTTACAGATTTAATATGTCTGAACTAATTCCCAGCCTTAACCAGTAATCTTTCATTGGATTCTCATGGTCCTACTAATATGTCTAAAGAGCCAGTGCGAGATCCTTCTGAAGGCTATTGTTGCAAAAGGACCACCTCCCACCCAGTGGGGATGGTAGCTGTACACAAGCACAGTAGTGCGACCAATTACTGAGGGCATGTTAAACATCAGGGTTTTATATTGTTTAGCTGCACCGGTGACTACTTGTTAAGTGGGTTACATGATCTGGCTAGTCACCATGTAACAATTTTTTTTTTTTCTTTTAATGAATAAATAATTTCTCCAGCTGCTGCTTGCCTTGAACAAGGGCAACACAATTTTTTCTTAGTGTTAAGCACTTGGGTTAGGACCTAAGCTAAGCCACATACCTGGGGACGTTATAACAGGAGGTGGCATCTCAGTTGGATTAGACAACAGGTCCAGCCTCTCTAGAGGGCGCTTGGTAGAGGTGGTGATACGGTACCGTATTCATAGGCTTCATCTCAGGTGCTGGGTAATTTTGCATCATGCAGTATATTATCATAAGTAAATTAGCCTTTTATACACTCATGGGGACATCTGGCCATGGTCTTAACTGAGTAGAGACATGTACCAACACCACATAGGGAGCAGCCTCAGTCAGCAGGGGAAAGCTGTAGATCAAAGGATATATCTTCAACTTACTCAGAACACAAGATGGCAAAGCGTGAGCGGGTCTGCAACACTAATTGGTATCGGAGCATACACTTTGGGCTCACATTTTAAGCTGAAGGAGGGGCGATTGGTCCAGATAGCTCCTCATCATTGGGACGGTAATAGCCACTGGCATAATTCTGCCTGGTTGGGTACTATGGTTTATGGTGAGGAGCCGTTGGTGGACTATTCAATGTCCGGCAGTGGTCCTGGGCTACTGCTGAGATGGGGGGCTATTCATAGAAATGGAATTAGCAGCATAGCAGTGTTGGCTCAGTGTGCAGGACGTTACCATGCGTTTTCGGCTGCATGGGAAAAGTGGTATAGTTAACGTCAGCCAGTAATGTTATTGGGGGATCGGGGCTGGCTGGAGGAAAAGGGAGATTAACATACTGGGGGTCCTGGACCGTTCAGCCCTACCCGTGGTCGCCTGGAGTTCTTCGTGGATAGGAACTGCCGGGGGTTGGCCGCAACCCAGGCATCCCGGCAGATAGGACACCTTGTGTGGCTCCCAAGAGGCATCGATAAGGAGCCCATGGCTATCATCAGCCGGTAATGGAATTGTGGAATAAAGGGTTATCTCAAGTCCTTCATGGAAAAGCAGGCACTCACGGAGAGGATAATTTGCATCATCCTTACTAAAATAGTCAATCAGGCCACAGGAACATTGATATTTTGGGGGTTGTCTGGCTACAACTGTGGGGGCCAAGCAGCTCTCACCCTGGCTTTTTTAGTAAAAAGAAAATTATAGGCCTATTACATGATCCAGAGATATATATAGAGTCTTCTCGCCGATTCTAGGACTGGACTGCCCCCTTCACGGGGGAGGATTTGTGTAGGCAGCAGGCAGGTGGGGGGGGGGCTGACCTGCTGGTGGTCCCTAAACCCTCCTACCTTACTCCGCAAGGCCAGGTTTTTGGGGATCGCACCTGTTCTCAGGTATTCCAGTGGGCTAAGCCGCTATGCGGTGCCCTGTTTTTAAGTATGCAGTTTCTTTATTCGCATAGCGTAGCAGCATTTCCGTGGGTCCAGTATGGAGGAAGCACAGGGGGCTGCTAAGTTTGCACACCATTGGACTGGGTTGTGGGGTCTAACTATGCAGGATCAGTTTGGTCGGCTTGAACAAGCAATAAAATCAAAGCAGTTACCCGCCCGGTCATTTTAGTCATTCACGTTGGCAAGAACAATATGATACCGCTGGGCAGGCTAGGGATGAGGGAGGTCTTGTTTGCAGCCATGTCTAGCATTAGACATTACTTACCGGCAACAAGCTAAACCATTCAAGCAACAGAATCTTAGCGGGTGCCACAATGGGCACAATTTGGCACAACTGACTACAGCCAGGATAAAGGGAGTTGTTCCATGTGGATGGGGTGCATCTGGTCGGCAAAAAGGGCAGGAGATTTTATCCAGACTATACTGGGTTATTGTGAAGCACAGTCAGCGCCAGGTGGGGGAGGGCAAGTGCGCCAGGGAGCTTCTCACCCTGTGGCGGAGCGCTGACAGATAACAGCAAAGGGGCATGCACAGCAATGGAGGTTTAGCGGCTGGATGGACCCCAGGAGGGGGTAGGATGAAAGTGTGCAGAGGGTAGGCGGGGAGGGGACTGAACTGCTGGTGGTCCTGGACTCTACTGCCCTAACCCGCAATGTATGGACTGAGTAGAATCTTGGGGAGGTTGCCTGTATTCAGGTACCCCGGTGGGCTGGTGCGCTATACGGTGCCCTGGATTTCAAGTAATGAACTGTTTGCTGTAGCGCGTTGGGGCCTGCTGGCACAATGTGCACAGCTGAGTGGGTCGGCCGAGTTGGCCAAATTCAAATTCAAATGCACAGCAATGGAGGTTCAGCGGCTGGATGGACCCCAGGAGGGGGTAGGATGGAAGTGTGCAGAGGGTAGGCGGGGAGGGGACTGACCTGCTGGTGGTCCTGGACTCTACTGCCCTAACCCGCAACATATGGACTGAGTAGAATCTTGGGGAGGCTACCTGTGTTCAGGTACCCCCAGTGGGCCAGTGCGCTATACGGTGATCTGGATTTCAAGTTATGGACTGTTTGCAGTAGCGCGTTGGGGCCTGCCGGCACAATGTGCGCAGCTAAGTGGGTTGGCCGAGTCGGCCAAATTCAAATTCAAATGTAAGGCCAAGCTGAAGTGCAAGTCTAATGTCGTACCTAATTTCCTTACTGCCTTTGACATGTGGTTGTCGCTAAAGTCTGATGCTGTGAATAATGATATATATCCAAGTGGAATTATTTTACTCTGGTAGTAGTTTGTGGTGAATTATCTGATTTGATTTGAATAAAAAGTCTACGCCTTGGGCAACATAACCTGACTCCGAAAGTTCTTGGGCCCAGGGGGGGGGGAAAGGTGTCAGAAGTGTAGTGTGGGAGGAAGGAGTATTACGTTGTGCGCGTACTATTACATGTTCTAAACAGTCTCGATTTGCAGACTGGGCCACTTTATTAGCTGTCTGATTTGTTAATGGGGCCTAATTACATTTTTGTGCCAGGCCTATTTTCTGTCCCAGTCCAACACTGGCAGAAAGCTGCCTCAAATGGCTTGGACCACTTGGCAGCGATGCCCATGTAGAAATACACACATGACTTGAGGAACGAAAAATACATTTTTGTTTTTAATGAAGGTGACTTTTTGACTTTTTTTTGCTTCCTTCAAAAGAATACAAAAGTTTAGCTATTTTCATCAATCTACGTAAACATTCTAAATTCTTTCACTATGATGGCCTTTTATGCATTTTGTACAGTCAGTGTTTGTTTACGTTTCACAATAATACACTGAACAATTGATTTAAATTAGTTCACATCAACGTGATCCATTAACGTTCACAAACAAGAACATATGATCTTTTACTCAGCTACAAAAAGAAAAGTGGCTCCACAAATTTTCCCAGGAAATGTGATGCTGAAGAAAAAACTGCGTTGGTTTATAAATGCATACGATCTACCAACCCGAATTTGTCCCATACCTTTTTGAGGACTGCAACACGGAACTGAACATAAATATAACAATTAAATCAATTAAGTAAATAAATACACCGAATACTAAAGACAAAAACTATCATGAAAAGCCGATAACAACTATAAAGTAATTTGTCTCAAATTAATTGAGTATTTTCGTGATTATGTCATCTTCTCCTATTACGGTGAAAGCGTTCAAAATAAGCATTTTGACTCCAGTTTTTTGCAGAAAGGAGAAAGAAGCTGATTGGTGGAAGAAAGCCTTCAGTCCATTTCATCAGACGTCATAGCATATTTTAATGCTGAGCCCACAAATCTAATTTTGATAACCCTGAAAATATATGCTTTGTGACTATTACACAGGGCTTTGCATCTGATGGGAAAAGGAATATTATATTGGAAGTCCTCAGTTACGTTAGGGACTGTGTCACAGACTTCATAAAATAGCAAACTTGAAATTGTGATATTTGCAATTAGTAAAGAGGATATATCTATGTTGACGTAAGTGGAACATTTTTCGATGGTTATAGCATCTCATTTCTTTTTTACTTAATTAGTAGTGACGTTTTCTTTGGTGGGTGTTTCTGTTGTGTTTTTTTCTCGCATACATTTCAATGCTGTTGTGTGCCCATGAGATAATGTTTCCAAGCGGAGTACCATTCACATTCTCTTTTTTGTATATTTTACTCAGACTTGAGAAAATGTTTTATTAAACCCCTGTTAAAACAACTTGGATTTGTGCAATGTCAACCAGCCTTTATTTACCTGCAATCTCTTCTGAGTTTGTATTTATGTGCTGTATTGTCACGGTTTTTATTTATTGGCTGTTGTAAGTTGTAGGAAGCAGCTGTAGAAAGTTTAGTGACTAAAAGGGGATGTCCCTGCCTGGTTTTAGCTATGTGTTTTAATTATCTTTTTAACTATTTCTTATAATCCGATTTTTAACTTAGATACTGTTATATTTTTGTAGCTTTTATGATTCACTATGTGATTTCAAATAAAGCTTATTTGATTGATTGATTGCTGTTGTGTTTAGGTAAAATATGCAGTTGAAGAAGTTGCTATAAGTGTAAAGTGATTTAATTATTCTGTTATTTTTTGTTAGGCATGACTAATTCTAAAAAATATTTCAGTAACATTATACTATTGTTACAGTCAGTGCTGTATCTATTGAAGCCCCCAAAAATGTGTGATCTGTCAAGCAGCCAGAAGGGCTGTGTGAGAAGGAGAAGCTTTACAAGACTTCTGACTAAGACCAGAACTTAGGGCCAAGGCCTGCGCGTCTCCCTACTGGGTGCGCCATCACCAGCCTGCTTGCCAAGACCAGTGTGCCCTGTGAGAAAGAGGAGGGCATTGGAGAGAGTGAGGTCCAGCGGGGAGCCCTGCACGAGGATTCCCTGAGCGAGGTGTGAGGCTGTGCACCAGTCAGGCCAATGCCCATGTATAGTATCGGCTCTGCAACTCTCATGTGCAAGAAGAGGGCCGCCTTGTTCTGACCTGTATCTTGATTTTGGGCCAGGATTTCACTCATAAAATGAGACCCGTTCCCTCTGGTAGAATATCGTTCAAGGAATCTTACAGGGAGGGGATCATATCACAGTGATGCAAAGGGTATATACCATTCACAGACCCTGGGTAAGATTGTTCCTTCTTGGAGCATTTTCTTAATTTTAAAAATGTTTCACTGACAGCTCTAAAGGACTTATTTAAAGAAAAGTTGTTTAATGTTGTTCAAGGAGAGCTGGGCCCATGCTAGATTTTCTGGATATCAACACTGATACGTTTACATGAAATAAATGTGAATGGAACTCATTTACATAGTGAGTTGTTGTCTTGAAAATGGGTTATGGACCCTACAGTACTGGATTTTACAGTTCGGCATCCATGCATTAGAGTGTCTGTGGGTAAACAATGTCTGTGATTTGCTGCATTTCAGTATTCTGGATGCTAAACTAAAGCACATTAAGCTTCTGTCTTGTCCTCTTCAAGCATTTTGCCTCCTCTAAGCAGATGCAAGCAATGCATTGTTAGCAGAAAAATATATCTTATGATTAACATACTAAGGAAGCAAGAACATTATGCTCTACCATGCTAAATATATCGGTAAAGCTGACAAGGAAGTATAATACCATAGTCAGTCATAGAACAAGAAGTTGACATACACATAAAAATGTCACTGATAAAGGACGTAGAGTGCTTAATCTGTAACATAAATAAATAAATAAAAAAATAAACAAATAAATGCGGGGACCCAAAGTTTTTTTAGAAAATTATCAACACCAAAGCTGTGTACTTCTCATTCTCTCTCCTGCTTTCTCCCTTTGTTAATGTTTTCCTTTCTCTTTCTCTTCCTCTTTCTTACTCTCTATTCAGCCTTTCCCTCTCTTCCTGCTGGGTCGTACTCTGATGATGAATAAAAGTCCTGATCACCAAAGTTTAGTGCTGGTTCTTACCAACTGCAACCACCATCACAATTTAAGCACTGATGTGCAGGTCAATGTTCTGAGGATCTGAAAACAGTTGTCAACTGCTGGTAGGTCGTTTTAGCAAATATTTCCTCTGCTATACTAATATTTGGGTTCCGCTTCTCAGCACTTGTTTGTGCTCATAATAGCACTGCTTCACTAAAGAACAGGTCTGCAGTATATTTTGAATGATTAATTTTAATAGAAAATATATATGAAATACAATGATCACTGCTTCTGTTACTAACTCTATAAATAATCCTGATAATATATTGTAAAAGGATAACAATTACATTAAATAAAATCAAGCAGGGGCATAACTATTTCATTACAATAAAATAAAAGCGACTGCATAACTGAATTATTCCATTGTGCCCTCCAGCATTATTGGATTTGCGAATACATTATACAAGAGCTATATCCATGAGATAAGTGCCTAAAGGGAAATGCAGGCATGGCAGTTTAACTTCAATTGTTGATGCTTTTACTGAGTGATGGAGGAAGGCAGTGGCGGCTCGAAACGGGCATGCTGCGAGGTGGTGGGGTCGGGCGGGGGAGGGGCAGAGTGGGGGGTAGTAAACTCGGACATACAACGGAACGGAGGAAAGTAATAATTACTTTCCTCCGTTCCGTCGTATGTCCGAGTTTACTACCCCCCAACCCTGCCCCTCCCCCTCCCTCCGCCCCACCGCCCCGCAGCACGCCCTATGCGAGCCGCCACTGAAGGAAGGAACAAAATACTTTGGTAGGAAAATAAATTAAAATAACTCATGAAATTCTATTATTTCCAGCGCTTTGATTTGGAGGGCGGGGCAATGGGGATATGGTGTGCTTGCTCTTGCACGTAATAGTTGATCAGGCAATGCGCATGTCATTTCTGGATGAACTGGACACAGTCATTCTGGATTTTTGAGCCATCAACATCTGTTTTCCTCTGACTGCAGATGGGCGTAGGGCGTCTAGGGAGTTTGAGATTCAAGATCAATATCAGATGCAAATCACACACAAACCTATGACTTGATAGAACCTAAATGATCTTCTTGACCACACCCATCTTTAGAAATGAATATAGTATAAATCTGACAAAGCACCGTTAAAGTCACCACAAACAATGGCAATATAAAAGTGTCACCAAGATTCCCCAAATACCTTACACACCACTATTTGAAACTTCACAAGACACCCATTTTATTTATTAAGTGTCCTCTTTAACTGTCTGTTCGAGTTTTCTTATATACATGTTATGTTATCTCCAGAGATGCTAAAGTGCAGATGAAAAAAAGTAACACACATTTATTGCTGTTGTAATAATTATGCTTATTTAAATAACCATACACAGTTATTGAACTAAAATAATTCCGTTGCTGGTGGACTAAGCTTGTTTTCCTTTTATAAAATATGTTTTCCAGAGTGAATTGCCTCTATTAAATTATGAGAGTACGATAAAAGCACTTGTTTTGTGTTCGGCTCATTTACACAACTGATAAATGACTCACTTCAGACTTATTAATATAAGTGCCAATCAGCTGCACGGTATACCCTTGCAAGTTTCGATCAATAAAGACAGTCTGCACGCTGTTTCAAAGCCAGAAATGTATTTTTAGAGATGAGGCACAATCGCTCTAAGCGAGTGGAAAGTCTGAATCTGTGGTAGAAATGCAAGGAAATTCCCTCTTCTCATTTCTTTTTTTTCTTGTTTTTTTTTTTATAGTAGCAGCTTTCCTAAAATGTGTAGAATCATGTAATAATCCATGATTAGAATTGTGGGAATCTAAAATTACGAAATGTTTTCTAACAAGCGCTAAAAACACTAGCTAAAAATATGTGCACCAACATGAATAGAAACTATTTCAGTTTCCATAGTTACCATTTTTCAAACGCTTACTTGGCTTCCTATTTTTAATCAGGTTCATCGCTGTGGATGAGGTCGCTTTACCTCTTTCCGTTACCCTAGCTTTACTTGGTGCCTTGATTAACAGAAGTGTTGAATCCCTCTGTGTGTACTGGTTACACGATTGTTTTTTTTTTTGCAGGATCCACTTTCTCCTTTGCACCATTGGACTCGGAAACCCATTCATGGTCTGCCCTTTAAGAATTAACAGAATGGTTTAAACTTGAATCAAATCTTTAAAAAAAAATAATTCTATTGACATTTGTCATTGTAAACATTACTACACAACAACAGTATCAGCAGAACAAAGGAAGGTGGGAAAAGGGGAAGGGGAGGAAATGAGGAAGACACTAAGGGTAAGTACAAAGGGCACTGACACGTTTAGGCAATCCAATACAAGCATTGTGCATTGCCAATTACTTGCATGTCATTATATTAAACTTGTCAAGGACACAGAATTAATAATGGCAGCAGTATGGTCATATATCACAGTGAAAGGCATCTGAGAGGTAGAGATTAAGGATAGCGCTGGGGTCGATGGGGGTGGGTAGACGAAGGCCCAACAGGACCAGGCATTTATGGCGCTGAGGCAACTGCGAGTGAGTCCGAGTTCCTTCTTTGGGGCCAAGACGTGAATGGCTCCCAGATGTCCACGGGAACGAAGTGGCATAAGGTCCCAAAAATTAGTCTGTTGCTTTTGGCAGTATGTAACATCATGTAACCATGCCTTGAGGGTAGGAGTAGGTTTTCTGCCCCAGTGTATGACCACTCTCCGTTTCGCCAGGAGGAGCAGCATAGCAGTAAGACGCTAATGAGCCTTAGGTGTGTCTTTAACATAGCCCAAAAGTCCAACCAGGGGAGAATGTGGAACCTCATGACCAATATGTGCAAACACCTCCCCCCAGAAAGATGCCACATCTGGGCATTGCCATACAAAGTGGAAAAAGGAACCCTGCAGTGCTCTGCAACGTAAACAGCATGGGCCAGAAACAAGTCCAATTTGAATAAGTGTTGGGGGTGCGATAGACACGATGCAAGAATTTGAAGTGAATTAATCTTCATTGGTAGTTCTAGGAGAGAAGTTTTAATTCTCCACAGCAATAGGACCCTTGAGCATCCATGATGGCTGGGTCGGTGTCAGTCTCCCACAGTTCCCAAGCCTTCAGAACAATTATCGGGGAGGAACTTTGCATAGTATTGTATAGGTGTTACCAGTTTACGGGGGGATGGGTTAGTAAGGATGTGTTCCAATGCTGACAGGGCCAGGGCGAAGCAGGAAATGTAGTGTGTAGTGAGCAGCACGTGGCCTAAAGTTGATAATGAAGTAGGGTGTCAAGGAGTGAGGGGGCGGTAAATTGGTGGTCTGGAATGGTGGGAGGAATTATCCATCTGGGTAAAGATTGGAGAATTGTTTAATCTTATGTTTATGTGCATGTGAAATGGACACATTTGACAGTGTTAATCCCCTTTCTGGGAGTTCTGTAAGGGTGGTAAAGCACCATCGATAGCAGGCATGGGGCAGCGCAGTCTGTTTCGACACCACATGTGGTCAGAAAGGGGTTGGGTACATTCAAAAGTGTAGGTATTGGGCTTGGGCACAGTAAGCATATAATGTCAAGTCCGGTGCACCCATACCGCCTTGTGTGAAGAGTGAGGGGTTCCCAAGAGACCCTTGGTTGTTTACCCACCCATAGTAAAGTAACCATGTTGGATTTCGATCGTTCATAGAAATGAGTCCTGAGCGAAAGTGGGAATTTGACAAAGAGGTACAGAAATTTGGGAAGGATAATCATCTTTGTTATCGCAATTCGACCATCTAGGGATAGGGGTAGTTTAGACCATATGGCTATTCTGTGTTCTAGCCAGGTCATGGCTCAACCGTAGTTTGCCCACAATAGCTCCTGCGTGTTACGACTGAGCCATATTCCTAGATAGCGAACTGGAGCAGCTGCCCATTGTAAAGGTTATTCCAACGGAAATTGTTGCGTGTTGTTGGTAAGAGAGAATAATATAGAGTTAGCTCAATTCATTTGTATGCCTGCGTAGCCACCAAAGCGAACCACATCATGCATCAAGGGAGTCAGATTTTCCTCCGAGTCACAAGCGTATAGTGTAATATCATCAGCGTACATTGAGACTACCAATCCCCTGAAGGTAAAACAAATGCCCCTGTTTGCGTGATGTTGTCAAAGCTTTGCCGCCAATGGCTCCATCACGATAGCAAAAAGGGGCGGTGCAGTGGGCACCCCTGTTGTGTGCCCCGAGTAATTGGTATGGGCTCGGAGATTAACCCATTTAGGCACCGAAGGGAAAGAGTAAAGAAGTTGCACCTTCTTGACAAAGCCAGGGCTGAGACTGAGCCAATCCAGAAGGGTAAAGAGGTAAGCCCATTCTAATGAATCAAAGGCCTTGGTGGTGTCAAGTAGGGCAGCCACCATCGAGATTTGAGGGTCCATGTGGCATGATCACAAAGATCATGTGGAGATTGAGGGATGTTGAATGGCCAGCTGATTTATCAGGTAGTACTATCATGCGTAGAAGAGGCTGTAGCCTATTTGCAAGGAGCTTGGCATAGATTTTGTTGTCCACATTTATTAATGAGAGGGGTTGATAAGAATCACAGAGGTTGGCAGGTTTCCCTGGCTTAAGCACTGTAATGATAACTGCAACTCTCAGTGAAGGTGGCACTGCGCCTGTGTTCAGGGTGTTCTGGAACATAGCTAGAAGGTGTAGAGCAAGTAGTGAGGCATACTCCTTATAGAAAGCAGTGGTGAGCCCGTCAAATCCAGGTGCCTTATCAACTGGCAGACTTCTTGCTCAATTTCCTCAGTGGTGATGGGTGAGTCTAGATAGGCGTGGTGAGCACTATTGACCCAGAGCAGCTGCATGGTATCAAAACAATCAGCCAGTGCAGCCCGGTGAGAGACAGGGTTGTGGAATATAATGGGCGTAAAAGGAGGTCATTACTTCCAGCAGTTCAGTTGTAGAAGACACAGGTTTGGCCTCAGAGTCCAGGAGTTTGGTGATATAAGTGGAGGTCTGCAGGGCGAGCAGGAGATTCAAAAGTGTCTTGCTGGGGCAGTCACCCTCCACTTATCGTCTAGCCTGATTATGGCGGTGTAGAAAGCAAGTTTCTCTAATGGCTTCATTTTGGAATTCTGAGAGCTTGTTTATGTTAGTGTCACTGGAATGGAAGTGCTGTTGTTCTAGAGTCCGAATATCTGCCTCAAGCCTCGCTCCCTGAATAGCCTTTAAGACCCCTAAATGTTTTGCAATACAGGCACCTTGTATCACTACCTTGAATGCTTCCCAAAGTGTGGATGGTGATTGGACAGAGCCCAAATTATGCATGAAAAATTCTAGTGTACCACTGCGGATCTCCTCCCGGAATGCCACATCTAATAGTTCTCCCAACAGTAAGCGGCAAGTGAAAGTACGAGGGTGCGTTTGTGGGATATGGAGCACAGCAATACCGGGGCATGGTCAGAAAGATTACGCAGTAGGTGAGATACCAAGGAGATCCATTTTCAGACATCCCTTGACACCAACCACACATCAAGTCTAGACCATGCATTATTAAAGGCCAAGATGCAGGTGCTCCCTCGAACATGAGTGGGCCTGTCGCCAGACGTCTAATAGGCAATTGTCATGGACTATCAGGTTTAGAGTTATCGTGGCACATGGATCTAAACCTTTAAAGGCTCCGGAGTGATCTAGCTGATCGTCCATAATAGCATTCAAATCACCATCCCATATAAGAGCCCAGGAGCTAAGGCCTAAGATTATCGCCCAGATCCCAGTGAAGAAATCGGGGTATTCGCAGTTGGGTCCATACACTGCAGCCAGCATAACTGGCTGCCCATGCAAGGAACCCCCTGGTAAAACATATCGCCCTTTAGGGTCTATGAGAGAGTGGGACAGCTGCCATGTGAGTTCTTTGCGCAAAAGCTCAGCAGCGCCTCTGGCATAGTTAGAATATGCTGAGAAATAGATTTCCACCCACCAGCGGGCGTGCAGGATGGGGGCCGATGGGCCCCACAAGTGTGTCTCTTGTAAAAAACAAATGTCTATCCTGTGTCTGTTTAAATAAGCATGAGGCGTGACATTCTATGGTCATTAAGCCCATCAATGTTCCATGTAATGCAAGAGATATAAGCCATACCATCTGCGGGGGAATGACATATAATGAGCCAGTTGGTGGCTAGTGTTGTGGAGCCAATAGTGGGCACTTGTGAATTGAGAAATTGTGACAGCGTGATGTGGGAAAGGGGGGGAATACAGATAGAAAACCAAGTAACAGCCCAACAGTTCAATCCTCAGCCCCCCCACCAACACCAACCACCCAATCAGGTGGAGATGTCCTTCCCACTCCCCCACCCCAAGAACTATTTGCAATTTGAGAAACTAGTTTTGGAGTCATCCCTCTGGGACAGGGAAACACTGGGGGAACTACTCTGCCGAAAGCGGCTGGGTGGCCGGACTGAGGCTCGAAAGGGCAATCCTGTGCATTGGAGTTGTATCACTTATAGCAAAGAGTGGGCAAGGCATATAACAAGTTAGATAAATGAGGGCAATCAAAGCATCACGGTCCGATGGAGTCTCCTAACAGCGCCAACAGATCGACTCGGGGAGGCAGATGACCGGGGTCATCCATCGCATGAGTTGATCAATCGTTATCGCTGAGCTGGGCTCCTGCCGAGGAGTGAGGTAAGGTCACCGGGGATCGTCGTGTCTTGGTACTATGTTTTGTTTAGAGTTGATTTAGCATCTGTAAAGAAATGCATTTTACCTTCAAAGTAAACCCACAGTTTGGCTGGGTATAATAGAGCATATGGTGTGTCAGCTGTTTGAAAAGGTTTCTTGGCAGGTATGAAATCGCTGCGGTCTGCTTGCACAGATAGGGTGAAATCTGGATAAAATGAGATGCTATTGCCCTGGTATTGGATCAAGCCACGTTCACGAGCCAGCCGCAGGACCGCGTCACAGTACAGGTAGTTCAACAGGCAGGCAACTATGGGGCGAGCCGGCACACCCACAGGTGGCCTAGGACCGAGAGAGTGTTGGGCACGCTTCACAATAAAGACTGCCGAAAGACCTTCTCAAAAAGGTTCACGCAACAGTCTCAACATAGTCCTTTATCTACAAGATAGCTGAGGATTCTGGAATCCTGGTGATTCAGAGATTGTTATGTGTGGAGCGTGCTTCCAGATCCTAATTTTTAGCTTTTATGAAGTCAAGAACCTTGTCTATTCACAGCAGATGTTCTTTGGAGTCTGCCAAGAAATTATCCGCATCTGAGACCCGGCTCTCCAGCTGATCGAGTCTTGTTTTGTGTTTGTCGAAGCATTGTTTAACTTGATCTAGTTGGTTTGTAAGGAGATCAAGTTTACAATCAATAGTTTTCAGGCTTGTTTTTACATCTATGAGTAATGCATGATGGTTAGTATCTTGTGTGTCACGTTCTTCCAGGCGAGTTGCATTAGGCTCAGAATCTTGACTCTGGCCATCAAGGAGAGCTTGGATTGTTTAGTGTCATGCTTGCACAAGGTGCACAATGACAGGTGCAATTGGTGCAGGAGAAACACAAGGGGGACCAGTCAAGCAGAGAAAAATGAGGGGGGCGAGCCTCACTGGGAGGGATAAACCGTGAGTTGAGATGATTGGCCAGGAGATCAGAGGATCGCAGAGCCCTGCCTCATCCTGGGCAATTTCCACCACAGGGGTCACTAGCAGACTCCGCAACTAGGCCGGTGTCAGGCTTCCACAGCAAATGAAGGCAGCAACAAGGCATTTGGAAGGTATGTAGCAGGTGCAGTGGGCGAATCAAGATCTAATTATGGAGGGCTATCCACCATGAGATGTTGCAGGGCCTCACCCTACGGCCCCACAGGGTTGCAGCTTAATAGCAGTGGTCAAACTCTGTGATATAAGTTGGGGCCTTCAGTAAAGAATGGCATCCAGGAAGGCCGGCAATTTCGGGGCACCAGCGGTGCAGCGCATAGGCCCAGCCGGTCTCAGATATACGGGCATCCACAAAAACAGAGTCACATGTATTGCGGGGGCTTCAGTCTACCCCGGTGGCTGGGCACCAACCCGTGGGCCGACCACGTGCCCAGCAACAGGGCCCACCACTCAGCCAGCTGACAAACCCGCCCGAAGCAGGGGACGGGCACAGCCAAGGGAGTAACAGGTAGCAGGTCACAGTGCTAGCTGCGGAGTGAGCAGCAACCCACTAGGATAGAGAATGGGCTGGCAACTGCTGTACCTCCCACACCCACCGGCCCACTCGCCAGATGCAAGTACACCGATCCTACGCATGGTGCTCTGGCCACCACCACAGTCGCAGCCTCAGTCGGATCATCTGTAAGATAGGCACGGCACCAGAGAGCCATGGGCCATCCCCCCCCTAGTGCGGCGGCAGCCGCCGAGCAGCAGGTGAGCCAGGTCGCGAGTCCAGGAAATGCAGTCAGCGGCAATCGGCCACTGGCAATGTCTGGTTGCCGTGGCCGCAGCACTCGACAAGGCAGGCTAGTGTGGCCCCAAGTAGTCAGTTGCAGGGCACAGCGCCGCCCCAACCAGGCTACACTAGGCCACAGGCAGGCCCAATTTCTCAGACCTCACCATGGGCCCGGGGGGGTGCGGTTCAAAACTGTGCATGTATTTTTCAGCATCGGATGCCCCTAGAGTAGCCAGATAATGAACGGATTTAAAGTATAGCCGGCAGAGCCCTCTAAGGAGCGGCCATCTTGCTGCTTGGCGAAACCACACCCCCAAACTCGAATTAAAACTTGATGTTCCAAATTAAATTCACAATTTTACCATTTTTTACAAGATATGTGACAACTACTTTCTAAATCTTGTTAAAGACAAGACATGGTGAAGTGTTGTAAATTAGAAAGCCATGTTGCTTACTATGATCTCTCACAAACCGGTAGTGCTCAATGAAGGCATTTTGAGAACAGTATCCACAAACAGAGGTATGTAAATATTTTGAGGCATTTTTCTTACACCACAAATCTGTCTAACTCCATCTAGGTCCTGTATCGAGTAAGTTGTATGTCATTGGTCAGAAGGACTTTACATTTCTCATGATTATCAAGACAAACTTAAGCTCTTTTTCAATGTTTTCATTAAAGACTACTTTGGCAATGACCGAGTATGTAAAACTCAAAACCTCATATGGCGTGATACATGAACACTGATGCAGTACTCCCACACTGAAACTGCCAGTATCAAAGGGTATCCAGCTTGCACTCCAATGGTCCACACTAAAATGGGAAATTGTTGAGAGAGTCAGAAATGTCTACAGAAAAAATTATGTGTGCAGTGTTTCAGTATCTCCTGCTATTCCTGCTTCATTATAAAAACACAATTTCTAGTTAATTATGGAATTATCCTACACCTGTATTGCCCTAAGCTGAGCCTGAGAATTTTGAGAACAGGATTTTCCTATAATGAAATAAATATTCAAGCAAATTACAAATAAAGATTGAATATGCACTCACTGTATGGGCCTACTATTAACACCCACAGCACTAGCTCCAGATTTTCAGTTTTGCTGTAATCTCCAAAATCTTGCTAGATAATTTATGGGGGAAGGTGTGTGTCTGTGCATTGCAAAGTATGTTGTTCCAAACACTGGAAGACTGGTTAAGTCTACACTTGTCTAAGCCTCAAAGCGTGCAGTACTCAAAAACCTTAGAATTTTTCTTGTGCTGCACCCATGCTATTTCACTCAAGGATGAAGGAACAATATCACATCCACCTCAAACAGAATCGCCCTCAATCTGGGTAATACTGGTAAATAAAAACACATTTTAACACCAACTGAAGTCTACAATGCAATAAGAAGTTGAGTCCTGAGACTATAGACACTCATGCGTTGAATTGTAAATACCAACACAACAATTTGTATCAGGTCTGTATTAGTAAATATCAGCCCTAGCCTTTTTGACTTCACCAATCCCTTATCTAATTAATTAATGCTTAAATGCTCAGTAGTGTGGTATTTCAGATTTTGAGTGTAAATTCATATTTTTCTGAATTCCAAACTTAAATGTACACTAATAACAATTGAAGATCCTGAATTCAGACATGTAGGTGTGGTATTTATCATTTAATGGTTCATACATTGATGGATTAGTGCTACCCACAATAACTAGCAAGTGGTTTCGGGCCACAAAAGTTGTATTGTGCGGCAAAGGGATGCCATTCAAAACCTTTTGTATTTATCAAAAACTTTAGAAAGTAAGTCAAATAAGCAATATGTTAGGATAGAAGGAGTTTACAAATTTTTCATCAATGATATTAAGACGGCCCATTGTATTTGGAATAAAATAAAATAAAAGTCCAGTCAAAGTCATCAACTCTAGTAAAAGATTGTTTCCTGAAATTGAGAAAGGTAGACTGCATATTTACATACATAAAAAATCCCTGTGCCCTTAAAGATCAATTAGAATATAGTCGTAACTCCTAGTGCCCTTGACACCAGCAATCTAAGTGCTGTAGAGTTGCATGTGACCATTTCTGCAATGTCATCCCCCTATTTTCTTGCTGAATTCGTTTTTGTTTGCCTTACACTTTGTGTGCTTTACCACAGCTAACCAGAGCTAAAGTGCTTGTGCTGTCTGCTTAAAAAATGGAAAGATTGGCTTATACCCAAATGGCATATTTAATTTATTTGTACATTCCTAGTAAAGTAGCACTATATGTGCCCAGGGCCTGTAAATTAAATGTCGCTAGTGGGTGACCGAGCCCGGACGTGCACAAAAGAATCGGAGATGCCAGATCTGAAAAAAGGAAATTGTTCCTGCCACGAGACCGCCTACATTCACAACTAAATGAAACCAATGAAAGGGCTCACCCTCTTCATTCAAGTCTTCAAGAGGTCCTATTGATTTTATCTACACCAATTACCCGTGTTAGTCAACAATTGATTGAGTCTATAAGCGAAATCGGCTGATTTCGCCAAATAGTGAATGGTCCTGGGGAGAACCCCCGGCTACAAACCTATGGGGTTCGAAACGCGTCGACCTTTTTTGCTGTTCTTGCTAAACAAGTGTGATTAATAATAAGATGTTTTTCTGCCTGGCTAAATGAATGATGAAACAAACGTCCATATATTGGCACAGTGCAGAAATTTTTCCGTTGAATAACTCACACTGTTTTTGTTGGTTTTTAAGGATTGATCAACCAATGTAAAGAATTCTCGAAAAAAGATGACTTAGGGGGTCATTATGATGTCGGGCGGATCGCCGCCGCCCGTATGGTGGTGGCAATCCGCCCGCCATTTTTGACCGCCCGCCTAACATTTCCCCCCGCCATATTACGATGGCGGTGGGGACCCAGGCGGACGGAAAGACCGTCCGCCGGTTTTCCGCCGGTAGGCAATCCACCCAATTGCCTACTGGGCGGAAAAGGCCTGCAATATGGTGGCAGTGCCTTGCAGGCACCGCCATCCATATTAGGATGATGGCGGTCACATGCCTTTCCATGGCGGAGACTCCGCCATGGAAAGGCATGCGGAGAATGCCTTTGGGGACCCGTTGCGGGCCCCCTGGGGGGTGGCGGGTGGGGGGCTGCACTTGGGGGGTACCCATGGTACCCCCCAACATTGGCATGCACAAGGTGACAGGCACCGCGCGGTGCCTGCCACCTTGTGCATGCCAATGCACACAGTGCGTTCCCAGCATTGAGGCGGGCGGTGCTGTGTGCACCGCCCGCCACAATGCTGGGAATGGAGGATGCCACCGCCACGGTGGCGGTCGCATCCTAATCGCCTGTGCGGGACCGCCGCACCACTGGCGGCCGGTCCCAGCACCGCTAGGGTGGCGGGCGGACGAAAGTCCACCCGTCATCCTAATAGGCCCCTTAGTGTATATGTTCTGTGTTACATGTTTTGTATGTGAGTCAGTTGTCTTTTGATGTCATTTATTATTTGTGTTTTGATTTGTAGTTATTCAACTGTTTGGTCTTGTGGTGTAATGTACAAAATTGTTGATCCATGATATTATGTGAAAAACAAAATGATCTTTGAAAATGAAAAATAATAAAAAATATATATTTTTCAAATAATTCTCGAGGAGGTTGACAATAATTTGTTTGCTGTCACCTGGATGATTTGCTTCTTGGAATAAGGATCAGTACAGGCAAGGTGTGTTGTTGTATTCTGTTTAGAGGCTCAGCCTTGCTGATTAGAGCCAGACCCTGTTTTGTTTGACAGCTAGTGGGTGCGCAGCACTGATTGTGGCACCCACTTAAGAAACTCTTCAAACATGTCTCAGGCCTGCCATTGCAGCCTGTGTGTGCAGTTTAAACTGCCATTTCGACCTGGCAAAATAAACCTTTTGCCAGGCCCAAGCCTTCCTTTTTAATACACAAAAGTCACCCTTAGGGTAGGCCCTGGACAGTCCAGATGGCAGGGTGTGATCTATTTAAAACGAAGGACATGTACTTTTAAGTTTTACAAGTCCTGGTAGTGGATAAACTCCTTAAATTGTTTTTCACTAATGCAAGGCCAATCTTTCTCATAGGATAACTAATGGAGTTATCTTATTACATTTAATTATTGTAATTTCCAAACAATAGGTAATAGGTAGCCGGTTCATGTTTGGTGTCTCTGGAATCACAATTTAAACTCCTATCTCATGGTGAAGTTGTATTTTAAATTGAAATTTTGAAAATGCTACTTTTAGAAAGTTGGCATTTTCTTGCCTTAGCTATTTGGTGCCTGCAGCCTGCTTGGGTCACAAGACTTGGAGTAGCTGACAGTTCGGCTTTGGGTATTCCTCCTAGACAGCCACACACAATGGGGAGCTTAGGTGTGACTGGATGGGCCATCACTGGCATGATGGGAGGGAGAAGCTGTGCACAGCCCCACTTACATCTGAATAGGCTGTGTCCTGCCTCCATAAAAAGGGCTGAATACCCCCTGGAGCCAGGACAGGAAAGGCAGGATGACTGGGAACTTCAAAGGGAAAACTCTAGAAGATTCTCCCCTCACTTCAAAGGCACAACTGGATATAAATACTGGACCACAGACACCAACTCTGTAGTATACCTCTGGGCCTGTGGATACTCTGGCAGGAAGAAGGACTGCTGTGCTGCTGAAAGGACTGCCACTCTGCTGGACTGCTACTCTGAAGGAGCTACTGCCCTGCTGTGCTGACCTGCTGCCCTCTTGCCCGGGTGGCAGAAATGGACCTGCAACCTCATCTTAAACCCAGGACCCCAGAGTGACTTCAAGGGCTAGTCTGCTGGTCTTCTGATATGAGCCTCAGGGACAGAAAAAGCTCCCCAAACAGCTCCTGGACCCAGCTGCAGCAAGTTTCTGACTCCCAAGTGATGCCTTTCAGGTCCTGGACCCTCAGTGTTGCTCACGTGCAATGAAATCTAGCTTTTGGGCTCCTTGCAACTGAAAACGGGCCTGTTCACACCAAGACCTCATCACTCACACAGCAAATCAGCACAAACCTCCCTCAGCCCGACTCCTTGCACTGCAGCATCGATTACTCGTGGGGACCACCACAGCGAAGCTCCAGCATGCCTCCCTGCAACGGCAGCCATCTCCTCGTGCTTGGTCGACAGCATCCCACAATGCTCTCCCTGCTCCTCGCAGCCCTCTGCAATGCGAACAGGACTCTTGGCACAAAATTGAGAAAATAAGCTTTCAGCAGGGCTAACCTGGGACTGTATCCGACCTGTGTTCCATTGACATGAACTTTTGACTTTGACCCGGTCTAGTGCGACCAGATTGCCACGGTTGGTGTTTTACACTTTATTCTTTAAAAATTCATAACTCCGGATCTACTGTTTTTGTCATTTTGGTCTTGTTTTATTTATTAAATTCTGCTCTATTTTTCTAACCTGGTGTGGATTTTTTTTGTGTGATGTTTTCACTGTTTTACTATTTGAAGTGTTGCACAAATACTTTACACATTGCCTCTAAGTTAGGCTTGACTGCTATGTGCTAAGCTACCAGGGGGTTGAACACAGGTTAAATTGGTATTGCTGCTTGACCGGGGCTCACACTCCAGTCACCCAGTAACCCGATTTCTCACTTGTACTGTATATAGGAAATGACACATATCTTTATGGTACAGTACCATGTGGGATGGTGATTTGCTGTAGATCTTCAAGAGCAATTTGAAAAGCAATCTTAAATTGTGGTGGCCTCTGGAAATATACTAAGACCCTCATTACGATGTTGGTGCGAGTTGCCTCTGACCAACACCGTTTCGGTGAGGGACACTTAACTACGATGCGACCGCACATAGTGCGTTGGAAACTTCCATTTCTCTATGGGATCTTGTGCGGCGGGCAGAAACCACCCGCAGCACAAGCTCCCATTGAGAAATGGAAGTTTGTGAAAATCCCTGCATAGGTATCCCTAGGCCCAAATGCGGAAGCAGCGGAAGGTGTTGCTTTCCGACAGCCTTTCCATGTCGGAAAGGTCGACTGGCTGTCGGAAAGGCCGACTGGCTGTCGGAAAGGCCAACATGGAATGGCTGTCAGACACCGACTTTATAATCTGTCCTTAAGGGATTATGGTGAGTTTCTGAAAGCAATATGAAAATTAGAGTTGTGCTGTTCCTAAATAATCTGGAGTGTAGGAATATACAAAGGACAGTAGGCTACAGAGTCAAAGAGATGGGAATCCATTTCTTTGGAATATAATGCCCTCACACACCCAGTTGGGTGTCATGCTTCATCATCGGGCTGCTCCTCGTCTGGCCGGCGCTGCAATGCCTGACGGGCTCCCAATGCGGGGCACTTTGGCGGAGACCAGCAAAAATAATTTTATTGAGGGGTCTCCTACACTGGCTCTCTTCCGTGTGGTTGGTCAACATGTTTCTCGCCTATTACCGGTCCCAGCAGTAGTGGGTAGGTCCCTGGACATACTGCGTACTACGCAAACTACATGGGGAAGTTCCTCATATCTTGACCTGCCGGGGATTGATGAAGCAGTAGTATATCCCAAATAGGGTAGAACCAGCACTACCAATCATTAGACAGAGTAAGTCATGGTGGCATAAACCTCAAACATTAGTTCATCATTGTTTTTCGGTCCACCTTAGTGTAGATAGTTTTTTAACTTTAGGTCCTGACGAATCGCCTCTAGACTTGTAGAATAGGCGAGAAACATGTTGATCAACCACACGGAAGAGCGCTACACCTGAGACATTAACTTAGCATTGCGCCTTTCTTCTTTTTAATCAGGGTAGGAGACCCCACAACAAAATTATTTTTGCTGGTACTCCCAACCCTGTTTTAATTCACATAAACATCACACACCACTTATTCATCTACACTCACTAAGCCCTCACCCTCACGGCACCAAACGGCTATTTGGAAAAAGATCTCCGCCAAAGTGCCCCGCATTGGGAGCCCCGTCAGGCATTGCAGCGCCGGCCAGACGAGGAGCAGCCTGATGATGAAGCATGACACCCAACTGGGTGTGTGAGGGCATTATATTCCAAAGAAATGGATTCCCATCTCTTTGACTCTGTAGCCTACTGTCCTTTGTATATTGCTACACTCCAGATTATTTAGGAACAGCACAACTCTAATTTTCATATTGCATTTGGGCATCTGTGCTGGACCTTATGTATAAAAGCCCTTTGTCCCTCTATTTGTGAATACGAGTTTCTGAAAGCGTCAGTCGGTCCCTCTGACTGCTGCCTCTGACCGCACACATCGTAATGCATTGATCGGACCGCAGCAGTAGATGCCAGTCGGACCGCAACCCACGAGCCATCGGTTGTGGTCCGAGCAGCATCATAATGAGGCCCAAAATTGTTTAATAAAATGTGCTACTTATCTGGTAAGTTTGATGCCCCTTTCACCTTAATGATTTTCAGCAAACACTCTCTCAAGCTGTCAAGTTCTGCATACTGGTACCCACATATTTAAAATGACAATCAGAAAAGCAAAATGAGAAAAAATGACATTATCACTACTCCAGTTGTGTTCAAAATACATCGCAGTACAATTATTAGAAAGTAGCTGACAGCTGATAATTTGGCCCTACAACAAGTACACTTTGGAAAGTTGTATTATTACACTGTAAAGCCACGTATAATACATGACATAGTACCACGGTACTGACATTTCATCGCTGATGTTTTATTTTCCTCTTACTTCTAAAGGAACAAAAACTGAAGGATTTAAGAGTGGATATGGTGAATCTTTCCACTGTAAGCATGTATTCTTATACATGCCTTGCCAATAAATAAACCACAGGATATTAAATCTGCCAACACTGCCTATTGCTACAATGAGAGTCAATGTTTTTGTTAGCCTTGGTATTAAAAAGATCACCATATTTCACTTAAGAATAAAACTCAAAGCATATGTAGCAAGCACCATGTTGACAAGTTGGCAGAGATCCTCGAAGATTAAGAGTTTGTAAAATCATAATATCTATCTCCGGGAGATCAGTGATAACTGCTAAAATGTGTTTGTAGGAGGTAATCTCGATTTAGCATCACTATGGGAATCGTATTAACATGGTGATTCAAAGATGGTCTTTGTGGAAATTTGAGTGCACTATATGCACAATACCCACACTGCTTTTGCAACGTTTTCCCGAATAAAAAAATCAGTATCCTTCAAAATTTTAATGCAGGAACTTTTACCTTACTCAAAGTAGCCAATTAACTCTTGGGGCCCATTACGATAATCCTCATAGATCCATAAGGTAATACTGCACCCACTGTTACTGATACCAGGTGTATTGGTATTTGAAGGTTCCAGTATTAACAAGCATTTGCAATGCAATAGGTCTCGCATTTATGCGAGTTTGAGCTATTGACATTGCAAGTGACAATGCCTTTTATTTATGTTTTAAAAGCGAAAACAAAAATAAAAGGTATTGTCATTGCAATGTCAATAGCTCAAACTCACGTAAATGCGAGACCTATTGCATTGCAAATGCTTGTTATATGTTAGTCCCGCTGTACTGTAGTAATAACGTAAAATTTGACCTCTGAACTACAGTAATAAAATATGTGAATGAGCGCTTATTAAAACAGTTGATATAAATAATGTATTATTGGGTGACATTTATTTTTACTGTCATGACACACGTGTGTGTTTATATATGTATACTATATACACATAACATGTATTTGTAAAGTGCATGTTCACCCATAAGGGTATCTTGGCGTGAATAACAAATGTTTATTGTTGCCAAACTCAATGGTACTAATAAGAACAACAGAAGCAGTTACTGTTTCTTCTCCTGAGCCACCAGTCCTAGGTGCTTACCTCTCAAGTTAAAAAGAACTGCATAATACTTTGTCAACGCTTTCAACATGTCATGAAAGGAGGTTACACTTGTTTGCTTATTTTCGACTGCGGGTTGAGTGAGCAGAACTCAAAAACTTCTATATGCTGCTAAGAAGATATTTTTTTTCCATTTGAACCACCCTCGTGACACCATCATGCATGACTTTCATAGGTGAGGTATACCATCAGATATAGTATTTCAGGCACACTACCAGCAAAACGAGATTTGTAAAATATGCATAATTTTACAAGAAGAAAATGTGTGAATCTGCACACCCTGCGAATTTGCTAGGTGTTCTATGGTCATTAAATGTACCTTTTCTACACATCATTGCATGCAAAAACTCATCTGCCTCAGTTGTACAAGGAAATTACACAGATTCGGGAAGGGCTGAAAAGTGGGTGTACAATACAAAAAGCAATAAACTGTAGCCATCACATATTTGAAGATTCTAACAATCTTAATGACGCGTCAAGACATGTTGGCTTCAGTTCACTTCCAAGCGATGCAAGCTCTAGCAATCACCTCACATCCTCTTTTCAGGACTTCCCTGAAAATCCATCTTCTAAAGGAGAGCCAAAGCGGAGAACGATCACCCTTCTTGCACAGACCAAGTACCCTCGACATGAAACTGTACACAAATCAAAGCTGTGCCACTTGTATTACACTTATATATACTTACGCGGTAATACACTGGGTGGGAAATGTGACATGGCCACGAGGACAGCAAGAGGAATTACTAATATGAGGGGAGCAAGAGCTACTGGGGAAAGGCTCAGTGAGCAAAAACCTGGGAAGCTGCACTCCCTCAGTGCACAGGGTTGTGATGCCACACACAGAGCAATGGCATGCCTTTAACTACGGAAGCTCTGCCGGTGGTTCTGTGCCACTGATGAGACCCAAATTACTATCCCTCCCGCAAAACAAGGCAGGGGTCAAAGGTCAGAGGAGCTCAGTGAGACTACTGTGGGCACGAGGGACAGCCCGCAGCCTCTGGGAGAACATGAATGATGTGGGAAGCAGGCCGAGGTGGAGCAACGCGCCATCTGCATCTCCATGCACCAGAACTACAAGTACCAGCATGCACATCGAAATCCTGGCTTGACGAGTGTCAGGAGAAAGTCTGTGTCATAACAGCTTACCTTAGATGGGGGTATGTACGTGTACACCAGGGTCTGACAGCGTGACGCACGTCATGTGTGCCTCCCATACGGGCCATGGCCTCTGTCTGGGGATCCATGTGTGTGCCAGCCTCTGGGCGAGGGACACGCTCGGAGCACGATACGGTTACTGAACTTTGTGGGCGGAGGGATGTGTTGGCTAGGATCTGTAACTTGTTAATATGTAAATTCCATCACGGGTATACTTCGTTGTTTGTAAAGCGCTCTGACACCTTTGGGTAAAGTTCGCCCTATGTAAAAGTGTATTAAATAAATAAATAAATGGGCGGTGAGTGGGTGTTTCGGGAGACGAGCAGATAGATGCGGATACGGGTGGGGGGGGTAGGATGCCCGGTAGGTTAGTGCACAGGGGGGGTGGATGTCTCTGGAGACGGGGGTTAGTTCGGTATGATACTGCACAGGTGGGTGGATGTCTCTGGAGACGTGGATAGCTCGTTAGGTTAGTGCACAGGGGGGTGGATGTCTCTGGAGACGGGGGTTAGCTCGGTATGTTACTGCACAGGTGGGTGGATGTCTCTGGAGACAGGGGATAGCTCGGTGGGTTAGTGCACAGGTGGCTGGATGAATGTGAAGCTGAGGATATGTAACTGCCTTCCCTGTCTAACGTCTGCGGGAGGGTCCGAGGCTGCAGACTCCACAGCAGAGGTTTGTCTTTCATTGGAATGTGCAGGGAGCAAAGGAAAAGTTTACAGCCCACAAAATAACCAGTGGTGCACGCGCACCACAGAGGAGCGGGGGGAAAGGGAGTGCGGAAGCGAGGCGAACGCGCGCTGCTGCGCGTGCTAGTCACCGATGGGAATGGGCGGAGCAAAGGCGGGACATCATGCGCCCGCCTTTGCCCAATTGCGTGCATTACTTTTTTTTTAAAAACACGCTAAAGCCGATGGCAGCCGGCGAAAGCAAAACCACACGCACGAGCGTGTGGTCTGCTTTCAAAAGCCCATACAAGAGGTCTCGGGCTGTGCGAACAGTGCTACGCACTGCAACGCTAGGCCCGAGACCTAAAAAGGGATCATTAACTAATCCCTTAATGCCCTATAGAATGGGGCAAGCGTGCTGAAATCCATGCTATGCCATGCTTTGCGCATGCAAACCCACAATTCTTGGCATTTTTTCAGAGACAAAGTCCTCCAGGTACAACTTGGATGATTTGTCAATGGTAAGAAAACATGCAGAGTATTTCATTAATAGTAATTTTAATCTTGTTTTAGAAAGCCTCCAGTTTTTTGCAAAAAGGGAAATAAGAGAAATATTGAGCCACTAGTTATGGAAGTCCTAGTGGACGTCATGGCAGGTCTCCATGGTGACGTGTAGATGGGGAGGGGGGATTAGGCAAGCATTTCGATTCTAACTCTAAACGAAAACAGTTTTCAGAGTTCTGTCAAGTGAAAATGTTTTCAAAATTTCAGTGGGATTTAATAACGCATTTATATTCGGATTTTAGTAGCAGTATTAGTAATAATGATAGTATTAGTTCTGGTTTATTTTGACACAAAAATCTTGAAACATACATACACATAATAAATTAGACATATAAATATCCGTAAAACCAGAGTAGGATACGAACGAACTTGTTCATAAAATTAAAAGTAACACTAACTCTCAATGTTCTATTCCTTCTACCTCAACTCTAAGGTGGCTCTCATAAACCTACTGCCTGCAAAGCAATTATATAGAGAGTTTAAAAGCAAAAGATGTAAAAAGCAGGTCTGCACATTTGATAGCCTAAAACAAGCAATACCAGTTTAACAACACTTCTTTCTTGGAACAAAATGACATTTACAGAAGAAAAACTATAGCTGTGAGAAAATGGGTTTTTGGTTGAGGGGACTGTGAGCTCTTCTCATGTACAGCCATAATTCTTGTCAGGGTGAACCACAAAAAGTCACTAAATTAACCTGTGTATAACCCTATGGTAGTTTAGCACAAAAGCAGTCAAGCTTAATTTAGCGGCCGTGTGTAAAGTATTTGTGCAGCACACCAACAGTAATAAAGTGAAAACAGAACACCAGAAAAATCCCACCAATTTAGAAAAATAGAGTAACATTTAATAAATTATTTGACGCAAAAATGACAAAAGGGTATCTAGTTGCGCTGGAAAAGGACAACGTCATAAGTTCAGGCCAACTACGAGGGAACATAGGCCAGGCAAATGACCAAGTCTGGCCTGCTGAGGATTGTACCTTATATCTTTGGTGCGCGGTCTGCACAGCTTTGCTTTGCGAGGCTTCGCATCACTCTGCTTTGCATCACTCGGTGTTGGTTCTGATGAAGCTGGCAACTGTGTGACGAGGCTTTGTGTCACTCGCCATTAGTTCTGATAAATATATGAGGCAAGGCTTTGGGCGGCTTTGCACCACTCAGAGTCAGTTCCGATGAGCTGTGCGGCAGTGTTTTGTGGCGAGGCTTTTTGCAGGTCTTTGCATCACTCAGTGTCAGTTCTGATGAAACTGTCAACTGTCGCAAGGCTTTTAGGGGCTTCATGACGGATTTGATAGCACATTCACTTAGAGGAGCTCGCTCTGATGCCAGCCAAGGGCCCAGGACCTGGGGAGGCACCACTTTGGGATCAGGAACTCACTCCATTAGAGGCCACTAGGGTTCAGGCAGATCCAGCTGCAGGTCCAGAAAGGTCCAGTGCAGCAGGTGAGCTGGGCAGTTGCAAGGAGGCCTCTGGAGCTTGTTATGTACTTGTAGCTCTGAACAGGAGGTCAGTCAGCTGACCCTTGGAGTCACTGAGCGTGGGATGAAGGTAGTGGTCCAGTTCAGGCAGGCCTCAAGCAGCAGGGCAACAGGGTGTCCTTATTCTGTAGTATACACAGGTCCAGGAGTGTATTGAAGAGTGGGTATGAGCGTCCCTTTTTATACCTGGTGCCCACTTTGAAGTGGAAAAAACTTCAGGAGTTTCCCCAACAGGAATGTAGGGAATTTCCTTCCTCACTGCCCTGGTCTACGTCTGTCTGGGGGCACAATAGGCTAGTATGAAATCCTTTGTGCGTGAGCAGAGCCAGTGCCTTTGAAATGCAAGTGTGGTAGGTGACAGCTCTGCCCCACCCTTCTTGCCTGAGAAGACCAGTCTGCCAACAGCCAGACCCTCCATTGTGAAAGGAAGGAATACACAAAGGCCAGTTACCAACTACACCTAGTCATGTGATAGGCCTTACAGCAGTGATAATAAATTTGAGAGTTTTTCACTACCAGGGAGTGTAAAACGTAAAAATACATGTTCACCTCTTTAAATACAATGTACCCTGCCCTATGAGCTGTTTAGGGTCTACCCTAGGAGTAACTTATATGTATTAGAAAGGAAGGTTTAGGCCTGGCAAAAGGTTAATTTTGCCAGGTCAAAATGGCAGTTTAAAACTGCACACACAGGCTGCAATGGCAGGCCTGAAACTTGTATAAGGGCTACTTAAGTGGGTGGCACACTAAGGACTGCAGGCCCACTAGTAGCATTTATTTACAGGCCCTAGGTACATGTAGTAACACTTTACTAGGGACTTACAAGTTAATTAAATGTTTCAATTGGGTGTAAGCCAATTTTACCATGTTTAAAGGAGAGCACAAGCACTTTAGCACTGGATAGCAGTGGTAAAGTGTCCAGAGTCCTAAAAGTTATCAAAAATGGGTTCAGAAAACTGGAGGGTGAAGGCAAAAAGTTTGGGGTTGACCCTGCAGAGACGGCCAAGTCCAACAATATGCACTGCGGTTTATACAGTCAAATTATTACATCGGCAACAAGGGATTTTAATATCTGGTACCCCATATTTTAGAAAAACTAAAAATGTTACATAACATCTTGTAGGAACGGTGTTGTCCATTTTAGAAGTAAGTCGGCCAGTTTGATGCCAATGATAATATGCTTGAATAATGGTTATTCAAGTTCCTATTTAAAGCAATTTCTTTATTTTTGATGAATAGTTTTGTCCAGTTTTCAGATTCTAAATCAATCCAAACAAGTTCTCTGATATGAATATACAATTGTATATTTGTGAATATTTCCAGACTCACAACTTTTATAGACGTTTTAAAAAATATACAGGTTTACTAGGTTTTCCTAGGTGATGGCTCAGCTAAGGCCCAAAACCTGGAGCTACCCACTTTGGAAAAAAGGGTCATATTTCTGTGGAAAAATGTGGTGTCCATGTTGTGTTTTCTGCTGTTTCCTGCCACATGCACTAGGCTTGCCCACACAAATGAGGTACAGTTTTGATCGTAAGACATGTGGGAGCATAGAATAGTAGAATATTTGTTATTACCAATTGTATTTTGCTCCATTTGTGCCTTCCAAATGTAAGCCAGTGTTTAAGAACAAAATGTTTTGGAAAAATACCCTCTACATCATATGCTCGTATGGGTATACCCACAACTTCTGAGATGTACAATGCTCCTAAACTCCATTTCTTGTGCCCATTTCAGAAATACCTAGGTTTCCTTGTTACCCATTTTTCACTCTACTTATTTCACCATAAAAATAGGTCTATACTCAATACACAACGAAAACCCATTGTACGGTGCAGCTCAGTTGTTGACTCTGGGTACCTCAGGTTCTTGTAGAACTTATAAACCCTATATATCTCCACAACCAAAAGGGTTTAGCAAACATAATGGCACATTGTTTTTGTAAAGCAGCCATCGTGACAAAACGATACAGATGAAAACATTTTCTTAAATGGTTGTTTTTTCCTACTCATTTTCAAAATTTCTTGATTTCAGCAGTTAGTTTCTTTGGGAGAATCTTGAGGGATCTACCCATATGACCCCTTGCTAAATTCGGAATTTTGTCTACTTTCCAGAAATATATAGCTTTCCTGGATCACCCACAGATTTCACACTGGTTTCCACCACAAAATAGAAGTTGGTTGAAAGCCCAAAAAATAAGAAGAATGGACTACTCATTTGAAAAATGCCAAAACTGTGATACAAATTAGGTTTTCTCATTCAGCTTTGCAAGGTCCTGAAAGTTGGGAAAATGATTACTTCAGCAGAGCAAACCATTGATGCCATTTGTAGGGAGAAAAACTGACACTTTTATCCAGAGCACTTTTTTCCTATTTTTCCCCAAAAACTCAAAATGCAACTATATTTATATTTTGTCTATTTTCCTGGTCCCCTCCAAAGGACTCCACAAACGCGGGGAACTTTTAGAATACCCATAATATGATGAAAAAAAAGGGCAAATTTTTTCACTTGGACCTTATGTGGACTAAAAGTTATGGAGGCCTAAGCACAAACATCCCCAAATAGCAAGAAAAAAGAACTCAGCACCGGGGGGGGTGCCGGGGGAGTTTGGGGGTTTGGGAGGAGGCCCAGTAGTTAAGGGATTAATTCTGGAAAGATGAGAGAATTTATAGAATTTCTAAAATGTGTATATCCTCACCCATGCAAGAGTGAAAATCTCGGCCAAAGCTTTTATTTGACCCCGCTGCAGCCAATATATTCCCAGAAGAAGCTGGGCAGAGGCACATTTTACTTTCACTGAGTTTAATTTAAGAAGCTCCAACTGATCTTATTGGAATGCTGCCAAATAGCAGTTGCATGCTATTTCATCTTTATTGGTAATTAATAATGCATATAGGTAACAAAATGACATTCGTTTAACATATGTGATGAGTATAGAATGCCTCTGTCTTTATATATGTGATCCCTCAACACTTTCTAAAACGCTAGTGTGTTTTATTTATAAAATAACATCAAGAGACACAGGGGTCGATTCCGATGTCGGCCGGAAGCGCACCTAACAGTATTCGTCCGGAAAAAATACCAGCCGAACGCGTGTTTTACGACCGACTCGAACACTCTACCGACCGAACGAACAAGTACGATGCGCATAACAGCCCAGATTCCGAGCGAGCCGTACTTACCCATTCTAGCTCCTGTTCCCCGCCCGAGCCGGATCCGTAAACGCCGAATCGATTCGCACGGAACCAAATACACTGCACCTTCCGGCCGGACTAGTACGATGCGTCTTCCGTACGCGCCGAACTCGTCGCTACGTCCGGCACGTATGAGCATCCGGGAGAGCTGCACATAAGCTCCGATTCGCGCCACAAGACGATCCACGGCGACGAGATGAACAAGCCAGCGACGAGTACGAGTCGAAGCCACGAGAAACCCGAACGAGACGACCCAACAATGAATCCCATCGCGCAGGTCCTACCAATACCCTACATCTATTACCGGGACCGGCACGGACGCGTACGGCGCAGACGGTAAGTCAAACACCCACAACACAAACAAACGACACGTACCCGAAATATGTCACACACACATAGGGATGCACAAATGACGTACACAAGCAACAGCAGAACCATAGGGGTGGGATGGCCAACACCAATGCCATACACACCCATAGGGGGATGGATGCCTGCCACTACTACCATCCTCACCCATAGGGGGCTGGATGCCTACCACTAACACCACCCCTACTCAGGGTGGGCTGGATGGCTGTCACTACTACCATCCCCACTCATGGGGGGCTGGATGCCTACCACCACTACCATCCCCACTCATGGGGGGCTGGCTGCCTACCACTACTACCATCCCAATCATGGGGGGCTGGATGCCTACCACTACTACCATCCCCACTCATGGGGGGCTGGATGCCTACCACCACTACCATCCCCACTCATGGGGGGCTGGATGCCTACCACTACTACCATCCCCACTCATGGGGGCTGGATGCCTACCACTACTACCATCCCCACCCATAGGGGGATGGATGCCTACCACTAACACCACCCCTACTCATGGGGGGCTGGATGCCTACCACTACTACCATCCCCACTCATGGGGGCTGGATGCCTACCACCACTACCATCCCAACTCATGGGGGCTGGATGCCTACCACTACTACCATCCCCACTCATGGGGGGCTGGATGCCTACCACTACTACCATCCCCACCCATAGGGGGATGGATGCCTACCACTACTACCATCCCCACCCATAGGGGGATGGATGCCTACCACTAACACCACCCCTACTCATGGGGGGCTGGATGCCTACCAATACTACCATCCCCACCCATAGGGGGATGGATGCCTACCACTAACATCACCCCTACTCAGGGTGGGCTGGATGCCTGCCACTACTGCCATCCCCACCCATAGGGGGATGGATGCCTACCACTACTACCATCCCCACTCATGGGGGGCTTGATGCCTACCACCACTACCATCCCCACTCATGGTGGGCTGGATGCCTACCACTACTACCATCCCCACCCATAGGGGGATGGATGTCTACCACTAACACCACCCCTACTCAGGGTGGGCTGGATGGCTGGCACTACTACCATCCCCACTCATGGGGGGCTGGATGCCTACCACTACTACCATCCCCACTCATGGGGGGCTGGATGCCTACCACCACTACCATCCCCACTCATGGGGGGCTGGATGCCTACCACTACCACCATCCCCACTCATGGGGGGCTGGATGCCTACCACTACTACCATCCCCACTCATGGGGGGCTGGATGCCTACCACCACTACCATCCCCACTCATGGGGGGCTGGATGCCTACCACTACTACCATCCCCACCCATAGGGGGATGGATGCCTACCACTAACACCACCCCTACTCATGGAGGGCTGGATGCCTACCACTACTACCATCCCCACCCATAGGGGGATGGATGCCTACCACTAACACCACCCCTACTCAGGGTGGGCTGGATGCCTGCCACTACTGCCATCCCCACCCATAGGGGATGGATGCCTACCACTACTACCATCCCCACTCATGGGGGGCTGGATGCCTACCACTACTACCATCCCCACCCATAGGGGGATGGATGTCTACCACTAACACCACCCCTACTCAGGGTGGGCTGGATGGCTGGCACTACTACCATCCCCACTCATGGGGGGCTGGATGCCTACCACTACTACCATCCCCACTCATGGGGGCTGGATGCCTACCACTACTACCATCCCCACCCATAGGGGGATGGATGCCTACCACTAACACCACCCCTACTCAGGGTGGGCTGGATGGCTGTCACTACTACCATCCCCACTCATGGGGGGCAGGATGCCTACCACTACTACCATCCCCACTCATGGGGGGCTGGATGCCTGCCACTACTGCCATCCCCACTCATGGGGGCTGGATGCCTACCACTACTACCATCCCCACTCATGGGGGGCTGGATGCCTGCCACTACTACCATCCCCACTCATGGGGGCTGGATGCCTACCACCACTACCATCCCCACTCATGGGGGCTGGATGCCTACCACTACTACCATCCCCACCCATAGGGGGATGGATGTCTACCACTAACACCATCCCCTACTCAGGGTGGGCTGGATGCCTACCACTACTACCATCCCCACTCATGGGGGCTGGATGCCTGCCACTACAACCACCCCTACTCATAGGACGGGTAATGCATGACACAACTAGCAAACTCCCACATAAGGACTGTCTGTAAATTACATCCCACCCACAACACCATGACAAGCGTGTGTGGTCTGTGTCAAATGCATACAACACTGAACATGACATTGAACATACAATGTGACCCCCTAACACATGTGTCACACATAATTGTGTGTGTGGCCTACATAATGCAAGCAGACCATGACCACTGTGGCAATGTGGCCCAAAGCCCCATCACCACAGTGCCCAAAAGGTAAGTGTGTGCTCCATAGCTGAAGCACATATTGAACAGTGTGGCAATGGGGCCCAAAGCCCCATCACCACAGTGCCCAAAAGGTAAGTGTGTGCTCCATAGCTGAAGCACATTTTGAACAGTGTGGCAATGGGGCCCAAAGCCCCATCACCACAGTGCCAAAAGGTAAGTGTGTGCTCCATAGCTGAAGCACATTTTGAACAGTGTGGCAATGGGGCCCAAAGCCCCATCACCACAGTGCCCAAAAGGTAAGTGTGTGCTCCATAGCTGAAGCACATTTTGAACAGTGTGGCAATGGGGCCCAAAGCTCCATCACCACAGTGCCCAAAAGGTAAGTGTGTGCTCCATAGCTGAAGCACATTTTGAACAGTGTGGCAATGGGGCCCAAAGCCCCATCACCACAGTGCCCAAAAGGTAAGTGTGTGCTCCATAGCTGAAGCACATATTGAACAGTGTGGCAATGGGGCCCAAAGCCCCATCACCACAGTGCCCAAAAGGTAAGTGTAGTCCTGGTAAAAGCTGCAAAAACAAAACTGCAGGGATTATTCCTGGCCACACAACACCAAACACTACAGTGGCATTGTAGTGCTTGTGTCCCATAGCAACATAGATTGTGTGAGGCAAGCAGTGCATTGCCAATGACACATCGTTCTGGCCATGTGCACACAAACATCAGCCATGGGGGCCCACATTGTCTACACTCACAAATGACACAATGACAGAAGTGAGCATCATTATGCAGACCCACATATCTGCACCAATTGTCACACAAATGTAGATATCCTGTGGAGACTGTAGATGTCAGGTGAACAAATACCATACCATGGCAGCAATGGGACATACTAACCATGATCAATGTGCTGACTGATGACCTAGCAGTCCCAGGGCCAGCATGGGAAAGCCAACAAACAACATACAGCCAATGGCAAACTAAAGATATGCCAATGCAGTGGTACAAATGCACAAACACAAACAGGCAGACTCACACTGCATATCAAACACAACAGGTGAGGGGGGTTGTGTGCCAGTGTCCCCAGGCAAACACACAACACATGAGGATGCCAGATTCACTAATACACAGATGTCAACACAGTCACATACAGAAGTAACTCATGGATTGGATTCCCCTATGTGGGCAAACAGGCATTGTGAGATGAGAGGGAGCCCAAATTACACATGTCACACAAGCTTGTAGGAACAGCAACAAACACAGCAAGAGACAGAACCACCACAGCACTCCCCCAGGGACCCCACATTGTGGTGACACTAGCCTGCATGACAATCACACTGTGATGGCAAAGGTAGATGTCATCCACACTGTGAACCACAGCCATGTGTCCTGAGCAACAAACTGCCATCACACCTATACAAGCACAAAGCACTCAGCATGGCCTGCCAGCCAAGGACAATATGGGGGTAGTGCCCCAGCCGTGCAACAACTCACATTTGCCCACACTCAACGCCACACACCTTGATCTCCACCAATGTGCAGCAGTGAAGCTCACATGGACTGCTGACATTGCACATGCACCCATGACAATCCCAGGGGTGGTGGGGGAAATAAGATGCAGAAACCCATCACACATGGCCAGTCAACAAGACTTGTGAATGTCTGACACACTGCACAGTATGCCGTACATGGGCATGACGTGAAATCCACCCCAAACAATGGGACCCTGGCCATAGTCACACACCAATGAAGAAGCCAAGCTGACCCACAAAGGACACACATAGACAACTTCCAACATTGCAGCTCTGACCCTGAGGAGTGGCAGCAGTCACACACACAACGTGTCACAATCACTGAAAGCATACACAAACAGAAAATCACATTTCTTGTGTAACCAACAAGTGCCAAGAGGAATCCTGACTGTGTCCCATCTGCGTTTGCCCACATCCCCAGCCCTGACAACAAAGACAACTAGGGATGACAACCTCATGAACATTAGTTTGCCATGCACCCACATCCCGGAGAAACCAGGTCCAAGATGCTGGATGAACACAGAACAACTCAGCAAGCATCACAAACAGGTTCATCCGTAGGGACACAGACTGTGTAGGAAAAGGAGAAGGGAACACGCACAGACATGCCTACACAACACACAACACGGGCACAGCCTATATCACGGAATCACGCACTGCCATGAGGGCCCTCCACTCCTGTGGAAGGTCAGCTGTGCCAAACCTTGTCTGTGCACGACTCAAACATGTCAGCAGAACACTCGGTCAGTGAGTCAACAACTACAACACAGTGAAGGCTCTCCTCATAGCAGCCTGGGCACGGGAGTGTCACGTCAGTCATCTGCATACACCCAAGACACGTGTCAAGCAACTTGCACTGTGTACACAGATGAGTCCTCCAAATTTGATGTGCTAAACTGCATGTCCATTGGAGACGGGCACACAGTCAGGGTACTATGAACATTGGACAGTGGTAAGCCCACCAGATGTGCATCAGTGTAGGACAAAGATGGTAATCTACAAATGCTAAACGTACATCCCTGTGTCAAATGCTGAACATTACACCCTCAGACTGCAGCAAAGGATGCTATAGATCCAGACTAGATTAGGACACATATCCCATGGACCACATGGAGCCCATCACAGCAAAACTTCATTTACCTGATGTGAACACTATTACAACAGCAAATGCATGATTCCACACATCTACATCATGTACCTCCAAAGATTAACCACAAGTAAACAAAAAGAGGCTTTATTCAGCAAGTGTGCAACTCAAATCAAAAGTCCAAAATAAACTAAGGCCAATGGCCAGTCCAAATATACAGTCCCAACAGGGTGATGTGTGACAACTTGTCAACAATTGCTTGCCTGCACAGGTACGGACAGGGGACATCCCCTTGGAGGGGCATACGAGGGCAGGCCAGGCACCGCAGGGACAGAATCAGGGGATGCCAGAAGGAGGCAGTGAAGGGGAGGTGGGTGCAGGAGTGTCACCGGCAACTGCAGTGGAGGTGTCTGACTCAGGGGGCTGGCACCACCGTAGGGCTCAAGTCAGATGGTGTTGGTGCTGCAACCACTGCAGTGGGCTGGTCAGATGGAGTGGACTGGGTCCCCAATGCAGTGCCCGAGTCAGACGGGGTGGTTGTGGACTCCACCGCAGTGCATGACTCCAAGGTAGTGGAAGGGGGGCAGAAGAGCTGGGCAGGACAGAGGGGGGACACGGTCTCCACACCAGTGGCACAAACAGGCAGAGTGTCTGGTTTTGGGGTGGAAGAGCAAGTGGCAGGGGGAGGGCCTAAGCAGTTTGGGGATGCGGTATCGGTGTGTGGGGAACCTGGGGCAGGGTGTGGCGGTGGAACCTGTGGAGTGGTGGCCTGGGGGATGGAGGTGAGAGACTGGGTGGTTGACTTGCAGGGTGGTGGCGGGGTCTTGCTCTTCCGGGACTGGGGGACTTGCGGGTGGGGGCTCACTCTGCCTGCGCCTGGGGGAGGGTGTCCGGGGGTGAGGGCACTCCCCTCTGTGTGGGTGGACTTCCTCTTCCCCCGGTATGCTGGATCAGCAGGATTGGAGGAAGAGGCCGAGGTCACACAGGAAGATCTGCTGTGTAGGTGTGTTAGCAGGCGAGGCAAGGGAAGGGGTCTTGGAGGGAGAGGATTTGGAGGACTGCGGAGTTAATGTGGATGCCTGTGTGTGTGTGTGTTCCCCGTCCCCTGTGTCTGTGGTATCAGTCCCCTGAGGATGCGTGTGTGCACGTCTTGCCTTTCTCTTGGGTGTGTCTGTGCTGCTCGTGTCTGTGTGTTTGGGTGACTGTGCAGGTGTGCATGTGCTTTGGACAGGTAGGGGGGCAGGAAGTGTGGATGGGGCAGAGGTGGGAGGGGTGAGGGACTGTTGGAGGAGGGACACTGCTGCCGTCAGGGAGGAGTCCATGGACCTATTGCTCCTATGTAGGGCAGACATACCCGTCGAGATGCCCTCCATGAACGACACCAGCTGTGTCAACAGAGTGGTGTGTGCATGGAGGACACTCAGCATTGCTGTCTGCCCTACATGGAGCGGCCAAAGGAGGTACACAGACTCCTCACTCAGGGCAGCAGGGGACACAGGGGCAGGGGCTGCGGTGCCTGGCATGAAGGAGACACGCTCCCGAGTATGGGAGCCTCCACGGACCTCAGGAATGGGAGCCAATGGGAGGGCGGTGGTGGTGGTGGTGGTGGCGGGGCCAGACAGACTAGCTGGCCTTTGGTGGCTGCTGAGACCCGCCTCCACAAGGGAGTCATCCTCCGAGCTGCTGTGGTCCTCAGCTGAGGTGGATGGTGCTGAGGACTCCTCAGTGTGGCTCCCTCGCCCTCCGTGCCACTGGGTCCCTCTGACCACTCGTCCGATGCTGACCCAGTCTGGCTCCGCTGCTCCTCCTGGTCCATGGAGCTGTCCCCTCCTGTGGCCGTGGATGTATCTGCAAACAATTAGGGAAACAGACAAACATCAGTCACCTGCACTGACCGCACACACCACAGTAAGTACAGCACATTACAGAGCAAGCCCTGGCATCCTTAGTTGAACATTGCCTAAAGTCCTCACACAGATTCGGGAAGCCAATTGTCAGTCTGATGGTCAACCATGGAACTCACACCCCTCCTGCCCTGGCACCCATCTGTCTGGTGCCTGTCTGATGGTAAGACCCCAGTGTGGACACATGCACCACCTACACAGTTGTTGGACATTGCAGGGAACACGGTGAAGTATGTGAACATGCACACATCACATCTCTTGCCACTGAGTCAGTGCAGGTGTCCGGATAAAGGGATGGCCAGAGTCTAAATAGAAATGCATGTGATGCATACCAGCACCAGACACCATGATGCACCCATGTCCGGATAGTCAATGCCACAATGGGGTGCATGTTGCACATGTCACTCCCCTGCAGGATCAGTCTCAGGAAGTTGAATGCCATGACACAGGAATGCGTGCAAAGTCACACATTACTGTCTCAAGTCACATGGCCATGGCAGCCAGCCAACAACAGTCTGCACTGTGTCACAATCCGAGGGCATGGGGAATGCAAGTTATTTGACTGACAAGTGCACATGTCCATCTCCCAAATACCACATCATCTGTACTACTATTTGTCCACGTCATACCAACTGGACATATGGGGGACATGAAACACAACTCTCTGAACATGAGCACCTCACAGTGTGCTGTGAATGACAATACAGCTGCCTGAAAGTCACAGTCGCAAACACCTGTATGCACAGTCAAGTGATCAGACACCTATAAGTCACAGAAGTATCGTCTATCATGGTCACATCTCAGATGGCATGCTGAGCCCTAACCGATAAACATACCAGTAGTCCTGACAATGAAGACACAGCACAATGAGACAGAGGCAGACACCTGAGGGTAAATTACACTTATCACAATATGCCAGATGATACACGGGACTGGGAGTACAGAGTGCATTGCATGCCCTGGAGTAGGCATTACTGTCCAGCTCCACTTGTAAGATGGATGAGTCCTGGACAGTAGGCAGGTGGCTAAGCATGTGTGACACACTGGATACACATACTCCTGAGGCCCAAACATTGTTCCCACCAGCAGCATGGGTGTGTGCCAAATTCCCCAGGGACATGTGGTGAGTCAGAGCAGCAAGCGGACCACATATCAAAGTTACACCCAGATTACATGTCAGAACTTAGGCATTGTGTAAGCAATTGACCCACCCATGAATCGCACAACATAGTCACGGGAACAAATGCTGTCCCCCAGCTTGAGCAAATCTAAATGCAATGACACAGTCCCCAAATGACACAATTTCCTGACTATAAGGGCCACACATATGCGTATCAGAGGAGAAGTGGGCATGTCACAAATGAGGGACATGGGTTCTGGACCACATGACTGATGTACTGTGGAAGTTTAACCAGGCCAGAGGAGGGCACATAGCATGTCAGACAAAGTGCACAGTGCAGTCATGGACTCACCCCCTCCTTGCTGCTGTCTGTCCTTCAGCTGCCCATCCAGGTCAGGGAAGACCACCGCCAGGATCCGGAGCATGTGGGGGGTCAGGGTCCGGTGTCCGCCCCTCCTGCGAGGAGGCAACAGCTTCAGCTGGACCCTTGCGATCCTCCTGGTCCAGCCACGATGGTCCTGCCACCTCTTCTGGCATTTGCGGATCCTGCGCCTGTAGACCCCCATGGATCTTACTTTACGGGCGATGGTCAGCCAGATTTCCTGCTTCTGGTGGGCATCAACCTGTGGAGATGACAAAGTGAAAAGGCCATTACTACACATGCAACATATACATGCATCACACAGTTGGATATACATGTCTCAATCACAGGGGCATATGATGTACACAGGCAGTGCAACAATGGCTATGAACAGTTTGCCAGCAGTCACTACATGGTATCATTGCATGGGAAGTAAACCTAGTTGGAATGCACTGTTACTGCACTGTACCAGTTCAGTGCATGTAACTACACACTTTGGGGTGTGACAACTACTCAGTGGGCATGCTAGCCAGTGGTGTGCACACTGAAAGCCCTGCTAGTCAGACAACATGCACAATTAGTGAGGCAGTGGACAGCACACTCACCTGCTCCCCTGGTTTCCCATACAGCTTGCTGTACTGTGGAAGGAGGCTGTCCAGCAGGGCCTGGTTCTCCTCAAGGCTGAAGGCTGGGGCTCTCTCCACAGTACGTGCCATTGCAGGAGCCAGAGGATGCATAAACAGCAGCAGTGTTGGTGGCAGATGTCGTCCTGGAGCATGTAGTGCAGGCAAGTGAGCTCTCAGGGGAACAGCCAGCATTATATGTGTGCTGCAGAGGCAGATACTGTCCCATGTGTCCAAAGTGATAGGTCCAAGTCGTTTGCATCTTCTGAATCTGACCAATCCATGGAATAGCAGCACTAATACACGCCCACAGCATCCTTCAAATCTTCAACTTCATGACACCCATGATTTTGCAACATTGTTGTGGCTGGCCAACTGAATTCACTGCATCAGACTCGTTGGAGCTTCGAAAACGCGTCCGTTGCCATGCCAGGTCCCAGCCAATGTGTGCGCACCGTTCGGTCCACTGCTGTACAACGCGTATTTCGGGATACAACGCGTACCCGCTCACATACAATGCAATGGGCCGGCCGGGCACACCGATCGGTCCATTGCTGTTCAACGCGTACCCGGGATACAACGCGTACCCGCTCACATACAATGTAATGGGCCGTGCGGGCACACCGATCGGTCCATTGCTGTTCAACGCGTACCCAGGATACAACGCGTACCCGCTCACATACAATGCAATGGGTCGGCCGGGCACACCGATCGGTCCATTGCTGTTCAATGCGTCCCTGGACAGGTCACACGCATATGTCACCATGCTGGTCACTGGTGAACCTATGCCAGCCACATATACTTTCCAGGGACTCAGGGGCACACCTACAACACCACACCCAGTCCACACTGTATCTAAGGCATGTGTGGCAGCATAACCTTATCTGTGTATGGGGGTGAACATGTGGTTTTTGGGGTGGCATTTGGGGGCAGACACACCCAGGCTGTGCACGTGTTCATGGGGACAGGGTCCTTTGTGTGTTGTGCACCTGACCACTGTGGTGTGCAACTTTTCATTTATGAGCATGTGTCATGGTCACATTTCCAGGTTGTGTATGTGTATGACATGTCACATACCCCCAGGCTCACATGTGGGAAGGCATGTACGTCACAGGGTGGCCCATTGCCACAATAGTGATGTCCCTCCGCAGTCTGTGTGCATGTTGTGTTTCACATGTCTCTGACTCCATGTGCACAATGGGAGACAGTCTCCACATCCACGTGGTTTGTGCATGAACTTTGATGTTGTGTGTGTGTGTGTCACAGACGTCCATGTCTGTCCTGCAGAGGCTACAGGGGCCACTACCTGTGGGTGTCATGTTAGTTTTTCTGACGTGTACATGATACGCAATGTCATGCCAGTGTCCATGTGGCAAGACAGGGTCCCTGGGAATCTACCTGTCAATGAGCTGTGATGCCTGTGGAGCATCTGTCCAGACATGTCACTGTGGTATGTGTGTGGAACGTGAGAGCAGTAAATGGGTACTGTGACACAGCCTAATGGTTTCCCATAGCACACCCTGGAACCTGTTGTCAACACTTGTTGAACAGAGATGTTAGATGATGTCCATGTAGGTGCCATATATGTCCAAACAGAACGACACACACATCAAGTACTTGTGTTTGTTAATGATGTATCATGTGAAATTGAGTATGGTGAACGGCACATAGTTGGGGTGACTGACAATCTTGCTTTCTTCACCTATGCACTGCAGGGCTCCTGCTGTCCATCGACCATTCCCAGACCTGGCAACGATGGTGGAACGTGACAGCATCCGACGGTACCGCTTCACCAGGCAGCTGATTGAGGATTTGGCAGTGCGGTTGGACCCACATTTGCAGCCTGGCCGTCCGTATCCTACAGCGCTGACACCCAAGGTGAAGGTGATGGCAGCCCTACACTTCTTTGCCACCGGTACCTTTCAAACACACTGTGGCGACTGCCGGTGGGATGTCACAGACTATGTTCAGCCGTGTGCTACGCGATGTTTTGGGGGCAATGTTGATATACCTGAACCAGTACATCTATTTCCCAACACGTCAACGACTCACTGACGTCAAGAGTGACTTCTATGCCCTGGGGAGGATGCCACATGTAATTGGCTCCATTGATGGGACACATGTGGCTTTGATACCACCACAGGCACATGAGCAGGCATACCGGAACCGTAAACATTACCATTCGATCAATGCTCTGGTGGTATGTCTGGCAGATATGACCATCACACATGTGTGTGCCCGTTTCCCCGGTTCGGCACACGATGCCTACGTGATGAGGAGTAGTCGCATCCCGAGGATGATGTCACAGATGCCGAACCAGCGTGCCTGGCTTGTTGGTGTGTACTGACTTTGTACCATTGTGTGTGTTCTGCTATGTTGTTTTCCGCACACATTTTCAAATCGGCTAATGTGCAATTGTCTGTCTGTAGGTGACTCGGGATACCCCAACATGCCGTGGTTGCTGACACCCATCAGGAACCCTGTGACACCAGCCCAGATGCGCTACAATGAGGCACATGGTCGGACGAGGAGGGTGATTGAGCGGACCTTTGGTCTCCTGAAGAGCCGCTTCCGCTGCCTGGACAAGACAGGAGGGGCCCTCCCATATGCCCCAGCAAAGGTGTGCAAGATTGTCATCGTCTGCTGCATGCTACACAACCTGGCAGTGCGGAAGGAGTTGCCTCTCATCCTGGATGACGATGACCAACGTCCGCCACCTGTGGAAGATCCTGGCCTGGGTCACGATGCCAGTGAAGATGATGATGATGATGATGGTGATGTCCGCACACAGCTCATCACCAACTTCTTCAGCTGAATGTGAGTCTCCAGAGGGTTGTAATGTCAATGATTTGAGTTTGCATGATATGTGTGTGTGGTGCTCTGTTGCTGTTTGAGTGTGGCCATGTGCTACTTGACTGGATGCGTGCAGCGATGTGTCCTTGCAGGTGGTCTGTACTGCCAAACAGTGTTGACATGCTAACTTGGTTTTGTGTAGTTATCTCGTGACATGTATTAGACATGAGTATTGCCGTTCTGTGCTGTTCTTCAGTGGTTTTGACTGTGTGTCATGTCTGTCCTTCACAGGGTGCTGCCGGAGTTGTTTGATCAACTTGGATCCCACGAATCCATGAATCAACTTCCAAGGTGGAAGCAGTCGTTTCCCTACAGGTGATGTGCCACACACCCCTGGACTTTCTATCTTCTGCACTTTTTGACTTTGTGGCCACAGCCAGGTTGGATTAGCTAGCATTTGTAGTGGAAACAACATGTTGCAAATGTGTAATAAACCTGTGCTTCACTTTGGGATGTGCGTTGTCTGTGGTCACACATCTGACTGACATTTGCTTACTGCACCTGTAGTCTAGTTGACAGACTGTGAATAGGTGGCGTGTCTGTGCATTCCACTGTATTTAGTTGCAACATCAGTATAGGTGATGAGTCTGATGGCCCTGGTGTGTATGTGTTGTGTGGCCCTAGTGGTGTGTCTCCCTCATATGTGTCACGTCGCCATGACTGACATGACGGTGTTGGACTTGCTGTAGCAGTTAGCATGCACAGTGTCATTTTTCTGATCACCATCTCCATGACAGAGAGCACGTTGGAATCACAACAGAGGCAGATATGGTGTATTGGTGAGTTTATTTACATACAGTAGTGAGAATGGTGCACAGGATGGTGGGTGCTGTACATAGAAATTGGAATCCAAAGTTCCCATGTGATTTGGAAGTCTTGGTAGCTGAAATGTCCAAAGTAAAGTCCACAGTCATCTGATGAATTTGGCCAACTAGAGCTCCCCATGTCATGTGGGAGAGTTGGGTTGGCTTCGATAGGGCGTGCAAATTGCACACAGAGGAAAAGTTCCAGAACAGGTGTTGGCTGCCTGGGGGATGTAGATGGCCATGGGCCTCTCTGTTTGGCCTCCTCGGACAGCCCCTCTTCTTGGGGGGGGGACCCTCAGGTGCAGGCTGCGGCGGTGCAGGGGACTCTCTGCCAGAGTCCTCCTCCTCCCTGTGGCATTTGCAGTTGTTTCAGCAGCAGATGTTGTGGGCACACAGGGAGGTGAGGCCATGTTGGTGCTGATCTGGTGGAGGCATGTCAGTATGTCCCTATGCACCGCTGTCAGTTGTTCCAATGTGTCCCACTTGGACTCCATGCCAGACATGTGTGTCTCGACACGTGACATGTGTGTCTCGACACGGGACATGTGGGAGTCCAAGCGGGCATGATGGGCAGCCTGCTGCTGTTGTATGTCCTTGAGGATCCCCACTACCTGGCTGACCTCTCCGGTGCTAGTCTGGTACGCATCCGCGATGCGTGCCAGTTGTGGGTCATCATGCAGTCCAGACCCTCTGCAAAGAGCGACCTATGTCTACCACCCCTCCCACCACCCCTGGCGACACGTGCAGGACCTGCGGTGGCACACACAGGTGACCGTGGGCCCACTTGGGTGTTGTTCCTGGGCTCGTTGTCACCAGCTCCAGTTTGGGTCTGGGTCCCTGCGCTGTTGTCATCTGTGGTCCTTGGTCTATCCGTGTTGGCAGGGTGGCCTGTGTGTGGCAGTTGTTGGAGGGTGGGTGCAGGGGGTGCAGATGTTGGTCCTGCTGGTGCTGCATGATGACTCCCACCGGAGGGTCCAGCTGATTCTTCACCATCCGAGGAGTGCAGAGGCTGATCCACACCAGTGAGCTCAGTGTTCCCCGGAGCCTGGGATAGGGACTCCTCCTCGTCTGCTGCTGTGTCCCCATCATCACCTGTTTTGGGGAGAGACACAGATTGTATGTTATGTTTGTACTGGCATCAATTGTTCAAACACCTGACAGTTGTGACTGTACCTCTGGATGTGGGCCTGGACATTGCATTCTCCTAAATTGTGACAGTCAGAGAGTGATATTGGTGTAGCACATTGTCCTGCCAACCTGTGGCATGTCAATGTGAATGTTGAGGTGTGTGCATGACCAGCATTGGTGGTATTTGCTTGCCATCCGGGCCTCCTTCTCCCCCAGCCCAGTTATCCCACCATGAAGCGTGCTTCCATTGCATGGAGTGCAAGTTGTCTTTCAGGATGTCAGTCAGTGGTGTTCTGCTGTTGGTTGTTGCACAGTTCCCAGCAGGGCCTTGTGCTCCCCCAGCAGTACCCAGTGTCAGCCATCTTGTGAGTCCTTTTCCACTCCCTGTGATGTGAGCATGGTTCAGGGTGGTGTTGATGGGCCAATTGTGAGGCTGACCAACATCTGTGACTACCACTCCCATCATGCTGTTGCCTCCACCCCCTTCCCAGCATGCCCATCCTTCCTTCCTTTTGACTCTGCTTCCCTGTGGGGTGGGGTGCCTGTGCTGACAGGATGGCTGGGAGTGTTGTCCTGGCAGTTGTTTGGCTACAAGTCCCAAGAGTGTCCCTGTGCTTCACACAGCATAACCCAGGGTGGTGGTTCTTTGTGGGATCTTCAGTTAGGATGTGAGGCATTGCATTCTCCCAGGTGGGTTATGTGGAGTTAGTGTTGAGGGGAGTGTGAGTGGAGGTGCTTGTAACTATGGTCAGTGCTGTGAGTCCTCCTTCCCACCCAGCCAGATATCCCACCATGGAACATGCTTCCATTGCAGGGAGTGCAAGTTGTCTTTCAGGATGTCAGTCAGTGGTGTCCTGCTGTTGGTTGTTGCACAGTTCCCAGCAGGGCCTTGTGCTCCCCCAGCAGTACCCAGTGTCAGCCATCTTGTGAGTCCTTTTCCACTCCCTGTGATGTGAGCATGGTTCAGGGTGGTGTTGATGGGCCAATTGTGAGGCTGACCAATATCTGTGACTACCACTCCCATCATGCTATTGCCTACACCCCCCTTCCCAGCATGCCCATACTTCCTTCCTTTTGAGTGGACTTCACTGTGTGTGAGTGTGACAGCAATGGCAAGATGGCTGCCAGTGTGGTCCTGTTGTTTGTTGGTGCCCAGTTCCCAGCAGGGCCTTGTGCTCCCCACAGCTGTGGCCCATGTCAGACATCTTTGAAGTGGCTTTTGACTCCCTGTGAGGTGTGCATGCTTCAGTGCTAACTTGCTGGGCCATGTGGCTGTGAGATGTTGATCTGTGACTACCACTCCCATCATGCTATTGCCTCCACCCCCTTCCCAGCATGCCCATCCTTCCTTCCTTTTGACTCAGCTTCCCTGTGGGGTGGGGTGCCTGTGCTGACAGGATGGCTGGGAGTGTTGTCCTGGCAGTTGTTTGGCTACAAGTCCCAAGAGTGTCCCTGTGCTTCACACAGCATAACCCAGGGTGGTGGTTCTTTGTGGGATCTTCAGTTAGGATGTGAGGCATTGCATTCTCCCAGGTGGGTTATGTGGAGTTAGTGTTGAGGGGGTGTGAGTGGAGGTGCTTGTAACTATGGTCAGTGCTGTGAGTCCTCCTTCCCACCCAGCCAGATATCCCACCATGGAACGTGCTTCCATTGCAGGGAGTGCAAGTTGTCTTTCAGGATGTCAGTCAGTGGTGTCCTGCTGTTGGTTGTTGCACAGTTCCCAGCAGGGCCTTGTGCTCCCCCAGCAGTACCCAGTGTCAGCCATCTTGTGAGTCCTTTTCCACTCCCTGTGATGTGAGCATGGTTCAGGGTGGTGTTGATGGGCCAATTGTGAGGCTGACCAATATCTGTGACTACCACTCCCATCATGCTATTGCCTACACCCCCTTCCCAGCATGCCCATACTTCCTTCCTTTTGAGTGGACTTCACTGTGTGTGAGTGTGACAGCAATGGCAAGATGGCTGACAGTGTGGTCCTGTTGTTTGTTGGTGCCCAGTTCCCATCAGGGCCTTGTGCTCCCCACAGCAGTACCCAGTGTCAGCCATCTTGTCAGTTGTTTTCCACTCCCTGTGATGTGAGCATGGTTCAGAGTGGTGTTGATGGGCCAATTGTGGGTGTGACCAATATCTGTGACTACCACTCCCATCATGCTATTGGCTACACTGACTTGACCAGCATACACAGAATTCCTTCCTTTCAGTGAGCTTCCTGTGAGGTGGTGTTCTAGTGGTGTTTAAATATCTGGGAGTGTTTGTTGGTTCTATTTGTGCCACTGCCTTGCTGTATTTGTTGTTAGGTTTGTACATGTCATGACACAGTTACATATCACTATGAGATGGGAGGTATTGTGTTTGTCTGACTAGCATTCACATCTTGGGATGAATATCTTTTGGTTGCTGTGTATTTGCTAAGGGTGCATGGTTTGCCTATCCCCTTGACTGTGATGTGTGTGTGTTGTCACACCATATTGTGTATATTAGTTGTGTACTCACCAGGCTCTGGGATGTCTGTTAGTCCGTATACGCTCACTGGTGGTAGGATGGCCCACACCTTCTCCTCCCAGGGCCTGAGGTATACTGGTTTTGCAGGAGGGCCACTGCCGGTGTGCTGGCTGAGGAGGTAGTCCTTTTGAGTAGGTCCCGGACCCTCCTGCGCACATCATACCACCTGTTCTGGATGTCTTCCTTTGTGCGCAAACATGGTGATTGTGCGTTCACCCTGTCGACAATCCTCGCCCACATCTTGGTTTTCTGCGACATGGGGGTCTGTTGTACCAATGTACCAAACAACTGTGGCTCTACCCTCAGGATCTTGTCTACCAGGACTTCCAATTCACTATCTAGGAACTTATGGTTCTTCTTTGGGGGCATGGTGATGGGTGGTGGTGGTGATTGATGTGTGTGTGTGCAAGTGGGGGGTGTGAGTGTAGGTTTAGCTGGGTGTGTGTGAGGGTGCTATTTGTAGGTGTGGTAATGGTGTGTGGCTTGTGTGATGTATGAGCTGTGAGTGTGTCTGTGGTTGCTGTGTGATGGTGTTGTGTGCTGGCAGGTCAGTGGAATTTGCAAAGGATGATGGTAGGGATTTGTGGCCTTTATGTAGGTGGAGTTGGAGGTGTGTCCTTGTTCCATTTTTTTTCCTCCCTGTATTGATTGGCTTTGTGGTTGCTTGTTTGGCCCTTTTTTTTCTGATTTTTCCTTGGTGTTTTTGGTGCATGTAGGAGTCGTTCTTGTGTCCGAGTAGGACGCTGCAGTTGTCTGGTGCCATCTTGTCCGACTCGTTCTCGCTGTGTGTCAGCTAGGTTTCATATGCGGCGTACGAGTCGGTCGCGTATTATTGGGTTGCTTCGGCTGGGTTTTGTATGCGTGTCGGTCGTACGGCTTGTGCTCCGGGCGAGTCGGTCGTGTTTTGCACGCACAGCATCGTACTACGCGGGTCGGAGTTCGCGGGTACGTTTCGTTCGGGTTCAATCCGGGTGCGTGTCGGTCGGTTCGTTTCGCGTGATTTCCCGGCCGGATGGCCTGTTTCCGTCCGGCTCGGTCGGTCGTTTTGTATTCCGTCCGAGTCGGTCGGATTTCACATGCATTTTCACGGTACTACCAGGGTCGTACGGCGCTGGTCCGAGTCGGTCGGGCTAAATTCCCGTACCGAGTCGGTCGGTATGTTTTCCGGCCCGAATCGGAATCGGCCCCATAGTGTAGCTATTTGTTTTGATAAAAATCTGAGCCAATGAAATACAGATATTTCAGCAAATACCGTCTTTCTCTAAAACTAACTGAGGAAGATGCTGGTATGGGCACAACAGTCCTTAGAAAAAATGTACACATGCCAAAATGTGTGCAATCACACCAACCGCGATCTGACCAAAGAGGTGTCCCCTACTGCTAATAATTTGAATTTAATTGCAAGTGAAGAGAGACATTTGAAAATGTTAAAGGAAAGAGTGTGTCAGGATAGATTTTACTGGATTTATTTAAAATTAACAAAGTTAAGCCTGCCAGTGACCATCACTTTGAATGTAGAAGTCTAGAGTTTATTTGTTTTTGGATAATATCTATCCGAAAAAGAGATTTGGTTATTATGTTTGTGTTTGCATCTGTCCCTTTTGCCCCATGGCTGATACTTCTTCTTGAATTTATTTTAGGGCTCTGCTTTTTATTCACATCATCATCTTTCTGCGATTAGCACACAGTGTGAAAAACATACTATAATTGAGTGTAGTCGAATTAAACTTTGCCACCACAAGAACTAGTGTCAGTCATTTAATAGGACTGGCCTTTGAAACTGTTTTAGCTGCCTTCCAGACAATTTTTTTAAAATCATACATAATTTAAATAAAACAGGGCCTTTTGGTCAGAGGGTTTTAACCGTTGGTCTCGTAAATTGTCGTTCAACATTTGCTTCCACTCACCACAGCATACAGAATGGGGTAATAAGTCGGCCAACTTTTCCCATTGACTCCCTTCACTTTGAGTGACTGCAGAAAACCTGTGCAGACAGTTCATATCTCCCTAACAATAGTACCTTTCACTTAAGTAACAAAAGATGGTTCGAAGTGCGCTTTTGTGTTTTTTTTTCTTTAAATGCTAGCAATTTATTTTGACTGCAATTCCGGTGCCCAGCTATGTGTATATTTATTTTCTATCTCTTCTTTAAAGTTGTTGTTAAAAAGTATTTATATGAATTATTAAAACTGTAGCTGCTTGAGAGTTGAATCCTTGGTTAGGCCATTTATTATTGTCTCCATCACTAGTAATCATAATAAAATGGCACAACTGAAAGACTTGCTATTTTAAAAAAAATACAGCACTAGTAAAACAGCTGCATCAGTGTTTTTTTCAATTTAAAATTAATATTGTAAGCATATGGCCACAACACTTAGGAGGCTGCATGTTGTCTTTTTATATTTTTCATTTTGCTGCACATGTTTGTAATAATAAATAAAACATGACCATTAAAGCAGCCTGCCAAGGCCAGAATGAATGATTTGCCAATGCTTGTCTTTCTATTGCTTTACATCATTGTTCTGGGTGAGATATTATTCTCTATTGGCTTACGACATTGTACACATTGATATACACAAACACTCTAAATAAAGCCCACAGGGCATTCACCACTTTTGGTAGATGTCTCACTTCTGCTAAACTTTAAATAAGCTCCTAAATTACAAGTGTAAAATGAAACACCAATATTAACGTGTAGAGCAATTAACAAGTAGCATGATATTTACAAATAATTGAAAATCTGAACAAGAGCAAGAATATAAATTGACAATCTCAACATTCTGTTCACAACCTTAGACAGGAATATATTAGCAGAGTGGGCTAAAATCAACTACAGATGCACCTATTTCTGTGACAGAAAAACTTGCATCTTTTCGTCTAGGCTTTTGACCTTCAGGTGCAAATTTACTAAGTGTCTCTTCAGAGATAATCTGATTGGCTCCCATCGGGTCTTGGTCCACATACCACTTCCAGTTAAGGGCCCACTAGAATTTACAGAAAAGATCAACTCAAGTTGTCTCTATCAAGAGCTAGAAACTCACAGAACTTTGCTTTGGATTCTTGGGCTGTAGTCACCTCAACCTGGGATTTGAATTTTCCCAGAGACAAGTGTCTCTATTTCCAAAGCAAGTCCCTAGTTCCTTACATCGATGATGAAGATGATTCTGGATGACTTCCAGGAGTGGTCCATGAGAAGCTGCAAATAGCCCGACAGTGCTCCTCTAAGGGGTTACTTTAGTCTTTTGAAGTCCTAAAAAGGAGTTTGTGCTTTTCATTCGAATGTGGGGTAAGCTAGAATTTTCCCATAAGTAGCTTTTAATTAAAGGTAATGAAAATATTGGGCCTCAACATGTGGAATACAAACAATTTAAAAGTTGTAAATCTCTTCATTCTATGTTTCCACCTATGATTCATATATATTTTCGACTTTCAAGAAATTCCCAGGAGTACGGAGGGAAACCTAATCAAATTGCAAACAGCAAGGCATATTCCTCCGCATCATTACTTGATTATAAAGACAATCTGCAGTAGTAATGTTTCCAAGGTGTAGAAACGCATTCCCCTACATCCGAAGGAAATAGTGCAGATGCATATTCAATACCTCCCTGAAAACAATGTTACCCCTAAGTCAATTGAGTAAATCTTCTTGTGGTTCCTGGGTAGAAATGGCCAAGCAGATTGTTTGTAAATACCTACAAAGTTTTGCCTTTCTGGGTGTTCCACACACACATCTTACATGTCAACCAACCTGCCCTTCCTCTAGGAACACCCATTTTTCAACTAATCATTCTATTCTTGCTCAGGCTGAACATTCATCAAATCAGAACTATTTCCACATGTGAGACATTATTTTACTAGTTGAGGTTGGTGAAACCCTACTCTTCAGCAACCACAATCCTTGTCAGGGTGAGGCACAAGCAACCCCCAAATTAACCTGTGCTCAACCCTGTGGACACTGGCACAGAGCAGTCAGGGTTAATGTGTAAAGTATTTATGGAGCACTTCACACAGGAATGAAGGGAAAACACAACACAAGAAAAATCCTACATCAATTAAGAAACATTGAGCAAAAAAAGTAATAAATAAATCTAGACCAATATGACAAAAGTCCATTCAGTAGATCCAGAGATATGCAATTTTAAAGATTTAAGTGAAAATAGCTCCAAAAACACCAAATTGTCACTTGTGGGTATATGGTCGTGTGAAATGGGAGAAAGTTACAAGTTCAGGCTGACCACGATGGAGTGTGGGTCAGATACAGGCGCTGTAGCATGCAGATTCTGTTGTTGTCGCGTGCGGTCAGGCCGAAGCTTTGTGATGGTGCTCCCTGTGAGCGGTCGATGCTGTAGAGCAAAGAATGGGGTTGACTAAACTTTGCGTTTGCAGGCAGTGCATGTGACATGTTTTTGGTGCCATGGGGCCATTTCGCAGTCGCGAAAAGCCCAAAAACCTCAATTCAGCTCCACTGTGGCCACACCAAAGTTCCAGGACTTGAGGGGCAACACTTGGGGGTTAGGGGCTTAATCAAGCTGCATCTGGGTGCTGGATCAGGTGATTGGGAGGCTGTTATCCCTGTAACTCTGAAAAGGAGGCCAGCAGACTAGCCCTTGAAGTCACTCTGGGAGTCCTGGGTTCAGGTGCAGGTCCAATCTCTCTGACTCAGGCAGGAGGGTGGCGATCCAGTAGGGCAGCAGTCCAGCAGAGGGACAGGCCTTTCTGCAGCACAGTAGTCCTTCCTCCAGCCAGAGTCTCCACAGGTCCAGAAGTGTACTGAAGAGTTGGTGTCTGAGGTCCAATATTTATACCAGGAGCCTCCTTTAAAGAGGGAGAAGCTTCTAGAGGTTTCCCTTTGAAGTGCACAGGTTTCCTGGCTTCCCTGCCCTGGCTCCAGACTAACTAGAGGGGATATGCAACCGTTTGTGTGGAGACAGGAAACAGCCTATTCAGAAGTAAGGACTGTGTCCAGCTCCACTCTCCCATCCTGCCAGTGATGGCCCATCCAGGCACAACTAAGCTCTCTATTGTGTCTGGCTGTCTAGGAGGAATACACAAAGCCCACCTGCCAAGTAAACCCAGTCATCTGATCCAGTGAATGAAAGTTCTGCAGGCACTAAGGGTCAGATGTACGAACCGATTTTGCATTTTCTAAACGGACCGAATCACTAGTTCAGGCCAATAAGAAATGCAAAACTGCCATTCAATATGTACAAATGCCTAAAAAGAAGTTGCAAAATGAAATTTCATCCTTGTTAAAATTGCATTTTTAAAATCGGCAACATAGGAAATTGGTATTTGCAATTTCCTATTTGCGAATCGCAACCGCTTGTACAAAGGATTTCGTATTTGCGACTGGTCAGAAAATGGCCTTTTAAGAAATGCATTCATCACTGACTCAGGACAGGTGGTAACCATGTGCAAACTATAAAAATACCCCCAAAATGCATCTGACTCTTTGACAATGGCGGCATTGTTCATTCTGGTGAGGAGGATGAGGATCCTGGCTGTGAGGGACAGGAGGAAGAGGAGGAGACAGGAGAGGATATTTAGAGTGAGGGTAACCCTGTTTAACCTGACAGAGGAGGAGATAATAGACAGGTACATACGGAGTAGTCAGGTCACACTTGATCTGATAGCTGATCTGCAACCCTAGCAACAGTCCCCCACACTTAGCAGCATTGCTATACCTCCCCATGTGCAGGTATTGTGTTGCCTACCCCTCCTAGCATTGAGGAGTTACCAGACAGTCATAGCAGTGGCAGGGGGGTGTCACAAAGTGCCTTTTCCAGGTTCTTCTACAAGTTCCTGAACAGATATATATATATATATATATATATATATATATATATATATATATATATATATATATATATATATATATATATATATATGCAGCTCCGGTCCACCAAAATGTCGCAATGAGCACTAGGGAGCGGGTGCCGGTCAAAGTTTGTGGCGGTGGTACCACATCAATATTACAGCTCCAAACCTCACAAAAAGTGAAGAGACCACACTCTGTAAGGGGTGAAACTCGGTACTTTATTTACCGAGAAAAACGAACAGGACGCGTTTCGGCTCGTGCCTATTTCCAACTGTTTACACAAACGGATGCTCCGCCATATACTGTTTAACTGTTAAATTGAGTCCACATCTGTGTCACATTAATTTAACCAACAAAGTAAGTGAAAATCTGGGGTTCTACTAAAAAATGTGCCATTCTGAAATTTAAGCACTGTATCATATGTATCATATGCGTTCGTTTTCTTTTTCTTGTTCCTTGTAACATAATCTGAACCTGTGATTTATTCCATTATTTAACGATTTATTGAAATAGTAAATTTATTAAGAGGGGTCTCCATCCATCTACCGCCCATCCAGGGCTCAATTATGGTGTTCACTTGCATATAAGGCATGTGATGCCACTGTCTAATCACCATTAGAGTTTATTTATACTTTGTGCCGTCTTTAAAATAGTGGAATGTCCTTGGTCTAATGAAATATGCTCATACAGAGCTCAATTGTGTGGATCAACCATGAGTCCCATGTAATACATTTATGTTGATTTGGTATCATGTATCCATAATATAATAACAATAATTCATTGAATAATATACATGCTTCAATGCACTAAAAAAAAAAGATTTTTTTAGTGCATTGAAGCATGTATATTATTCAATGAATTATTGTTGGCTATTATGGATACATGTTAGCCCAATACGGTTTATATGAATGAGTTCTGTCATTACGGGACTTTTTTACCACTCAAAGATGGCGCTTACGAACTGTGATGCAACAGTCCGTTGTTGATTTTCATGTAGATGTTGAATCGGAAATGCATAGCTGATGCAAATATATAATACGGCGGAACATCCGTTTGTGTAAACAGTTGGAAAAAGGCGCGAGCCAAAACGCGTCCTGTTCGTTTTTCGCGGTAAATAAAGTACTGAGTTTCACCCCTTACAGAGTGTGGTCTCTTCACTTTTTGTGAGGTTTGGAGCTGTAATATATATATATATATATATATATATATATATATATATATATATATATATATATATATATATATATTCAACACAACAGTCCTGTTACCCCCACTACCAAGAAGGGTATCCACAGCACAGGTACGGACCACAACAGCACTCCAAGAGATAATTCACAGATTTTTTATTCCTTCATTACACCACAAAACAGCTCCAAAAGTGCACTGACTCTGTGCACTCTCGAACGGGTGCTCTTGCGCGGGAAGTGCGCCCACAAAATATCCGCTACTAGCCTTGCACGAATGAAGTACAAAACAGAGCACTCGCGGGGGTATATATGTATATATATATGTGTGTGTGTATATATATATATATATATATACACATATATATATATATATTGAAAATATCCCCTATTCTTTGCAGAACACAAAATTGAATGTCTGCACAGTTTCCCAATGTCCTTGGCTGTGTTCATGGCACACATATTGCCATCTGCCCACCTTCAGCATCAAAATACATCTACAGAACCAGGAAGAGTACACACTCACAGAATGTGCAGATGGTGTGTGACGCCTCCTGTGTCATCACCAATATTGTAGCCAGATGACCATGCAGCACCCATGACTCCTTCATGTTCTCTCACAGTGAAATACACAATCCTACTGGCACAGGGAGAATTTCGAGATGGGTTTCTGCCAGGTAAGAGAATCTACAACACAATTAATGCACTGGCCAGGAGTCTATGTGTGATGTGACCTAATGGTTTCCCCTCTCTCATGCTCCTAAGGTGCCTGCACATATGCCCTATGGCCCAGGCTCCTCACACCTTACTTGACCCCAAGGACACCAAGTGAGCGATGATACAATAGAGCACACAAGACCATACGCTCACTCATTGAGCACACATTTGGTATCCTAAAGTCCCTCTTCCGCGTCCTACACAAGACCGGCGGTGCACTTCTCTACAAGCCAGACACATGCTGCAAAATCATAGTGACCTGTTCCTTCCTGCACAACATTGAAATGCAGAGGGTACTGCATGACATTGACATTGAGCCTGACTCTGACTATGACTCAGACGATGACCTACAGCCACTACAGGGGCAGCAGGAGGGAATCCGTGTGGCTGAGGGACATGCATGATGCGCAGAGATAACAACTATCTATTTCTGAGGTAAGGGACTACATGACATCATGTAAATAAAACATCGCACATGGGGTACTGCTTGCTGCACAACTGAGTGACCACCTTTTATTCAGGTTGCTGCCACAACTGAAGTAAAATAAATGTAACAGGGCAATATATGTGCAAAACAAATAAAGGCAACTCATAACACTGAGTTGTGAGGGAGTCACTTTTTTTCGTCCATTTGGTTTGGGTTGCTTTTCTGCCACACTGCATCGTGGGTGAGATGCTGTGTCAGACCCAGAGTGATGGCGGCATGTGCGCCTACTTGTGCAAGGCTCCTGTACAGACACGTCACTGACACTGGATCCCTCTTCGCTCTCAGGTGGTGAGGTGATAGTGGGGAGGCACAGGTTGTGAGATTGAATGTTTTCCAGGGTAGTCGTGACCTGCACCAGCCCACGGGCAATGTCCGGGCAGCAGTGGGACAAGTCAGTCTAAATATTGACTGTATGCCTGGCCAGGCTTGCTGTGGCATTTGACAGGTGGTCGATGGACCTGGTGAAGGTGTCTATGCGTGCAATGTACTGCCTGTGGCGCATCTTCTGTGCCACAGTACTCTTGCTCCACATTTGATTGCCAGCGCTCCTGCCCCTTTTCAACTATCTCTGTCAAGCGCTGCAGGTCCCTGCTAACAGCTCCAATCTTCTTATTCTGCAGGCACTGGGTCCTTATGATGGACCTCTCCAGGCCACCATAGACAGATGGTGTATCAGCCATTTCTAGCATGGTCTCAGTGCACCTTCTCACTGACTTAGACCCTGCTGTGGTCACATTTGACTGTTCACCCTCGCTGTCATCAAAAGTGGGCAGTGGGGAGGTGCCTCTCCTGTTGATTATCTGCAGGGCAGAGGTGGTGGTGGTGTGTGGGGTTCAGGGATGACGTCATTCACAGTAGCCCCTTCAGCTGCCACAGGTGCAGAGACTTCCAGGCTGTGATCTGTAGAACATATATGCACATAGTCATTAAATGGTTATTGGTTTGGCACTATAATGTTGTGAATCTGCTGTATGTGTGTGATGTGCACATATGTTTGGTGTTGTCATCAGCAAGCTAATGAAGTGCACTACAACTCCCATGATGCATTGTGTGGGTGGGACAAACAGCTCAATGGAGTATTTCATGCTGTGATGTATGTGATGTGGATTTGCTAACCTCATGGACTGGATGGGACATAAGGGAAGATGACTTACCATGGGTGGTGCCTGCTGGGATGGAGGAGTCAATTTCCCCAACTCTGACCATACTCTCCGGTTCAAGTGTCCCCTCGCACAGTGTCTCCATGGGAGTCATTGGGGGTTGTTTGGATGGTCCTCCTCCAGTCCCAGGTCCTCTGCTATTCTGCTGGCCAGCTTCTCCTTGGTTCAGGAGCACAGGTCATACCACTTCTTCAGTATTTCACGGATGGTCCTCTGTGTTGCTCCCAGGGAGTTGACCTTCTCAAGTATCCCTTCCAAATTGTTTTTTTAGGCCTCAGGGGCTGAGAACGAGGCCTTCCCAAATAGCTGGTCCATGTTCTCCACACACTCCTCTGTCTAGCTCCCTCTCAGAGAACTTTATTTTCCTCTTCCTGCTATTCCCAGCTTCCTTCCCATCTTCTTCAGCCATGGTGCAGTGTGCTCTCCTGTGCTGGGAGCAGTGTTTTAGGGCTTCCCCCTGCTTCCCGTGTTAGGCCTCTGGCTGGTGGCTACACCCTATAATTATCCTCCACCTGGGCTCCGACATCATCAAACTGCTTCCAGCTGCATTATGGCATATGTTTCCTAAATTGCGATTTCCTATTAGGAAATCGCAATGTAACGATTTCTTAAATAGTGATTTTATAATAGCGAATGCGATTTCATACAAATCGCTATTAGGGTTCGTACCTACCGATTTGTGACTTGCAAATAGCCATTTCTGTGGATTCACTAATTAGGAGACGCAAATTGAGAATCTCATACACCTGGCCCTAAATGGCTAAGGCAGGAAAGTGCCAATTTTCTAAAAGTAGCATTCTCAAAATTTTTATTTATAATTCGACTTTACCACAAGAGAAAATTTTTCATTACAATTCCAAGGACACCAAACATGAATTGGTTCCCTGTTCCTATTTGGAAGCTATCACTTACTAAATGTAATAAGGTAACTTCAATCTTATCTTATGGGAGAGGTAGGTCTCGCAGCACTGAAAAACTAATTTATGAGTTTTTACACTGTACCTTGCCCTTTGGGTTGTCCAGGCCATATCCTAGAAGTGTTGCACATGTAATAAAAAGGAAGGTTTATGACTAGCAAAAGTTATGCATATATATATATATATATATATATAAAATTCACTGAAAAAACCATAGGTTTCAGGGACGTTATAGTTAGAAATTAGCATTTAAAAAACCTTAGAAATTCACTGAAAAAACCACAGGTTTCAGGGACGTTATAGTTAGTTGGACATTTCACTCGTACAAAACCAGAGAAATCGGCCGTTATAGTTAGTTCAGCTAACTATAACTCGTGCCCTCGCAATGCACTGCTGATGACGTCACATATTACATCATTCATGACATGGCCAGCGACATCACTGATGACATCATTGATGGCATTCTAAGTTGGGGGATTAAGTCCCCTTGAATACTGAGGGTCCCTGGGGGCCAACTATCCCACCAGGTACCTCCAGTAAGCGCCACACAGCTGGATTGCAGAGAGGTGGTCCGAGGCCATGCCCCCTTTTTACACCACTCTGCAAACGCGCCTCTTGGCGCACTGCTGCTCGGGGGATGAAGTCCACTTGTGTCCTGAGGTCCTGGTGGGCTAGTTGGCCCCCAGGGACCCTCAGTATTCAAGGGGACTTAATTCCCCAACTTAGAATGCACAAGGGGGCGCGTTTGCAGAGTCATGCAGGGAGGGGGCGGGGCCTCCGGCGAGTTGCCGGTTTCTCTTTTCTTTTTGTTAAATTTGTTATTTTATGGGAGGGAGCCGCATTGCCCCCCTTCCCTAGGCCACTTTTGGCCCTGGGGACCCCATCCCCCGGGGCCTGGCAGCCTTTTTTTTTTATTATTTTGGGGAGGGGGGCCGTGTGGCCCCCCTCCAGAGGCCAATTACGGCACCGGGGACCCCATCCCCCGGGACCTGGCCAGCCTTCTTTTTTTATTGTCTTTTGGGAGGGCAGAGTGGGAGCCGCACGGCTCCCGCCCTGCCATAGCAAACAGCAATGTCCCGGGGGTGGGCACCCCGGGACATTGCAGGAGCCGGCCCTGGGGGGGGTGGTGGTCCCCAGGGACATCAAGGGCTCCTGGAGGGGGGCCGCGCGGCCCCCCCTCCCATCATTTGTAAAGCCCCGGGGAGGTGGTGGTCCCTGGGGCCGGGGGTCTGTAACGGACCCCCGCATTTGACTATTTAGTGCCCCGGGGAGGTGGTGGTCCCCTGGGCAGTGTGGGGGGGCTCGAGCCCCCCACACTAATTATTACTTATAGCCCCGGGGAGGTGGCAGTCCCGGGGGCTTGGGCGGGCCTGCGAGGCCCCCCACCCAATTTTAACCAAGCCCCTGCAGGTGGCAGTCCCCGGGGCTTGGGGGGGCCGCGAGCCCCCCACCCTTATTTAATTAAAGCCCGCGCATAAATTATGAAGCCCCGGGGAGGTGGCGGTCCCTGGGGCTGTGGGGGCCCCCACACCTTAATCTAGAATTGCCCCCGGGACCTGGCCCACCCGGGGGCTTTTTAACAAACGAAGCGTGGGAGACCGCACTTCGTTTTTTTATAATTTCAGCCGGATTCACACACCCAGCGTAAATTTGGCTGAAATTATTTTAAAAAAATGCTTTTTTTAGCCCTGGGGGTCCCTGTGGGCCCCCCGAGCAGGCCTAGGGGGTCAGGATGTTTCCACCCTGCCCCCTTTTCTACATTTTTCACTTTTTTTCCCCATTTTTCTTGTGACTCGGTTATCGAGTCACAAGATGGCTGCCAACACATTCTGGTTTGGAGTGTTGGCAGCCAATCAGAATTGATACAGCAATAACTCCGTGGATTTTAAATGTTTACATTCTTTTCCTGCATTTGGATATCGACTGGAAGTGGCTGCAAACAAGTGAGAGTAACTTTATTAGACTTACCGATAAAGATGAAAGTCCATGCCACTAATTGTCAGTTCGACTGAAGGATTGATTTATATTACGCACGGATGGATGCCATGGAGAATCTGCTGTTGGCATGAAGCTGTTAACATGGTAAAACAGGATTTTATTTTTCTGCTGAAACGCAAAGGATATTTCTTTTATAGTGCTTGTGATCACATGTGTGGGTTGAAATATAACTTTATTGAGAGACAGTGAAAAATGCAAAGTGAATGGGAGCACGCAGTAACTCTTCCATGTTTATGTAACAGACAACACCTGTGGGAGTGATATAAAAAAGAGCGAACATTTTTGAGGCATTAGGTTGACAAAGGCTGATAATACAGCCGAAACGCGTTCCAGTTTTTACGAGCGTTGCCTTTGAATAAATGAGATTACACCAGAGATTCGAGTGCCGGTCCGTTCTTTTGAAGTGAGATGGTCTTCGTTATATATATATATATATATATATATATATATACACATACACACACACACACACGCACACACACGCACACATGATGAAAGTACATAGAAGTGGAGTTAAGAATAGTAAATCTATATGCCTCTTTGAGCCCTTGCCACATAAAACTTTGGATTTGCATATTTTGGTCACAATATTGCGCCCATTCGATATTCCTTCTGCGATTTTCTAGAATACAACCGATTCATATAGATTTATGATAGTAAATTCCTGGGAGTAGACAAGGAAATTTGAGCAGATTGCAGACATCAAACCATATTCCTCCTCCTCATTACTTGCTTTTAAGCACAATCCACAGCAGGGGGGTAACAGAGACTCCTCCAGCCCCTGTGATGTGGGGGGCCAAGCTCCAGGGGTCCCCTCAACACAGTACCCAGACCAGAGAGCTCCTGAATGAGTCTGGAGGGGGACCCTCCATGTATCTTCCAAGGGTGACCCCTCAAGTTACATTATGTCACTGATCCACGGGAGAAAAATATGCCACAATGCATATCCTCTACTCCTCTGAAAACATAGCTACCCCAACATTTTGATGAATAAATGTATACATGGCTACTGGATAGATATGGCCAAGTGAAATTGTTTGTGACTGCTCACAAAGTTTCACCTTTGTGGGAGTTTCAAGCATCTTGCATGGCCATCAACTTCTGAGAACACGCATTTCCCAGCTCTTTATCCCATAATTGTTCCTGCCAAACATCCATTAAACTAGCACATTCACCACAGTAGTAAATCGAGAAGAATAAGTTACTGTGCATCTAAACTGAGCTTAAATGAGCAAAACGTTTCATGATTTGGGTTATGTCATATTTTGAAAATGCTGATGAATTAACTTTTTCTGAATAAGTCAAAGCTAAATGGAATTTCCTTGAAGTCCATGAAAGATTTTAAACCCTAATGCATAATACTTTCACCCTAAAACAAGCAATATTATTGAGAAGTGTAACATGACACCAGGTATTATAAAAATTTGCACAACAAAGTAATTTTGTTGCATTTAATGCAAAGGTACGTGATAGTTTTCAGAGCAGATATGTACTGCAGGTGGGTACAGTAAGATTTGATGGTGTACATCAGGGGTTCCCAAACTGTGGTCCACGGACCCCCAGGGGTCTATTACACATTCCAAAAGGGGGTCTGTAGGCAGCAGTTTTAAAAGCTCGGCAAAGTTCCTTGTTTAATCAGCAGTTTTTGGGCAACAATAAAAGTGTCAAAATAACTCTGGTGATCTCCTGCTGGAGAGAGATCAGAGTTTTGTCCAGTGGCAGCTTTGACTCATCCAAGGTAGCGCAGAGGGTTAATATGCCTGCTGCAAAGAACGTGAACAATATATTTAAAAAAACAATATTTTATGTGCATAGCTCAGTGGGTTACTGCTTTTGTCACAGAGATTCTGTGGTTACTATGCAGTTCATAAGTTACAACTGTAATCTCGCACCGTGAACTATGAGCTGCTATCAAAGAGCTGCATGCAAACTGCATGGTACAAGTTAGTAAGTAATATTTTTTTCCCAGTCTTTCATTAGCCTGATGCTGCTAAAAAAGGTTTGTTTGGGTAAAAAAAATTCTTATCATTAAAGTCAATGCTAACCACTGTGTTACGTTCTGAATCCTGAGTTTGTGCTTCTCTAGACCAAGCACTATTAAAAAATGCCTACCAGTATGGATGACATGTGAATGCTACACCTTGTAGTCCCCTGTACCTTAAGTAACATTTTCTATACACTGATTTATACATGTATGATTAATTGTCTCTGTATGTGTGTGATGTAAAGTGCTCTTATACCTTACACTAGTATGAGAGGCGCTATATAACAAATTAAATACATGTGACAGAGGAGCTATGGAGAGGTAAGAGGCACTGCTGTAGGGGGATAGTGAGGGAATCATTGAAGAGCCCCAACAAAGATTGTTGTATCCTGGTGCACAGTAAGGTCATCATTTACTATGCTTTAAAAGCTAATACAATTCAATATACAATGACAAATATGTTGTAGAATGCACTATTCTTTTCCGACTTTTCTTGGGGGAGAGCTCCCAAAGCCCCCTTTGTAGTGGTCAGGCTCACTCGCTGCACTTGGTGTGCACTGTACTGAGACTGGTCTGACAACATTTGCTTCGGCTGCTTTGGGATTGCAGTCTGGCCCTGGCAGGAGCCATGGACCATGAAATAAAACCAACACTGAAAAGTTAGTCACCAAGATGCCCAGCAACCTTCCCATTAAAAGTTTTCGATTTTTGCAAATTTTTTCAATATAAAGTAATAAAATCTTTCGAAATGTAAGTATTTGTTTGGTGTGCACTAGTTTGTGTATTTTTTGTGAATTGCTTGGGGGTCCACGGCTTCCAGTATTGACTCAATGGGGGTCCTCAGGAGTCAAAAGTTTGGGAACCACTCGTGTACATAATTAATCATCTAAAAATTCTAGAATAACATTATCCCTATAGTAGCAGAATTCTACGATTTAGCCTCACCTAAATTAGCTGAAATTATCCAACTTCCTAATCTAAATTTATATGTCCATTTATATATTTTTTTAAATAGTATGCTTTTTTGCGAGGTGTATGTCAACAAAACCCTGCACAAACTGTTTGTATAAGAAAACGAATCCTGCACACCCCAGCAAAAACACACATTCCTTGATATAAAGTCACCTCCAGGATCGATCTTAAAAGCAAGTTAAACTTGGATGGAATGAATTATTAAGCGGACAAAATCCCCTTTGGTGCCTTTTGCGGGGCTTGATTTAATAGTTTAAGAATCAAAATGACACTTAAGGCTCTTGCACAAATGTTCAGCCTTTTAAAAAATCCGCTTAGTCTTATAAATACACTTTGTTCATAAATAAGGAAGCAACAATTCTATAAATAACCTTCTTTTATGAAGCTTCTGAAAGACACTATTTTAAACACAAAGGCAAGGAGACTATCAGGGATAGCATGCAAAGACTGCAAGGCTATTGAATGTGCTTCTTCATTGTAACCTGCGTTCTTTCTCAGTGCATTCCTAGAAAGAATCTAGTGGAACAGAATTAGCAATTACATCGAAAATGTATTTTCAAGGTCCTTAAGTTTCCCGTCTGATCATAAAAATGACATGCCAGTGGTGACTCACAGGCAGGGAACGTGTTTATGAGTATACTCAATAAGCTCATAGACTTGCCGTGTCTCATCGCTGCTACATCTGAGAGGTTGGTGTCGCCCTTGAGGTCAAGGACTGAGTGGATGGCCCTGAGCATTGCACTTCACAGCAGACAGAGGACAGAGGACAGAACAAGTGTACTCTCCTTGGGACAGATCAGGCCCTAAAAGGGAAATTTGTGTTTGCCTACTAATTGCAAGAGACCTGGGAAACCTGGATATTAAAGTGGTTCTGGGATTATTCATACATTAGATTATAAACAATGATTCTATGTCAAACCTGTTCTTGCATAAGTCAAAATTTATGTTTTTCAAAAATGAGAAGTGCATGAAAATTCATCAGTGCATACGTAGAATCAAAGCTTAAAAACGAATAGCCATTGGGCATTCTTTTGACAAGCAACTTCTCAGCATTCGAGATTATGTGTTGAAATGAGGCCCACAATTTTCAGACTGTCCTTCATTATTGGATGAATAATATTATTTATCATCCTAGAAAATTGTGGGCTTCATTTCAACTATTGATACATGTTGCTGGGGAAAGCAAGATAGCCTTCAATTTTCTAACAGACAGGATAGGTTCTACTGGAGATACTAATTTTTCATTGTATTCGAATTAATGCTCGATCAGACGATTGTCAATCAACCACCTATTCCGACGAAGGATTTTCGGCCCGAAGGCCACCATGTTTCATTTTGAGACATTACTCACCATTTTGATTTTTATATTTTACTACTATTATGCAGAAAATGACTAGTGCAACATGTCGGCTATGCCCCGGGTAAAAAGGGGTAAATGCTTTTATTATCGGCCAGGCTGCTGCTGGGAATTCATAAATGAACATGATTAGGCACCCCAAGTTATGCTCCTGATCCCTCTTATACATGGTATTCAAGTAGCTCCATTATTTTTATTTAGGGCTGTGTTGGGCAACAATTTTAACTGGGGCTGCCTTAGTAAAAATGCCATCTTGCTCTGTAATAGAACAATATTTTTGTAAAACATATTTATGACATTATATTTATCTCAGACACAATATTTAGGAGAAATGGTAATGAAAGGGCTGAACGGAGACCGACAAATGTATAATGTATTAAAGCCTGCCGCATTGCTAAAAGTAGGTAAAGTTAGCCAAAATATCAACCTCAGTCTCCTACTTAACATGTCAAAATTAAGGCAGTGCAAAATGTTTAGAGGGATTATGCTCATTCCATCAACCATTTGGCAGGGTGTTAAATTATTAGAGTTGCCATGAAACCCATTCCCTTATTTGTATAAATTGTCTTCATCTGGATTGTAGCACGTTTAGATTAAAATTAATTAATTAATTAATTTATTGTTATTGTTAATTAATTTATTGTTAATTAATTATTAATTGGTAATTAAGTTTTAATAATTGATTAACTGATAATTAAATTAATTATGTTAATTTTTATGTGTAGCGGGTTGTGGGTTTATAGGGGAATAGGGTGGGAAGTAATTTAATTATAATTAATTAATTAATATTTTTTTAATTATTGTTATTGATAATTAATTTATTGTTAATTAATTATCAGTTGGTAATTAATTTTATTAATTGATTAATTTATAATTATATTAATTATAATTAATGTATTATTATTTTGTATTTATTGTTATTGTTAATTAATTTATTGTTAATTTATTATTAATTGGTAATTAATTTTTATTAATTGATAATTAAATTAATTGTGTTCTTTTTATGTGTAGCGGGTTGTGTGTTTATGGGGCAATAGGGTGGGAAGTAATTTAATGTTATTTAAGTAAATATTAATTTAATGTTATTGGTATTTATTATTAATTTTTTAGTTAATTAATTATTAAAATGTTATTTATTTTACAAAAATTATTTAATTAATAAGTATGTTAATTTAACCCCTACGCTATCCAACACTTTCCCTACTGTTGCACTCACTGGAGTGGGAATAGTAATTTTAACCCCTACGCTATCCAACACTTTCCCTACTGTTGCACTCACTGGAGTGGGAATAGTAATTTTTACCCCTACGCTATCCAACACTTTCCCTACTGTTGCACTCCCTGGAGTGGGAATAGTAATTTTAACCCCTACGCTATCCAACACTTTCCCTACTGTTGCACTCCCTGGAATGGGAATAGTCATTTTTACCCCTACGCTATCCAACACTTTCCATACTGTTGCACTCACTGGAGTGTGAATAGTAATTTTAACCCCTACGCTATCCAACACTTTCCCTACTGTTGCACTCACTGGGGTGAGAATAGTAATTTTTACCCCTACGCTATCCAACATTTTCCCTACTGTTGCACTGTTTGGAGTTGGAATAGTAATTGTATTATCTCCGCTATCTAATATTTTTTGTATTATTTTAGTTAATGTAGTATATCATTAATTTTTAAAAGATTAAACATAATTTTTATTTTTTGTAATTTGTTATATATATTTATTTAATTTTTATTTATATTATTGTTTTATGTGTATAGATGTATTTATAATTTATCTGATATTTAAAAAAAATTATGTTATTAAAATAATTATTAAAAATTAGTAAGTAAGTATATATATTATATATTATATGTATATGTTTAATTTATTTTTACATTACATATATACTACTTATAATTTTTAAACATTTTAAAATATTTTTAACTATGTTTATTTTAATTATATGTATTATTTACTTTATTTTACATAAATTTTTTAACTTAAATAAAAAACGATATTTTTTACAACGATATTTTTGACATCGATTTTTTTTTTTCTATATTTTTGTACTTACCATAATGTAGATAGGATGTCGATATTCTTGACTTCGATATTCTTGCGTCGATATTTCTGTAGGTCGATATTCTGACCTTCGATATTTTGTCAGTGATTCTTGAGTAAGTGCAGGTATTAAGTTCCCTTCTCCCTTTCCGAAACTTTGGAACATTCTTCCTTTATCATTTAAATATACCTTTGAGCTTTCAACTTTCAATGAAGCACTCAAAGATTGGCTCTTTTCTTAAATCCTTCCTTTCCTTCGGACTCTTGCAGCTTGCTCTTCTCCATCTTAGCACCAGGACACCCTTGGGGTATGCGCGTGTTTTAGCAATTAAGAAAATATAATAAAATAAGCTAAATCTTAAATTCTTTTGTCATTGGGTTTAACAAACAATTTTTGAAATAGAGCTATTTCTAAAAATAGGTCAGTATGACTCAGTGAGTAGGTCATTGCTTCCAAAGTCCATCGCAAAGTTTATGAAGAATCAGGTAAGGCACTCACCTCCTCACTAAAGGCTGAATGAATGTTTACAATGTTTTCTGTACAGTTGTTTCCGTCTTCATGCAGGTAACAGGCATTGATTATGGACTGTTTTGAGTTCCTCGAAAGGAGACGTTGCTGTTCGCCCATCAAGCATTTTCCTAAAACTACCTTCAACAAATGTATTCTTGAGAGCAAGATGTTGTGCCCTTGACATTCCTGGTTGTGCCAGGCCGAATGGTGAGACTGGGAGCCTTCCTATGGAGTTCTGCTGTTACAACTGTAATATTGTGCAGCTCCTCCTTGCCCATGTTAAGCTTCACTGCTTCACAGTAAAACTCGTAGAGAACAGACTTATGGTTTTGGACTTGGTGGTGCTTGCAAGGTGTTGCTGATTCAAGGAAAGACCCGGAAGGTGCATTTGTGCTCTGATGAGCCTTCGAGGTAAATCAAGCCATTCCAAGGCCTGCTGTTTTTTTAATATCACAATCTGCTTCCAGGACATGACGGGGACCAGGACTCCTCCTGCGTGCTACATTCACAGTCTGCAGGACAGCTCAGCGGGGATGAACGTAAATGACGTATGCCTTCAGGCTGCTATCCAGTACTTAGTAATATAGGGGAGAGTGCAAGAATCTGTGATTGTGCTTTGATGAGTCTTTGGTGCCAATCACTGTAATCAGGATGCTGCTTTTGAAAAAATACAATCGGCCAGTCTTGGAGTGGCTCCCCTAACACTTCTCAGTCAGGAATCAAGACCCTGATTTCTCCTTGTTTGTTTCACTGCCCTGTGGCACAGCTTGATTCGGGCAAGTGTAAGTGGTAAAGACTTAGGTGGTGCTTGTCTGAAGCAAGGAAGGACCCATAAAGTGTAATTGTGCTTTGGTGAGTCTTTGGTGCAAATTCAGGTTAACACTCCAATCAGACCAAGTTCCAAATTATCGCTGGTGATAACATTCATACCTCTCAAAGTTACAAGTGTAACACCAGTGGGAAATGGCAGTAATGACTAATGAAAAACATACTCAGATATTGTCCTTCGCAGTGCCATTCAACCTTATGCCATAAAAGGTTAAAGATGGCAGAGCAGTCTGATTGCTCTCTCTGATGCAGCAGTATCACTAGGGTGAAAATGAATATCTTGGCGTTTTGACATGGCCGTGGAGTAGGTTTACACCAAGTGCTGATTCCTACTTGCGGTCAAAGAATGACGCAGTGGGACTTAGAGGAGAACAGCACTCTAAATACACAGAAGTTTGAGGGTGCTCAAAACCATCACTGCCCTAAAGAACCCCACAGCATGTAGGGGACAAGGCACTGCAACCTAGTATGCAGACTTTTCTTAGACAACCAGCAACATTTTTGGATCCAATCTTCAGAATCAGGCAGAACATTCACATTGATGTTCTACATGCGGTGCGAAAAAAAAGTGCATGCATTAGGATTTGTGGACAGACATAATAGTACATTTACTAAGAGCTGAACACTGGACATGTCCGAAGGGCCGTGATATTCATGATGCACAACTATACAGGGCTTGGATGGGAAGGACAGTTTGGTGGCTAGCAGGTAAAAGAACAAAACAGAGGTGGCACAAAATGACCCAAGCTGGACATCTTGTTCTTTTTTTGTCCAACCACGCCGTGACGAAAGCAGGATAAAAGGCCTGCTTGATTGAGTCAACAAGGTGTCACTCCTCATTCACATAGGTAGAAAATGTGCAGGGCAGGATTTTGTACATCTGTGACTACCGGCAGTGTGTATGCTGTAGCCCTGCATTTTGTGTTAAAGCGCACGCCTTGTAGTAGACCCTGTTTTTAAACTTGGTTTTACTGTGTGTTGTTTTTACTGTGTATTTGATCTGTGTCGTAACTTGTTGCTAAAATTGGGGAATTCTTTTAAAACGGGGAATTTGCACACTTGTACAAACGATAGGCGTCTAGCTGTTTTACTCGTGTCCGCCGCTAATTACCTTACAATCACCTCGCTGACCGAGACGTGCTGGTGTACTTCCGCCTGTCAGAGCGGGTCACCCTGAAGACGCCATCTTGGTCAGCGCTCTAGCTGTCCTGCAATCTGCACACGCCTCCTATTTAGGAAGGGTGATGCAAGCGCGCAGATTAGTACATCTGTGACTACCGGCAGTGTGTATGCTGTAGCCCTGCATTTTGTGTTAAAGCGCACGCCTTGTAGTAGACCCTGTTTTTAAACTTGGTTTTACTGTGTGTTGTTTTTACTGTGTATTTGATCTGTGTCGTAACTTGTTGCTAAAATTGGGGAATTCTTTTAAAACGGGGGAATTTGCACACTTGTACAAACGATAGGCGTCTAGCTGTTTTACTCGTGTCCGCCGCTAATTACCTTACAATCACCTCGCTGACCGAGTCGTGCTGGTGTACTTCCGCCTGTCAGAGCGGGTCACCCTGAAGACGCCATCTTGGTCAGCGCTCTAGCTGTCCTGCAATCTGCACACGCCTCCTATTTAGGAAGGGTGATGCAAGCGCGCAGATTAGTACATCTGTGACTACCGGCAGTGTGTATGCTGTAGCCCTGCATTTTGTGTTAAAGCGCACGCCTTGTAGTAGACCCTGTTTTTAAACTTGGTTTTACTGTGTGTTGTTTTTACTGTGTATTTGATCTGTGTCGTAACTTGTTGCTAAAATTGGGGAATTCTTTTAAAACGGGGAATTTGCACACTTGTACAAACGATAGGCGTCTAGCTGTTTTACTCGTGTCCGCCGCTAATTACCTTACAATCACCTCGCTGACCGAGACGTGCTGGTGTACTTCCGCCTGTCAGAGCGGGTCACCCTGAAGACGCCATCTTGGTCAGCGCTCTAGCTGTCCTGCAATCTGCACACGCCTCCTATTTAGGAAGGGTGATGCAAGCGCGCAGATTAGTACATCTGTGACTACCGGCAGTGTGTATGCTGTAGCCCTGCATTTTGTGTTAAAGCGCACGCCTTGTAGTAGACCCTGTTTTTAAACTTGGTTTTACTGTGTGTTGTTTTTACTGTGTATTTGATCTGTGTCGTAACTTGTTGCTAAAATTGGGGAATTCTTTTAAAACGGGGAATTTGCACACTTGTACAAACGATAGGCGTCTAGCTGTTTTACTCGTGTCCGCCGCTAATTACCTTACAATCACCTCGCTGACCGAGACGTGCTGGTGTACTTCCGCCTGTCAGAGCGGGTCACCCTGAAGACGCCATCTTGGTCAGCGCTCTAGCTGTCCTGCAATCTGCACACGCCTCCTATTTAGGAAGGGTGATGCAAGCGCGCAGCACGCGCGCGCAGCGGGCGCGCCGATGGCGCGCCGGAGGCGCGCCAGAGGCAAGCCCGTCTGCGCCCGTCATCGCACCGGCGGCGCACAGCGCCAGCCATGCTGCCACTTTCACGCTAGGCGAAACTAGAATGTGCTACTCCAAAGAACAACTCATGCACATAGGTAAGACTGTGGGCAGGGGGGCACATATAGATGTAAGGAATAAAGTCAGCTGCAAAGGAGGGCACAAACACGAGAAATTGAACTGCGGCCTAATTAATACTAGATCCCTTATTAAACACTATCAGGAAGTCCATATAATGCTGGAAGATATGGACTTAGACGTTTTATTCATGACTGAAACCTGGGCACGAACCGACTCCGCGGTCGTAATAGGGCAAGCCTGCCCAGCAGGATATAAAATCCTTCATAAACAACGGCCGACTGGGAGAGGGGGCGGAGTGGGAGTAATATTCAAAGACAAGTGGGACTTCATGCCCCTTCATGTTGATGCAGTCGAGGGAATTGAAATACTGGGCTTTTCACTGAAGGAAGCAGAGGGACATTTGATGTCAGGGATAGTATGCTATAGGCCACCCGGCAGCCAAACCCTAAACATTCAGTCATTGATTGACACAATTTTTAATTTATCGCTCACTCATTCAAGACTGATTGTGGTGGGCGATTTTAATCTCTGGGATAATGGAGGCCTTAGCCCGGCTTTTAAAGAGTTGACACAATCGTGTGAGAGTATAAATTTACAACAGTTAGTTCTCCTACCGACTCATCAAGCAGGCCATACGTTAGATCTTATCTTTGCCAATTGTACAGAGGCAACGGTGGCTGAGATACTGCCTCAAGCATGGACTGACCATTTCTTAGTCCAGTTTTGGCTGTCCATACCCGGCTTAAAAAATAAGCCAATTAGAACCGCAGCACCTTACCGAGGTAGAGAATGGTTCAAATTAATAAAAGATGACAAAAGGCCACTGCTGCCAGGAAAGGATACCTTTTCTTCCAACAAATCGGTGAGCGATAATTACCAGGCCCTGTGTGATCAAATCAACCACTCGTTAGATATGCACATTCCGGTTAAAGAAATAAGTATTAAGAAGAAACCCTCAGCTCCTTGGTACAACGCAGAATTGAAAAATTTGCGATTGAAGTGTAAACAGGCTGAGAGAAAGTGGCGCAAGCTTTATGAGGATGCAGATAAAAAACCTGGAAACAGCTATTGAACCTCTATAAGGAGATGATTGTTAAATCTAAAGCTGAACATTATGCTAATAAGATTTTGCAGTCACCTAATAGTTCAAAAGCTCTTTTACAGTATTGAAGGATCTATCCAACCCTGCATGTATGAGCAATGGGGTTGAGGCATCACAAGGACTTTGCAATGATATTGCTACGCATTTTAATCTGAAAATCAGCAGGATTATTGAGGGCCTTAACTTAAAGATCATTCAGGAGGGGGCTAATGATTGTAACACTATAGCAGATTTGGAACAATTGGTAGAAAGTAATGCCAATGCGCAATCAGTAACATTGGACTCATTTCACATTTCCAATCTGGAAATATTTAACAACCTAGCCTTGAAAGTTTCCTCAGGCTCACCTTTGGACCCTCTCCCGCAGAAATTGTGGAAAGAATTTCATTTGGAAATCTTTCCCCGGCTGTGGCAGATTTGCCGTCAATCCTTGGACGAAGGCATGGTCCCTGATTGTTGGAAGCAGGCAGTGGTGACCCCACTGTTGAAAAAACCGACTCTCGATCCTACGTGCCCAGATAATTTTAGGCCTATATCGCTGCTGCCCTACCCGGTAAAAATCTTGGAAAGAGCGGTCAGCAAATCTCTCTCACATTACCTGGAGGAGTACCATCTGCTTGACGAAGCACAATTCGGCTTCCGCCCAGGGCATGGTACAGAAACAGCCCTGGTATCGGCACTTGACAACTTAAGAATGAGAGCCGACAATGGGGTGGCAACAGTTCTGATACTACTCGATATGTCCGCAGCATTTGACACGGTGGATCATGCTATCCTGCTGATGAGACTGGAGAAGTTGGGAGTGAAAGGGCTGGCACTACAATGGCTACGGTCATATTTGAATGGTAGACAACAAGTGGTGACTATTCCGCCATTCACTTCCCCCAAGACCCCGGTTTTACAAGGGGTCCCACAAGAGCTCCGCAATCAGCCCAGTACTTTTGAACATCTATCTGCGTCCGCTTATACCGATAATAAAGTCCTTTGGCATTGACCTGATTAATTATGCCGATGATACGCAATTGGTGTTTTCCCTAGAAGGAGCCCAGGCAGTATCAATGGATCAATTTCAGGAATGTATGCAGAGTACCACAAATTGGCTCAGACATAACTCCCTGCAATTTAACGGAGGAAAGACAGAGCTGATAGTCTGTTCCACTGCCAAAGTTGCTCGCCCACTTCATTCGGAATTTAGGCTCTCTCCCACTGATAAACCCCTGACACCAAACAAAACAGTGCGTAATTTGGGAATCATGTTGGATGAGGACCTTCAGCTGGAGACTCAGGTTAATAAGCTAGTGGGCACCTGTCTCTCCTGATCAGAGCATTACGCACAATCCTTCCACTTCTTCCTACTAACACTAGGTCAGAGGTGGTGAGAGCAGTGATACTGAGTAGATTGGATTACTGTAACTCTCTCTACTTGGGGGCCCCAAACTCACTGATTTTGAAGATCCAGAGGATCCAAACAATAGCTGCCAAACTGGCTCTCAATAAGCATCGTAGGTCATCTACATCGAGGGCTTTGAAGGACCTTCACTGGTTACCAATTGGCCAGAGGATTAAGTTTAAATCACTATGTATAGTTTTTAAGGCAATCCATGGGTTAGGCCCGAAACCTCTGCAAGATAAATTTAAATGGTACGCCCCAAAAAGGAATCTCCGGTCAGCAAACACCAATTTGGTGATTATGACGAGATACAAAAAAACAAGAACTGGCGGGAGAGCCTTTAGCGTTGCGGCGGCAAAGCTCTGGAACGACCTCCCTGTAGACATTAGACAAACTCAGGAACTACTACCATTCAGGAAAAAGCTGAAGACATGGCTTTTCCCAAGGGAGGACTAATTCTGAGCTATCACTCATTGCAGGCTGGGCTATCTGTCCGTTCGTTCTGCATTCATTCATCTTCTGGTCAGTCTCAGCGCCAGGATACCCTTGGGGTGACAGCTGCGCGGTATAAATATTTTTTACATTACATTACATTTTTTTTACATTACATTACATTACATGTGACATTTTAGCTTGTTCAACCTCATACAAGGCAATCATTTTCAAAAACATGTCACCTAATGACTTTTTATAAATCCAAGGTCAACAAGGCATATGTGCCACATACATTTGCCAAGAGACTCGGAAAGACATTAATCACTTACGCCTTCTCCTGGATCACAATGATGGAATGCAGAACTCACCTACCAACTATCGGGACTGATTGCTAGAACCAATACTTTGGTCCTACACAACATGCAAACATTTTTGCTTAGCAGACACCGAAAAGTTTCACATTTGGTGCAATGCCAGAAAAATGTACACTTCTGATTCATTGCTTATCTGCGGTGCTATGATAAATCACCCATATACATTGCAATATCCCTACACTAAGTTAGAATAGTTACACTTGCACATTCAACTTACAGCACAACAGAAGTATTTGCACAATTTGCAGTGCTTATTTTCTGAATAAATGCACAAACTGAAAGTGATAAAATATAAACAAATATGAAAAGCATACAACGATATTCAAATTCACAACACACCAAATGAAACACAAAAGAATACACAGTGGAGAAAAAGGCTAAGGGTCCAAAAATTGAGAAAACATCTTGAGCCATCTCAAGGAAACTGCTCTAGCCCCTGGGCAATTTGTGCCTGTACCAGACGATTTTGCAGTGACATTCGCACTGATGGCCAATGCAAAAACAATTATACAGACTATCAAGTGTAAAACAACATTTTTTACCAAGCCGTTGAGACATATGTTGGTTCAAGACCTTTTCAAAACAGCACAGAACCAGCGCCACAAACTCATTTATAAAGTAGCAATGCAAACAAAACGTGTCTATGTAGTTGCTTATGTCCATAATTAGTTGTAATTATGGTACTGCATTTTTGTAAAGTATTGAAACTATAATTTTTGGGTGAATTTTTAACAGGTACTAGAATTATAGCAAATTATCAATCTGCATCTCACAGCACTTGCAGCAATCATTAACAAACCAAGCAACATCTTTAGCTCCAGTGGATGGATCGTTTATACCCTCAAAGGAGCAAGCATCATATTTATCCTAAACAAACTCACTGCTGACCCTCGTAACTAACGACAGACTTCCTCCGCTCTATCATGTGCTGCAAAAGCACTAGAACAAGTCATCCCCATGCAAGTGTTTTCATATTTGGAATCCATCAGCCTCCTGTGTGCTTCCAGTCAGTGGTTCGACTCCTTCAGGACACAAAGCCTTACTATTAAAAATCAGGGAAGAACTACTCAATTCCCATAGACAGGATAACAACTGTGCCTTGATCCTATAGGACCTTCCTTTGATGCCATTAAACATCAGTGCACTTTGAAAGAAGGCTACACTGGCAGGCATCAGTGGAAGTGATCTGTCATGGTTTGGTTCATTCCTGCAAAGCCGCACCCATCAACTGCTCTCCAGAATAGCCAACATATTGTAGTGTGCCTCAGGCCTCTGCCTTGCAGACACACAATGTTCAACACTTAGATGGCTCGGTGTCCACTTAGACAGCCATAACATTGGCTACCACATGTATGTCAGCAATACACATTTCCACCTCATGCTTGAAGGCAACCTTCAGAAGTTGTCCCATTGCATTTAACTGGTTTATTACTGGATGCAGAATAATTTGCCCTTCCTCAATGGTGGATAAACTGAAATTCTGCTCATTGGCTCTGTCACTCCAGTTACCTTCCCTATACCTTGACCAGAGGACCTGGACACTCAACCAACCAAGAAGTTAAAATATATAACCTGGGAGTGCTCTTTGATAATGAGCTATTCTTCGCCCCAAATGCAGCCCCATGAACAGCATTTTATCAATAACATCTGCTTAAAGGCAGTCTGCCTTTACTTTACAGCTCCCATAAAATCTCGCTAGTCCTTACTGTGGCCATGTCTTTACTGAATTGTACCACAAGCGTATATGCTTGACTTCCTATGAATTCACACTTAAAACTCAAAAGAATGTAGATCTATACAGCTCGCTTATTGTTTACTTTGAAATAACATGATCATATAACAGCAGCACTGAATTCCCTCCAATGATTCACAGGAAAATACTAATCTACTTTGAAAACTATTTGGGGCAGGTTTATCAAGAATTTGCCTCAGCGCAAGTCAAGCACTTTAACTTTCTAGCTCAAACTTTATGCACAAGAAAGTTGATAATAAACTAGCGAAAAGAGTGCTTTGGATGCTTCCTGTCATTTTTCGTCCACAGGATGTTCCATGGAAGATACTTGGGCATTCCAATACTACTACCCAAGTTCTTTTTTATTAAGCCGGAGCCCCTTGGGGCAGACGCAAAGTCGAAGAAATGTTTTTATTTCTCTAAATATTTTACTCATCGCATGTGTGCTGCACTGTACAGCACATACCCAAGATATGAAATGTTAAATAAATTGTCTAACCATAGAACATTGTACTGGAAGACTGCCCTTCCAGTACAAAACCTATGCTATACACCATGCACACACCTTTGCACTATACACTGTGGTGCAACCGTGTGTGTGTAGAACTAGGCAGCCTTTTTGTGCGCCAGCGCAGGGGCAAAGAACAAAACCGGTCTCAGCTTCTGGCTGTTCTCTCCCCCTGCTGCAACTGAGTGGAGCAACTTGTTTTATTTTTAATAAAACCTACCCCTCCGTCTCGTCCAAAAGATGCTTCATTGCCTCACACCGAACTAGCTTGATAAAGTGTATGTCCCATTCCTGTAAATCAGAAGCCTGAAACCTGCCAATCAGTATCAAGTGACAACTCATCACACTGAATTCAATAAATATATAAGTCGGTCCTTCAATGTACAGGATGTCCACCAGCGAAATTCTCTACCATTACAACTCAGACTGAAAAATTATCATCTAAAATTCAGAAGATCCCTCGAAACTTGTCTTTCTATAGTCTAATTCTTTCATTCCTACCCTGTCATCACCTACAACCAGCCAAACAATCAACACGAAAGGCTTCTCAGGACTCTTTTTGGTTTTAAGGATTTTGTCACTGGTTCTGGTCATAGTGGATGAATGTATATTTGTAGATTTCATTCTTGCTAAATGGCTACCTGGTTTCCCTACAGCCTGGTTTATTGTATGTGCTGTTATAGGGCAAAAAACACTACTCTCCTTTAACTACCTTTATCCCAAAGTGTTCTGATGCCTCCATATGGATGAGTATGGGCTTTCATAAACATGAAAATGCAATGATCAGGTTCTTCTTGTTGTTTTCACTCTTAACCTGTACTTTTTCCCAAGGAGACTGTGACTTTCAAAACATTTTCATCAGATGAAGATGCTAATAGAGAAGGGTTTTGGTTGTTTAATGTAGTCATCAATGCTAGACAATTGTACTGGAAACAATGCTCCCATTTAAACATACTGTAAATCGTGGCATAATTCATGGACGACAAATTCTTGATGCACTGGTTTAAAATGCAAATGTAAATTCAGTGCAGAAGAATACAAACAGCATGACTCCCCGCGTGAGCCCCAAGCGTTCTGGCAGCAAAGAAGGCTACACCGTACTATGCACTGAACGAGTTTCCAGACACCTTGCTATTCTACAGATCCGTGGAGAGAAGAGGAAACTGCAACACACAACTAAAATCACATTTATGAGGATTTCAATTGCTGGAAAATCTTAGGCATCCTTCATGAAGCTGAGCAATGTGAACATATAATAAGACTTTGGAATAGGCAGTGTACGTGTATGTTCTTTCTGTAGACACTTTGAAAGCTGCAGTTTACTTCTTCTTTCCAGTAAAGAAGTTAAAACAAGCAGACAGCCTGCATTAAAAGTTGGTCATCTTCCATTCTCGTTAAGAGATTGGCACACCAACACATTTTGCAGTTGTTCCCTGCGCTATCCTAATGGCACATGCCCTGCCCAGCCAGACTGGTTAGCTCATGGAAATCTTCACATTTTGGAACAATTGTGTTAAGGCAGAAACCTCTTCCTTACACCAAAAGCCACACTTGGTAAACAATGCCCGCAGACCCCACGTGAGAATGAACCACAAGTACTTCCAATCCCTATTGAATTATGTTCAGTTATTGTAAGAAAAGACTTGTGCATGTAAAGAAAGCAGCCATGAAAGAGATAGTTGTTGTACAATAAACACAGTACATTGGAGTTCACAAAAGAAGTTGTTTGGCCCTTACCTTATTCTGATCTGTCCAGTACAAGAAAAATCCCTGGGGATCCATTTTGAAAATAATTGGAGACACCACAGTAGAGTCCTGTAAAAAACATAGATATGTTTATCAGTCTGTCCCCAGAGATCTGTATACTTAATATTTAGCTATTCGTGGGACTATTCATTTTCAGTACTCTCTACTAGATGACACTTTACAGTCTGTCGCTTTAACAAATCTTGCACCACAAAGTGCGGGGATGTACGTGGTCCAGATTAAAACCCTTTATTGTCCAGCTTCAAAAGTAATACACAGAAGCACCAACTGCCAAACAAATTCATGTCACTTGAAGAATTGAGACCACATCAGCAACTAAAGATGGGCAACCTATCTCTGCAGACAATGAAAGTGAACTTTTTTAGTGTACAATATTAATTATGATTGTAAGATAATATAATCTGACTCACTGGGTGACTCTAAATTGTAAAAGGTTTTAATTGAGATTGAGGTACTCTGTAAGATGCGTTATTGTGCCTCACTGGGTTACTTTAAACTGTAATGTTTTTGTTTGTTTTTTACATGGGATTGATGTACCCTTTTCCCATTCTTCTGTAATTACTTTGTTTTCTACTTCTCAGTGATCTGCTATGGCATGTATTCATAAAGCGACGCAACATGTGATTTATATTGTTTATATTGATCCTTCAAGTTATTAGTTTTCATTGAATTAGTCCATCCTGACTATTTGGGTACCAAACTTCTTACTACATCCTTACGAAATGTACCGAACTGAGAGAGGATACTGGGTACTAGGTTTCAGATGGAAAATTGTACCTCCAAAGTACTCAAGTCTACTAACCTGTATCCCAAATCTTAACCTTCTAATACGAATGTAGAGTGACCTATGATATCAACCTTTAAATTTTGCCAACGCTCAACACTCCCACCCATCCACAACCTCAGTGCTAATGCTCCCCATTTAGCTTTTGTCTGATAATGAAAAGCACTTGTCCTTAATTACAGTAATGCACTCATCATGGCAACACTTTCTTCATTCTAAAAAGACCGTAGTGGAATGTGTTGTCATATAAAAGCACATATGTATTAAATAAACATACTATAATAACAATTATGTTTTTGATAATTATAATGGTAAATATCAATTTCCAATGTTTATAAAAATGCACATTGTATAAGCTTTGTTAATAAAGTAAACTCCAAATATTCTATGTGTCCCTTGACTTCAGCCCAGACAAGAAAATGGCATTGCAGTGCATCCTACTAAAGGAGTTCAGTTCTCACTTTCACCAATAGTATACTATGGCTTATACAATCTATCAACCCATGTAATAAGAAACACTCCGACACATATTCAACATCAAAGAAATTAATTAATACAAATACAATTTGCTAAATGCAGGATCTAATTTTCTCCACAATGCACTCATGCGAGGGCAAGATAATTAAAAGGCACATTCAATATGGTATTGAACTGAAAGTGGAAAAAAAATACATCATCCCCAAAAGGTGTGAAAATGATCATCTTGGCACCCAAACCCTACCAATTAATATAATACGTTTTATAAAATTAAAATGAAGACGGCAGGACCTGGAGAGGATTGGATTCTTGTTTAGAAATACTTCTTAATGTTCTGGATAATGGCAGCAGCATAGAGATGGGGGTGGTGGAGAGATGGAAAAGGAGATACTAGAGGACGGACTGAGAGTGACACAGGGGCTTGGAAAGTGAAGAACAGAAAGTGGATTGCTCCAATTATTCAGAAAGCTATGGGAAGGGCAGTGGACTCTGACAGTGCATCCACACATATAACTAATCATCTTTGATAGCACAGAGGGAATCAATGAAAGGGTCAATGGGACATTCTACCCATTGAAAGAGATTGTATGAAGCAGAATGTTGAAATATTTGCCTATGTATTTATATATAAGGTCATTTGAAAAATCACATACATTATTTGATTTTAACACTTTTTATTCATTTAGTTAGTTAGTTAGTTGGTTAGGGAGTTTTTAACTGTTTAGTTCAACTTTATTTAGTTTATCTCTGCAAATGCCATAATTTAATGTCAAAGGATTCAGTTAATCTGATTGGAGTTGAAGAGCTTCAAACCCATAATTAGGGAGGAAGAATGCGAAAGATCCAGATAAGGCCATAGCACAGATAACAATCAACTACAATCACTCTAAATATTTACAACATGATTACATAATCACTAAAGCATCACAAAGCTACGCATGTCTCCAGGTATTCTAAACTTTCAGCTAAATCTAAGCAAGAACTTTTTCATCTGTGATCCAGCACCTGCGTAACAACCACGTTTCATTCCATGCCATGTATTATTACCCATTAGATTTAAAAAAAAAAACCTGCATCAATGCAAAGCTCAAATCCCCCCACCACAATTAAGAAGACATTCCAAATGGCAGCAGCTCATTTTGATCTTGCCACCACTGAAGACCTCTATAACACAATAGGTAGGGGATACTAGGTAACATGAAAATCATATCATTTGATATTAGTCACAGCACAACATTATGTTATAGTCAAAAACATTTTCACTCACAGCACTCCACCTGCAATGTGTACAACTTTAAACAGCTGGATGGTATCAGGCTTCCTTCGCGATGCAGTAAAGAAGTATAATAGGGGAGTGCAATAAAAGCAAATCATCAATTAATTTTGTACAAAATATCATAAATCAAGTGGTAATTACACATCTTCTGTATTTTATTTATGGAAATAGACAATGTTTGCCAATGTGTCTTTGGCCTCCTGCACAGCTCACAGCTAAGGCCTTGGCTCTTACGTCAGATAGTGTGCTGAAAATTAAAGATAATGGAGTATAGTAGCCATAATGCTCCTTTCTGATGTTTCAGAGAAAATACAATGCAGATAAACACTCTAATGGGCAGAATGGGGCTGGTGGCCGCCGTTCTCAAATGTCTACAGGCATTCCATTAAGGTCATAGTCTCAATACTTGCTCAGTCCTCTGCATATTATTTTTCAATGCTTGCTTTTCTTCCCTGATGGAGCTCCTATGTTCTGTCAATCAATTATTAATGCAATGTGCAGAAAATACCCATATGCTTATAAAAATGGAGAATGTATATAACATTACACTCTCGCACTAGGCTTTCAAAAATACAACACCGATGTTACCTAACTAGTCATATCTGAAAGATGGAGTGCCTTCTAACATGTAAAAGAAAGTACCAAAGGCAATCAATAATGTATGAACAGCTTCATACGTTTCTTGCACTTCTCAAAAAACACCTCAAATTCATGTGGTCATATTCCTAAATATCATTTTAATTCTGCAGGCCAGGGTCACAAAATCATGGATCATGCCTGAGACTGATACATCTTCCACATAAGTAAAAGCACTTTCGTATAAAAAGACAGTCGCCCCCAAAATTGAGTGAAAGTCCCTAGGTGTTCGCCTAATGAAATTCATAATGAAATAAAAAAGGCATTCAGCACTTTTTATTTTCACTAAACACAGCAGCAAAACTGATCAAAGAATTCCGGAAATGGGATCATATTTCTGACACTCTATGCCAACTCCACTAGCTGGCAGTCCGATTGAGTCGCACCTTAAAAATAAATGTGATTGACGAACAAATAGTATATGTATGAAACTGCCGGCCCTTTTGACAGAATAGCCTTCTACCATTGCGTAAGTACGAACCTTCAGAATCCTCTCCTTTCCTATTGTATCCATCATACTATTTCATTAGATCAAGGCAAAGCAAAGGTATAATCTTTCAAAGGTCTATCAAACCCTTTCGAACATTGTCTCTGCGTCCATTTATCATAATAAAGACTGACTTCCATCCTGAAGTAAATTAAAATTCACTTAATCTAAATCCATTTCCCAATCCTACCTTGTCTGAAGTAAGAACTTAGGCCTAGATTTACAATTATTTTGCATCAGGTATGTGTGACTTTTTGACGAAGACATGACACAAAATCTATTTTGGTACTGATAGAGCAGAGATTACATCAAACGATTTTTATAAAAGAAATGATAATTAAAACTTTTGTGTAAACCACAAAGAACATGTGCAAAGTTTCACGTTCTGAAAATTGACATAAATATGAGTATTAGTTACTGCATAGTAAAAGCATGCTGAAGAAAAAATAGTTTTGAGGCATTTTATTCAGAATTCAGAATGTTAGACTAATGTAGGAGAAAAATCGCAAGTTCTGGATTTTTATTGCTAATTGATCTGATTTTCATGTAAAGAATATGAAATTAATAAACCTAAAAGAAATGTATTATGATTTAGTTTGGTTTCCATGTGAAAATGTAATTTCATGTAATAACGTGTGCACCGAAAATGACAAAAGAAAAGTAGGTGCTACACAACTATATTTAGAAGTGTTCTCATGAAACTTCTTTAGCATGCATTTCACATATATATTAGTCGAGTAACATATAAACGACAAAGATATATACGCATTTTCTTATTTGATTGTTAACACAACAACAAAAAATCATGAGTTCATGATATTGACATGTATTAATTATGATCAGAATGAAATGTTTACTAATGTATTTATGTCATATTTTGAATTCCCATACTAGATTCCTATTAATGTAAAACTCACAATTTACAATGATCTTGCCGTATATTAGGCCAAATTTCATGTAGGCCTCATTTCCCTTTCCAGTGAAGTGATTGACTGAACATTTCCAAAGCGTATGAGAACTTCTTGCAATATTGCAAGTTGTATTGAAATGATAACCGTTTCCTTTGACATCTCCTGGAATGAATAGTGCACTTCCAACAATTTTTGTTACTCTCTGGAACAGCTGCTTGGGAAACAGTCCTTTTGAACCTTTATACTTTCTTTTTAAAGCCCTATTGTTCAGTGTGTCTTATGCTTACATGACCTAAGGAACTGCTTAATTGATTCACCTAGTTCTTCCGGATTTGTGTCTTCTTTTTGCTGCATCACCATCACCCTACTGCAGATTAACCAATGAACTGAATGGTCTGACAGATTGAGATGATGTCACGGGGTGTCACCCCAGAAACTGTTTCAGTATAATTGCTCATTTTTAGAAGAACTTGAGAGCTTCTTTGGGCGATTGTGCTACTGGTTTTTGAGACTTTGGGGACTTGGACTCGTTACTGCTGGCGGTGTCCTGTTTGCAGATTGAACCTTTTCGGATGAAGGGTTCAAATCATGTCGCTATGCCTCATGTTGTTACAGCCACAAACTGAGACAGATCACTGGCTTGATGAACTGGACTGGCTACTTGGAACTTTGCTGAACTCTCCTGAGAGTCTTTACTCAGTCTCTTCCTGGCTACCTATCCATATCGATACATACGCTGTATGTGATCAGAATCTACCTCAGCTGAGGAAGATTTCCCCATCCACTCATCATATTCTCCCTGAATCGCAGAGGCTTGGTATATTTAATTAAATCCTTTACTAATTGATTATTACATCTGTATGCCACTTTATTGAATTCAAATGTTCTTTATCTTTTAAATTAAATAACTAAACTTTAATACTTAATCTGATTCTGCTGTTTTGTCTCATCACTCCTTGAGAGTGAACATTCATTGGATTATCAATCTATTGGGAAAAACTAATCTATGAGTTTTTGGAAATGGGGTTTAGATACAGTTATCCTATTCCTGGTCCTCATTGGGTAACTGCCAATTCCCCGAATATCCAACACCTTTCAGCACAGAGCAAGATCCATCAGAGGACCAATTGAATATACGAGTAGCGTAAGATGAAAGTAAATTCTGTAAGGGCCCAGTAAACACTACAGTAGTAGTTACAAAGCAACGCAACTGTCAATTTGTGTTCCTTTGAAAAAAAAGTAACACAACCCAGCGCATTTTGCTGCATTGCATTACTTTGTGTCAGGGAGGCATTCTGTGGATCGTGGAGTACAGAGCTGATCACCGGGACTGCGCTACGGAGGCTTACTAAAATGCCTTAATCCACCAGTGTTAGGATTCAATCGACACTGCTGTCCTGAATACTGCACATTGTATTTCAATGAAAACTCACTCAACAGAGAAGTGCTAAAACCATTAAAAGTCCTTGTTCAAAACAGACAAGGGCGAAGGAATTAAATTATCCTTCACTTTCAATAATACAGAGTAATTAGAAGAGGATGGGGTACAGGGGAAAAAGGCAACACTTGTCTTAATACTGCCCTCACACACTTTGCAGTGTCATGCTTCATCATAGGGCCGCATCTAACGTCCAGGTGCAGACCAACACACTGGACGGAGCGCAGTTTTTTTTGGGTGTATATATGAAGATTAGTGGTGAGGGTACAGAAAATGTGGCGGAACAAACAAACCAACGAGAAACCTAAAAAAAGTGATATAAAGGAAAAAATATTCCCTTAAGAAGGGACCAAAGAGTGCCGACACACACAATTAAAACTACCTAAGAGGAAACTGCCATCACTCTTTATTCATGTAACCCCTTGGTAGGATTAAAAATCAAGGATTGGGATAATCAGGGGAGGTAAAGACCCCTATATCCCTGCTGCGTTTACCAACATGTTTCTGCCAATTTTTTCACGCCCAACAGGGTCGCTCTGGCATTCGTCAGGGTGTTGGTCCCACGTTATCTGGTCTTCACCCCTATTTGGAGTTTTTACCTTATTTCATCATGCCGGACAGTGCCGCAAAATCGTGTACTCTGGGAAATTTCCGAGAGGGAACAATTTTAAGGGTTTATTAGCAATTCTCCAAACCCGGGACCTTTGTGGGACCGTGGTCTTGTAGTCACACTTACTCCAAAGACCCACGCAACTTCAGTTCCTCACGCCGGTCCACCGTCGATGTTCATTGTATTTCAATACCTATTCTAATTCACCGCTACAATTATGCGGACCGCCACCTGGGGGCTGTAACCCTGACTTCGCCTTGATACAGGTTGTTCCCCCCCTATCCCCGTCCTGAGGAAGACCCGCCTGCAGAGGATACAAACCACCCTCTATGCGCCAGGGTCGAAACGTCAACACTTTCCCCTAGTGGGCCTGTACCCTACTTCACCCCATCCCTACCTCTTTTCAGAAGATTATACTCTGTACAACATCAAGAACCAGAAAAGTACTTTTGAATCCATGAGAGACAGGCCCCATTGTAAAACCGGTGCTACTGTAAACCACGACCAGTTTACTAAGGACATTACTATGTGTAATTGATTGTTTTAACCACTCTCTGATTTCCCTCCCTATACATCTGTTCTATTCTCACGAGCACAATCCTTTTTCCACACTCCCCCTGGAGCAACCCTCTTTTCTGTTTTGAAACGTCCCCTACAGTGATCTGTTATAATAACTGTGAGATTAAACAGTCACTATTGAAGCTATTTATGGTGCTTGTGTGTCTTTTTGAGGATATACTTAATTGAATTGAGAAACTACTGGGGTACACTTATGATGTAACTTGAGTTCTATGTGTATCATGTTCATAGATTTTGACTTAATGAATACCTTCCTAAGGAAATTAGTCTAGGACCATTGTTTTTCTATACCGTGGATCGTGCATGGGCTTTTCCGTGCATCCACTCATGGATTTTGACACTAACCTATTTTTACAAAGAGGCTTAGACATGGGTATGCGAGGAGAAGCATCTTCTTTCCCCTTGTTATTTCCTGATTGCAAGTGTGCTGCAGAAGAGGAAAAAACCTCCAAAGGGGTTCCTTCCTGCACAAAAACTATCCTGACCATAACATAGGCATCCTTATACTTTGACAAAGCGTGGCCGCTCAGGGAGAAAACAGAACTGCACCATTTCTTTGAAGATATGGTGCAGTAACAGGTGATAGGTGATGCAGGTGATGCAGAGCAGTAACTTTGCTTGCTGCGATACATTGCACCACTTCTTTGATAATATGCCCCTCACTATTCTGCATCTTCAGCATTGAATGGAATGGCAAAATAATAGCAAACTGATTCACCCTTTGTAAATAAATTGAAATCCACTCAGATATCAAAAAGAAAAATAAAGGAGTGGATCGAGAAGTCTGGGAAGCTGTTCCTTTTTAAAGGTGCACACCAAATATAACACCATCTAACTCTGTTTTGTAACTTTCTGTAGAATACTGAATAGAGTTTAAAGGTACACTCAAATGATTTCATTCTTGAAATGCTGTGTCCTATTCAGCATATTTGTATTGTTCATAAGAGCAGCTCATTCAAAAAGATAATCGATATTATAGTTCAAAATTTAAATCAATTTCTCCCAAAAACTAGTCTAGTTTCAAATGTTTAGCAATTTCCAACACAACAGCCAACATGTGTCTTATAGTTGGCTATTCCAAGGCTTTCATAACATGTTTCACACCAATTGCATTGATTGCGGTAGATTATTTTGAAATTTCAATAAAATCTTTATTTTATGTTTTTATTGATGATATCAAGATGCCTAAGATTAGGTTCTATAATTTAGGTCTTTGGTGCTCACAGAGTGAGAGAGCATGATTAGTAAATTACTAATCGCTCTATAACAGATTGCAAACTCTTAAATTTTATCGACTCAGATATACTCAAGTATACTGCACTTAAACTAAATATTGTTGCTTTTTAATTTCCCCAGGGATATCTTTCATATCTATACAGATAACACAGATTTCACTGCAAATCTCAGAACTATTTATTTTTTAATTAAAAAGGGTTATCCTTTAATGCACAGCAATCCCACCATTGAGGCACTCTAACTACATTACCATCAATAAAAGCACTCATAAAACCAATTTCTAAGAATAAATATTGTACAAGTCTGTTGTGTCATTCTGTAGGAGAAGTTAGCCTTTGTCCAAAAACATTCTCTACATAGAAACATGCTACCAGCATTACAAAGAGTGGTGGTGAATATTTATTTGTCTTGATGTAGCGCAAAATGTATTCACCAGAAATATAAATATTCATCCATTTCTTTTATGCGAAAGGTCTCATACATTGAAATGTCAAACACTAATATTTGTTCAGTACAGTAACAAGATAAAGCCCCCTGAACCAAATAACATCCCTTTAACTCCAACCGTAAGAGGCAGATTCAGAGGAGGGGAAATAGTGAGAAAAAGGAATGTATGAATCTACAAGGACGCTGAAATGCATCAGACAATCATGTTTAGATTACATCAAAAGTAGGCATGTGTTGGAATGGACTGTTATCCCTCCACGTAAAGAAGACAAATGGGACAATCTGCTTCTAGAGATTATCGAATCTGATGTGGTGCCATCTTGGAAGGTCTAGGGTGATGCTTGTCATCGTTGGAGACAGAAAATAATTGGTAAGTATCCAAAGATCTTCCAAATAGCAATGTGAAAAACATGGAACTATTTAGTTACTGTTTATAGGCTGACCATCATGCTTATGTTGACTGGGTGGCAATGGATTTCATCTGAGTATTGTATCTTTATGCAGAGCTTCACATTTAAACAAGGGTGATACCAAATGAAAGATCTGTTTAGGACTCTCTTATGACCATTTTCGTTTACTTGCAAATGAGGACAATGTTATATCTTATTAAAAATCTTTGGATTCACAAAAGGTTTGGAATACCCTGTCATTTTACAATTTTTTTTATTTGTTAGCAAACCTACAGCAGGGGTGTAAAGAAGCTATGTAAAACAACATATCTATAGGGTGGCAGCCTATTAGGTAAACATGGCCCTCCTTAAATGGAGAAGGATAACTTCAGGTTGAATTGCCCCAACGAGAGAACTCCAGACCGAGGACGATTTTTAGGACAGAGTGTACTGCGTAGCCAAATCCTCCTTTCAGTGAGAGCCAAGCCCAGGTGAAATGATGCTGAACAAACATATTAGTATGAACACCATTGCAAAATGATCTCAATAGGAAAATAATACCAACTCTGTGCAGGACCTGCTGGGTCATATTCAGAGCTCCACATTTGATTCCGCAGACCATAGACTGCTAATAAAGTCACTGCAGGGCTGGAGTGCTGTTGGGCAAGGGGACAGGTTGAGGAGTTTCACTGATGAACTCCACACCTGTTGTAGACACACCTGTGATTTCTTGGTGAGGATGGAAGTCAAAATAGACACTATTAGATTAGGTAAGGCTGACAAATATGAATGCATTTACAGATGTGACCTAGGTTAGGATCGATGTTCACTGGGAAATGTATATTTATTTCACAAAGAAAAAGGACAGATTATTTAGCAAAATTTGAGATTGCAATGAGTGAGCATCCAAACATTTGCAGAATCCCAGATTCTGACACATGCTGTTTTTTTAGGTTCACACCAGCAACTCTTTTCAAATGAAGTAGAACCTAGGTTTTATCCACAGTTGTCAACAAAGTTATAGTATTGTAGGGGTTGCAAATATTTTCTTTAAATCAGGGCAAAGGAAGGAAATCTGAGGACCACCTCAGTGCAGTGTTTGTCAGATTGTTTGTCATAGCAACTGGTTCACTGGTTTTAGATAGTCAAACAAAAAAGTGTGGGCCCAGCAAAGGGACCAACTTGACATTCTATTCAAAGCGAGTCACTGGTCTAGTACTGTGTGGTCAATTGTTACATAAGCCCAAACTCTTCAGAAGTATAAATGCCCTATCCACCTCCATATGCAGTGGTGGAAGGTAAAACACCTTCATTGACTAAGCCGAGTCAGAAGCCAGACTAATAGTAGTTTAAAATGTTGTTGGACTTGCTGGCAGTCTGGTGTCAACATGCAGTCACTCTTTTGGTATGCGTGTAGTGAAAGCAGACTAAGATATCTTGAAACTTTTTTGAATAGTGGTATTAACATGCTTCGTTTGACAGGAGAGAGTCTAACAAAAATATTGTTGATGATGGTGAACAAAGTACATTTCATCATTATAAACTGCCTCCAAGGCTGGGAGGAACGATGGTGTGGTCGAGGTGGAGGAAAATAGAGAAAACAGTTAAAACGTACAAAGTAGATTTAAGAAAAACTACCCTGGCATTGAAGGATCAAATTATACCATGGTGCAAGGGTGCAAGGGACTCCCTCCTGTACAAAATCAATCCCCAGAAATATTTTCCTGTGCAGCAGAATGGTTCGATACGTGGGAAATACCCAGGCTCCACCTATGGCACACCTCCCTGGGGCAGAGTAACTCAAGGGAGAGATTTGCACTGCCTTGCATTACTCTAAATCTATCAAGCCACTCAGCGCCATGGAAGGTGACCTTGCGTGGCTTGATAAATTTCATTTAGGTTTTCTGTCACCCTTGCATCCCCTTGCATTGCACAAGGACGATGCAAAACCTTGATAAATATACCCCTGAGTGTCTTGCGAAGGAGCTTGACTTGAATTCTTCCTGTTGACCACAAACCTCAACGTTTCTGAAATAACTACCTCAAAATTAAAATATTGTCCATGTAAAAAATGTATTGAACTCCTCAGCCCTAAACCATGCCATCACTAGTCTGATTACTTTTATCAAGCACCAGAGTACTAATGTCAACCCGAATTGAAGACTGGTAAATCTCCATAACCTCCCTTTCTAGTGAAACTGAAGTTAATTTTGATGCTCTCTTTATATATCTGTTAAATTCAGCCTGGTTAACCAGTCTCCTTTCAATAATTCATTTTTCAACAGATGTATATCTTCCCTCTTGAAATGTTGATAGACTACCCAGCCATTCAACTCTCTTAAATTATTGACTAGTCTCATTTCTTTGGTTTTTTTCTCAGCCAGAAAAATACTGCTTATGAATAGGGGTGTCAACAGGTAATATTAGAAGACAGTTATGAAAGACATGCACAAGAGTTGCAGGAAGTAAGAAACAAGGAGACATGAAGGTTTTTTTTTAAATTGTAAAGGGTGATTTATATTTGGAGAAAATATATAGAGGAAGTATCAGCACTATTTACAATATACGTGGGTGTAACCAATGAAAACTTGTGCACAATCGTGCTTGTGCGGATAAGTGAGCAATGCAAGTGACAAGTTAGGTAAGGCAAAACAGCTAAAAAAACGGCGCAAAGAAAATGTACAATCACTTAAATGGTTGCAAAACTTTCAAGGTTCTTATGAGATTGTTATGAAAATTCAGAGTCATGAACAAGTTAGAGAACCAAAAACAGGCTAGAGAACTTCTTACAATACCCACATGTAACCAACACAACCAACGTTTCCTATGGATCCAAACTCACTAAATCCCCATCCCAGAAATGTAGCAAAGAACTGCCCATATCCAGCTACAGAAACGGGAACATTGTAAACCAAGCCCTTGAACAGAACCTATCCATTTTTGACTGCCACTTCCCCGCTCTCTGTGCCTCCATGTCTTCCGCTCCCAACTCCACCTTTCCTACCTCCCCCACAGAACTCATCCATGCACTCCCTCCTCTCTTAGCAGACCTACTACTCCCAGACCCTCTCGCACTGTCTCCACCTCCACCCTCCCTAAATCCCCTCTCATCCCTAGGACCCCTGAAGCTATGGTCCTACCTCAAAAATCATTACCTCCTCCTTCATGGCCCACTTCTCCTGCTCAGTTAGATCAAACTACCACACCAGAATCGTCTCAGTCCTCGAACCACAGCAGGCTACATACAACGATAGCCCAAACTCTAGCTTTCGGTGACCACCAGTCTACCCCACTCCATACCACAGATCCAACTTCTGGGTGAAGAACACACTCCGAATCCCTCAGTCAGAGTTAGAAGCACTAGTCAGCTCCCAAATTCTACCTCCACCGACCTCACTTCTGCTGATGACCTCACCTCCCACTACAACACAAAAATGGTAGAACATCTCAACACTGTCCCCCCTCCACCCCTCTAAAACTCAAGAAATCAAGAAGTATCCCTTCCAGATCCTGGTTTAACTAAGACCTTAACAAAGAGAGACAACAACTTAGACTGGCTGAAAGAACCTGGAGACAACAACCCTTGATGACCCATCTCTCTCGCTACTCCGAGCAAAACGCCTAAAATACAAAAAACACATTATCAGCGAAAAATCCTCCTTCTTCTGAGCCCAACTTGACAACCGCAGAAACACCTTTTCAACATCATCAAAGACCTTTTCAACATCATCAAACATCAAACCTGCTCTTTCCCACAACATTCAATTACTGCCAAATTCTTCTCTAAAAAAATAACAAACATCAAACTCTCACTGGACTAGTCCACCTCACCCCATACCAAAGATGCTCCTCTAACAAAGATGGTCCAACCAGTGCCACCCCTCCAACCAATGATGGTACCCCCAAACAAACCTCCTCATTGAGCAAAAATACCAACCACAAACTCATGAAACTGAAAAATAATGCAAGCTGGACTAATTTTGAAAATATCTCAGAAGAAGTCTTCAAAATACTTGCTACCATGAAGTTGACATCACACCTCTCAGACCCCCTTCCCTCTATGCTTGTCAAAAATCTCAGACACATCATCTCCCCTACATGGACCAAAATCAATAACTCCTCCTTATCCAGTAGCTCCATGCCAGCCTCGGCCAAGTTACCCCCATCGTCAAAAAGCCAGACGCCGACCAGAATGACCGTAACAATTACAGACCTATAACATACCTCCCACTCCTTGCTAAAACTATTGAAAAATGTGTGCTCTCACAACTCAACAACCACATTGAAAAATATAACCTGCATGATACCTTCCAATCTTGTTCAGAAAAGGCTGCATTACAGAGACTGCAATCCTGAACATCACTGATGACTTACACATATCTCTTGACAAAGGGCAGGCCTGCCTTCTAATCCTTCTAGACCTCTCAGCTGTATTTGATACTGTCAGCTATAACATTCTCCTAAACACCCTATCACAGCATGCAGGCATCAACGGAACTGCCCTTCATTGGTTGCTCCTTACCTGAACCATCGCTCTTACCTAATCAAACTAAGTAATTCCACCTCAACAGCAGTTCCAGTCCCATAAGGACCAATCCTATATCTTGCCTTATTCAACCTCTATATGGAACCCCTTTCAATGATCCAGAAACAAGCCAGAATTGCATATGATCCCTATGCAGATGACACCCAACTCTACATTAAAATCTCGTCATCTAAAGACATACAGCACCTGAACAGCACTCTCTCCATGGTACAATCCTGGCTGACCAACAAACACCTAAAGTGAAACCCCCACAAAACCAAACTCCTCTATAACCAATCATACGGAAAGTCCTAGCCTGTCCATATCTGGATTGATAACCTCACTGCGTTAAACTGCAAACTATCTATCTCAACTATGTTAAGTCACTAGGGATTACACTTGACAGAAAACTGAACATGAAAGAGCATATTAATGCCTCAGCAAAAAGCGCCTTCTACACGCTGAAACACCTAAAAAAATCAAACCTTTCATCTCCCTTGAAGACCAAAAGAGAGTGGTGTAATCCTTTGTCCTCTGTAAGTTGGACTAAGGAAGCACAATGATCATTGGTTCCATAAAAACACACCCAACACACCTTATCCCTCTGAAAGCTGCACTCAATGCTGCGGCCAGACTACTCTCTGGCGAGAGTCGCTTCGACCAAATCACTCCCACACTCAAGACTCAACTGGCTACCAATGGAAGCAAGATGTATATTAAAAACTGCCTGCATAGCCCACAAAGCTCTCCACACTGAAAAACCAAACTACCTCGCTAACAAACTATCAAAAGCCAGCCAAAAAAGGCCATCTACGAAGCTCTAACACTCTACTCCTGATTCCGCCTTAATTTAAGAAACAAAAATCACTCACATGTTCCTCCTCTTGGAATGCTACTAGAATCTGGAATGCTCTGCCATAGGATTTACGTGACAATCAATCATTCCTTCATTTCTGAAAAAAACCTAAAATACTTCTCAACAAATACCTAAACCCCCCCAAATCAATTTGACTTGCCTTAATGCATCTCCCGCACATCCATCAAAGAGCCTGAATATCACTACCTCTGAAAATAACTATACCTCTATTCCTCCTACTTCTGAAAACACCCTACCATAACTACCTCCGAACTATATCGTCCACAAATCTCACTGTCTATTGTATATTTCTATTGTATATTGTTATTGCATATTTCTTACTGCATATGTAACTCCTGTACATGCTGCAGTGCAAACTCTGTAAAGCGCTCTGATACCTCTGGGTCAAGTCTACGCTATACAAAACTCAAAAAAGAAATAAATATATAAGAAACTGAGGCTGATATTATTTCACTCATTTTAATTCCCACCTTTTCAATATTCTTCTTTGTGTTTGGTTGAATGAGCTTTGTGGGGGACCAGTCGTGTTCTTTGAGTAATAGTGTGTAAGAAATTGTATTATACTGTACTATACTATACTATAAATACTGATTCCATGTGGATCAGTAAATAACATGTGCATTAAATCACACTGATTACAAGCTTTAACCTTGTCCTTGGGAATCCGTATTTCCTTCATGTGTTAAACAACAAGTATGTGGTAAGAAGCACATGCATTAGGAAGTGCTGATTTTCAGGTATTAGACGTTCCTGGAATTTGAACATTAATCCATTGAGAGCGGAAATAGCCCTAGCAGCACATAGAATGATATCAGGAGCACACCAACACTTCCTTACTTTGTGGGAGTGCACAGACATGTTGTGTGGCCAAGACAAACAGAATCCATTGCCACTGCCATCCTTTTAGATCACTCAATCACTTAGTCATCACAAGCAGAAACCTGCCAAACTCTTCTATCACGTTCCTCCCTAAGATAAGAAAGTACACGTTTATAGATCCTCTGCTGGCGGCCTGACCAAGGAGGTGGTAGGACACCATAACTGTGTAATTGTGTAATGTGCCATCTAATGCTGAAGTCCCCACCGAAAACAGGAACATGCATGTTGAAAAGACAATATCAATGCCATATCAACATAGCCACATCATGCTCAGCATGTCAAAAACATGTTCCAAACCTTGAAGCGCTAGATGTGTAAGGGAGCCATGAAACACAAGCACAAATGCATGTCAACTGGTTGTGGTTAACCACCTCAGCTCTACCTCAAGTCATAGGATCAAAATAATATGACCATCCTTAACAAGTCAGGTGAGGAAGACATGAATGGAGGATTTGAGTTCAGAGGAATCCAATGTAGGAGATAGGAGAATTGCAATGCAGAGTATTTGGCTCAACAGGGAAGTTATGTGTGGGGATCTTAGGTATAGCGATATGTTGTTTCATTTAGCTTTCAATGTTTCTCGTATTAAGTTTCACCATCTCAAATGTATTAATGACTGGTAGTACACTCCTCACCGTCTTTATACTATGAAGCTCTGGCCGGATAGTCACTGCTTTCACTTTGGATGCACTGGGGTGGATGCCGCTCATGTCTTTGTGTCTTGCCCAGCATTAAATCTCTTTTGGGAATTTGTCTTTGGCAAATTAAGGGTTACCTCTAAGGTCAGGATCATTGCTGATCCAAAGCTGATCATGCTGGTACATTCACCAGCTATGCTGGTTTGTCTAGCTGGGTTATATTTTTTCTCTATTACGTTAGCTTGACTGGTGCTGGCAAGATTTTGGCTTTCCAGCAGGGCCCCCGATCCCTGGATTTGGTGGTGGGAATTCTTGAATATAAGTCGGCTGGAAAAGGTGCTAATTGAGAATGAACCTTTGAGAAAACGATTAGGCTGGACTTGGGATCCAGTTCGGGGGTGGTTGGCAGAGTTGGCTGCTCCTCAGGACCGGTCTGCCCAGTCCGTATTGTTTTAGTGTTTCCACGTTGCTCTCTTCCACCCATTTTTTTATGATTTATGATTTGTCTAATTTTACCAAACATGTAAGTTTGGACTTGCAATTTTTGTTTCTACTTTGATTGACCCATTTCCCCCCCTTTTTTCTTTCTTGTATTTTGCTTGTATTCTTGTACTTCGCTCACGTTTAAAAAAATTAAAAAAATTAAAATAGAATTGCAGTGGAAGTACTCATGGTTGTTAAAAAGGTTGACTTGGTGTGAATCATTATCACTTTGAAGAGTGACCAATGTTGCATGTATTCACATTGATCCCAACATATTCTGCCATATGGGCTTAAGCTCTCTAATGGTACTGCTCAGATGCACTAGGAGTGGAGCAAAAAATTCATAATTGTTAGACCTGTGAGCCTTAGGGTGGTCTCCCCCAAAATATTTGCCTTCTTCGTTCCTATTCTACTTAATTCGTTTTGTTGGCCTTAGGACTATGTGCACTTTACCACTGCTTAGGTGTTCATGCTCACTCCCTAAATCACGGTCTTAAGTCCCTAGTAAAGTGGTATACTATATACCAAGGGCTGGTAAATGTAAATACTACTAGTAGGCCTGCAGCACTTAATGTGCCACAAACTTAAGTAGCCCCCTTAAAGATGTCCCAGCCCAGCCATTGCAGCCTGTGAGCAGTTTCAAACTGCCAATCCGACTTGGCAAAATAAACCCACACTAGGTTAGAAATTCCCTATTTAATACATACAATTCACCCCTAAGGTAGTATCTGAAGAGCTCATAGAGCAGGACACATTGAATTTAAAATGTTGAAAAGGGAATTTATTTTTTACAAGTCTTTGTAGTGAAGAAATCCCAAGTTCATTTTTACTACTGTGAGGCCTACTTCTCCCATAGGATGACATTAGGTTACCTTATTACATTTAATAAGAGATAACTTTTGTTCAAGAGCATGTTTGGTGTCTCAGGAAATGCAATTTAAAATTCTTTTTAATGGTAAAGTTAAATTTTAAGTCACAATCCTGAGAATGCTAATTTTATAAAGGGCATCAGAAAACAAAGTGATGGATAGAATGCTTGATTTAATCTCAGCCACTAGCAATCGCTCGGGCCGCATCCAAATCCATAATTTGTTGCCCACCATGCCACCTCAGTTTGGAACCAGCGATATGCAAATCAGCATTGACCATGCTCCAATAGGAACAGTCTAGCTCAAACTGCAAGGGCAGGTCCTGCCTGAAACAGAACACAAGCAGCCCAGGACTGGTTTCACCCATATGGGCTCATCAGCCAGGTATAGCTTGTTTCCAGTGCACAGTGAGCATGGGACCCATTTCTGGGGATACCGGTCACACTTAGGGCATCAAAAAACAAAGTGATGAATGGAGTGCTTGAATTAATCTCAGCGACTTGGGCTGCATCCTAATCCATTGTTTTTCGCCCACAATGCACCCTCAGTTTGGACCCAGTCAAATACCAATCAGCCTGGACCCTGCTCCAATGGAAACAGTCCAGCTGGAACTGCCAGATCAGGCCCTCCCTGAACCGGAACACAAGTAACCCAGGAACAGTTTCACCTTTACTATGGGCTCATTAGTCAGGTATAGCTTGATTCCAGTGCCACAGTGAGCACGGGACCCACGTCTAGACATATCCATCACACTTAATGCATCAGAAAATAAAGTGATAGGTTGAATGCTTGAATGGATTGGGATTTGGCCCTAGAGATAACCAGTGGCTGAGATTAATTCAAGCATTCCATCCATCACCTTGTTGTTGTAGCAGTTGACACTCTAAGTGTGACTGGTGTGCCCAGATATGGGTCATGTGCTTACTGTGCCACTGGAATCAAGCTACACCTGGCTGATGAGCCCTTCTCTGGGTGAAACCGGTCCTAGGTTGCTTGTAGTCCGGTTCAAGGAGGACTAGCCTTGGCAGTTTGAGCTGGACTATTCCCATTAGAGGAGGGTCAAGACTGATTTGCATATGGCTGTGTTGATTGATTGTGATGCAACCCAAATGATTGCACTTTTAGAAAGTTGACATTTTCTTTTCCTAACCATTTGGTGCCTGCAGCCTGTTTTCTGTGCCACATGACTAGGTGTAGTTGGCAGCTGGCCTTTGCTTATTCCTCTCACACAGTCACACAATAGAGGGACTGAGTGTTGGCAGGACAGGGGTCACAACTGTGCATAGCCCCACTTGTACTTCAAAGCAGCTGCTCCAGCTCACACATAAAGAACTTCACACTAGCCTATTGTGTCTACAGATAGCCTGGGACCAGGGCAGGGAGGCAGGATATTCCAGACACTTCTATGGGGTGAAAGCACCAGAAGTTTCTTTCACTTCAAAGCTGGCATAAGGTATGAATTGTTTACCCTCAAACACACGCTTTAGTTCACTTCTGGACCTGCAGAAGGACTCTCAGAGGACTGCCTTGATGTCTATGCCTGCTGTGTACTTCAGAGGACTACCCTGCTGTACCAGTAGGACTGCCCTGCTCCCTAAAGCCTGCCCTGTGCCCTCAGTGGACTGCTTTCATGGCTGAAACCTAATTTCTTGTTTGCAGCCCAGACTTCCAGAGTGACTCCAATAGCTAGTTGGCTGGCCTCCTGATCAGAGCCTCAGAGACAGAAAAGGCTCCAACCATCTTGAACCCACACCTGGACCCAGCCTGAGTGACACTTGAATATCAAAGTGGTGCCCCCACTCCCCCCAGTCCTGGACCCTTGGAAGTGGTACTAAGGGGGCCCAGATATCCCAAATCTAAATCTTGGGATTTAGTACATTTTTTGCTGAAAGTGCTCTGAGAACTGAGAGGAGACCGGGACCTACCTGCTCCCGATCTGCCCAAGGTGCATTGCTGGCCTGCCTAACTTCACGGCAGCTCCCATTATGTTTTTCTCTGCAGCAGCAAGTCCTGTTCAGCAGCTCCTCGCAGGAGGGTAATCTGGCCTCGTAAAGCCCTCATCAGCTACCACGTACAGCTTCGTCCCACAGAAGATTTTTGTCTCCCATAAAAGAGAGTGGGCCCGATTCACAAAAGTAATCTGAGACAAAATCCTAACTTTACGACTTTCGGTATTCACAAAGGGCATTTAGGAGTAGTAAAGTTAGGCTTTTGTCTCAGTTAAACTTAAGTTTTGGTCTTAAGTTAAACTTAAGACCAAAACTTAAGACCAAAACTTAAGTTTTGGTCTTAAGTTTAACTTAAGACCAAAACTTAAGTTTAACTGAGACAAAATCCTAACTTTACTACTCCTAAATGCCCTTTGTGAATACCAAAAGTCGTAAAGTTATGATTTTGTCTCAGATTACTTTTGTGAATCGGGCCCAGGAAGTCCGAACGTAGAAATCTTCATCACAACATTGTCCAGTGGCTCCCCTATGACGGCGCCTTCTCCTCGGACACTGCCGTCTGCCTTGCCCCACTGAACTTTACCTTCTCAGACATTTTTCTTCAAAACTTCTTCTAAGTTCAAAAGTAAGCGGAGACTGGGCCCAATTCACTTTGTGTATCTGAACCGCCCTCTATCGCGGTTGCCCATAACTTTTGACTTTGGCCTGGTCTCATGTAACTTGATGTTCGCGGTTGGCGCTTTGATTATTAGGTGCTATTTGTCATTGTAAACTTTACAAAATCATATCTTTGATTCTACTGATTAGATTTTTGCCATTTTGATGTCAAATAATTTATTAAAATTTACACTATTTTTCGAAATTGGCATGATATTTTTCTTGAGTAGTGTTTTCACTTTATTAGTGTTTAAGTACTGCATCAATACTTAACATATTGCCTCTAACTTAAGGCTGACTGCTTTTGTGCCAAGCATCCAGAAGGTTAAGCAAAGCATAATTTAGTGACATTTTGTGGTTCACCTTCAATCAATCAATCAGGGGGATTGTAAAGCACGCTACTCACCCGTGAGGGGCTCAAGGCACTGGGGGAGGGGGGCAGTGTACGCAGCTCCGTCAGTTGAAGAGCCAGGTCTTGAGTGTCTTCATGAATATGTTCAGTGAGAGGGCATGTCTGATGTCGACCAGGAGCTTGTTCCAGGTCTTAGCCGCTATGTAGGAGTAGGTCCTTCTGCCCTTTCTGGTTCTGCAGATGCACAGGGTTTCGGCGAGGGCGAGGTCGGCGGATCGGAAGTGTCTCTTGGGTACGTGGAAGGAGATTCTCTCGTTGAGGTATTGGGGTCCGGTGTTGTGGAGGCATTTGAAGGCGTGGGTGAGTATCTTGAAGGTTACTCTCTTCTCTATGGGGAGCCAGTGGAGGTCTCGCAGGTGTTGGGTGATGTGCTCTTCTCGAGGGATGCCGAGGATGAGTCTGGTGGCGGTGTTCTGAATGGTCTGGAGTTTGCGGAGCAGTGATTTGTTGATTCCGGCATAGAGGGCGTTTCCGTAGTCCAGTCTGCTGGTTATGAGTGCGTGGATGATGTTTTTTCTTGATTCGGGGGGGGATCCATTTTAAGGTTTTGTGAAGGATGCAGAGGGTGTTGAAGAAGGTGGAGGTGGCGGCGTTGACCTGTTTGGTCATGGAGAGGGAGGAGTCGAGTATGATTCTGAGGTTCCGGGGGTGGTCGGTGGGGGTGGGCGGGCTGCCGAGGGCGGTGGGCGACTAGGTGCAGTCCCATGCGGAGGGGGAGGGTCTGAGGACGAGGACCACTGTCTTCTCCGAATTGAGCTTCAGACAGCTGCTGCTCATCCAGGATGTGATGTCCTTCATGCCTTCCTGAGAGCTGAGTCTGGTGGTGATGGGGTCCTTGGTGAGGAAGAGGATGAGCTGGGTGTCGTCGGCGTAGGAGACTATGTTGAGTCTGTGCTGTCTGATGATGGTGGCGAGGGGGGAGATGTAGATGTTGAAGAGCGTAGGGCTGATTGGTGATCCTTGAGGCACTCCGCAGTTGATCTCTGTGGGTTTGGAGAGGAAGGGTGGCAGTCTGATTCTTTGGGTCCTGCCAGTGAGGAAGGAGCGGAGCCATTCGAGGGCGGTTCCTCGTATGCCGGCGTCATGGAGTCTGGCGGTGGGAGACGGTGTCGAAGGCTGCGGAGAAGTCTAGTACGATCAGGGGATGCGGTGTGACCTTGGTCGAGGAGGGTGCGGATGTCATCTGTGGCGGAGAGTAGGGTGGTCTCGGTGCTGTGGTTTCTGCGGAATCCGGATTGGGAGGTGTCGAGGATGGAGTTCTCTTCGATGAATTTAGTGAGTTGGGTGTTGACGGTCTTCTCTGTGACTTTGGTCGCGAAGGGAAGGAGGGAGATGGGACGGTAGTTCTCGAGGTCCGAAGGGTCTGCCAAGTGCTTCTTGAGCAGGGGCTTGACTTCTGCACATTTACAATTGTCTGGGAAGTGCTGGTTTCAAAGGTGGTGTTGATGGTGCGTCATAGTTCCAGTGCGATGGCGACTTTGTGGAAGATGTGCGGAGGGCAGGGGTCCGTGAGTGCTCCTGAGTGGATGCTTTTCATGGTTGATTTGATGTCTTCGGTGGTGGCTGGGGCCCAGACCGAGATGGAGGGTCGGTTGATGTTGTCGGAGGGGGTGGTGGTTTCGGAGTACAGGGCTCGTTCGTTGAAGTTGTCGTAGAGGGCCTTAATTTTCAGATGGAATTAGAAGCAGAGCTTGTTGCAGAGGTCCTTGGAAGGGGTGATGTCTGTGTCTTTGCTGGGAGGTTTGGTGAATTCTTGTATGATGCTGAAGAGTTCCTTAGAGTTGCTGGCATTGGGGGAGATCCTGTTCTGGATGAAGGTTCGCTTTATTGTTCTGATGAGATGAGGGTGTTCCATCATGGCATTCTTGTATGTGGTGCGGTCTTCCGGCGTTTTGCTGTTCCGCCAATTCTTCTCGAGACGTCTGCAGGTATGCCTGGATTCTCTGAGATCGGCGGTGAACCAGGTGGCCTTTCTGGGGCATTTTCTGTTGGGGTTGCGGAGGGGTGCCAGTTCAAGGGTGGAGTTGAGGTGCTCCTCGGTGACCTTGCTCCAGTTCCTTTGCGGATGGTGAGCTGCAGGTTTGGGGGCAGCGGGTTTGTTGACGAGGAAGTGTACGCAGTGGTGGTCCATATAGGGGGGTTGCGTGGTGTGGCTGAAGTGGATGTTGTTGCCTCCTGTGAAGATGGGGTTGACGGTGTGTCCTGCCTTGTGGGTGGGGTGGTGACGAGCTGTTTGAGTCCGAAATTGGCGAGGTTGTCCAGGAGGGTGGCAGAGTTGGGGTCACTGAGGTTGTCGAGGTGGAAGTTGAGGTCTCCGATGAGAATGTAGTCCATGGAGGTGATGGCGTGGGGCGCGATGAGGTCGGCGATGGTGGTGGTGAACGCAGTTCGAGGTCCGGGAGGTCTGCAGGCGAGGGTGCCTCTTAGGGTCGTCCTGGGGCTGGTCTGGATCTGGAAATGGAGGTGTTTGGTGGTGGGCGGGCTGCTGCTCGAGCTGGAGGTCGTGAGTCGGAGGGAACTCTTGTGTGCGATGGCAAGTCCTCCTCCTGGGCGGTTGGGGAGGTCCTTCCTCTGGATCTTGTATCCGTCCGGGTTGGCGATGTCAGGGGCGGAGGTGGAGTTGGTCCAAGTTTCTGTGAAGAAGGCGACGTCTGACGAGAGGGTGTTGAGGAGGTTCCATATCTCTACGGCATGTTGGTGCAAGGAGCGCATGTTGAGGAGGATGCACTTCAGGGTTCCGGTGGTGTTGGCGTCCGGTGTGAGTGCGGCGGCTGTGGTGGTGCGGATGGTGGTGAAGGTTTGGTGGCAGTGGCGGCACGAGAACTGGCCGTGTGTGGTGTTCGGCATGGACAGCTGGCAGTTGTTGTTCCTTCAGGGGTTGAGTGCGAGGAGGGCAGCTGAGACATAGCAGTGGGTGGTTGGTCCAGGGTCCCTAGCGCTGGTCACGGTCGGGTCGCCGATGGGCACAGACGGGCTTGACTTTGGCGCGACGCGCCCGCTGCGCATGGCTGCCATTAAATAGTGGAGGGGGAGGAAAAACGCAGCTGGGAGGTGGGAACCGGCGGGGGAGGGGCCGCAGGGGCAGCGGGAAAGGGCGGCAAGCGGGCACGTGGTGAATACAATAGGCAAAATTATGCAGAAATGCAAGGAAAACCAAAAAGCAACACGAGAACAGAACGGGCACAATCACAGGGGCACAATCACATATAGGAAGCCAAAGACAACAAGAGAAGCAGACCGGGCACAATCACAGGGGCACAATCAGATATAGGAAACCGAAGACACCAAGAGAAACAGAACGGGCACAATAACAGGGGCAGAATCAGATACAGGAACCAAAAAACAACAAGAGAAACAGAACGGGCACAATCACAGGGGAAGACTCGAACCTGTGAGGGGACTCGAACTTATGAGCAGTGGTGGGGCGGGGGCAGCGGCACAACAGCGGAGCTGCGGGGGTGAGAGCCGGTCCCTGACCAGGAGGTCAGAGGTCTTGCTCCCTTGACAAGGATTGTGTCTGTTGCTTGAAAAGGGCTCACCCCCCCAATCATCAACACAGTTTCTCACAATAGTACATTGCAGTCTTGATGATAAAATGTTTGCATATTGTGTGCTTCGTTTTTCAGCTGCAACACACTTGTTTCTTACTTTGTATAATGCCCCCAGGTGTACATGAGTATAGTTAATTGACCCTAGAGCACCAGGACCTCTAACTGTGACACTCACTACTGCTACTCAATCACGTTCAGTAAAGCGCCCATCTCTTAGTTGACTGTTTTGCTGAAGGTGGGCTGAGTAATACCATCACCAATTCTTCTCTTCATTGTACCACAGAATTTTCAGGAAGGGGGAATGGCAATGGATCTCTGTGTTGGGATCCTGGGTATCCCTAATGATAAAAGTATGTTATGAATTGTGCCTATATCAAGCTTGTATGTCTTCTGAATCTCAAGCCAACTCATGTTTATGGATTCTAGGCTTCCTCCATCAATTCTGGCTCTCATGCTTTGTTGCTTTCATCTTTGATGTCATGACTTGGAGGCCTTGTTTGCATCCTCACGCTGCATAGTTTATTTTAGCAGGACGTGGATATGGCATAGCATGATATAATGGCCTAGACGTGCTGTATCCATCATCATGCGCTGCAGAGTGGAAGCGTGAACTGCAGCAATTAACCTGTGAGGGCTTCACCTATGCATGGCTTTTTATGTAGGTCCGGCCCTGTGTGCAGGGGAGTGTGATTTTATTTTTTCAGCTCCTACAGAGGAAGTTCTGTGGTTTGTGCAGGATTGTGTTGTTCTTAATTTTTGTATTGTTTCTCAGCGTTTCTTCTTTACATTTCAGGAACTTTTGCCACCAATCATCTTTTACGCTGGTTTTCAATGACTTCCGGTATTTGTAATTGGGTTTTATTTACCACGTGTTATTTTTCGCATTTGGTAAATCTCACAAGCAAGAATTAGAACACATGGACAACAGCATGCAGTATTTGGGACATGCAATAAATATCACAGGTTTTTAACTTGTGATCAGATGGGTCAGTAAATTAATGTACCAGTTACCATGGTGTGCAGTAATTGCCACTACGCTTAACTCATAATTAAGGCCTTAGGGCTATGGCATCCTAGATAATCAACCTCCATTCCTTGACATCTCAAAATTGAGTGAGAATGACCACTTGTTGTAATCTCATTCATTTCAAAGTGGAGAGATCCTGCACTGTATTTTATCGTGAAACTTTATATGTTAATAGGACCTCAAGACTCCCCATTAACCCCTCTGTCTGGATCCCATATTTATATTCAATGATGTGCTTAGTTGACCTATGTGATTTTAGTATTATATTGAGGAACACAACATAATACAACAACACAGAAACATCCTGATTTGCTAAAATAGCAATAACTTGTGATGTTGTATAATATGAATTATATGGTTCCAGCCCTCCCAAACAGGCATGTCCCCATCAACGTCATAAGGAACATTCTTAACTGTAAGCTAATAAAAGTGAGTGAGTGCTTTACTCAATGCATGACATGCATAACTGTGTGTGTGTTTTATAAAGTGGCTCGGGCAAGCAGTGACATGGAGGCAACCCTCACCAGACACAGCTGTAGTTCTTTTCACCCTGTGTGGAGAGGGTCAGAGAGCGGCACCTCAGGTGTTATTACAGTCTCAGCTTGAGCAGTGCAGTTCTGCGGGTCCAAACCGAGCACCATTCAAGTCACTCACCACAGGGGGGAGGGGCTTCAGCCCAGCAGGACCCCCTGGTAGGGCAGCGAGGGGGCCCCCATTCCCTGGCACTGATGGGGGCCTCCAGTTTCTTGGCAATCCTGTAGCAGTCGACGCCACTGGTTTTGCCCACTAAGCTTGTTGACTGGAGTCGGGTGGAGAAGGAGAGCAGAGTGTTGAGGACCCTCCCAGACCCATCAGTTCATCATCAGGTCATCTTGTTAAACCATATATACCCGGCAGAAGTCTTAGGTCTGCAGGAGCCTCTTAGCTGCGATCCCGATAGTAAGAAAAGCACACATGGGAGGCTGCTCTTTCAGCTTGTTAGCCTCCAAGATGTGGAACACCCTACCTCTGGCACTTAGACAGGAAAATTCTGAACTGGCCTTCCACAAGGAACTTAATCCCTGGTTATATTGACAGTCTTAATGGCTAATGTGTTTGGAGCGACTGCATGGGTTTGTATCTGAGAATGAATTCTTAGCACTGGGACGCTTTGGTCTGAAGTAACCAGGCACTTTGCAAATTACTTACCATAAACTCCACCATGGGGGAACCTTGCTTCGGCGTGATCATCGCTAATGAGGGGCCCCCTGGTCAGGTTTCAATGGGGCCCCCTTAACTGGCATTGATGGAGGCCCACTGCCCCCATGGCCCTGCATCACTGCAAAGAGTTGGGTCCTCTGCTGTAAAATGGCGGGTTGAGGATAGCGCATCCGGCCACCGGGACACACCAGTACAATTGCAGTCACGACCGCTGGTCTCTGCTGTTGGCCAAAGCGAAGGGCATATGGGGAGCAGAATGCTGAAACACTCCCCCCCCACATCGATCAGTTCTCGCACCATGGGTGTGGAAGCCTTACTCCAGCGCAATCACCTCCGACAAGGGTCTCCCTGGTCAGGCATCAAGGGGGCCCCAGAATCTGTTGCTGATTGGGGTCAGTCTTTCACCCCTGCTCCAACTTGGCCGATGCTGGGCGTGAGGCCTGAGCCGATGCAGGGCGATGAGTGGTCCCTGCTGCAGCCACAAGATGGCGGGTCGGGATGGTGCACCAGCCCGGGAGTTTCACTGGAGGTGCAGGGCACACCAGAGTGGGCTGGTCCCCCGCGGGCAGCTCTCTGGTACCTGATGCGGAGGAGAATGTATTTAGGGCTGGCCTCAGGGCGATTAGGCTGTGGAAAAGGCCACAGGAGTCCGGAGCTATGGCGCCACACATCTCACTCCATTCTCGTCCTGGCCACCCCCGTCCTTCTGCATTTTATGTCCCTGGAATAGGCAAACAGGAGATCAGTCACCTGACCCTTGAAAAACAGTATCAGTCCTTTGATGCCAGTAGGAGTCAGAAGTCCTTGAGTCTTCTTTCTTCCAGCAGGGCCTTCTTCCTTAGCTGTAGTCTTCTCATGTCCCAGGAATGATCAGAGTGAATAGTGTTGACATACATGTTTTCCCCTATGCACTAGCCAGTAACTAAACATTTTCCCCACTGAATACTGCCTATGTTCTCACCTTGTGGCAACCTCCTTTCACACCATTCCTGTATTAGAAGAGGCTCTGGATCTCCCTCACCCACTCCTCTATTTGGATGAGCTGTCCTCCCTCTGTCAAGGCCTAAAACTGTTTTTCCCTCCTGAGCCTAGAGCCAGAAAGTCTAGGAGCTAGGAGGCCCTGGAAATGATTGGAATAAGTGAGAGTGGATCCTGTCAGCCCATTTGGCATCTCTGTGTCAAATGTGTTAGTGTGACTTTAGTTCTGCCAAGTGTTATTCAGAGTATGGTTGTTAACTCCAGCCAGAACCTCCATAGCACCATGGGACCATGCAAGCTGCATCAAACTCCCTGCTGTACAAAGCTGAAAGCCATGATCAGTGAGGGAGTTGGCTGAATACAATAAAAAAACACCCAGAAATTTATTGAAAAAAACTAAGGTTAAAGTGATGTTAAAGGCAGCTATGGTAATACGATCTGAGCTTACATTAAAAAATATATATATATATTCACTTAAAAAACATAAAGGTTAAAGTGACCCCATCTCCCATGGTCACTTTCTATGAAAATGGGAGGGGGACACACGGCCACCTTCCCAGAAGCCTTCATAAGAAACTGGGCACTCCATCCCCAAATGACACTTTTGTTAAAATTGAGAGGGTGCATATGCTCTCCCCTGAGCATTTTTAGGCACCAAGGACCCCATCACCCGGGGCTGAGTTTTTATTTTGGGGAAGGAAGCATACAGCCCCTCTCCCTGAGCCTCTTTAAGGCCCTGGGGACCTCATTTCCCTGGGGTAGTATTTTTTTATTTTGGGGCGAGGGTGTCGGGCCCCCTTCCCCAAGCCGTGGATCAGCCTCAGAGGCCCGATACCCTGGGGCCTAATACTGGTGCAGTGTCCTGGCGTCCCCATCTCCCGGGAAAGTGATATTCCCTGCCTAGGAGAGTGTGGGCTGAGAATATGACCTTTACTTGTTGCCTGCACTTTCTCTGGCTTTGAACACAGCTCTGCTCCTTCCCGAGAGGGAGCAGAGAAACATTTTGCTTTCACCTGGGCGGGAGCAAAGTTAAGGAGCTAGCTCCAAACACACCTGGGATGGGGGATGGCAGGGGAGCCAGCAGGGGCCACGGGGGCATTGTGGCCACCCCTGTCACCCCAACTATTCTTTATGTTTTGGGTGCCCTGGGTGGGCACCGGAGCACCAACAGAAAAATAAAGACTGGCTCCGGCCAGCACCCACTATTGGTGCTGGCTGGGGAGACAGGAGAGGCCAGGGGATCCCTGGGCTCCCCGAAGGCCCTAAAGTTAATTTGATGTTTGGGTGCCCCAGATGGGACTGGGGCACCCAAAAACATTTTTTTAAGCAGACAAAAAAATAAAATAAATCAGTGGCAATCTTGATCCCAGCAAGGAGTGCCCCATAATGCCCTGTGAGGGCTTTTTTAAATTATATATTCTAATGATTCATGGTGGTGCCTCTAGGAGGCACTTGCACATCACCAAGCATTTTTTTATTGTTTTGGAGGGCTGCAGGGAGGTCAGCAGGCCGCTAGCAACATTAAAAAAAAATGAGTCTCCTATTTTTAAAGCATTCAGAGTTGGAGCTGTATGTTCTTTAGCTGGAGTGCAAAGTTCAAAGACAAGTTTAATATTTTTTTAATGCTTTATTAAAATATTTTGAGGCAATCACTTGTGTTAAACATTCCACTATGTGAATTCATAAAATATACATTTAATTATAGTTATTGGTGTCTTATAGATAAAGGTTATAGTTCTGCTTTATATATGTTCATGTGCTGACCCCTTGATAACGGCAATAGGCACAGCCACTTTCATATTTTGAGCCTTTGACAAAACATGAAGGTCTACCTTACACAAAATGAAACCGTTTATATCGTTACGCGATATAGTGAGCCGAGTGAGAGAAGAAAGGCTTTTTAAAGCTAATAAAAGTGAGTGAGTGCTTTACTCAATGCATGACATGCATAACTGTGTGTGTGTTTTATAAAGTACCTTACAGTTAAGAATGTTCCCTATGACGTTGATGGGGACATGCCTGTTTGGGAGGGCTGGAACCATATAATTCATATTATACAACATCACAAGTTATTGCTATTTTAGCAAATCAGGATGTTTATGTGTTGTTGTATTATGTTGTGTTCCTCAATATAATACTAAAATCACATAGGTCAACTAAGCACATCATTGAATATAGATATCGGACGCTGCTGTGGTGGTCCTGTGACCGGTGGGTGCCCTGTGTCCTGGTAAGCAACCTCAAGCCTCAGAGTGTGCCTGGGGGGCCTAACCGAGCGTGCCCCCTTGGGTCACACTGAATAGTGCACCTGGGACCCCGCCCTGCTGCCCTTGAGTGGTCATGGACAAAGGCACTCATCACCACTGGCAGTACCTGAATTGGTCCTCCACTCTCCTACTGCACCTCCGGCTCTGCTGGTTGGGGTGTGGTGGGGAAGGTTTCATCCTTGTCATGTCTATGTGGCGGCACAGCTACACCCTACTTGCCAGGTCTGCCAAGGAGACCTCTGTCACCTCACTTTGGCACAAAGCTTCAACATCTGACATGGATCTGAAAGTGGTGGCTGCAGGATCCTCTCCAGTACCTATCACGCAGTAGTATAAGGACCAATTTCTGAAGGATATCCACTCCAAAATTGGCTCCCTCAAAACTGACTTAAATTTCTGTATCCAGGAGATGTAGCGGGACCTATCTGAAATAGGAGACCCTGTGGATGACTTGGGAGCGCCCGGTAGACACACAGGTGGAAGACCGAGAAATTCTCTGGCCTCCCTGGAGGAGGAACAGGTGGAAACAGGAAGGCCAAACAGGAAGACCTGTAAAATCAGAGCCGCCGGAACAATATCTGCATTCTGAGTGTCCCGAGAGGTGCTGAAGGCAAGGACATCATGGCCTTCATGGCTGAACTCCTGCAGACAATCAGGGAAGACATGGAGGCTTCTCTTCCAGCCCTGGATCTGGCCCACCATGTGCACTCCACACTGGGTCTCCAGAACGATGCCCCCGACAGTCTGTTCTTCTTCGAAAAAGAGGCCATCTTGCGAGCCTCCAAGGGGAAAGAGGAGTTGGTCTTCCGAGGCCACACCATTCAACTCTTCCAGGATCTCTACCCAGTCACCTTGCGCAAGAGGCGAGACTTCATACCAATTACTAATAAACTCAGTGACTTGAACATCCACTATCAATGGGGCCACCCCTTCGCTCTTGTCTTCCCTTGGAAAGGGAAACAGTGTTCCTTACACTCCTTGGCTGAGGCTTAAAAGCAGCTAGACATCTCTGACTTCCAAAAAGTAAACTAAGTAATAAAGTAAAGATTTTGTCTGGAATGAAACGCTAGGTGTATCCAGCCTTGACTTTATCGCAGCTAGCCTGAAATCATGCCTAGGTCCCAATTAACCAAGAACAGGTATTTTCAAAGGAGCTTTACTTTTTTCTAGATGATTTTAGGCATAAACTTTAAAAATGTACATCTCCATTTCCCCTTACCTAATTTTGGGATATATCTAAGTTTGGGAATCAAATTGTATTGTTTTCTTGACTTCTCAAATGTATCTGAGGGATTTGATGTTGCTTGTGCCCTATCAATAAGGGGTTGAGCAGAGTTTCTGTGAGACTTGTGTTGAGACCTAACCAGGGTGTATTTAATAATAAACTGGTAAAGGATACCCCATTCTAAATTAATAACCCACTTTCTGACACAGCCGATGAACTGCTGCAAGTGACAATATCTTCTCTCATAGAAGGAGCAGAGATAAGTGGTGCTATGAAACATAGAGCACAAAAATATTGTACTGAAAATAAAATAAAAATATGTGAAGGTTCGAATATTTAAATAGGTGAGCATAAGTTTATTTTACTGATTTATATATATATATATATATCCTGACTGCCTCGAGTCTGTGCCTTCTTCCATGGATAACTCTGTGGGAGCTGGGTATTTGTGTGTATATATATATATATATTCACTGAAAAAAACATAGGTTTTAGGGACAGTTATAGTTAGTTGGACATTGCACTCGTACAAAACCCGTGAAATTCCCCCGTTATAGTTAGTTCAGCTAACTATAACTCGCGCCCCCGCAATGCACTGCTGATGACGTCACATATTACATCACTCATGACATGGTCAGTGACATCACTGATGACATCTCAAATGACATCACTGATGACATCATCCAGTGACTGTTTGTTTCTGTAAAGTTTAAATATTTTTAATATATATAGGGAAAGGCGTATTGAAGAATGAGTGGGTGTATAAGTGTCTGTATGGATGATTTAGTAGGTGCGTGACTAACTCTATAAGTGAGTGATTAAACGTATCTTACTGAATGCATGGGTTAGTGACTAAACTGGGTGAATGTATGTATCCGTCTGTCTGTTGCTGTGTAAGTGGTTGCATGGGTTTGTGAATAGCTACATGAGTGTCTATATGAGTTATTGATTGGTTGTCTGAGTATCTGTATGGGTGCCTGAGTATTTGTGTGGGTGGGGTGTGTGCGACTCTGTGCATAGATGTGTGAGTGGGTGATTCACTGGGTGGATGGTTTCAAGAGTGCATCTGTGATAGACTGTATGGGTGGGTAAGTGTGTGTAAGAGTGTGTTAGAGAGTGAATGTATGTCCCAGTGGTACATGTGTGAGTAACTACATATGTGAAAGGAAGTATATATGTGTGTTGGAGTATATAAATAGCTATAAGCGAGAGTGTGTGATTGTGAGAGTGACTGTATGGATGAGTGTGTGCTTGTATCAGTGATTGTATAAGAGCGTAAGAATGTGCTAGTATTTGTATGAGTAAGTGAGCTGGTGTGTGTATAACTGTATAGGTGAGTAAATGGCAGTGTGTTTAATTATTTGCATGACTGACTAGGTGTGTGAGTACCTCTATGGATGAGTGGCGGTGTTTGAGTGTCTATATAGGAGTATGAGTGCATATGATAGTCCTAGTACTGAGTGACCGTAAGTATGAGTGACTGTACGGGTGAGTGAGTGGATGTGTGTGTAGACCTAAGAATCAGTGAGTGGGTATGTAGTTATTGGTGTTGGAGTGTCTATGGTTTTGCGAATGGCAGTCTGTAATTTAGAGTGGGTGTATCAAAGGTTATATTAGGGTGTGAGGAGGTGCATGAAATTATCACGTGGATGATGTCATCAGTGATGTCATTTGAGATGTCATCAGTGATGTCATCAGTGATGTCACTGACCATGTCATGAGTGATGTAATATGTGACGTCATCAGCAGTGCATTGCGGGCGCGAGTTATAGTTAGCTGAACTAACTATAACGGGGGAATTTCACGGGTTTTGTACGAGTGCAATGTCCAACTAACTATAACTGTCCCTAAAACCTATGGTTTTTTCAGTGAATTGGTAAGGTTTTTAAATGCTAATTTCTAACTATAACGTGCCTGAAACCTATGGTTTTTTCAGTGAATTTCAAAGGTTTTTTAAATGCTAATTCCTAACTATAACATGTCTGAAACCTATGGTTTTTTTCAGTGAATTTCAAAGGTTTTGTAAATGACAATTTTTAAATGTATTAATTGTTATATTTATTTTTTTGATACTGATTTACTACATTGTTTTAAACTATTTATTTTTACATATTTTATTTTTTAAATTACATGGTAATTACATTATACATTACATTACAAAATATACTTTCTCAGAATGAATTACTTTAGTTTAAATACTTTGCAAATAGGCAATAGACTTTTAAGTACAGTAGTTACAGTTGTTGCAATGGGCAACACAATTTCAAACACATCGCAACATTGAGCTCAATGTGAATTTCTAGTTAAATGCAATTAGTTACTTTATGGATTACTTTTCTAACCACAGGACTGGATCCTAGATTCAGTCCTGGGACATCTCCTGTAAACAGTTGAGTAAAAACATTTTGGTTACAGTAGTGATTTTTAAGGAATATTATTGTATTTTAAAAGTTGACACTTAGAAACTTTTTCACATAGAATCACCAATGTTATCCTATGGGAGGAAATTTACTTAGCAGGTAAGTAGTGTTATCGTTACTTTTTCTTACTCAGTGGTAGATCCTGGATCCAGCACTGGTGCATCTCCTGTAAACAGTCGAAAGAATGCGTTTAAGTCATACAGGCGATTTTTAAGGAATATTTGTAGTTTGTGAAAATCGACACTTTGAAACTTTTCTGCTGAAAACCAGACAATGGATTCCTATGGAAGGAAATACAAGTTACTGGTAAGTACGGTTAGAATTACTTTTCAGGGTCAGTGCTGGGCTCAAAGGTGCAGCACTGAGGTCTCTCCTGATAACAGGTAAGTAAATTGGAATTCGTAGTTCAGCTGATTTTAGAGGAATATTATAAAGTTCCAAAACTCCACACTTAGAAGAATTTCCAAGTGAAACCAGTCAATGTTAGCCTATGGAAGGAAATTCAAGTTACTGGTAAGTACGGTTAAAATTACTTTTCAGGATCAGTACTGGGCTCAAAGATGCAGCACTGAGCTCTCTCCTGATAACAGGTGAGTAAATCGGAATTCGTAGTTCGGCTGATTTTAGAGGAATATTTGCACAATGGTGAAGGAAGGGGGTGGGGCCTGAGGTGACATGTCTGCAAACACGCCCTGTGGCGCGTTTTAAGTTGGAGAATTAATTCCTCCTCAATCCCGAGGGTCCCTGGGGCCCAACTAGCCCACCAGGAACCTCCAATATGCGCCAGGGGGTTGCGTTGCAGAGAGGTGTTCTGAGGCCACGCCCCTTTTTACACCTCTCCGCAACGCAGCTCTGTGGCGCTTTCTGGACGTACCTTGGTGGGCTAGTTGGCCCCCAGGCACCCCCAGTATTCAAGGGGAATTCGTTCCCCCTTTGTAAACACGCCAGGGGGCGCGTTTGCAGAGTGCTGCTAAGGACTGCGTGCTGCGTGGCCTCCGGCGCGATGCCGGATTTTTTTTTTTTTAAAAGGGGGCTGTGTGGCCTTCCTTCTTTTTAATTATTTTGGGCCCTGGGGACCCCATCCCCCAGGGCCTGACCCCCTTTTATTTTTATTTTTTTAAAGTAACGGGAAGGGGAACGCGTGGGCCCCCTTCCCGTGGCCAATTTTGGCCCGGGGACCTGTGGTAAATTAAATTTACTTATTACCTCATTTCTGAATTTCTATGCTTAATAAATCATAATTTCTTGTCAATGCAAAGCGAGGAGTCCGTGGTGCTCAAATGAAGGAGGAGAAGACCAATAACTCGAGTTAAAGGGAGCGCTTCCAGCACCAAGCGGGCACAGGAGCAATCTCTCAAGTCCCTCTCTTTTAAGTGGGGGTCTTTATTTTCAACAGCAGAATATTTATACAGTCTTGGTCACGAGGCAAAATAGAGGAACAAACAGGTCGTGGCAGATAGAGGAACAAAGATTCAGCAAGAGGAGCAGAGTGTGAAGAAATGGGGGCGTGTCTTAGGCTTCGTGAGGGGACTTGCGATGTGAAATAGTCTGACAGTTGGAAGGGGAAGGCTTCCTCATTTGGGGGTTTGTGCTCGTGCTTCATGTCAGAAACATGAACCATCTCTGCGGGGGAGCAGGAACTCATGTACTGGTTTCCCGGACTTGGCAGAAACCACAGAGACAGATGGTGAAAATGAGGAAAACCAGGTGCAGGGGTGTCGTGCTCGTGCTCGGGGTCTTGGGACACCAAAGGGTGAATTAAAAACAAAATGGTGTCGGCTTTTAATGTGGGCAATTATTAATCGCGCAAAGGGGATCGCGCAAAGGGGCATAATTAGATCGCGCAGAGGGCAGCGAAGGGGCATAATTATAGATTTTATTTCCACATTCCCTCCTTGCCCCAGAGTGTACCTACATTATATCTCAATTTGCATGAGATCATTTATACATTCTTGTAACATGATTCTTTCCCTTTCTCTCTGCTGGACAAGTGGTTTAGGAATGCATTTTGCAGCGCATAGACCGCATAGGGCAGGACCACATTGGATGCAAAGGCAGCATCCAGTTATTATCAGGAATATTATGCCTGCTGCTGACAGCAGTTGCCATCCCCAGGACGATATTATCTTCCAGAACCAGTCAGACCACGTCCAAGTGCCAGGTTCTTGATGTAAACTTACGGCTATCTTGTGTAATTTTTGTTATGGCCGTGTATACAGATGGGGAATTATCAGGAATAAATATACAGCAGCTAGAGCCTATAATTTTACAGGCTCCGCCTCTGTCAGCCAAGATGATGTCAAGGACAAGGCGATTTTGGAGAGTAACCAATCGTATGGCAGACTGCTCCTGGGTTAAGCTCCCCAGGGCAGACGCCGTCTGGTTTACTACAGCCTCTAAGGTCCTTGTCAACCTGCGTATAAGCTTGCTGTTCTGTACAGGGCCAACAAAGAAGAAGAACCCTTTGTTAAAATCTGTATACTGTTCCCATGAGGTTTCCGTTTGGTCAACCAAGGAGGTATCGATCGTTCTTTTATGTCTGACATGGGGCACTAGGAGGTCTCTGTGGTAAGTGGATGGGGCCACAAAGACAGGGGGTAACAGGAATGCTATATAGCAAGTTCCCCCCAGTTCAAGGGCAGCTGCACATAGGCCGTTTGGCCACAGATGAAATAAGTATGGCGAGATGCTAGAAATGAGGACTTTCCTCTGTCTTCAAAACTTATAGTGGTATGACAGTCACTGTGTCCTAATGGAACAGAGCCATTTTTCTGGATGCACAGGTGTCCTTTTACTGGTGAGACCGAGATGGAAGGGGAACCAGCATTCTTTTTAGGTTTGGTATTTAACATCTTGTAGGACATGGTCATGTTCCCTTGCTTGTATTCTTCACTTTCTAGGACTGTACCGGTCGCCTGAGGATCTCCCTCCTTATTAGGGTAACAGGCAGTATTGAGTACCTTGTTTAAATCCCCCAAGGCCACCCATTCTTGCATGAATTATTTCCGTCAGGGCAGGAGGTGGGGGTAGTAGCGTCAGCTGTTATTAGGGCGAACCAGGCTTCACAAGTTCCATTATAAGAGAATGGGAAAGAAAAAAGAGGCATCCCTCCCTTTTTCTGATGAGGTGGGATGCGGCCACATATCCAACAATTGGTGCTATTACTGGCTTGCTGAGTGTGGTGTAGCATCTGTATGAAGGTATTGTTTCGCAAGGCTAGTCTATGGGCTTGTTCATGAGGGGGTAGGTCGTGATAGGTGTGTTCCTGAGTGCTGTTGGGTGTATGAGAGGTGTGTTGTGTTGGGGGAAAAACAGTGTGGAGAATCCAACCAAGACACGTCATAACTGCCATGAGGAAAAATAATACTGTCAAACATATAATAGGACCATTATGTCTTTTTCTAGAGTTCATTTTTTTTTTTTCTCCCACATGGTCAAGGTGTTAAAATCCATTCCCATGCTCCAACCGCTTCACCACTGGACCGACGCCCAATGGACTTAATTAGCCAGAGTCCGAATGGCAGACCTTAACTTTGATTTGTAATCCTGTTGTGGGGTTAGTTCCAAAGGCAATAAAGATTGTTCAGTCACAATGTCAGTGGGATTGGCAGGGCCATCAGCAACAGTGTCCTTTTTCCAAAATGTTTCCGGCAGTGGCTTGCGTGGAGCCAGCCCTTCCTGCCCTCGACCTTCACTGCTGTCCGTGTTGTTAGTAGTACGAGTCTTGGCTTCTTCCACCTGGGTTGGAGGGGACTGGTCCGGTCGAAGTTCCTCACGAGGACCCAGTCCCCGGGTCGGATGGCGTGTTCTTCCGGGTTGGTTTTGTCAGGGAAGGTGGCAGCAACCTGAGAACGACAAGATTGGAGTGCAGACATCAAGGAAGTCAGTCAGCATAGTACTGTCAACATCAGTTATTCTTTTAGGCCTTGGCGTACCCCACATATTTGGTGGTCTGCCAAAGACCACTTCATATGGAGATAAGCCAGTTCTGGAATGGGCTACCATACGCATGTAGAAGAGGGCAACCGGTAAGGCTACCATCCAGTCCACGCCTTTGTCAGTGCATATCTTGGCCAATTTTGTCTTCAAAGTTTGGTTGTGCCTTTCTACTAGACCTGCTGCATGAGGATGTCTTACACAGTGAAACTTCCAAGTGTACCCTAACAGAAGAGACACTTGCTTCATGAGTTCAGAGGAAAAAGGTTGGCCGTTATCTGAGTAGATGACATGGGGCAACCCATACCTCGGAAAAAACTCTCTAACTAATTGTTTAGCAGTTGTCGTTGCAGTGTAATCTGGGACGGGATAGGCTTCTGTCCATCTGGTCAGAGCACACACTACAACTAGCACATACTTGTGACCTCTACATCTCTCCATCTGGATATAGTCCATCTGGAGAACTTCAAATGGATGGTCAGGGGTTGGAATCCTCCCTGTTCCACCTTTGTGCCTTTTCCTGGGTTGAACTGATTACAAATCATGCACGTTTTAACTTTTTGTTTGGCTGCAGCTCTCAAATGTTTGTTGTGCCATATATTCTGTATGCTGTCTAACATTGCTTTTTCTCCCAGATGTGCTGGTCCATGTATGGTGTTTACCATAACTTGTACCATGGCATCCGGTAGAAACCATACTGCTCTTTCAGGTGTCATCCAGCCTTGATCTGTAAGGACCCCTCCTTTTTCCTTCCATTCTAGCAGTTCCTGTGGTGTGGCGTGACTTTGGACATCCTGGATGTCAGAAAAGGGGTCTCGTATTGTATATTGGCGGTGTGGTATACTTAATTCTGTGTTTGCTGCTAACTTGGCTGCACTGTCTGCAGAATCATTTCCTTTTGATATTTCATCTGTTCCTTTTGTGTGCACTTTACATTTTAGCACTGCGATTTTCTCTGGTAACTGACTGGCCTCTAAGAGGGCAGTGATGAGTGTAGCATGCTGTATTCTGAACCCATGTGATGTGAGAAATCCTCTCTCTTTCCATAATGTACCGAAGTTGTGTACAACTCCAAAGGCATATTGTGAATCAGTGTAGATGTTAACTGACTTTCCTTTTGCTAAGTGACATGCTCGTGTTAGGGCTATGAGTTCTGCTGCCTGTGCCGACAGTATCTCTATCTTGTGTGCTTCTAAAGTGTCTGTACCATTTGTGACGGCATAGGCTGCTGCTAATTCTCCTGTGGGGAGTCTCATACATGAACCATCAACAAAGAGTGTCATTTCTGCCTTAGCAAGGGGAGTATCTTGTAAATCTGGTCTTGGTTTGGTCACTAAATCAATTATGTCAATACAATCGTGAATTTCTTCAGTAGGAGAGGTCAGTGGCAACAGTGTTGCTGGGTTTAAAATGTTGCAGCGTCTAATCTCAATGTGTGGCTGAAAAAGTGTCATCTCATATCCGGTGAGTCTGGCTATTGTCAGATGCTGTGTTTGTGTTCTGTTTAACAGAAGTTCTACAGCGTGTGGGACCTGAACTATCAGATGATGTCCCAATACAATAGAATCGCTTTGTCTAATAGCTTGTGCAGTAGCTGCTACTGATTTTAGACATGCAGGCAATGCTTGTGCTACTGGATCTAATGTGCTTGAAAAATAACCACATGGTTTATGTTTGTCTGCTTGAAGTTGGGTCAGAACTGATAGTGCTGTACCTGAGTTTTCTGTTACAAATAATGTAAAATCTTTGGTGTAATTAGGTGTTGCCAGCACTGGGGCTTGACACATAGCTTTTTTAAGAGACTGAAAGGCTTGCGTGTGTTCATCTGTCCAGGGTAATTGTGGAGTAGCGCCAGCTTCAAGTGTTGTCAGCTGCACTAACGGTTTGGAAATGAGTGCAAATTGTGGGATCCACTGTCTACAATATGAGGTGAGACCAACAAAGGCTCGAACTTGTTTCTGTGTTGTTGGTTGTGGTATTTGTTGTATGAGTTGGATGCGTTCCTGTGTAAGCTGCCTACCCTCCTTTGACAGCAAGTGCCCTAAGTATGCCACTTGCTGTAAACAAAATTGGAGCTTACCAGGGGAAACTTTATGGCCATTTGCAGCTAGGAATTCTAGTACTAGTAGTGATGCTTCAGCACATGCTGCGTCAGATCTGGCCGTAATGAGGATATCATCAACATATTGTAGTATGGCTGTATCCGTGGGCATTTGAACAGTATCTAGTTGTCTTTTTAATGCTTGGCTATATACGCTTGGACTCTCTGTGAAACCTTGAGGAGCTCTTGTGAATTGGAAACTTCGTCCTTGTAAGGAGAAGCCAAAAAGGTATTGACTGTCTGGGTGAATAGGTATGCTAAAGAATGCGTTTTCAAGTCAATGACTGAAAAATGCGTTGCTTCCGCATCTATGGCTGTGAGTAGGGTGGAGATGTCTGGAACCACAGGGTGTTGTGGAACGACACATTTATTGAGCTCTCTCAAATCCACCACTAGTCTGTAGACAGGTGGTGTTCCTGGTTCCACTTTTTTATGAACTGGTAAAACAGGGGAATTGCAAATGTTAGAAGTTGTTTCCTTAATCACACCTGACTGTATTAGGTCCTGAATAATTAACATTAATGCTTGTTCAGCCTGAGGTGGAATTTTGTATTGCCTTATGCGTGGTAGTTGGGCTCCCTCTTTCAGTGTAACCTTGTGAGGTGTTATTTCCATACATCCTACTGTGGTGGAATCAGTGGCCCACAGGGTGTGTGGCAAATCTTTCAAACGCTCATCTAATTCTCTACTTGTGTAGTGGCCCTTGAAATCTCGCAGAAATAGTCTGACATCTGTAGGTGAGCAAACAATGACAGCTCCTAATTCTTTCAATGTTTTTATACCAAGCAAGTTTTCTGGACATGATTTTGTCAATATAAGATCTGTAGTTGTCATGAGGGGACCAACCTGCAAGGGCAGTGGCTTTGACGTGACGTTTGTCACAGGTTGTCCCGAGAAACCCAGAGAAATACTTTTTGAACCCGAGAGAGGAGCCTCTGGGACCTCTTGATGGCTTATTGTTGTTTTACTGGCCCCAGTGTCTAGTAGAAACTTCCTATCCTCCCCAAGAAGTCGGACCTCTATAAATGGACCTGTCTGATCTACTGGAATGGGGATTAGGGGCAGTTTGTCATCTTCTCTCTCTGGGCAACATCATGAGAAATCTGGGTAATATTCAGTGTAGGCGCTGTCTATAATATTCATTTGGGCCATTTGTGTTGTCAGTGGAACTGAAGGTGTTGAACTGTCTAGGGAATCATTCTGTTTTGGCTGATATGGGCGTGGCTGGGTCTTACCAGTAGCCAAATTGTGCTTTAAGACAGGGCAATCTTTAACGAAGTGTCCCATCTTTTTGCAATAATTACAAGTGCTTTTTATATTTGTCTGGCTACTTGGTGTCTGTTGACGCTGGGGTGCAGTTTGGGCTACTAATGCTTTCATCTTTGTGTCTTTCATGCGTTTCTTATCATTTTCTTCTTCATCCCTAATGCGATTCTGGTGATATTGTAGCATTTGTAACACCTGTGGAGGTGTATGTGCTTGCCAGGTACTTTCTACTTTTAGTACTCTGTCCTTAATGGCTGGCAAGGCGTTATCTACTAATTTGGAAACAAACAGATGCGGGTAAGCTTCACTTGTTGGCGTAAGGCCGCTATTTACCGCAAAACACTTTTCAAGTCTAGTGTAATAATCTCCTATGTCTTCACCATGTTTCTGTTTGCAGGAGGAAATGGCATCCCAGTCCTCCTTTTTCACTGTTAGTAACTGTGGTAGCACCTTTAAAATAGTGCCAGGAAGTGCTTTTAGTTTGTCTCCTATACCTTGACCTGCTACTCTAGTATTTTCGTCATTCTGAAGTTCAGTCCATTTAATGTGTTCACCTGCTACTTCCCAATCTTTTTCTCTTAGTTTGTCATATATACCTGATGGCAACAATAATTTCAGAATTGCTGTGATATCAGAAAGAGTATATGTTCCCATCATTAATACATCTCCTAATTCCTTAAAGAATCCAGCAGGATCCTTTGAGTGGGAGGGAACCATCTCTTTCATCCTTAGTAACTCAAGTTTTGTCAAGGGTACATAAATGAAGACGCGTTGTAGCGCGCCATTCGTGTCAGCTCTGGGGTGGACCTCTCTCATGGGGAACTGGCGTGTTTGAGGAAGTCTATTAGTTGATCCACACATATTATGGGGAGATCTATATCCAGTCACTTTCTGGTATTTCTGTCTAAAATCTATAAATGTGTTAAGAAAAACTGAACTATTGTGGAGGAACATGTTATCAGCGCAGTCAGACAGAAAATCTTCGAGTCTTGGATCATGTTTAAAATGAGTGTCATTGAGTGTGATGAGATGTTGTACCATGTAGAGACTTGCTAATCTTTGATGTGAGCGTGGTAATGCTAGAAAAAGCTGGGCTATGAGATCATTGTCATATATCTTATATTGAGAGACCCATAGGGTCGCAGTTCTGGCTATTTCCTCCTCCTCCGGTGTAAGCGGAGGTTCCTGGTCTAACCAGTAGTCTAATGCATTGGATGTATTTTCAAATAACTCATCTGGAGATGACCGTTCAGAGTGACCTTGGAGGAATGTAGGCGGGGGTGTTCGTGAATTAGGGGCGGAAGAACGAACGGGTAGGACTTTTTCAGTAGGTTCAGTAATTTCCTCCTCAAGTTTCTTATTCTCTTCATTTGTTTGCAAGTTTTGCAGAATACGGGTCATTACGGGTGAACCTGTCTAGTGCATCATTTATAAGTTCTAGACTAGTGTGGTCGGATGCGGAATCTAATAAGTCAAAAAGTGAAACTGGTACATTTCTTTCCTCTGCTTGTATGTGTTTTATGAAACAGCAAAGGAGGAACCTATACATGTGCATTTTTTACAGGGTGTGATCTTCTTGTAGTCATAGCGTTAATGGCTCGTGAGTTCTCTCCAGTACGAAGAAACTCAGAGACCGCTTGAAGAAACGTGTCAATTGCTGGTAGATGTCTTATTTCTTCCCAGGAGTCATGAAGTATTTTACTTATTCAGCCTGCCTCCCCTGTGTTGCTCGGAGTCGGGTCATAGGGGCAGTCGGGAATTGTTTTACCTGGGTCTGGACCTACGGCAACCCCTTCTGGAGTGAGAGGTGGTGCGTTATGTTGTGAAAGGGGTGGCGGAGGCAGAGGGTGTTGAATGACTGGAACTTCATAGGGTGGTGGAGTATCTAAGAGAAAATTAGTAAAAGTATCCTCTGGTGGTGGGGCTGTAGGCTGTGCTGATGCAATGTTAAGGTTTTCAGGTGCAGATGGCAATACAGGATAAAAACCAGTAGAAATGGCTGATTGTTCCCTTTTATTCCTTTCACTAACTACTTCTTTCCCTATTTCTTGTAACTGTTCTTTCTTGGCCTGCTCTGACATTCTCTTACCCTTTTCAACTTTATGCAATTCCTTCTGTTGCCTCCTATGGGCTTCTTTTCTCCATAATTCTACTGAGTCACTCTGTGACTGGCGGACTCTCTTTTTCTTCCATAACTGTTCCTCTAATTTCATAATACACTCCGTATCAAAACTACCATTTTCAGGCCATCTATATCTGAGTTCTAGGTCTTTAGTATATTCTACCCATAGATCACAATAAATAAGTGCACCGACACCATGTTTTGCATACATGAAGTGTCCTGGAGTATCCCGAGGAGGAAGGGGAATTTCCTTCTCAAGAATACTCCTTTTGGTTGCCATCTTACGTATTTTCGAGAAAATAGGCATGATGGCAAGACTTTCAAAGATTTTAGAAGTGAGAAAACATAAACAGAACAAATATCTTTACCGTACCCACGAAAGAGGTGAGTCCGTCTTTTATACTAGTTTAGTAGTCCTCACAAAATAAGTGAGAAACCCACAAAAAACATGTATCTTTACCGTGCCCACAAGGTAGTGAGTCCGTCTTTTATACTAGTTTTAGTAGTCCTCACCAAAGATAGGTGAGAAACCAAAAAAACGCGTATCTTTACCGCCCCCACAAAAGCTGTGGGTTCGTTTTTATACTTTTCAGCAGTACTCACCGAAAAGTAACTGGAAGGCCTCTTGAAGATTTTGGGAAAACGCGGCGCGCAGTTTCAAGGTGGGATTTGTAGAACCTCGGACTCGTCTGCTTCGCAGGTTGGGCTTTGGTTCAGGACGTTCCGCTATTTCCTCACCGCCTCGTGTGGATGCTGGGCCGCAGTCGGTCCCCCTCTTCGCCTCGAGGGAGTTAGCGGGAATTCCCGCGTTGTGCACTTTTGAAGTCCGTCAACGGTCAGGAGGGGACAGTACCGGGTCCAATATCGCCGGCGCGTGGGGGAAAGGGAAGGTCCCTGATCGGGCGCCAATTACTGTGGTAAATTAAATTTACTTATTACCTCATTTCTGAATTTCTATGCTTAATAAATCATAATTTCTTGTCAATGCAAAGCGAGGAGTCCGTGGTGCTCAAATGAAGGAGGAGAAGACCAATAACTCGAGTTAAAGGGAGCGCTTCCAGCACCAAGCGGGCACAGGAGCAATCTCTCAAGTCCCTCTCTTTAAGTGGGGGTCTTTATTTTCAACAGCAGAATATTTATACAGTCTTGGTCACGAGGCAAAATAGAGGAACAAACAGGTCGTGGCAGATAGAGGAACAAAGATTCAGCAAGAGGAGCAGAGTGTGAAGAAATGGGGGCGTGTCTTAGGCTTCGTGAGGGGACTTGCGATGTGAAATAGTCTGACAGTTGGAAGGGGAAGGCTTCCTCATTTGGGGGTTTGTGCTCGTGCTTCATGTCAGAAACATGAACCATCTCTGCGGGGGAGCAGGAACTCATGTACTGGTTTCCCGGACTTGGCAGAAACCACAGAGACAGATGGTGAAAATGAGGAAACCAGGTGCAGGGGTGTCGTGCTCGGGTCTTGGGACACCAAAGGGTGAATTAAAAACAAAATGGTGTCGGCTTTTAATGTGGGCAATTATTAATCGCGCAAAGGGGATCGCGCAAAGGGGCATAATTAGATCGCGCAGAGGGCAGCGAAGGGGCATAATTATAGATTTTATTTCCACAGACCCCATCCCCCGGGTCATTGCCACCTTTTTTTAAATTTTTTATTTTCATGGAGGGGGGCTGCGTTGCCCCCCTCCTCAGGCCTCCTTAGGCCCCGGGGACCCCATCCCCCGGGGCCGGCCTTTTAAAAAAAAAATGTTTTCCTAATTTGGGGAGGGGGGCCATGCGGGACCCCATCCCCCGGGGCTGGCCCTATCCTTTGGGGTCCATGGGGGAACCCCAACTCCCCTACGGACCATGCCGGCTCCCCGCCTCCTGCGGGAGCCGGCATTGCTTTTCCACATGGGGAGCTGCTAACATGCAGCTCCCCGTGTGGAAAAGCAATCTGCTTTGATTTTTGGAAGAGAGAGCAGGTTTCCTGCTCTCTGTTCCAAAAACCAAAGCAGTTTGCTATGACAGGACGGGAGCCGCGAGGCTCCCGTCCTGTCATAGCAAACTACAGTGTCCAGGGGGTAGGCACCCCGGGACACTGCAGGAGCCGGCCCTGGGGGGTGGCGGTCCCCAGGGCCACCACAGGCTCCAGGAGTGGGGGCCACACGGCCCCCTCCCCACATCTACATAGCCCCGGGGAGGTGGTGGTCCCCGGGGCTTCGGGGTCCGAAACGGACCCCCACATGTATTTTCTTAGTGCCCCGGGGAGGTGGCGGTCCCCGGGGCATGTGGGGGGGCTGGAGCCCCCCCCACACAGGTCATGTATGTTTTTTGTTTTTTTTAAATAAGCCCCGGGGGTGGCGGTCCCCGGGGCTGCGGGGGGGCCGTGTGCCCCGCCAACATTATTTATTTAAAGCCCCGGGGGGGTGATCCCCGGGGCTTGGGGGGCCTTAGAGGCCCCCCACATAAAATATAAACCCACCCCCCGCATGCCCCCGGGACTTGGGCCACCCGGGGGCAAAATAGCACCGAAGCGCGGGAGACCGCGCTTCGATTTTTTTTTTAATCGGCGGGATCTGCGCACCCTAAGCGCATCTCGCCGATTTAAAAAAAAAAAAAATGCTTATTTCTGCCCAGGGGGTCCTTGTGGGACCCCCTGAGCAGACCTAGGGGGTCAGGGTGTTTCTACCCTGCCCCCTTTGTGCGTTTTGCGCACTTGTTTCTTCTGCCTCGCTTCTACCGAGGAACAAAATGGCTGCCAACACGTCCTGATTTGGAGTGTTGACAGCCACTTGACAGCCAATTAGCATGCAGCTCGTGATCGGGACAGTGCGCGCAGGGTGCGCTCAGGGTGCGCGGATCCGACGCGGCCATAGATATATATGTGATTTTACTTGTGATTTTCTCAGAAACTACTGAACGGATTTACACCATTTAAGCAAGAGGCACGACTCTGAACCAAGGGCTACCTTTTTGCCAAATTTGGTGTAATTCCGTTCAGCAGTTCGGGCTGTAGCTGCGACTAACGGTTCCTATGGAAAAATGAATGGGGAAAACACGTTTTGGGACCCCCCTTTTTTCTCGGCCCCCGCTTGACGAATCACCCCGAGACTTTCAGGATAGGAGAGGACCGGAGCGCCCCAACAAGTTTGAAAATTTCGCAAGATTCGTCAACCGGCGCCAAAGTTATTTCAAATAGAATGTTGCGGATTTCCTATGGAAAATAGGTCCTAACTATAACTATCTACTGGCGACCGCCAGTAGATAATATATATATATATATATATATATATATATATATATATATATATATATATATATATTTATATATATTCCATATGAAAGTGCTCAGCATTGAAGGCGCCACACACGGCGTATTAACTTCCTTTATTGTTTGCAAGACCGCATGGCAAACAACATCGCTGTCACAGTACAATGCGCCTCATAATCCATACCCGTTTCAGGCGTTCCTTCGCCCTTGGTCACTGGCAAGGCTTTGTGGAGTTGTAGCAGCAAACAGTAACATCGCACTTGCGGTAAGTTAATAAATCCCGCCCAAGTGGGCGTGTGCACTATGTGCATTATGGTCTCTGTTGTCAATTTGCTTTTTGAATCCCAAATGGGTACCGCTACATTATCTCCTTCGTTCCAACTTACATCCCACAGTGGGTTACTGCGATACTCACAAGGTTGGTGCCATGCTGCTCTTTATGTCCTCACAAACAGGCACGCCGTTCCATCAGCGCTATATTAGTGACGGCGCTGGACCCGCACTGTCAGCAGTGGGGCGCCTCCGCGACCAGAGCAGGCCGCTACATATTCCATATGAAAGTGCTCAGCATTGAAGGCGCCACACACGGCGAGTTAACTTCCTTTATTGTTCGCAAGACCGCATGGCAAACCCCCACGAGGAGCAAACGCCCGATGATGAAGCATGACACCCGCATGGGTGTGTGAGGGCACTTCTTCAGAAAGGAAGAATTCCCCTGCCTTAATAATCTTTCTTATCCAACCTTGTTGAAGAGACAGTCTCTTCCATTAGTCCTTTCAACGAGCAAATCAGCCCGCTTCTATCTCTCTGTAGGAACAGTCACCCTCCAGTGATAATAGCATTCTGGGGCCACCCAGGCGGGAGATCAATCCTTACAGAGTTGACAACAAAGCAGGCAGGTGAAGTTAGTATATTTCACGGGGTCGAAGTAAACTAGACTCAGCCAAACCGTGGAAATTAATTGACAGATCACCTTTACGATATTATTAAAGTGAAAAAGCTAATATTATATGTGACATTAACACCTACTGGAATTACATGCACAGCTCTACTGAACAGTTACAGTGAAAGAAAAGTCTTTGCAACTCTTGCCGTTTCTAGGGCAACTATAAATAAAGACATATTCTGCATAGCTTTGGAAATTGCTGCTTAAATGAGTCAAATTAAAATCAGATGTGCTACAAAAATATTTCGAAAAAAAGAAAACAAGTGACAAACATGTAAGACTTCTGACTGTAAAGTAGGTTTCCCTCTTTATTTTCATGCTTTTGTTATATAAAATAATTCGAAGGAAAAAATAAATCCATTACATATCGGTGATGTGAAGCAGAAAGTGTCACGACAAGATATTATCTGTAGTGTGTGTGCATTCATGAGGCGACAGTGTATACTTCATGCAAGAACAGCGTGTTTTCTTTCTGTAAAAGGAAAAGCGTATGAGGTCGGCAATCAGAAATACATTTTTAGGATGGTTCAAAACAGGGACTAATTATCAATACCGCATGCACCGAAAGAGACACGCGAGAACACAGAAAATGGACAACCGTCAGAGCGTGACCGAAGTACCTAAGCAGGCGAATAGAAGGACATAAGAAAGGAAGGCAGGATGTTGACTTATTGGAAACAGGCGAGGAATGGGAATTTCACGAAGAAGGTAACAGGGCTTATGAACTTTTCAAACTTTTTCATGGCTACAGTGATGTTGCCTTTCTGAAAACGCAGAAGAGGACAGCATAATGAATGTATGATGTTAGCCAGAAAAAAATGGCCTTTCCTTTGCTTCTGCGGGATATTGGTACCACTTGGGTCTGTGTTTCCTAGGGCCAGGAAGAGCAGTTGAGAACCATAATGTAAACATAATCATAAAACCAGGATTGGTGCTAAATTATACAATCAGACTTGTTACCTGGATAGAAAAGAATCAATTAGGCTGCAAATAAGGTCTTCTTAGGTGACTTCCGTCTCCATTAGAGAGACTCAAATGATTCTGAGGCATCAGAATTAGCACTCTTTATAATAAACAATAATCTTCATCAATTATGCCTAACACCCACTCACTTAAAAGGATCAACCTATCACCGTCTTAAAGCTACATTTGGAAATATAATGAGTGAAAACCCAATTCCAGATGAAAGGTTGCACCACTTTCTAATTCCTAATACCTTTCACTCTTCTATGTTCCAAAACCTATGTCTACAGGTAAATTAAAGAAAAAATGGTCTGCGCAAGAAACCTCAGAGAGATCAATCAAAAACATTTATAAGGCGCACAGCTGCCAATAGGCGTCCCTGCGCCAGGGCACAACAAATGGATCCAGAAACAAATATGGAAATCAGTCCTGTCAAAAAAGCAGGACTTCAGTTATGACCTGAACAACCTTTCATTCTCAGACGCCACAATGCCACAGTTAGCTCATTCCAGGCTTTAGAAAGCAAAAACCGTAAAGAAACGGCCACCTCTGTTTTTCAAACGAAACCGAGTACATTTTAAAAGTAAAGCATGTTCTGATCTTAAAGCCAGGGTCTGGAATTATTTCTTCAGTCTATTGTGTAGATAATTAGGAGCCTTAAGATGAAAAGCCGGAAATGCAATAAGTAAGGGTTTGAATGTGATGAGTTTAGCAATGGTATGTCAATGGAGAACTGTCAACTGGGAATGGACGGATTGAATTTTAGGCAAACTCAAAATCAGCATAGCTGCTGTAATCTGCACAATTTTAGGCAATTAAGCAAGTAGGTGGGAAGACCCAAGTAAAGTGCATTGGCAAAGTCCAATCTCCAAGTGGTGGCCATGTGCACAATCATTTTGCGTTTGTCTACAGGAACAAATTCCAAAGTTTTCTTCAGTGTCCTTTAGCAAGACATCACAACAGCGGAAATTTGATGACCGAAGGCAGCATTATCAAATTTTACTCCTAGATTTCTTGGCACTACCATAGGGGGAGGGGAGGGTCCCAATTCCTCTCGACCATTAGTCACTGTACCATGATTCTGCAGAGCAAACAAACAGTATAATCTCAGTTTTCGAAGAGTTGCACTTTAGGAAATTCCTGCTCATTCAGTCTATTACCTCTAGAAGGCAGATGAAATTGATAGAGCGAAATGTTCTTGTGAATTGTAGGGGTGCATCATAATCACTGACAGGCCGCACCCATATGTATTCAGACATATATTCGTTATACTCATTGTATACTCATGCATGTTTAGCAAAGAATGAATAGTTCACTGAATTGAAGTGAACTCAGCAGTATAATGGTGTTAGGATAATGATGTAATGTAATGCTTTTTGAAGTGTGTGAATAAAATGCATAGAGGAATTAGTTCGTGTATGTAATGTAATTGCAGTAGTTTAAACGTGCACCATATTAAAGTTGCACATGTAATTCATTGTTTGCATAATGAATCGTAATGAATATGCTTATAGGGAAAGGTAAGATGTGTGTTTAAAAGTTATATGTAAGGGCCTGACTACATATATGTTTAAGGAAGGCCTGGTATATTCTTATGTTAGCTTATAATGTAGGCCGAAAAGGGTTTCTCTTGGAAAGGCTCTCTGGGCACAAACGGTAGATTTAATTAGCACAGTAGAAGGTTTCTGTTGAACGTATCTTTTGTTGCAGGTGCAAGGACACATGTCTCGTTAGTAAAGACTAACTCTTTGTTTTCAAAAGTTAGAAAGATGGGAGGCATGGTACGGGGAGTGCAATGGAATTTAGGGATGATACTTTCAGAGGAGAAGGCGCCTGGGACTCAAGGTCAACGAAACCGTCCAGGATGAAGTCACCGTTTCAATGGAAAAGCACAAGAAAGAAGACCTGGCCAAGAGGGCGTAAACAAGGCGTGTACCTTTGTAGTATGGTTTTGTATTAGGGATAGTGCCCTGAGGGAGGAAGCCAGAGAAGCGGTAGGGGAGACCGGAGAGAAGGACAGAGCTGAGTTTAGGTATATGGTGATTGCACTTCTTAGGAAGTCTTCACAGCTGACACCTTTTATTCTTTCTTGCCTGGGAACATCGTTATGCAGGGATGTCACTTAGCGTTAGTGTAGGGACAGCAATTGATTTTAAGCTTGTTTAGGCCCATGAAGAGCAACTTAGAAATAGGAGCAATCATAGTCTGGTTGGTCCTCCTAGAACTGTCTATTCTTCTTATCCTGAGTCGGATGAGACTCCTGCGTAGATTATTATTTGTATTAGTGCCCATCTATTTCTTTAACCTCGTGTTGAGGTGCCTGCACGTTCAGTTATTTTTGGCGATTATAAATTCTCAAACTTGAATTCGGAGTCAGTGGTCCTTTCAGACAAAATGAATGCTGATATCTAAAGTGATGAGATTCTCTCCTTTACACTATTCAACAGGTAAAAAGATCATGGCGGCCAGAAGGTTCGTATAGATAATTAGATAAGAATCGGCGTTATCAGTTGGTAGCAGAGTAGGATGGTTACCTTTGATGGTAAGGGGAGATCTAGAGCAAGATAAGAGATTAGGTTGCCCCATAGAGCCCGAGTGACGCAGATCCAGAGAACCGCGAGAGACGGATGTCGGAGGTCGTGGAAAACTGACGGAGAGTGACGGTGCGGCGGAAGTAGCAGTTCGTAGTAGAGTGAGTATGAAAAGAGTGATGGTTGATAGATTGCGGTGTTATATTGTTGTGTGATGTCTTGCGGAGTTGGAACGAAAGTTGTGTGATTGAGAAACGGACCGTGAGCGCGCGCGGGACCGGGAGATTTATTGTGGTGTAGAATACACCCAGAGTTGAGAACGTTGACCAGAGTTGTGGGGGTCACGAGACGTCATTGACAGACCCACAGAAGATAGGGACACATGTGTGAGTGTGTGAATAACCAACGCAGGTCGTAGGTTATTGTGTGCAGAACATCGAGTGATTGAATCCTATCGAGTGTATTAGAGGCGATTGTCCGGTCGTTCGTGGACAGACGGTTGCCAGATTGAGGTCAACAAGCTTAAGAGACTGATCGGTCATTGGTAAGACTGACGGTCAGAGAGGTAATTGTTCGGTAGGACGGACATTATTTCAGAGTATAATTGGGACGAATGCGAGTGAGAACAAGTGAATTAGAAAGGAGGGGAACTGCTGCGAGCGGAGGAAAAGTGACGTCAGACAAGTGCCGCGCTGCGATAGGCCGGTTGGTGTGAACCGCGCTGGGATTGGTGGATTGGAATCAGGAAGTAAAAGCGGACATTTTGAGTACGAATAACAAAGTTGATTCATCATGAAATGTTTTAAAGCTTTACGAGAACTTTGTAGAGGTGATAGACATGTGGTTGTTCGGGAGGGAGAGGAAGCTCCTCCTGAGGACACACCAGCACATTATATGGCAAAGAATGTAGGATTGCATACTATAATTTGGCTCGAGAATTGGCATAAAATGACAGAAACAGAAGGAGATTTGTCGTTCCCTCGATATGGTACTTTCAGGTTAGAGGTGCTGTATCAGCTCAAGAGTGTAATGGCTTCATTACGACCACTACCTAGACCAACACAGTTTGAGGCACTACATGCGTGGATAAGGGCAGCGTATGATAGGAAGAAGGACAGATGTCAAGAAAGGGTGAAGAAATCGGTCAGGGCATTTCAAGATGCAAGGTGGGATGCACTGGAGAAAAGGTGGAGAGCAGACACGATCGAAGGAGATAAGTTATACCCACTGCTGATACAAAATGGAAAGATTACAAGAATTGATGAGGATGATAGTGATTTAGATGACAGTTTGTTGGATAGGATGTTGGCAGAGAGGCCACCACCATTTAACCCAGAGTCAGAAGAGGGAAAGAGAACCCCAGCAGTGGCAATAGTTGATGAAAGCCAGAACCAGACTAGCATGAGAGTAGTGGGAAGAATTTCCACAGGAACGGAGGGGCTACGGCGTCTATGATAACACAGCCTCCTGCGGGGAACACAAGATTACCGGACTCCTTGACAGTACCGGTTACCATTGGCCCTATAGTACCGGTATATGACCCAGACCGAGTGAGAGAAGGGAGCTCCGTGCCGATGAGAAGGGAAGAAGGAAACAGTGAGAGTGGGAATGGGTTTGGAGTAAGGGTGGTTCATTTCCCAAGACCAATGGAGTCGAGTACGCCGTTACCGGCTACAGCAGACTCTTCCTTCAGGAGAGAAGAGGAGGGACCAGAAAGACCGAGGTCTTTACGGGAATCTAAGTCAGCTTTGAGGGAGTGGACACCAACAGTAACGAACCAAGAGGATAGGATGCAAAGAGATAGGGCACAAAATGTCTCGGAAGACAGACCAGGTTCCAGGAATATGGAAGGGAATAGGTCACAAGGACAGAATAGTGATTGTGATGAGCGGGACGGCTCAGGTTGTCGAGACGTACTGAGGAGTGCAGTACAGGCAAGGTTGCTAGACGTAGTGAGGCTGAAAGCAGAGGTAGACGAAATGATCAGTGGGAGTCTGCCTTTAGAAAGGATAGAAATCTATGGATCAGATGAGCTGCTGTTTGTAGCAAAAGATGTGACTCGAAAAGCTAGAATGGCACATGATAGATTGAGGGATTTGGCCAAAAGATATGAGGTGGACCTGAATAAAACTAAAGCGTTACAGGGACCACATAGATTGCATTACAGTGATCAGGAGTTGGAGGAGAAAAGAATCACAGGGTTGAAGACGCACACCAGAGACCTGATCATAGGAATGAGAATATGGATTTTGTTGGACAAATGGGAAGAAAGGTGGTCCAAAAAGAAACCAGTAAAGAGGATAGAAGGGGAAACGCCGCCGCCAGGAGGGGGGCGACGGGTGTAGGAAATTTTCCTTTACGGGAAGTACAGAATGGAGGGTACGTGCATGTGCCGTGGAATAGAGGTGATTTGACTGCATTTACAAATGATTTTCCTCGGCTGAGGGAAAACCGGTGGAGTGGTACAAGCAGGTTGAGCGGTTTGTGAAAATTTCAAAAGTATTGTGGATTGATTTGAACACTTTGTTTGACATAGTGGTACCAGGAGATTTGTGGACGGCATGTAAAGTCGCTATTGAGTGGCCGACTTCGGAACCGAAAAGAGAGGCGGTTACAAATGGTCCATCACCTGATGTCATGAAAAAGTATGAGCAGGTGATTACATGGTTGAGGTCGAAGATTTCACCTCAGGATATAGATTGGGTTAAGATAGATCGGACTGTACAGGAACCCAAGGAAACGGTGCATGAGTATTACGAAAGACTTCTGCAAGTTTTTAAACAGTATAGTGGGTTGGATGTTTTGGACCCTAAGGATATGGGACAGTTTGTCTCAAAGTTTGTAACAGGTCTGAGAGGGGAAATCAGCCTCATGATACAGCACCATTTGATCTGCTGGCAGAACAAGCCACTAGATGAAATTTTGCGGTACGCGAGGTACTGTAGTGATGAGGTGGATTCAAAACATCGAAAGCTAAAAGACAAATTGATGCTTGTCCAGATGCAGACAGCACAGAATCAGCCTAGTGGAGGGACCTTGGGGAGAAAGCAAGGAAATTTCCAGGGAAACCAGAATGGGCAGGTACAGGGAAAGGGAAAACCAGTAGACCCCAAGACAGGAGTGGACGTGGCCACACTAAAGAAGACCACTGCGTGTCATCTTTGTCGCCAGGTCGGACATTGGAAACGCGAGTGTCCTTTGAACCCAGCTAATCAGGTACAGGAAGAGGAAGAGGGGGCTCAGGCACCCGCGCAAGAGGTGGTTAACACAATAACGAGACCTAGAACGATGAAAGGGGGGTTTACAATTCTCAAGCTCAGATTCCCCAAGCTCCAAGGTTTTCACAAGGAACACGAACATATCAACAGATGCCCCTGTTCGAACGATATGCTGAGGATAGCTTAGACCCTTTATCCTGACGGTGCCTGAGGGGGAGGAAGACTGCACACTTGGAGCGGTCTTGGAGGTAGACCAGAGAGGACCTTTTGTAGAGGCAGAGATTGAGGGCAATCCTGCAACACTTTTGGTTGATACTGGAGCTACCCGGTCTACTGTAAGATCTGCAGTAGTCCCTAACCTACCCCTCTCGGGACAATCGATCCAGGTTGTTGGAGTAGCGAACAAGAAGATGAGCAGCCCATTGACAGAACCGATCTTAGTAAAGATAGGTACTTTCCAAACTAGACATCAGTTTGTAGTATGTGACACGAGTCCAGTTTGTCTTTTGGGAAGAGATCTGTTGTGCAAGTTGAACTGCACGATTTACTGTACACCACGAGGAGTGGAGGTCCAGACTAGAGATGATGATGCTGACTTTAAGATTGCCAATCAGCTTCTGTGTATAGATCTGTACCCAATGGTGACTGTGGAAGAACTTCCACATGATCTGAGAGACGCAGTGTCGCCTGTGGTGTGGGATTTCGCAGGAGACGAAATAGGTTTAATCAGAGGGGTTGAACCAGTGCGGATTGAGGTGAAACAGAATGTTGATTTCCCTAGAACACCTCAATACAATTTATCGATAGAAACAATTGCAGGAATAAAACCTGTGATCGAGACTTTCATTGAGAAGGGTATTTTGAAGGAAATCAGAGGTAGTCCCTGTAATTCGCCCATAATGGGACTACAGAAACCGAGCGGGAAATACAGGATCGTGCAAGACCTGTGAAAGGTCAACATGATAGTGGTCCCTTGTTGTCCAGTGGTACCGAATCCTTCAGTAATACTGTTCCAGATCCCATGTGAAGCCGAGTGGTTTACGGTTATCGATTTGTGTCAAGCCTTCTTTTCGATACCGCTCCACGAGGAAAGCCAATTTCTTTTTGCGTTCAGGCTGGAGAATCGCGTGTTAACATGGTGTCGTATCCCTCAAGGGTATACGGAAAGTCCATCGATCTTTAACCAGATCCTGAAGAAGAACCTTGAGAGTCTTGTGTTGCCGCAGAACTCAGTTCTCGTGCAGTACATAGATGACTTGCTCATTGCCTCAGAAACAGAAGATGCTTGCAGAATTGACACAGTAGCCTTGTTGAACCACTTAGCAGAGAATGGACATAAGGTGTCCCCGAACAAGCTGCAGTACTGTTTGAATGAGGTACAGTACTTGGGACACAGATTAGAAAAAGGCAAGAGGAAGGTGTCACCAGATCGAATTGAGGCAATAATGAGCATGGCGGTACCCACTACACAGAGGGAAGTTAGGATGTTTCTGGGAATGGTTGGCTATTGTCGACAGTGGATTCCTAGTTTCTCCTTGAGAGCAAAGCCTCTGCAGAGGCTTACGCACAAGGATGTGAGTGATCCGGTACCATGGGACGAGGAGTGCTTGATGTCATTCCTGCAATTGCGAGATGATTTGTGCAGGGCTCCCGCACTGGGAATGCCTGACTACAACAAGGCCTTTTCATTGTTTTGTTGCGAGAGAGGAGGATGTGCATTAGCAGTGTTAGCTCAGAACCATGGAGGTGTCCGTAGACCAGTTGCTTATTTTTCAGCTACTTTAGATCCAGTAGCTTCTGCGTTGCCCGGATGTCTAAGATCCGTTGCTGCAACAGGTGTCAGCATTGAAAGATGTGAAAGCATTGTAATGGGACATCCATTGACTGTACATGTACCACATTCGGTTGAGTTATTAATGACCAGGACCAAGACCCAGCACCTAACGAACAATAGGTTAACAAGGTACGAGCAAGTCATACTTGCCGCAGAGAATGTGACTCTGAAAAGGTGCTCCATCTTGAACCCTGCGACATTGATGCCTATACCGAACACAGATGATGAAGATTGTGAGGACCATGACTGTCTCGATGTGACCGAACTTTGCACCAAACCGAGACCTGACATTGTCGATGAGCCATTGGATGACCCAGATGAAATTTTCTTTGTCGATGGTTCATGCTTAAGAGACAGTGTGGGGCAATTGAGAGCAGCGTTTGCTGTATGTACTATTTCAGGAGTGGTCGACGCCGCTTGCATAGAAGGAGTACGCTCCGCGCAGGTAGCTGAGATCATTGCCTTGACCCGTGCCTGTTTGGCCGCTGATCGAATTCGAATCACGATTTACACAGACAGCCAATACGGCTTTGGAGTGGTGCATGACTTCGGGCAGTTATGGTCTCAGAGGGGATTTTTGACATCATCTGGCTCACCCATTCGTAATGGAGAATATGTAAGACAATTGTTAGAAGCATTACAGCATCCGAAAGAAATTGCTGTTGTAAAGTGTTCAGCCCATGGGAAGGGGAGGACTTTGTATCCTTGGGTAATAACTACGCAGATGAGGTAGCCCGCTTCTGCGCAGAACAAGGATGCATATACACAGGCAGGGAGATAGAAGAGAGCCAAGAGGGAACCGATCTCAGCATAATGTTGGCCATGGCAGACACTTGGGAAGAGCTTAAGAGATTGCAAGATGAAGTCTCAACCAAAGAAAGAGAGGGCTGGATCAAGGCTGGGTGCGAGAGAGGAGAAGTGGATGTTTGGGTATCAAACGATGGGAGAGCTGTGTTGCCGGAAGAATTGCTGAGTCCGATGGCAAGATTGATACATGGTCAGGCACACCTGGGTAGAGACGCAATGATGAGAGTGTTCAGACAGACGTGGTATAACCCACGGTTCCGAGCAATGGCTGAGACGGTATGTCAGAGGTGTGTTACATGTCAACAGATGAATGCTGGAAAGAAAACTGTAGTTACACTGAGTCATATTGGAAGGTCAGGAGGGCCCTTCAATAGACTACAGCTGGATTTCGTGGAGATGCCTAGGTGCAATGGCTTGAGGTACATTCTAGTGATAGTATGTATATTCTCACGGTGGGTGGAGGCATACCCCACACGAAGGTGTGACACTCTGACAGTGGCTAAATTATTGTTGAGGAGCTTATCCCTAGATTCGGGATCCCGACCTCTTTGGAATCAGATAGAGGTGGGCACTTCCATAGCGAAATCATGAAGTTACTTTGTGCAGCATTGAACATTGACCAGAGACTCCACTGTAGCTACAGACCAGAGGCTTCTGGGATGGTGGAACAAGTTAATGGAACTTTGAAAGCCCGGATGGCAAAAATGTGTTCTTCAACATCCCTGAAATGGCCCGACGCCTTGCCACTGGTGCTCATGAGCATGCGAAGTGTCCCAGACAGAAAGACCGGGTTGTCCCCCCATGAAATAATAATGGGGAGGGCAATGAGACTGCCAGCAGTACCAACTACAGCCTTGATAAACATCACTGATGATTTGATTCTCGATTATTGTAAAGGACTCTCTGATGTGGTCCGTTCTGTATCCCAGCAGGTGCAAGCAGCTGTGGTTCCAGCCTCGAGTGATCTGTGCCACGACTTGTGTCCCGGTGACTGGGTGCTCGTCCGGAAGCACGTGAGGAAGAGTTGTTTGGATGCTCGTTGGCGTGGCCCGTACCAGGTGATACTTATCACGAACACAGCAGTAAAGTGTGGAGGATTGCCGAACTGGGTGCATGCTTCCCATACCCGCAGAGTTCCAGCACCCTTGGAAGAAACAGCTCCTCTCGTAAATGAAAACCCAGCTGACGTGGTAGGGCCACATGAGAGGACAAGTCAAGCTGTAAGGGTCGCTGACACAGCTGGTGGTGCACTAGAGCAAGCTGAAGGGGGTTTCCACAGTTCGAACCCTGATTCAGGCACTGAAGAAAGAGAAGGTGCAGTGGGCGGAGAAGAGTCAAAGGCAACAGAAAGAGGAAGTAGTGCACTGGGCATAGAAGGAGAAGGCAGACGAACGAACAGAAGTGTTGAAAGTTGGCCTGAAAGACAGAGGCGACTGAACCTGAGGTTAGCACCTGAGAGAGACCTTGCTCCAGTGTCCGAAGTATCTGAAACCGAAGCAAGCGACGAAGACCAAGCACAAGACAGTCGGCGAAGGTCCAAGAGAACAAGAGTGCCTTGTCGCAGATACTCTACCCCTGAGTGGACTTACACTGTGTTTGATGCAGGGGGTGGTGAATACAGGGAGACTGAAGTCAGTGGAAGTGTTCAGTCGGAGCCCGAAACTGGTGGTGAAGGTGGTGCTGCGGATGCCAGGGTTCGAGATAGACGGAACACTGACACTCACGATTCCGAATCCCCCACTTCTGAGTGAAGTCCGAAAATTGCTTCTGCATCGGGTCGAATTCCCGCCATTCGGAGCTGAGCCGTTTTCACACGAAGTGCTGCTTTTGCGTCTTGAACTTTTGTATCACGTTCTGGTCGTGCTCAATGAGGATCTCATTATGGATCAGTAATGAACTGTAAATAAAAATCTAAAGGAAGAAGATAACCTAGGTCCGAGTGGAAGAAGAATAAACTTAGGGACTTTCCACAAGAAGAGGAACGAAAACTAGGGAAGTCTTTTTCTGGACTGTGTAAATAAGTTGTGATCGGAAAGGGAAAGCCCGGAGATTTCATGGTTGCTCGAACTGGTTAAGCAAGTCATAAATAAAGGACAGAGACTTTTCTGAGTTCTTTGCGATAACCAAGACTTTTTGAGAACTTTCGAAATCATGGAGCCGGGAAATCCCAATCGTAGAGCAAAGTGGATTATAGGCATTCTTATAAGTAGTGTGATAATTTCTATAATCATAGTAGTTGTAGTCTCATATACTGGTTCGCATGAGCCAGAAGTAGAGGCAGTGACAGGGACACCCACACCTATCACACCTAGTCAGAAGGGGGTAGACAGGGCAGCTGATAGAGCTATGATTTTAGAAGAAAGTCGTAGATTACATGTAGATTTGTCTAAGGGTGATTTTAAGCTTAATGCGTATGCTAAGTTGTTGTATGAGTATGTTGACGTGATGGATGCGAAAGATTGTTATGTGTGTATGCAGTTGCCTACTTCGGTGGATGAGGGTATTAGGTATCATCATCTTCCACTGACTTATGGTATTTCATGTAGTCTTTTGCTTAGTTTGTTTTATGAGAGAGATCAGTTCGAGTATTTCTTTTCCAATTTCGACGCAGTGCTTCCTGAAGTCCCAGCTTACAAGCATTTGAATAAGTATGATTATTACAAAACCGAGGACAGACTGAGGAAGTACTTCATACCGAGTTTGGAATTGGATACAGCATTCGCACACAGACACAATCTGACTTGCTTGATGTCGGATGTAGAGAGAAAGTTTGTAGATCAGGTTGAAGATAGGTATAGAAAGCTGACTGAATCCCGAGATTTAGGGCATCACAGGACAGATTGGACAGAGGAGGAACGGTTGCATAAGACCAAGGGAAGCTATGGTCCTATAGCGTTGGATAAGGAGCAGAGGGGTAAGTTGTGTATAAGGCGTTATCAGACTTACTACGAAAAGGTTCCAGTGGGACAGAGTACTTGTGATCACGTTTTCACCATGGCAGATGAGGCAAAAGATTTTCTCCAAGGTCCTGTACAAGTGATACCTACGGTGTATTACGTATGTGGAAAGAATGCTTACGTGAGGTTGCCTGCAAATTGGTATGGAACATGTTATTTGTCAATAATATTTCCAAAGATTTACCATACAGAAGACTTAAATCTTCTGGAGGGTGGAGAGCATTCAAGAACGAGAAGAGCTGCAAGTGCAGGAATCGTTGTGGGGGATATCTTTGGAGCTATGATACCTAGTCTAGGAGTAGTCTTGAATGATGTGAAGATCCGGAGGTTAGCGACTGTGGTGGATGAATTTTCGATGAACACAGCAAAATCGTTGGTGTTGGTGGAAGGAGAGATGTTGTCGATAAGGGGAATGGTTTTGCAGAATCGCCTTGCTTTGGATGTCCTATTGGCAAAAGAGGGCGGAGTCTGTAAAATGCTGAAGGTTCAAGAGTGCTGCACTTATATACCAGACCGTAGCAAGGATCTGGAGAAATATATAAGTAACATCACTATGATCCACACAAAGATAGCGGATTTGACCGAAGAAGGGGCCTGGGAAAAGGTCGGAAAGGGTTTTGGTCAAGTGGGAGGTTGGTTTGCAAACCTAGGAAAGGGATTCCTTGGGTACTTCCTGAGACCACTCCTTATCTTGGTGGTTTGTGTGGCTGGCTTGTGGATTATGATAAAGGCCTACAAATGGTATCGAGCAGGCAGAGTTAAGAGAGCTTTGAGGGAAAATGACATGAGATTGGCAAGATTGCAGGACAATCAGTATCAAAGGCTCAAGAGCATGGAGAACTTCAGATCAGGGAAGATGGGAACAAGTTCTGTTTAGGTCGGTTCCTTCTCCGAGGGAGTAGAATGAGATGTGATGACAGGAGTCATCAAAGGGGGAACTGATAGAGCGAAATGTTCTTGTGAATTGTAGGGGTGCATCATAATCACTGACAGGCCGCACCCATATGTATTCAGACATATATTCGTTATACTCATTGTATACTCATGCATGTTTAGCAAAGAATGAATAGTTCACTGAATTGAAGTGAACTCAGCAGTATAATGGTGTTAGGATAATGATGTAATGTAATGCTTTTTGAAGTGTGTGAATAAAATGCATAGAGGAATTAGTTCGTGTATGTAATGTAATTGCAGTAGTTTAAACGTGCACCATATTAAAGTTGCACATGTAATTCATTGTTTGCATAATGAATCGTAATGAATATGCTTATAGGGAAAGGTAAGATGTGTGTTTAAAAGTTATATGTAAGGGCCTGACTACATATATGTTTAAGGAAGGCCTGGTATATTCTTATGTTAGCTTATAATGTAGGCCGAAAAGGGTTTCTCTTGGAAAGGCTCTCTGGGCACAAACGGTAGATTTAATTAGCACAGTAGAAGGTTTCTGTTGAACGTATCTTTGGTTGCAGGTGCAAGGACACATGTCTCGTTAGTAAAGACTAACTCTTTGTTTTCAAAAGTTAGAAAGATGGGAGGCATGGTACGGGGAGTGCAATGGAATTTAGGGATGATACTTTCAGAGGAGAAGGCGCCTGGGACTCAAGGTCAACGAAACCGTCCAGGATGAAGTCACCGTTTCAATGGAAAAGCACAAGAAAGAAGACCTGGCCAAGAGGGCGTAAACAAGGCGTGTACCTTTGTAGTATGGTTTTGTATTAGGGATAGTGCCCTGAGGGAGGAAGCCAGAGAAGCGGTAGGGGAGACCTGAGAGAAGGACAGAGCTGAGTTTAGGTATATGGTGATTGCACTTCTTAGGAAGTCTTCACAGCTGACACCTTTTATTCTTTCTTGCCTGGGAACATCGTTATGCAGGGATGTCACTTAGCGTTAGTGTAGGGACAGCAATTGATTTTAAGCTTGTTTAGGCCCATGAAGAGCAACTTAGAAATAGGAGCAATCATAGTCTGGTTGGTCCTCCTAGAACTGTCTATTCTTCTTATCCTGAGTCGGATGAGACTCCTGCGTAGATTATTATTTGTATTAGTGCCCATCTATTTCTTTAACCTCGTGTTGAGGTGCCTGCACGTTCAGTTATTTTTGGCGATAATAAATTCTCAAACTTGAATTCGGAGTCAGTGGTCCTTTCAGACAAAATGAATGCTGATATCTAACCTGATGAGATTCTCTCCTTTACACTATTCAACAGGTAAAAAGATCATGGCGGCCAGAAGGTTCTTATAGATAATTAGATAAGAATCGGCGTTATCAAAATTACTTTGATGCCAAATGTTTCCACAATATGTATTAAAGGCATCAGACAAACCTCAAACAGTGTGGGGTTCAGTAAAGAGCCCTGGGGGAGCCTATTTCACCGTTTTAGCACTGAACAAAATAGCTCCAAGTACACTGATTGCTCTCTATATGATAGGAATGACTGAATTCACTTAAGTGCTGTACCACCAATTCCTAAATCCGCTAGTCTAGTTAATAATATCTGATGAGAAATAGTGTCAAAGGCCTCCAAAAATTCCAACAGGATGAGGGCAGACATCGGGCCCTGATCCAGGTGAAATCTGATCTCTTCAGATACTCCAATAAGACATAAACAGTTCGGTTATCCAAAGCAAAATTATTACAAAAGTAATCAACAACAAAATTGACCATGGTACTACTAGCTTATTAATGCACTACAGTGCACCCAAGACAGGAGTAGCAGGTGAAATATCTCCACTTAAACAAAAACGATAGACAATGTCTTCCTCTACATATTGGTTTGCCAAAGAATTACATGAAGAGGGGAAACTTCTTAGAGCAATAGAAAGAACATGGAGAAAAACCCATTTTTCTAAAAGCCTGGCAAATTTAGTATCCAAATGGAGGATGTACATAAGTCACATAAAGGGGACTATTGTCACCTTCAACAAATCTGAGTTCAATATGGCAAAACATTGCCTCAAGAAACTCTTCGAATTTGTGAAAAACCGAATAAGCACCCCTCTCTTTCACATCATCAAATATACAATGAAAACTGCAATCAAAGAATCCAATGAAAACTGCCAAAAAGATTTCTAGGCTCTTCCATGACAACATAAGAGAAATAGATCCTCTCTCACAGTTGACATTCCTGAGAAATCCTTGATTGCACTACCCTGCAAGACTGCAGAAGTGTGGTCTTCACCCCAGGAAAGAGAACAGACAGATTTGAAAGATTTCGAAGACCATCCTCTCTCTTCTTTGACTCTATACCAGCTAAGCTAGTGAAAGATATCAGTCCATCCCTCATTGCAAACCTAACAAACTTGGCCAATTCCTCTTGAACACATTGTATTGTCCCAGATGACTTAAAAACTGGCCAAGTCACTCCTTTGTTCAAGAAGCAGGAAATAGATACGGAAGACTTGAATCATTTTTACCTGTTTCCAATCTCCCTTTCCTATACAAAGCCTTGGAATGCTGAGTCACAAACCAGTTTTGCTTTTTTATCAATGAAAACCACCTATTGGATGTTTTGCAATAGGACTTCCGATATTTTGTAGCACAGGGACTGCTATGTTACAAATTGTAAATTAAACTCTCTACTTTCTAGGTATAGGTGAAACATGTCTTTTTATACTTCTCAGTGGTATTTGATAAGTAAACCATGCCACTCTTTCGAAAACCATGGACCTGGAGAAATGAATTTGTAGCACAAGACTGAGGTGGTTCGAATCCTATTTGACCACCCACGCACAACAAATAAAACTATCAAACATCCATTTGAACTCTGTCCCCTTCACTAAAAGTACCCCCTGGTACCATTCTTTCCCTGACACCCTTAATGCTAAACATGACCCTTCTGCTCCCTTCTGAATCATTCAAACATCCCTTCTTCGATTAATGACAGGCAGTTCAAATTGATAGCCTCACCAGGAGCCACTGTAATTTAGCCAACATCCTAAAGTTCCCTCAATCTTGGCTGTCTCCCTATCACCTCAAGCTACTTCTGAAATTGGAGTTTCTCCTCATCTTTCACCTGAGATGCCCTATTCCAGTTCAGTCATGGTTTGATACAACTAAAGTGCTGACTGCAAGCCAACAATTGTAAGTGCCAAGGCCCATATTTTTTCATGCAGCAAGCCAACTTGCGGTGCTGCACGAAAGGGCAGGAATGTGCCAAACGTAGCATAATACAGTGCATCCCTGCCGTTACCTGGCACTGAGACACTTTTGGCTCCCTATAGTCAATGCAGGCACCCTTGCGTCCCTTGCGTCATGGTGCAAGAGTGCCTGCATTGTCTGTAGGATAGTTTTTGTGCAGGAGGGAAAACCTTCCTGCACAAAAACAATCCTGAGAGGCATTTTCCTCTTTCGATGTGTGCTGCAGAAAACATAGAAAGAGCAAAAAACGAGGAGAAATAAATATATTTCTCATCATTGCGCCTCACCTGGGGAGGCGCAGCATTTTGACGCATTCCCAGGTCTACCACCAATGGTAAATCTGGGAATGTGACAAAAACCATGGGTGGATGCGTGGGAAAACCCACGCTCCACCCATGGAACACCGCCCTGGGGCAGAGTAATACAAAGCAGTGATTTGGATTGTCTTGCATTACACTGAATTTATCAAGCCATGCAGGGCCACGCAAGGCATTGCTGCCAAGGTTTAAGATTGCTATGTGTGACATTTTCATAATTTCAGTGTAATTATGGGAGACATTTCAACAGCTATGAGTGACACTTTCTCGCGAGCAAAATCAAGCAATGAAGATGAGGGAAACATATTAGTATATCAGAAATTACTCCCATTTGAGCAACGAGAAACAGCCCGGCCCAGGTGTATTATTTAAAAAAGATAACACTATAGTAGAAGTAGGTACACATTACTGAACCTGGCTTCAGGGCTCAACTGTATATTTATTTAAAAAAGACTGACATGATTAAAATCCGACCGCCGCCCTGCATCCCGGCTTAAATAACATCACATCATGAGAGTGAGTCAGCTGTGCGCATATGGCCACCCTAGTCTTGTTTATTTAAGCAATTCTACAGCAGCCACAGTGTATAATTTGCATCTACATATAGCCTTCACAGCCCAGTTGCAGCCTGCCCCGTCGGCTATTTCAAAGACATTTGATAACGATTCGAAAATCCGACTGCCGCCCCCGAGTCCGGGTGTGAGTCAAGTTGCGCAATACATGGTGCCTCAGACAGCAATGGCAGTCACACTGAACTGTTTATTAATTACAGCTTTATATTACCCGCTCTCTCAGGCACTTACTATTATCACTGCCTGCCCTGGGCAGCTGAGCCCCACTGCCAGCCACGGTCCTGCTGACAAAGGCAAAAGTCAGTTGCAGCTGGCTGCCTTTGAGGGTCACGCTGACTATTCAATCGATCGCCCATCCCCGCCAACCCTGTCATGGTGCGAGGGGGCCGGAGAGGTCTGGAGGACAGGAGCTACCCGGCATACGCATGTACTCGTGAAGCGAATATGGCACTTAAATTGATTTGCCGCCCGCGACACGCACTGTGGTGGGCGACAGCAAGGAGGTGGGAGTGGGACCCATGACTCACCAAGTTAACCTATTAAACGGTGTCTCACACTGAGTCTACTTCACCACTGAGCATCGCACTGACAACGTTCCAGATTAAGTTATGCGCCGCGTGTGCCAGCCCGGGGGTGTCTTTCTACTGGATACATTGTACCGCAGAGAGCTGCAAGCAGGTCTAGACAACCCCCTTTAGCCTCTGCCTGCAGCCTGCCAGAGCAGCACGCACCGTGCTCACAGCCACTGCAGCTCAGTGGATCAATGTGCATATAGCAGCGCTCCGCTTGACTGAGCCTGGAAGCACTATAAATGCATGATTCTTCATTTCAGTGCGGTGATGCAGACCACCACACTGAAATGTGTTAGACTAACGCCTGATGCGTAGTACTTGGCAGGGCTGACGCAAGGTGGCCTTGCGTGGCAGGATAAATCTCACCTAGGTTTTGTGCTGCTCTTCAGCTCCCTTGGGTGGCAAGGGTGATGCAAAACTTGATAAATCTGGCCCTGAATCTTTATGCTTTATCCTTGACAAAAAACGCATTTTTCAGGCTCACACTAAGGTCATATTTCAATGTTTTTACCATTAGATTAGACTGATATGAAGTATGAAAACCTCTCAAGAGTCAACTGTGGCATTTCCTTTCCACGTGGAATCTCGAAAAATTCACCTCACTACCTTAAAAACAGTCCCAAATGCTGTAGGTTGCTTAATATCTGATGCAAGCAGGTCACCTACTAGCTTACATTATCCAAAGGTCCGTATAGGAGAACTGTCCTAGTTAATTAGCCAGCACATTGGTAATCGCTGGTGGATCTTGTACACTACAGAGTGCAGACTCTCTCCTCCTGGAAATTCAAGCCTTCAAGAACATAAGAAATCTCACCCATACATTATTTGGCTTTGGTCTTAAAATCTGGAACTCCATTCTCTCCTCTATTAGGAATATTAAATCTTTTCAGATTTTAAGAGAGAAAAAAAATCCTACTGTTTCAGCCACATTTCTATATGTAAATATCTACAGGAGAGTCTTCTCTCACAAGCATTGTTGACAAATGTCTGGAATTTAATGGGTTACACAGTCTATGTTGTCAATATATTTTATTTCTGTACTCGTGAACACAGACCTGAACCATGAACCCAGTAGAAGACTATCTCCTAAATGTCCTCACAAAAAATATGTCTTTTTTTTGTGCCGCTATTTTGTACATTCCTATTACATAATTTTCTTTCCTTTTTCTTTATAGTGGTCTGGTACCCTCTTGGGTCTGGTTCATGCAACTAGATAAACAAATTAATGTCACCAATGAAATTGAAGCAAATTAAACAGCAATCGAGACAGACTGACTACTGTATATGAGGTCACTATGTCCAGTGGTTATGACATCTGCTAACAAATACAAACAAGGCTAAATGATCACAAATATGTGACATACTGGAAAATGAAGAAGAGGGAGGTGCCCTTTGATCAATAAAAGTGAAGAGGAATGACCAATGAATACAATGTAGAGTGACCCTTGAATAGAAGTACTGGTGACTCATAAATGAAGGACAGAGATTAGTAAATGTGGCAGGATGTCTGATAGATGAGCCCAAGTGAGTGGTGAATGAGTCAATTAGACAACGTATTGAGGAATGGTAACTGGTGAATGAAAAGGGTGGCCAACATAAAATGCACAATGATCAGTGAGTTGGACAGGATGTGATGTAAATGAGACAGGCTGTTCAATGAATAATGCAGTGTGGCCAATGTATATTTAAGGGAATCCAATCTGACACTGTGAATATCTATTGACATTTTTCTTTTGCCCCAGTGGTTCCCATGTCTTTTTCTATTTTTGGCCCAGTTTGACGTCCTCTTATTTTAAGAGACTGCCTGAACTGCAGATCTAGTTCTCCTTAGGGATACCCATTGTATAGTTAGGATTGGACAGTCCCTCAATCGACCTTCAAAAACGATATCCTGGAGGGGCTGGTACGCTTCAACCACCTTGGTTGGTGACAATAGTGTGTAGTTGTTGGGGAATGACAGCTGCCTTCCCTGTCCTGGATCAGGACTAACTTCAGGGGGTAGACAGCCCTTTGTATGGAGGGAGTAAACAGCCTATTCAAGTGTAAGTGGGGCTGTGCCCAGCTTCTCCCTCCCATCCTGCCAGTGATGGCCCATCCAGGCACACCTAAGCTCCCTATTGTGTGTGGCTGTCCAGGAGGAATACACAAAGCGCAACTGTCAGCTACACTCAATCATGTGACCCAGGTACAGGCTACAGGCACTAAATGGTAAGGCAGGAAAATGCCAGCTTTCTAAAAGTGGAATTTTCAAAATTGTAATTTAAAATCCGACTTCACCATAAGTTAGGATTTTTCATTAAAATTCCAAAGACACCAAACATCAACTGCTTACCTGGTCCCATTTGGAAATTACAGCGTATTAAAGGTAATTAGGTAATATTAGTCTATGGTAGAGGTAGGCTTGTAGTAGTAAAAAACGAATTTATGAGTTTTCACTACCAGGACTTGTGAAATTCTAAAGTACATATTATACTTCTTAAATACACCGCACCCTGACCTCTGGGCTCTCCAGGGCCTACTCATGGGGTGACTTATTTGTACAAAAAGGGAGGTTTGGGCCTGGAAAAAGGTTTATTTTGACAGGTCGACATGGCAGTTCAACTGCACACATAGGCTGCAATGGTAGACCCGAGACATGTTTTAAATGGCTACTTAAGTGGGTGGCACAGTCAGTGCTGTAGTCCCACTGGTAGCATTTAATTTACAGGCCGTGGGAACATGTAGTTCCACTTTATTAGGGACTTACAAGTAAATTAAATATGCCAATTGGGAATAAGCGAATGTCACCATGTTTTAAGGAGTGAGCACATGATTAGCAGTGGTAAAGTAGGCAAAGTCTAAGGGCAGCAAAAACTAAATCAGCAAAAAATGGAAGAGGATGGCAAAACATTTGGGACAAGACCACCCTAAGGCTGACAGGTCTAACAGATAACATTTATGTTAGACCTGGCAACATTGGTGTGGGTTTCCCCTGTATTTTTGTCTTTGCCTCCTGTGTTTTTGCTGTGTGTTGGACTTCCTTTTGCTGGTCTAGATGCTTTGGGCACTTTGCCACTGCTGTTCAGTGCCAAAGTACAAGTGCTCCCTTTGTAAATTGTTGTTATGGATTGGTGTTTCCATAATTGGCTTATTTGATTTACTAGTCAGTCCCTAGTACAATGCACTGTGTGTGCCCATGGCCTGTAAATCAAATGCTGCTAGTGGGACTGCAGCACTGATTGTGCCACCCACATAAGCAGCCTGTAAATGTAACTCAGGCCTGCAATTGCAGTGTCTGTGTGCAGTCTAGTACTGCCATGTCGACTTGGAAAGTGCACCCACTTTCCAGGACCTAACCTTCCCTTTTCATACATCTTAGTCACTGCTAAGGTAGGCCCAAGGTACCCCTGTGGGCAGGGTGCAGTGTATGTGAAAGGTAGGACATGCCCTGATGTGTGTGGCATGTCCTGATAGTGAAATACTGCCAATTTCGTTTTTCACTTTTGAAAGGCTATCTGTCTCATAGGATAGAATGGGAAGTTTGCTTATAACATCGTATAAGCATAACTGCCCATGGGAACAAGATAGGAAAATAAAGTTTGATATGCCTAAACTCAGAATGTTAAAATGCATCTTTTAGTGAGGGTGATTTTTACATTCTGGGTTTGAAAATACCACTTTTAGAAAGTAGGTATTTTCTTGCCTAACCATCCAGTGTGCCTCTGCTAGGTTGTGTATTGACTGTCTGGCTTTGGAGTGACAGGGGCTGGGGATGTGCATTCTGTTCAGACAGCCACTTGGGGGGGTTAGGTATGTTCTGCCTTTCCAGGGTAAATCAGGGCTGGGCTGTATAGACCTGGGCTGCATTCAGAGTAGGGGGAGGAGATTTCTTTCACACCTGAATGGGCCTGGTCTGCCAATGACAATACTGTCTCCACCTCCTGCCAGGAAGCTGCACCAGAGAGGACAGAACTGGTTTTGGCTGGGTAAAGAGCTTCTCTGCACTAGAGAACAAAGAGATTTACTGTTTAAAAAGAGGGGCCCAGACTTTTAGATCACTTCTGGGAATCAAGAGGAACCTTTGCCAAGGAGAAGAGCTGGAGAAACTGAGGAGGAATACTGCCCCTGTGCTGTTTGCTGTCTGGGGTTGGCCTGCAGTGGCTACTTTCTGCCAAGGAAAAGGACTTTGCTGTTTGCTGTATCCCCTGCTTGAGGAAGATCCCCAAGGGCTTGAAATGTGAGCTTGCCTCCTGTTCTGAAGTCTCAGGGACACAAAGACTTCACCCCCCAGCTCCCCTGAACTCCCTTGCTGGGTGTTCTGACCTGCCAAGAGGTGCCTGTAGCTGTTCTAGGCCTCTGGAGGTTGTTCTGGCTGTGGGAGCTGGAAAAGCAATGCAACGTCTGAAGCGCGAAACATCTGTACCTGTTTCCGACACATCCCCGGAGAAACCGACGCAGCGCCTGCCCGCGGCTCGATAAATTGCTGCACGCTGCACCGAGTGCACCGGTCTCCGAGGTCCGAGATCACCGCACCGATTCCAACGCAAGCCCTGCTGGGTGGCTGCAAGACCCTACGCATTGTCTCGGATTGTCGTATCGCATCGAGGCACCATGTCTGTCACATCATTGGGGGATGCAGTAAGAAGCCGACGCATCACCTCCCCACACAGTAAGAAACCGACGCATCACCTACTCTCCGGTAAGGAACCGACGCATCACCTCCCCTGCGCAGCAGTAAGGAACCGACGCATCACCTCCCCCGGAGCAAGGAACCAATGCATCACATTCCCTGAGTGTAAGGAACCGACGCATCACCTTCCCTGCAACCCTTTTTGTTTGTGTGTGCAACGCATCCAAGGTACTTTGTGTGAAAAGTGTCGCATCTGCAATTTGCTTTGAACTGAACTATTTCAACCATTTGAAAGTCATATTTTTATTACTGTTCTGTGGATTTTTGTCGTTTTCCTCTTGTTTGGTTTAGATAAAGATTACTTATTTTTCTAAACTGGTGTAGTGTACATTTGTAGTGTTTTCACTGTATTAGTGTATGTGTTCACAAATGCATTACACACTGTCTCTGAGCTAAGCCTGTCTGCTCGTGCCAAGCAACCAAGGGGTTGAGCAGGGGTTATTTTAGAAGTGTATCCCCCTTACCCTGACTAGAAGCAAGGGTCCCTATTTGGACAAAGGTACCTACCTCTGCCAACTAGAGACCCCCATTTCTAACAATTTAGTACAAGGCTCCATTCCTATCCAGCTGTTGTGCTCATGGATGTGATGCTGGGATTTCACACTAGGTCCTCCACTTTCATATAAAGTCTCCATAGTTGATTATTGTGCCCTGTCTTACAAGTCAGTTCTAGTTCTTGCTGTAGGGAGGGTTATTGCTGATTTTCACTCGTAAGAGCAGTCAGCCTGCTGACAAGCTACCTCTTATTTTTACTCATGATTCTGCAACTGCCTCTGTATACTGCAAGCAAGGGTTCAGCTTTACCTTCCTCTAAGAGATTCGACCAGAACCTATCAAAACCCCATGGTACCAAGAGTTGATGCAGAGAATGAGGCCTCAGCTCAGGCAGTGTCTTATCTTCCAAATTTTTAGCTGGAGAGAACTTAAGAGTGTAAAAACTCCAATTACTTGCTAATGATGGTGTCAAATCAGGTCTGTGCTTTTCAGAGTCTTGCAAAAGAGTCCGTTCTACCATCCTCTTCTTTGAAATGAGAGGTGGTAGCCCTTTCCATTGAAAAGCACTATTCATTTCTATGAGTTTTACTGCGTGTCATTTTTAGGTTGTTTTATAGCCTAAATCTGCAACCGTTTCATTGAATTTACCTCCCCTAAGATAGGGAAGCTTTTCCGCAAAGCGTCACCCTCTATTCGTGATGAGTTTGCTGAAGTTCCAATTCCTCTTCCCAATACCTCACCCTTCTTCTGCACCCTATATACCCTCTCATTGCGGCCGAACTCCCCTGCTGCCCTAGCCTCAGGTCTGTGAAGACTATATGTGATACACCACTAGGGAAGGTGATCGGGATTACACGTGTAGCAATAAAACTGAGCATTATACCATTTGTAAATGAGGAATAACATATGCACATAGTCTGTTCATTCTGAGACAAATGGAATGAGTGTCAAGGTGTTAGTAAATATGTAATATCACAGCAGAGCAGGAGTAATGTGTTCTTCACACAGGAAATAAGTTAAACATTATATAAAGGTGGTGTAATTATTACTGATAGTAGAAGATGAGTGATGCATGTCTCAAAAATAAAGAGTAGAATCGCTTTATTTGGGACATCAAGTCAATTTTCCCTCAAATAGATATGGTGTTTGAACACAGAAAATACAGCAGAGAATATGGTTCAGCAGCGCTGAGTGCTAAAATATAGGGTCCACCGAAATATATTTTACTAGAATGAAAGAACTCAAAGAAAAAGAGATCACAGTAAAAGGCGGGGAAAAGTCAGAGCTGGAAGCCATTTATTGTATGTGAACTTCTCTGAGATTGGAATCGGGAATGAGGACGGGGTCCGCAAATGGCCTAGAAATTGCAATAATCAGAAATAAAGGAATCATTGAGAGTAAAAGAATGGAAGGAAAGTGATATAGACATATGGAAATATAGCAATGTGAACAATAATGAGGGATGAGATCTGAAGTCAAAAATTAATGTGGGTCATTTTAAGTTGATAGAAAGTAAGGTGTCCTACTAAACCTTAGGGTTAAACATAACCTGTGCTTGAAAGGATACTTTAATCAGAACTGCAAGATGAATGAACATTCAAAGCAATACCAAATGTAAAGGAATATGTTGAAGGAAAGGGGGCATTATGGAGTAAGATAGAATTTGATGGAATTACTGCATCCAACCATAAAGGTTTGTAACGAAGATGAACAAATGAAGAGCCACAGGCATGTACTCATAGAAAGCCATGTTTAAAGATACTCAAAATGAGTGAAGGGAAAAATTACAATTATTACAATTACGTGTTTTAATTGCTGGACAATGATGTCTATCTAAAGAAAGGAGAATCATTGAACGATTCTAAGCAATAGAATGCAAGCATGAGCCAGGCTTCTTGGTAAAACAGAAACAAATAATTGGTTTGAATGAAAATATAAATTCTATGTTCGTGGAAAAGACATTGGAGCATGTGGTGGGAAGATGAAAAACAAAAGATCGACAAAGATAGCGAGGTAGTATGTAAATTCAGCAGAAAAGAAATAATAGAAACCAATATCTAAGAAACCAACCGATTGAAGTCCCAGGTAGTGGAAAAACAAATTAATAGAAATACAGTATGTTTGAAAATAATAGAAAAACACAAGAACAGCTATAAAAAAATGATATTGTCATCACACTTAAAGTTTCTTTTTCTAACACCTTAACACCATCTCTAGTTCGCTGAAACTGAGTAATCTGAGTCTCTCTCTGTGAATGGTATTCATTAAAAAATGAATCTGAGACTTCTGCTATAAACAATGCCTTTTATTATTATTGTTAAGATCACCAAAATCCATGCTAACCTGGAGGGTCCAAGCCGTTTCGATCTGGTCGGGAGCCTGGGTGATTTGGCAGGGCCCACAGATGAAACAAAGCTGACATACTTTCTACCTCCCGCAACAGAGGAGTTGAGGGTGATGTTTGCATACTACGGTTCAGCATCCCCGGAAGACCCTTGTACACCTCACATCTTGAAGACCATTGCTGACAATATTGCCCCAATTTATCAGGAGTTGTTTTCCATACTACACTCCTGGAAGAGGGCTAACGTTGTCCCGCTTCTTAAAAAGGCTAATGCTGACCTGGAAGTATAGCGATACAAAAGGGGATGATGGACGGAACGTTTGAGCCAATCAAACACTCACCCCCAGTCAACTGATCTAGGTTTAATCCATCATCATTCTTTAGCTCACTCCACCACCCCAGTTCAGACATGGCCATATGCAAATCAGTCTGACCCTGTGCCTCATGGGAACAGTCCAGCCCGAACTGCCAAGCCATGTCTTCCCTGGACCGGAAACAAGCATCCTAGGACCGGTTTCTGGCATTCCAGCCGTCATCAGCCAGGCTTGCTTGAATCCAGTGGCAAAGTGAGCAAGGGACCCACGTCTGGGCATACCCCCACCAACTTAGGGCGAACAAAGCGATACAAAAGGGGATGATGGACGGAACGTTTGAGCCAATCAAACACTCACCCCCAGTCAACTGATCTGGGTTTAATCCATCATCATTCTTTAGCTCACTCCACCACCCCAGTTCAGACATGGCCATATGCAAATCAGTCTGACCCTGTGCCTCATGGGAACAGTCCAGCCCGAACTGCCAAGCCATGTCTTCCCTGGACCGGAAACAAGCATCCTAGGACCAGTTTCAGGCATTCCAGCCGTCATCAGCCAGGCTTGCTTGAATCCAGTGGCAAAGTGAGCAAGGGACCCACGTCTGGGCATACCCCCGCCAACTTAGGGCGAACAAAGCGATACAAAAGGGGATGATGGACGGAACGTTTGAGTCAATCAAACACTCACCCCCAGTCAACTGATCTGGGTTTAATCCATCATCATTCTTTAGCTCACTCCACCACCCCAGTTCAGACATGGCCATATGCAAATCAGTCTGACCCTGTGCCTCATGGGAACAGTCCAGCCCGAACTGCCAAGCCATGTCTTCCCTGGACCGGAAACAAGCATCCTAGGACCGGTTTCTGGCATTCCAGCCGTCATCAGCCAGGCTTGCTTGAATCCAGTGGCAAAGTGAGCAAGGGACCCACGTCTGGGCATACCCCCGCCAACTTAGGGCGAACAAAGCGATACAAAAGGGGATGATGGACGGAACGCTTGAGCCAATCAAACACTCACCCCCAGTCAACTGATCTGGGTTTAATCCATCATCATTCTTTAGCTCACTCCACCACCCCAGTTCAGACATGGCCATATGCAAATCAGTCTGACCCTGTGCCTCATGGGAACAGTCCAGCCCGAACTGCCAAGCCATGTCTTCCCTGGACCGGAAACAAGCATCCTAGGACCGGTTTCTGGCATTCCAGCCGTCATCAGCCAGGCTTGCTTGAATCCAGTGGCAAAGTGAGCAAGGGACCCACGTCTGGGCATACCCCCGCCAACTTAGGGCGAACAAAGCGATACAAAAGGGGATGATGGACGGAACGTTTGAGCCAATCAAACACTCACCCCCAGTCAACTGATCTGGGTTTAATCCATCATCATTCTTTAGCTCACTCCACCACCCCAGTTCAGACATGGCCATATGCAAATCAGTCTGACCCTGTGCCTCATGGGAACAGTCCAGCCCGAACTGCCAAGCCATGTCTTCCCTGGACCGGAAACAAGCATCCTAGGACCGGTTTCTGGCATTCCAGCCGTCATCAGCCAGGCTTGCTTGAATCCAGTGGCAAAGTGAGCAAGGGACCCACGTCTGGGCATACCCCCGTCAACTTAGGGCGAACAAAGCGATACAAAAGGGGATGATGGACGGAACTTTTGAGCCAATCAAACACTCACCCCCAGTCAACTGATCTGGGTTTAATCCATCATCATTCTTTAGCTCACTCCACCACCCCAGTTCAGACATGGCCATATGCAAATCAGTCTGACCCTGTGCCTCATGGGAACAGTCCAGCCCGAACTGCCAAGCCATGTCTTCCCTGGACCGGAAACAAGCATCCTAGGACCGGTTTCTGGCATTCCAGCCGTCATCAGCCAGGCTTGCTTGAATCCAGTGGCAAAGTGAGCAAGGGACCCACGTCTGGGCATACCCCCGCCAACTTAGGGCGAACAAAGCGATACAAAAGGGGATGATGGACGGAACGTTTGAGCCAATCAAACACTCATTCCCAGTCAACTGATCTGGGTTTAATCCATCATCATTCTTTAGCTCACTCCACCACCCCAGTTCAGACATGGCCATATGCAAATCAGTCTGACCCTGTGCCTCATGGGAACAGTCCAGCCCGAACTGCCAAGCCATGTCTTCCCTGGACCGGAAACAAGCATCCTAGGACCGGTTTCTGGCATTCCAGCCGTCATCAGCCAGGCTTGCTTGAATCCAGTGGCAAAGTGAGCAAGGGACCCACGTCTGGGCATACCCTCGCCAACTTAGGGCGAACAAAGCGATACAAAAGGGGATGATGGACGGAACGCTTGAGCCAATCAAACACTCACCCCCAGTCAACTGATCTGGGTTTAATCCATCATCATTCTTTAGCTCACTCCACCACCCCAGTTCAGACATGGCCATATGCAAATCAGTCTGACCCTGTGCCTCATGGGAACAGTCCAGCCCGAACTGCCAAGCCATGTCTTCCTGGACCGGAAACAAGCATCCTAGGACCGGTTTCTGGCATTCCAGCCGTCATCAGCCAGGCTTGCTTGAATCCAGTGGCAAAGTGAGCAAGGGACCCACGTCTGGGCATACCCCCGCCAACTTAGGGCGAACAAAGCGATACAAAAGGGGATGATGGACGGAACGTTTGAGCCAATCAAACACTCACCCCCAGTCAACTGATCTGGGTTTAATCCATCATCATTCTTTAGCTCACTCCACCACCCCAGTTCAGACATGGCCATATGCAAATCAGTCTGACCCTGTGCCTCATGGGAACAGTCCAGCCCGAACTGCCAAGCCATGTCTTCCCTGGACCGGAAACAAGCATCCTAGGACCGGTTTCTGGCATTCCAGCCGTCATCAGCCAGGCTTGCTTGAATCCAGTGGCAAAGTGAGCAAGGGACCCACGTCTGGGCATACCCCCGCCAACTTAGGGCGAACAAAGCGATACAAAAGGGGATGATGGACGGAACGTTTGAGCCAATCAAACACTCACCCCCAGTCAACTGATCTGGGTTTAATCCATCATCATTCTTTAGCTCACTCCACCACCCCAGTTCAGACATGGCCATATGCAAATCAGTCTGACCCTGTGCCTCATGGGAACAGTACAGCCCGAACTGCCAAGCCATGTCTTCCCTGGACCGGAAACAAGCATCCTAGGACCGGTTTCTGGCATTCCAGCCGTCATCAGCCAGGCTTGCTTGAATCCAGTGGCAAAGTGAGCAAGGGACCCACGTCTGGGCATACCCCGCCAACTTAGGGCGAACAAAGCGATACAAAAGGGGATGATGGACGGAACATTTGAGCCAATCAAACACTCACCCCCAGTCAACTGATCTGGGTTTAATCCATCATCATTCTTTAGCTCACTCCACCACCCCAGTTCAGACATGGCCATATGCAAATCAGTCTGACCCTGTGCCTCATGGGAACAGTCCAGCCCTAACTGCCAAGCCATGTCTTCCCTGGACCGGAAACAAGCATCCTAGGACCGGTTTCTGGCATTCCAGCCGTCATCAGCCAGGCTTGCTTGAATCCAGTGGCGAAGTGAGCAAGGGACCCACGTCTGGGCATACCCCCGCCAACTTAGGGCGAACAAAGCGATACAAAAGGGGATGATGGATGGAACGTTTGAGCCAATCAAACACTCACCCCCAGTCAACTGATCTGGGTTTAATCCATCATCATTCTTTAGCTCACTCCACCACCCCAGTTCAGACATGGCCATATGCAAATCAGTCTGACCCTGTGCCTCATGGGAACAGTCCAGCCCGAACTGCCAAGCCATGTCTTCCCTGGACCGGAAACAAGCATCCTAGGACCGGTTTCTGGCATTCCAGCCGTCATCAGCCAGGCTTGCTTGAATCCAGTGGCGAAGTGAGCAAGGGACCCACGTCTGGGCATACCCCCGCCAACTTAGGGCGAACAAAGCGATACAAAAGGGGATGATGGACGGAACGTTTGAGCCAATCAAACACTCACCCCCAGTCAACTGATCTGGGTTTAATCCATCATCATTCTTTAGCTCACTCCACCACCCCAGTTCAGACATGGCCATATGCAAATCAGTCTGACCCTGTGCCTCATGGGAACAGTCCAGCCCGAACTGCCAAGCCATGTCTTCCCTGGACCGGAAACAAGCATCCTAGGACCGGTTTCTGGCATTCCAGCCGTCATCAGCCAGGCTTGCTTGAATCCAGTGGCAAAGTGAGCAAGGGACCCACGTCTGGGCATACCCCCGCCAACTTAGGGCGAACAAAGCGATACAAAAGGGGATGATGGACGGAACGTTTGAGCCAATCAAACACTCACCCCCAGTCAACTGATCTGGGTTTAATCCATCATCATTCTTTAGCTCACTCCACCACCCCAGTTCAGACATGGCCATATGCAAATCAGTCTGACCCTGTGCCTCATGGGAACAGTCCAGCCCGAACTGCCAAGCCATGTCTTCCCTGGACCGGAAACAAGCATCCTAGGACCGGTTTCTGGCATTCCAGCCGTCATCAGCCAGGCTTGCTTGAATCCAGTGGCAAAGTGAGCAAGGGACCCACGTCTGGGCATACCCCCGCCAACTTAGGGCGAACAAAGCGATACAAAAGGGGATGATGGACGGAACGTTTGAGCCAATCAAACACTCACCCCCAGTCAACTGATCTGGGTTTAATCCATCATCATTCTTTAGCTCACTCCACCACCCCAGTTCAGACATGGCCATATGCAAATCAGTCTGACCCTGTGCCTCATGGGAACAGTCCAGCCCGAACTGCCAAGCCATGTCTTCCCTGGACCGGAAACAAGCATCCTAGGACCGGTTTCTGGCATTCCAGCCGTCATCAGCCAGGCTTGCTTGAATCCAGTGGCAAAGTGAGCAAGGGACCCACGTCTGGGCATACCCCCGCCAACTTAGGGCGAACAAAGCGATACAAAAGGGGATGATGGACGGAACGCTTGAGCCAATCAAACACTCACCCCCAGTCAACTGATCTGGGTTTAATCCATCATCATTCTTTAGCTCACTCCACCACCCCAGTTCAGACATGGCCATATATAAATCAGTCTGACCCTGTGCCTCATGGGAACAGTCCAGCCCGAACTGCCAAGCCATGTCTTCCCTGGACCGGAAACAAGCATCCTAGGACCGGTTTCTGGCATTCCAGCCGTCATCAGCCAGGCTTGCTTGAATCCAGTGGCAAAGTGAGCAAGGGACCCACGTCTGGGCATACCCCCGCCAACTTAGGGCGAACAAAGCGATACAAAAGGGGATGATGGACGGAACGTTTGAGCCAATCAAACACTCACCCCCAGTCAACTGATCTGGGTTTAATCCATCATCATTCTTTAGCTCACTCCACCACCCCAGTTCAGACATGGCCATATGCAAATCAGTCTGACCCTGTGCCTCATGGGAACAGTCCAGCCCGAACTGCCAAGCCATGTCTTCCCTGGACCGGAAACAAGCATCCTAGGACCGGTTTCTGGCATTCCAGCCGTCATCAGCCAGGCTTGCTTGAATCCAGTGGCAAAGTGAGCAAGGGACCCACGTCTGGGCATACCCCCGCCAACTTAGGGCGAACAAAGCGATACAAAAGGGGATGATGGACGGAACGTTTGAGCCAATCAAACACTCACCCCCAGTCAACTGATCTGGGTTTAATCCATCATCATTCTTTAGCTCACTCCACCACCCCAGTTCAGACATGGCCATATATAAATCAGTGTGACCCTGTGCCTCATGGGAACAGTCCAGCCCGAACTGCCAAGCCATGTCTTCCCTGGACCGGAAACAAGCATCCTAGGACCGGTTTCTGGCATTCCAGCCGTCATCAGCCAGGCTTGCTTGAATCCAGTGGCAAAGTGAGCAAGGGACCCACGTCTGGGCATACCCCCGCCAACTTAGGGCGAACAAAGCGATACAAAAGGGGATGATGGACGGAACGTTTGAGCCAATCAAACACTCACCCCCAGTCAAGTGATCTGGGTTTAATCCATCATCATTCTTTAGCTCACTCCACCACCCCAGTTCAGACATGGCCATATGCAAATCAGTCTGACCCTGTGCCTCATGGGAACAGTCCAGCCCGAACTGCCAACCCAAACTTAAGACCAGTCTCTTTACTTCCAGTGGCAGCTAAAGTTCTGGAAAAGGTGGTGAATCGTCAGATCACTACTTTTTTGATGGTCAATAATCTGTTACACCTGTCCCAATCTGGCCTCAGAGCCTGTCACAGTATGGAGACAATGCACTTAGAGGTCTCGGAATCCATTAAAACTAGCCTTGATACCAGTCTCAATGTGGCTCTGGCTCTGATGGACCTGTCCGCAGCATTTGACACAGTGAGCCACAGCATTTTGCTACAAAGGCCACAACATCTAGTAGTGACTGGACCAGGCTGTCTGGGCTACATTTTGGAAAACCGAGAGCAAGTAGTCTGAATGAATCCCTGCTCTTTCACAGACAAACCACTGAAATGGGGTGTCCCCTAGGGTTCTTCTCTGAGCCCTACTCTATTTAATGTACATATGACCCCACTGGACCATCTGTTCGAATCCTTCAGCATTAGGATCATATCATATGCAGATGAAATGCAGCTCCTCCTCTCTTACAAAGGGGACCAGGTGAGGACTAGGAATCTTTATCCCTGTGCATTAAAGCGCTGTTGGTCTGGCTCTGGTCAAGCAAATTACAATGCAAGACCAGACAAAACTGAGATCCTATTGTTTGTGTTGAGCCCTTTTCCAGGGTGGACAAGAGCCTGGACCAGTAAGGTCTCCCCTCCGACGGCAGTGGCTAGAACTCTGGGTGTGAAGTTTGACTCTCAACTCTCCTTCAACGGCCAGATTTCTTGGTGGTAAAATCATGTCTCTGGATCCTCCGCATGCTCAGGAAATTTCTGCACCTCCTCCCCCATGAATCTGAGGTCGTGGTAGTCAGGGCACTGATCTTATCTAAGTTGGATTACATCAATGTTCTGTCCCTTTGTCTTCCTGACTACTTAGTCCAGCATCTATAAGTGATACAGAACATGGTAGTATGCCTCATCTATCGGCTACCTAAATACGCCTAAGTATCTCACTTCTGTGAAAAGCTTCGCTGACTTGCAGTGCATAAGCGCATAATGTTTAAAACCCTGACACTGGCCCAACAAACCCTCCACAACAGGGGTCCCTCATACTTAAATGAGAGGATCAAGGTGTACAGACCAGGAAGGTCGCTACACTCCAGGAATGCTTGCTTGTTAACAATCCCCCATTCCAATAAACAATGGGGAGGGTGGTCCTCCTTCATGGTCAGGGCAGCAAGCATATTTGGAGGTAAATGCCTTGTCACCTGAGATCAATAACCGAGGAAACATCCTTCAAAAAGGCTTTGAAGGCACATCTTTTAAAACTTTAGGGATTTTTGGACACCTATTGGATTCTGCCCCTCTTCACCTGTACTTTTATGTCGAACGCTGGAACACTCTCTGAGTAGATGCGCACTGTATAAAATCCCCTCATTCATTCATCTCTACAAGATCAGAATTCCTTCAATCTATTCAAACCTAGGATGTATCCATCACTGCCAAAGGGCATTGATCCTTTGTCCCCAGTCACAACATTCTATATTTATTATGTTTCTTGTTCATCATTCAAAGTATATGCTAACATTGCACAAGTTGTTGAAATATAAAGCACCCAAATATTTCTGCAAGTGAAAGAGCTCTATATAAAACTGTTAACTATACACATGTTCATTTTTTAAAGAAAAGTAAACTGTGGACCCCATAGTGAATCCTGGTTAAGGAACATAAGGCCTGATTTTTATGTTGGAGGGAAGGAAACTCAGTTGCAGCGGTGACAGAGTTTCTTCACCGCCAACATAGTGGTCAACCCGCCTAATCTATATGCGGGTGGACCTTACATTGGTCCATGGCAGAGACTACTCTGTCTCCACGATGGCCAAACTTCTCCGACGGCCGGTAAAGTAAGGGACATCAGAGAAATCGTTATTTGTCCACCTGTCTAATTTAGATTGGCAGACATGTAGTCATTTTTTACGGTTTCTTACCATCAGGTAAAACCTTGCGGTAAGGAACAGTAAAATAATTATTATACTCCCCCTGCCATGGGAGATAACTCCCATGGCAACAGGAGCATTATATATTTTCTTTACCATTTTGGGATTTTCTTTTTGTAAAGAAAAAACTATTACTCTGTAGTAAAGGGTTACATCCTGCTGATGCAGCCCCGTAACACAGAGTAATATGCATGGCCATGAACCGTCATGATGGTGGTTCCTGGCCATGTTTTTATAAACGACCGCCTGCTTGGTGGTCATTTATAAATTAGGGGGGTGGACTCTCATCCATATGAACTGAGTAAATTTCTCCGTCCCCATGGCAGAAGTGTGGGCCTTCCACCCATACATAATTCAGTCCCATAGCTTTAATATTACTGCAGAAAATAAATTGTAAGAAGACAACAATAGAGGGATAGAAGGAGGAAGATTAAAGAGAGAGTTAAAGGGCGGAATGGGAGTGCATAAGGGGTCCCCTACCAAAAAGGAAAAACAATGAGGATCATTAGAGGAAGAAAAAATACATTTATTTGAAAAATGTTTAAAAGTATGTGAATTTGAGGGGTGGTCCCCAAAAACAACTGTAGGAAGGCGAAAGAAGGAGATAGGGAAAATATGAGAAATATGAGAGGGAAAAGGAAAGTGGGGTTCAGAGATCATAACATGAAATGAAATGCAAAAATTACGGTCGGTAAGTGGATTTGAACTAATAAGACCTTCTAGTCACAGACTGACTCTGACAATTAGCCAAACTTGGCATTTCTCTCTCTCTGACACACACACAACACACAAAAAACACACAGCTTACTCATGCAAATGTAATTTCTAAATTTGCCATGTACTGCAATCAGTGATAACATACACACAATCGACAAAACACACACAACAGACACAAACACACACACCCATACTCTCACACATGAATGCACACACACATAGCTGGGTGTGCTAGTCTTCTTTCTTTATTGCATGAGCCCTCAGGGTAAATAACACTAACTTTAATTATTTGGGGCTCCATTTCATGACAACAGACCATTTCTGGCACTACCGAGGATAAGGAGCAGGTTAAACATGCAGCTATCCAGCACTGTGTGGCCTTCCCTGTTTACCCATGCTGTAGAGAAATCCATCTCAGGATGAAGACTTCAAGTGATGGTCTGTCAACCGCCGAGCTCCTCGACAGTGACTGTGTAACAGCAAGAAAACAACTGCATGATCCGCAGTGGTGCAGCCTTCATTGGTACTGGTAGAGGATCTTTTCAGGCCTCACCAGCAGAAGCCGGTCCGTTGGGGCTAAGGGGCCACGCCCCTCCACCTTTTGCCCCTCAGGAACAGTGTCTGTCAGGCTGATCAAAGATCAGCCTGACAGACACTGTTCATTTTCAGTTCCAGCAGCCAGGAGCCAGACATGCGCTAAATGCGCAGGCTCCTGGCTGGCTGAGCTGAAAATTGCTGGGCTGAGGAAGTCACAGCTCCTGTGGGCGTGCCGTCCTCAGCTAAGCAAAGGTCCCTGAGGCCCTCCCCTCAGTGACGAGGGGTAGCGTCACTGATTGCCTCGCACCTGGGCACTTCAGTTTTAAGCCCTGAAGCACCCAGGATCGAGGGTTAATCAGTGACACTTCATCACAGAGTGGGGTGGGGTCAGGGTCAGCAGTCTCACTGACCCCATCCCACTCTGTGATGATGTTGGGCCTGCAGCCTTCCCGAGGGAAGGCAGCAGTCCCAAGCCTCCTGGAACCTCCGAGGCAGAGATGGCTGCAGGTAAGTGTGTTTTCTTTTAAATTAATGTTTGGTGCTTGCGTGTGTGTATGTATGAATGTTTGGTAAAGAGTGTTGTGAATGGATGTGTTTGTGCGTGTGTGTGCGCACGTGTGAATGCATGGCTGTGAGTGTTATATGTATGTGTGCCTGTGCGTGTGTGAGTGTCCCGTCCGCCCCCTCCCTCCAAAACTTACCGACCGCCACTGGGCCTCACTATCAAATTCTGCCTTGAGGTTGAGACTCCATGTTAGTAGCTGTATTTAGCAGCACATGAGCTGGACCATTTCCAAAGAAGTTAGTTTGTCTATGTTTTGACATTGTCTAAGGGTCACCACTACCTTGCCAATGACTGCCTTTAGTTAAACGGAATCCAGTGACATGTTAATCAAGTGATGGTTAAAAATGCTTAAACCAAAGCTTCCTGACCACTGTGAATCCTTTGATATATTTTCCAATTTCTGATTTCCAGCTCTTTATGCCACTGTAGAAGATGGCAGGGCCATAGAAATACACCTTGGGTGTTCAGAAAAGGAGATGTACAGATAGAAATGTTATGTCATGGGCCCTCTGCATAGAAAAGCAAGCAACCCCGGGTGGGTCCGCCATTGTAGTTTCTCATCACTAAAATGCATACTGAGAGCCTAAACACAACATGTTCGGGCCCTTATCTAGCCATGTTATAGGTGTGACAGCCCCTTACTCCACATTTCCAAAATTGGGCAAATGGTGGCAAAATATTAATCTTGAAAAAGAGTAATTGTGCAACATACCTGTCCAAAGTGATCCAAAGAACCCAAAGAATAAAAAGCAACTACAAGATACTATGCATGTCAGAGGAAACAATGCACTTTTTCTTGTTTGTTTCCTCAAATTTGAAATCCAGTAAATTTAATTCTTGAAATTGGCTTTTCACTCTAATTCTATGTACTTCCCAAAGAGAGAATAAAGGATGAAGGTTTTTCTCTAATGTTGGTGGGCAGAGCACCGCAGGCTAGGTACCAGCTGGAGGTCATGCCAGGTCTTAAAGCTGGTGTGTCAACAGTCAGGACTTACAGAGACACTGCAGAATTCAGAGGTGTTTGATGCTGATGGCCGAGGCGGTATTGTGGAAAGGGCAACAAATTCAAGCTTGCCATCTCCATAATGTTGGCTACCTAGATAAGGGGCATAGAAAACAACAACAACAGTCCTACAATGGATTTGTGATTAAGCAATGTATATCATTGAATGGATTTACTTGAGAAAGTGGCAGCAGAACACAGTCTAATCCCTGCAACAAACTCCCTACACTAGTTAAGATACTAATCCTAAACCAAACACAAATTTTGCTAAAATAATATGTTTACTTTATAGCGTGCAGGAAGTGTGGAATTTTAAAATGCCATGAGGACATCAACTGAATATTTACTGCAGTTTATAGAATTTGTTTCAGTGACCGTCTTAAATCTGATCATTATGAGACATGTTGTAAAAATTAGAAGAGCCATCTAGGTGCAGCTGGGCAATTTCTGCCTTGTATAACTCAAGCTAGTAATAGATCTACCGGCCATAGCCATCCAAACTTAAGAAACAACCCAAACAGATATTATGCTGTGCCACTATCATCTGACACCATGATATACCTCCATACCAGTGTTTACTGCAAGCAATTTATCAGGAGACAGTGTCTGCTGAATTTGTTGTGGCAGTGTACTCGTCCTTGGCAGTGGGCAAGGCTCACAGATTACAGAGCACCTGATGGAAGGCAATTTTCTTAATATGAGCTGGCAGAAAATTCAGTAGCTTGTGAATGCCAAATAAGCCCACTGAGCTCATTAAACTGTACTGGAATCATCAGAGGCTGTGAAGGATAGAACCCTGACTCAGGCATTGACAACAACAATGCAAACATGATGTATCACTTCAATCAACATTGCAATCAATAAGGACACGCACAGGTGGGTGATGTCTGCGCAAGTTTTAGAGATTGGACAAGTGGTTGACTGAAGTGTGAGCCCTGGTCAAGCATTAACCACAATCCTTGTCAGGGTAAGGCACAAGCAAACCCCAAATTAACCTGTGCTCAACCCTTTGGTAGCATGGCATAGAACAGTTAGGCTTAACTTAGAGACAATGGGGCCGATTCCGATCTCGGTCGGAGGCGCACCCAATACCATTCGGTCGGGAAAAAAGCCATGCGAAAGCCTGTTACCCGACCGAACCGTACGCGGGTCCGGCCGAGCGAGTACGATGCGAATTCGCCGACCGACTCGTCCGGGCGACCCGACCGCTCCGACCGACTCGTACCCGGACCGTACCGCTCCGACCGACTCGGTCGGGACCCGATTCGCACCGCGCAATGGAGACGTTTTCCGGCCGGGTAAGTACGATGCGCACCTCGACCGCTCCGACCGACTCCGCGCCGTCCGACTCGAACTCGCTGTCGGAGCCGTACTTTGGGGGTCCGTGTCGGACCCCCTGTACGCGTACCCGTGCGAGGCGCACACAGGGGGACCCAAGGGTCCCCCTACCTGTGCGTGTACGCCGCGAGGCGCTCGCGGCGTACTCGCTGTAGGGGGCGCCCTTGTCCGCCTCGCACCCATTGAGGCAATGGGAGCCCGCGTACGCGTTGTACGACCGGCTCCCATTGAGTTCAATGGGAGTCCGACCGACTCGTGTCCGATAACATACGGACGCATCGGACTCGTTCGGTCGGACTGCACGGGTCCGATTCGGTCGGAAATCTCTCCGGGTCCGGCTCGGTCGGGGAAATTTCCGGCCCGAATCGGAATCGACCCCTATGTGTAAAGTATTTGTGCAACACTTAAAGCAGTAAAATAGTGAAAAGACCGCACAAAAAGATTCTACGCCAGGTTAGAAAAATATAGCTTAATTTAATAAATAAAACAAGACCAAAATAATAACAATGAATCAGTAGAACTGGAGTTATTCATTTTTAAAGAATAAACTGTAAAATAGCACCAACAGCAGAAAGCGTCAACCGTGACTATCTGGTAGCGCTGGACAAGGTCATGGTCAAATGTTCAAGCTGACCACGATGGTGCACGGGTTGGATACCGCCCCAGATTAGCTCCGCTGAAATTTTACCTTCTCAAGTTTTGTGCCAAGAGTTCCGTTCGTATTGGAGAGGGTCGCAAGGAGAGTGTTGCAGGTGGTAGTCGCTGTTCTGAGAAGAGTAGGCCTGGCATCTTGGACAGGTGGAATGGAGCTTCGCATTGGTGGTGACCCTACCAGCTGTCGATGCTGCTGTGCAAAGAGACGGGTTTGCAGCGGGTTGCACTGAATTCCAGTGCAACAAGCGCTTTCTCAGTGCAAACTGACCCGTTTTGGCATTAGTAGGCTTGGAAAGCTGCACCAGTCTCAGGTTTCCAGGCATACTAATGGCAATAAAACAAATAAAAGATGATGTTACTAATGCTAGCAAATAGTCTAACCACTGGCAATTGCTCGGGCTAGCATTCCAAACCATTTTGTTTCACCCACAGTACCACTCTAGACAGAGAGCCTGATTTAGGGTTTGGTAGATGGTGTAAAGGCAGAAAGGGTGATGGACAATTTTACATCCAACACCCTGCCTTTATTCCTCCTGCCGAATTTAGAGATGATTACTCGCCCTGCGGACATCTATACATATTGGCAAGAACAGCCGTCATGATGGTTCTGAGTAAATTTTACTCCGTCGGTGTAATACTTGTGGTCCGCCCGACTTGAAATCAGGTGGGTGGACCTTGAGTGTGACTGGCAGGGTACACAGTCACCGTTGCAATGATGTACCTATCTGCAAAACTCTAAATTAGCCTGACTTAATGTAAATGTGTACTGACTCTGCTCCACACCGGAACAGACCCTCCTGAGCTTTGGTCATCTCACTCATTGACCTTGGGGCCCAATGCTTTTTAAACCCTGCATGTTCACCTTCCTTTGACTTACACCTGGGTTGCAGCTATTTCTATCGAGAAAAAGTGACCTCCTGCAAAATGTTCCGCAAGATTTTCTGCAGAACCTTGCATCTCCCGAACTGAGGAAGGTGGACCCCCCGACCTACTGCCATACTGATGGAACATAAAACCCAGCCGCTCCCATAACACGTTCCAACCACACTTATCTCGCATGCTCAGTGTTCTGCCCACTAGGCAAAAGACCACACCAGTGGTTACAAAATTCATGTTACGAGGTTTGCTCAAAAGCACTGTCTGTGCAGCATCTGTAAATGACAACCATATGTTGTACTGACATACTCAGTCTTTTTAGACTATGATGGCATCATTATCTGCTTGTTTATAACCAAAGCAAAACACACATCATTTCCACCTTCAACATACTGAGTTGTCATAACAGATTAACCTATTGTGTGTTCTTTGGATATTGGAAAGATTTGCAGGAACATTTTCGTCTTTAATGGGTTGAATCTGTATCCTTATATGAGAAACGAACCGTATTGAATATTTTTTCCACATCAAGACGTTCAATTTGATTGATGACAATGGGTGATAGAGATGTCAAAAGCTAGTTACTGGTAGTGTGTCATAATGGTCACATGTCAATTTGGGGACATAGCAATTAATTGTAGTTGTAATTTGTATTTATATAGCGCTTACTACCCTGGAAGAGGCGTTCAAGAGCATGATATTTACATATTCCTGAACACATTCCTTAAACTGAATAGGAAAATGAAGATTTCAATGAGGTGAAATATTGCGGGTATATATATTTTTTAAGATTAATATAGGCACAATAAATTTAAGGAGCCCTAAAATCAATTAGGGAGTGTACCTAAAGCTCAGGCAGGAGGTATACATTATGTTGATGCATGGGTATGCATTTTTTAAAATAAAAAATAATTTGTAGCTTACAATTAGCACATGCTAGAGAAAAGTTTAAAACATGTAATTATAAAATGACAATGACACAAATAGACAGCATCATAATTTAAACAAAGGTTTATACGCGTGTAATGGAAAGATTACAGCAGGATTTAGTCAATACAACTTCTGGATGCTTTACACGTGCACACTGATACAGATGTTCACTTATTTAGTTATGAAATTGTCACAGAATATTTTATACAAAATCAGTGACGTCAAACACCCGTTGCAAAAAAGGAACGAAGATTGTACTCTGATGGCATGTCGTTCGCAAGATCATCATGTAATAAAGCCAACAAGGTGTGAGGTACGGCCCTTGAAAGTCAGTAAACCATATCAACATGGACATCAAGCACATGATCTAGGTGGACTAGCTCTAAGTGAATCAAATCTGTTGAGTTGTAGACCTCAACATAATGGCTTTACTCCAAAGTGAGCAAACACAAGGAGATGACGGACGGGGCGCAGAAACGTTTCAGACACTCACCCCCAGTCACCGATCTGGGCTGAATCCATCATCGTTCTTTAGCTCACTTCGCCACCCCAGTTCAGACCCAGCCATATGCAAATCAGTCTTGACCCTGTTCCTCGTGGAAACAGTCCAGCCCGAACTGCCAGGCTAGGTCTTCTCTGGACTGGAAACAAGCATCCTGGGACTGGTTTCGGGGTAACACCCCTCATCAGCCAGGCTAGCTTGAATCCAGTGGCAAAGTGAGCAAGGGACCCACGTCTTGGCATACCCTGCCACCTTATGGCGAATGTTAGAACTGGGGGTCTCTAGTTGGCAGAGGTAGATACCTTTGTCCAAATAGGGACCCTTGCTTCTAGTCAGGATAAGGGGGATACACTTATAAAATAACCCCTGTTCACCCCCTTGGTAGCTTGGCACGAGCAGGCAGGCTTATCTCAGAGGCAGTGTGTAAAGGATTTGTGAACGCATACAGTAACCCAGTGACAACACTACAGATGGCCACCACACAGGTTGTAGTATAAAAATAAGTATTTTTATATAGACTTAACACAAGAACCAAATGACAAAAATCCACAATACAACACGAAAAATGACTGTCCAATGGTAGAAAATAGCTCAGTTCAATAAAGATGATAAATGCAACACTTTACTCTCAATGTACCTTTGGATGCGTAACGCAAAACAAACAAAAGGGTCGCAGGGAAGGTGATGCTTCGATTCCTTACACACAGAAAGGAGGATGCGTCTGTTTCTTACTGCGGCCCGGTTCCGATGCGATGATGATCCGGTGCGTTGTGAGAAAATGGTGTCTTGCTTACGGTGCGACAACAAAGACGGGATGCGTGCACGCCAGACGGCCGTGCGGCGACTCAGCGATCTTGTGAGCCGCGACAGGCCCTGCGACCCGCTTCTCCGGTGATGCGCCGGCATCCTCTGTGGTGGCGGCACGCTTCTCCGGTGATGCGAGGCGCTTCGGTGATGCGATGGTGACAGCGGCGGCACGCTTACTCTGCGATGCGACGACAACTGCTGCGGCGACACGCTTCTCCAGTGATGAGGGGCGCTTTGGTGATGCGGCAGCGGCGGCACGCTTACTCCGCGATGCGACGACAACTGCTGCGGCGGCGACACACTTCCTCTTTGTTGCGTCGCGCTTCCAGCTCCCAGCGACACGCAGTCTCTCAGAAGGCCCAACAGCAGTAGGCACTTCAATTCCCAGCAAGGGAATTCAAGAGGGGAGCTGGGGGTGAAGTCTTGTATCCCTGAGACTTCAGGCAGGAGGCAAGCTCAATGTTCAAGCCCTTGGAGATCTTCTTCAAGATGATCAAAGCACACTCAGTCCTTTTCTCCTTTCGTTGGCAATAAAGTAACCACTGCAGGCCAACCCCAACAACACGCAGCATAGGGGTAGTTTCCTCCTTCAGCTTCCTGGTTCTTCTCCTCAGCAAAGGTTCGTCTTGATTCCCAGAAGTGATCTAAAGTCTTGGGGTCTGGGCCCCAATATTTATACTAGCAAATCCTTTGTCCTCTGAAGGCAGAGGGTCCTGTACCTAGTCCAAACCAGTTCTGGGTGCATTCTGCCAGTGCACAACTTCTTCCTTTGTCAGTGTGGGCCAGGGTCATCAGACACACCACAGGAGGTGGAGCAAGCATTGTGGAAGGCAGGCACAGCCCTATTCAGGCCCAGGTGCTACTCCTCCCACCACTCCTCATGCAGATAGGTCTATTCAGCCTAGTGCTGACTCACCCTGTCTCCTGGAGTTCCCCAGCCCCTGTCACTCACAAACCCAGACATACAATACACAAGCTAGCAGAGGCAGGCTGCATGGTTAGGCAAGAAAATACCTACTTTCTAAAAGTGGTATTTTCAAACACAGAATGTTAAAACCAACTGCACTAAACGATGTATTTTATCATTCTGAGTTCAGGCATACTAAATTCGTTTTTCTACCATGTTCCCTGGGTCAGTTAGGATTATAAGATGTTATAATCAAACTGCCCATTCTGGACTAGGGGGACAGGTAGCCTTGCAATAGTGAAAAACGAAATTGGCTGTAATTCACTATCAGGACATGCCACACACACCAGGGCATGTCCTACCTCTTACATACAATGCACCCTGCCCGCAGGCCTACCTTAGGGGTGACTAACATGCAGAAATGGGAAGGTTTGGGGACTGGTAAGTGGGTGCACTTACCAAGTCGACATGGCAGGACCAGACTGCACACAGGCTCTGCAATGGCAGGCCTGAGACATGCTTTCCAAGCTGCTCCGGTGGGTGGCACAACCAGTGCTGCAAGCCCACCAGCAGCATTTGATTTACAGGCCCTGGGCACACGCGGTGCACTGTACTAGGGTATGATAGTAAATCAAATAAGCCAATCATGGAGTCACTAATCCATACATCAATTTATCATAGGGAGCACTTGCACTTTGGCACTGATTAGCAGTGGCAAAGTGCCCAAAGCATCTAAACCAGCAAAAACAGGTTAACAACAGAGGAGGCATAGCGAAAAAATGGAAGGGAGACCCACGCCAATGGTACCAAGTCTAACAGCGAACAAAGCAAACACAAGGAGATGATGGACGGAGCGCTGAAACTTTTCAGACACTCACCCTCAGTCTCAGATCTGGGTTGAATCTATCATCGTTCTTTAGCTCACTTTACTCCAAAGTGACCCTTACGTGCACCAATGCAATCTCTAGCATAAGGACGCTATATTCTGGCAACATGGATCAAGTAGGGTAATACCTTAGATTTGTATGCTTATATGGGTCTTATCATCGAATGATGGCGCACTACTTATACAATAAGATGAGAGCACTTCTCAGAGCTTTTGCAGACCTTTTCTTTGCGCTAAACAATGATTCTAACGTTGGATTCTTCACTACTAATGCCTCCAAATATCAATACTCCTCAATTAGCCTTCAATTAATACAACATTCTACTGTGTTTTTACCTGCCAAAGCTCATGATTTCGATTTCTATTAGATCTATGGTAAGATGGTTCCTTAGCAATTGGTTGCAGTGGGCAACCAAATCCATTTGGAGACCAATTGTAGTGTGATTACAAAGTACAATGATGATGACAGCGTGTAAAACAGATATGCACGCATAATTTAGAACTCACTCCAGATTCCGTAAAGTCCTAACAAACATCAGTTTGATGTAGTTAACGTAGCAAGGGACCAGCATACCTCCATGCCTTATGTCAGTTCTACATGAAATCAAACTAGTGAGCCCAGAGCTCAGACTTATTCTTACTCTACCTCACATATTATTGTAAAAGTCACTTACTGAGAATCGCCATCTTGTGAGAAACTCCCAGCTGAGTAACTTTTTACATAATATAGAACATTCTGGCTTATAAAAGTTGTTTGATAACTGGACAAACACACAATACAGTGTAACACAGAGTTCAACTGCATCTATTCAATGTACGCTTATGCTATGCTTATTACGGTTTTAAGGATGTGATGCCAAGCATGTTAATGTGGTATATACAATTATTATAGGAAAAGTACAATGGTAGACATGGGACAGTTTGTGCACGCAGTTATAGTGTGCCCATTGTGTTATCTGTTGATTGTGTGTTACTGTTGCATTCTAAAATGCCCACAATTTACAATCAATAGATGGGGCTGGATAACTTGGATAATACCTGTGCGTTTTGTCTCAATGTTTGCAGTAACCTGGAATATATGAAAATTATATTTGCATGAGTGACTTGAATGTCTTGAAAATGTCAATCAAAAGGTTCACTGGCACCACTGTAGTCGATCTAATCCAGTTTAAATACCAAAACAAACATAGATCTTCAAACCAAGTACATAATGTTTAATGCAAATTGGTGAACGGAGATGACTGGCACTCTAAGTCACTTTCGTTTTTGTATGCAATTATAATTTATTTGTTGCCTACTCTGAAACGTTTTACATGCATTACCTTGTAAATTACACTTCTCATGGTACAGACATCTGCGTACAACGTTGTAGCATTTTTCCAGTACTTTCAAAAGTGATGGTGTGAGAAACTGCTTCTTCTTATGTGGTCACCCCCATTTTTGTGGATTCATTCTGCTGTTTATTTGACTCAGTGCATTAGAACTTCTACCCAGGCCCCAGTGGATGTGCTCTGACCTCTAAAAATGTCAGATTGGCTAACCAATAATTGGCAAATTTCCCATAAATCCATAGTATATGGTGCCCAAAATACACCTATGGCATGGAAAGTTAAATGCCACCTATAGACTACATCACTATTGTGTCACACCAGTGTGCACAGGCCAACATGACTCCAATCCTGCCACAGCAGCCTGGCAGCTGCAGTTTAAAACTGCAACTGGCCTGTCAAAAGCAACTCTCTTTGACCGGAGAAACTTTTCCTTTTAAATAGTAATATGTTGCCTCTATGCAGGCCATGTAGCCCACAAGACTGGGTGCTTGGTATGTAAATGTAGGCATGTAGAAATTTATAGTTATCATATCCTTACAGTGACCAGCACCTAAAAACTATTTTCTCATTCACTGTCTGTTCTACACAGAAACACTGGGGTGCACTATTACCTTTAATAATGCTAGCTGCGTTTAGGAAACAACTAGAAATGTCGTTCTTGCTCTCTCTGTAATATTTATTGAACGCTCCATTCACTGGTTTTTAATACATTTTTAATAAATATTAAGGAAAAGGTACTATTAAGGAAAAGGTGCTATTAAAAATGTACCTTTTCCCTGCCTAGAGCCCCCTACTACAGTAGCACTAACTCTAATCAAATCAGTGGTTCTGAGTACATAATTGTGGAATGTGAAACCTAGGAACTTTGATATTAAAATGCAAGTTTCTTGTTGAATTTCCAAACACGCTGCATTAATTTTATTATGTTTTGCTTACATTGTCGTAAGGATGTGATCAGCTTGTGATTTGGAACCCTAAGTAGGTTTTACATTTTTGCAGGAGGACCACAATCCTCACTGTTTATGCACTTCATTCTGAACAGCACTGACTGTGATTATTATAATGATCGCAAACAGTATATAATAATTGTATCACGGTTACTCAATGTTGTTCACTCTTGATACATGCTGTTTTGAATAAATTGGGTGAATTCTGCCTTTTTTATTTTTGTTTACTTTTTACTGACCTTACTTATTCAAGAATGTTAGAAGTTGGGCCTCTAGTTGGCAGAGGTCTGCACCCTGTCTAAGTAGGAACCACAATCCTAGTTAGGGTAAGTCAGCTACACAACCTAAATTAGCCTGAGCTCAACCTCTAGTAGTTTGGCACAGAGCAGTCAGACATAATCTAAGAGGTAATGTGTGAAGTATTTGTGCAACACTTAAATTACAGCAACACAGTGAAAACACAACAAAAAGAGAAAAATAGAGAATATTTATCTGAGTACAACAAGACCAAAACAAAAAAAATCCAATGAGTAGAACTCAAGATATGAATGTTTAAGAAATAAATCCAAAAAGAGCGCATAGAGTTCAATAGCGCTAAAAGGTTGCTTGAGGTCGCACTAGAGCGGGGTAAAACGAAAGTTCAGGCCTACCAGGATGGAGGGCATGCTGCCTACAAGACCCATGCAGGGCCCGCTGAAAAAGTACCTTGTATGGAGCAAGCATGGGCATTGAGGACTCCCTGCATCGGTTCTGATTCACGCAGTCGGGTCGATGCGTCAGAGTCGAGCCATGCAGTCGGTGTCAAAGGATTGGTGCTATGTCGAATTCGAGCCTCGCAGTCAGTGTTGAAGGATTGGTGCTGATTCAAAGTCGAGCCTCACAGTATTGTCTTTGGATCAGTTCTGCATCATTGTCGAACCTTGCAGTCGGGACCCACGTCATCGTTGAATCGGCACTGAATCAGAATCGGAGGGCACAGCCTCTGTTCCGATTAGCTCAATGGGCTCACTGCATTGATTTTTGCAGAAAACTGCTGCAGAACCCGTTTCTGAGGCCCAGAACTGGAGGGGCCTCCAAGTGTAGGACTTACAGATGCCAGAGTCCAGCAGCACAAGCAGAGTTGCAAGAAGTCTTTTGTAATCCTGAGACGAAAGAGAACAGGAGGCAAGACAACAAGCTCCTGGAGAAACTTAGGGTCAATGTTGTAGAGCACATGTCCAGCCCTTCTCACACCCAGGCAAGAAGCAGCAGGCCAACACAGCAGAGCAGGTAGCAAAGTGGCAGTCTCTCCTACACCACAGCCATCAGCAGGCAGCAGGCCGACACAGCAATGCAGTTAGCAAAGTGGCAGTCCCTCCTACAGCACAGCAGCTCTTGTTCCAGGCAGAATGTCCTTGGTTCCAGCAAAGTTCTGATTTGGTGGTGTCAGGGGACCAGAACTTATACCCAAATGTGCCTTTGAAGTGGGGGGGACTCCAAAAAGACCTTAGCGGATCACAAGGTCCCTGCCTTTCCTGCCCTGGCTCCAGACTCACTACGGGGAGTATGCAGATCTTTGTGCGGGGACAGGAATAGCCCTATTCAGGTGCAAGTGGCAGCACCTCCCTCCCAATCAACCTCAGGAAGGCCCATCAGCCTGGCAATGGGCCATCAGGATGCAAATGTCACACCCTGGCTCTCTTTGTGTGACTGTCTAGATGGAATACACAAACCTCAGCTGACATCCAACCCAGATTTTTATTAAGAGACAGACACAGGCACAGAATGGGTAAAGTAAGAAAATACCAACTTTCTAAAAGTGGCATTTCAGACTTACCATTTAAAATCCAACTTCACCATCAGTTATGATTTTGAATTGTTAGTCCAGCGACACAAAACTCCAAATCTTTTCTTTTCTCAGTTGGAAATTACGCTTAAAAGATGCTTTAAGGCAATCCCAATGTTAACCTGTAGGAGAGCCTTGCAGTAGTGAAAAACTAAATTAGCTGTTTTTCACTACCAAGACATGTAAAACTCAAAAGTACATGTCCTACCTTTTAAGTACACTGCACCCTGCCCAAACGGCTGTCTATGGTCTATCTTAGGGATGACTTATATGTAATAAAAGGGAAGGTTTGAGTCTGGCAAGTAGGTTAACTTACCAGGTCCAATCAGCAGTTTAAACTGCACACATAGGCTCTGCAATGGCAGGCCTGAGGCATGTTTGAAGTTTACTGAAGAGGGTGGCACAATTAGTGCTGCTAGCCCACTAGTAGTATTTAATTTACAGGCCCTGGGCACATATAGTGCACTTTACTAGGAACTTACAAGTAAATTAAATATGCCAATTGTTGATAAGCCAATGTTACCGTGTTTTGAGTACAGAGCATATGCACTTTAGCACTGGTTAGCAGTAGAAAAGTGCACAGAATCTTAAAGCCAGCAAAAATGAAGTCAGCAAAACAGGGGGGTCAGAAGGCAAAAAGTGAGGGAAAACCAGACCAAGGATGCCAGGTCTAACAAAGATGTTAGCAACATATGGCTCTTTGAACAATGCTGGCTGAGCATTTATTGAAATTTTAACAACTGATTTAAATAGTATTTTGTCTCAAATAGCAAATGACTTCTTTGTGCTAGGCTTTGAATGCTCATCCAAGATATTTCAGGGACTCAAGTGGGCCATCTAGCCCATTTTCAGATGTAGGCAAAGTACATGTCAAACATTTAAGGTATTCCCAATGACTTCACAGGGCTGGTGAAAAAGCCTCACAAGAAATCAAAGTGAATTCAAAGTACTAGATGTAATGAGTAGTATCTTATGAAAAACATGAGGAACACAGGTAGGAAGACTTAGCGAATCAAAAAGTGGATCACCTTCAGATATCACAACTCAAGTCATCTAGAGCAGAAAGTAGGTTTACAAACATTTCACTGGATTGTTATACTACAGGGAAGGTAAGCTCCAACTGGTTATTCAAATGTGCTGTGGAATGTAACAGACCAGAAACCCCCATTTAGTTCGATCTGTTTCTGGGCAAATCCAGAAGGAGTGCGATACATGCTACTAAATCAATTTTGGCCTGTGTTTTTCCTAGGCACGTCTCACAGCTGGATTGCGGCTAAGAAACCAAATACAAGGGATGCTCCTGTAAGTTCTCTGAGATCCCGGTCACAGGGGCTTCTCTAAATATAGAGGACTTGGAATGCCTTCAAAAATGATGCAGGGATCCACCAACATGCCTGACTGTTCGAAGCTGGATGCTGAGTTAACTATAAGGTCTGGAGTTTGGACTATCCGAGGTGAAGACAACTACATCCACTTGTAATCACACAAATGGAAGGTGTGATGAACAGGTGCCCACAAGAAGCTGCCACTGTCTTCGCAAGAAAAAGCCAAAGGCATAAAAAACTTCATTGCAGGATGAAGAACTCAGGGTGCAGGACAAATATTCAAGAGAGTCACATCCAAGCACAAGAAACAGGAACCAGATAGCGGCTAGAGTCTATAGCAACGAAATGCTGAAGGGACACAACTGCTTTGTGACACACCCTCTGACTAAACTGGAGCCCTTATAAGAAATAAACAGGAACAGGAAATGATGAAACACTCTACATGACAATCTCCAAGATGGATTGGAAACCCAATGTAAACTGAAGGAAGAAACAGCTGTATTGTGAAGGGAAGAAAAAGGAACAGAAAAAAAACCCCGAACCGGTCTACCTGCTGAGTTCCTTTATAGAACATCTCAAACCTTTAGGCAAGGGATAGCCTTTCTGGATTCAAGCCCACTAAGAGAAAGCCCGCAGCAGCAAAGAGCTGGGAAGCTCAAGGAGAACTAGCCCCAGGTCAGTGTTTCTCCTTGTCTGCAGTTGCAGGCTTAAGATAGTGACTCACCGCTTCCGGGTATCGCAGTATCGCGGCTTCCAGAAACCACAACACCTCGGCCTGCAAACGCTAGCAAAGAGCAGCAATTGCAACACTGACATGCACTGTATGCTCCGAAAGGACAACAGGTCAAATGCATGACCTTCAGCAGTCTAAAAGTGTGTATAATCAAACAGCATGCACTCAGTGTGACTTGAAGTACCACGTTGATGAGGGAACATATGGATCTTTCCTTGAAGGGAGTAATAAACATCTCTCACAGTGATGTGGAAAAAACAGGCTAATACTCCTCACAACCAAATCAGTCATATGTTGGGTGCCATATAGCCTGACTGGTTGATAGTCACTGCCTGTTCCCGCCGTTTCCCACTCTCACTGGTTTCTCCCGCTCTGCATCCTACAGCCTCCCTGCCAGCCCCTAACACCTCCCAGGACTACTTATGGAGGCTGCTGCACGGCCGTGCCACAGGCGCACCAAAGGTAAGCCTGTCTGTGCCCGTCCACAACTGGCCCGCGCCCAGTGCCAGGACCCCTGGCTCTTTCACCCAAACAAGATACACTGCCGCTGATCTCCGTGCCCTGGACCCTGAACGCACCACCAATCTCTGTTGCTGCACCTCCCCACGAACCGGCATAAAGGACCATTCTCCCCCTGAAACTGCAACCTTACCTTTAACACTGAAACAACCAACATCACCAGCAACACCGCTAACATGGCTGCACCAGCTACATTGACCGAGACCCCAACGATGACACTCCAGTGCATCCTAATCAACACACATTCTCTCAGGGACATGAACTCTTCCCTCACCCCAGTCATCATCTTCCTCACAGAAACATGGCTTCAGCCCGCATCCGCACCAGGCATCACCACCGCCATCCCCGAAGGTTACAAAATAATGCACCATCGACTGAACCAACAAGCACTTAGGCAGAATCGCCATCAACTACAGGGACACCATCCACTGCACAACATCCCTTGATGACCCAACACCGGTAATGGAACACCTCAACTTCCAACTATGCACAGATGGTAAAAGCACCATCAGAGCTATCATTGCCTACAGACCACCAGAACCCCGCCCCAGCTTCTGCAACACCATCCCGGAAATCATCGCCCTGCTCGCAATCGACTCAGAGCACTACACCTTCCTAGGGTACCGTAATTTCCACTTCGATGACCCCATCGATGCCCACTCCGTCGACCTCCTGGAAAGCATGAGCAACATCTGACTCAAATAGCTGGTCACTGACCCTACCCACATTGCAGGACACACACTCGACCTCATCTTCACCTGCAGCAACAGAGTCAGATACATCCACACCACACCACTCACCTGGTCCAAACACTGCAGTGTACACTTCACTATCACAGGACTCAACTATCCCAGTGCAGGGTCCCTCAGATCCACGTGTAGAAACTGTAAAAATATATCAGAAGACCAGTGAGACGACACACTCTGCTCCCACATCCTAGACTCCACACACATCCCCAAACAAGCAGCAAAGAACTTCGTCCAGTGGATCACGTAATGCGCTGATGCTATCCTCCCTGCCAAGACAACCAAAGGTACAGAACATAGCAAAAGAGCAAGCTTTTTTACCATGGCAATACACTCCACCAAATGCAACTGCCGTCAACTCAAAAGGAAGTGGCGCATCAGCAAGACATCTGAAGACCGGACTTCCTACAGAACCGCCCTCAACCAGTACCACCTGCTCCTGAAAGAAACCAAGAAGAATGTCCTAGCAAGACGCATCAAAGTGAGTGCAAACCACAGTAAGGAACTCTTCAACATTGTGAAGGAGTTCACCAATCTCACAGCCGTTGAGAACGACGTCACTCCCTCCTAAAAACTGTGCAACAAGCTCACTGACTTTTTCCACGACAAGATCTCAACCATCTACAAAAACTTTGAACACCATCATTCCGCTGCAGACAGCATCAATGAGCTCACATCCACGAACACAAATGTCGAACACCTTTTCACCCACTGGGAACTCCTCATCACGCAAGACACCATCTCCATCATGAACTTAGTGACCTCTGGGTTACCCACAGACCCATGCTCCCACTACATCTTCAATTTCAGAAGCAAGACAATAGGCAATGAGCTCAGAAAGGTCCTGCACACCTCCATCACCGCGGCCTCCTTCCCTGAGGACTGGAAACACACCGAAATGAGCCCCATCCTGGAACAAAACATCTTCTGACCCTGCTGATTTGAAGAACTACCAGCCCATCTCACTGCTCCCCTACTTAGCAAAAGTCCTCGAGAAAGAAATCAACCAGCGATTCACCCAAGACCTAGAAGACCACAAGCTCCTGTACCCCTCCCAATCCGGATTCTGAGCCAATCACAGCACTGAGATCGCAGCCACCTACGACATCAGAGCTTTCCTGGACTGTGGGGAAGCAGCAGCCCTCATCCTCCTGGACCTGCCCACCGCATTTGACACCATCTCCCACCACATCCTGATCAACAGACTCCACCACATTGGGATTCAAGGAAACGCCCTCAAATGAATTGCCTCATACCTCACCGGCAGAACCCAAAGGATCCATCTCCCACCGTTCACTCAGAGTCCAACAAGATCATCTGTGGAGTCCCCCAAAGCTCATCCCTCAGCCCGACCCTCTTGAACACCTACATGACCCCACTAGCTGACACCATCAGCTCACACGGACTCAACATCATGTCCTACGCCATAGACACACAGCTCATCCTCTCTCTCTGAAGATCCCTCCAACACCAAAACCAACTTCTACAGATGCATGATGAATGTTGCGAACTGGATGAAGAATAACTGTCTCAAACTTAACTCGAATAATACGGAAGTCCTCATCTTTGGGAATAATACCTCATCTTGGAATGACTCATGAAACTACAGAAACACACTCTATGTAGGAATCACCGCACGCCTCCTGAAAAGACTCCAAATAATACGGAACTCAGCAGCAAGACTCATACTCGACCTCTCCAGAAGGACTCACATCACACCCCATCTCAAGAAATTGCACTGGCTCTCGATTCAGAAGAGATGCCAGTTCAAGCTGCTGACCCATGCCTACAAGTTCCTGCACAACGAAGGACCAGCATACATCAACAAATGTCTAACCTTCCACCAACCATCCAGACACCTCCCATCACCCTTCCTCTCCATTGCAGACACCCCATGTATCCGTCGAACCAACAGCAGAGGACACTCCTTCTCGCACCTGGCAGCCAAGGCCTGGAACAACCTCCCCCTACACCTCTGGACAGCACTGTCCCTCCAGCAATTCAGATGAGATCTAAAGATCTGACTGAAAAGAATAATCAACCTCCATGCAGCAGCAAACAGCTCCAACGCCTCGAGACCCTCAAGGGTGATGTGCCACACTCTATAAATGATTAATTGATAGCCCGGTGAAGGGATATAGCCCAAAATTCCCCAGACAAACAGGACCTTGTGCTCTTCTTATGGAGCAGTCTAAATTATGTGGAGTACCTCCTGTGTGGTTGCGATGGTGAGCTTACTAGCAGGAAACAACTTGATTAGCCATAAAGCATCAAGCAGGGCCAGGGTTTTACAGCTTTTGGCAGATTGTGAGGGCCTTTGTTCATGCATCATACAACTCACACATCATACAGGGCAAGTGCTACTCCTTTTCAGTGGAAGACATGTAATCAGATTGAGAAAATATTCCTGAAAATCTATCAGTATTTCCGTATCGTGCCCCGCCTTGTGCTCCACAGGGAATTCCACTCTTTACAGGAAGATGGACTTCCGCAAACACTCAAAGTTCTCACATTTTACAGCCATAGATCATGTGACAGGCTTGTAAAGAGTGGTACTCAAGGGTTGAAGTAGGGGAGGCTAATGGTGTGCTTGAGAGTGCTCTATTGAGGAGGAGGTCACATCTCCACCTTTGTCAATGGCATGTGAGAGAAATTGGCAAGTCTGGTGCAAAGATCTGCTAGTGATGCCAAATCTTTTGGGTTAATTCATATGTCGATGAAAGCTGTGAATTTTAATGGTGGGAGGTGAGAGTCAAACGCATCAGTCATGTGGGCAGTTATGTTGCAGATTGGTCAAATACTCTGCAGATAGAATTACATTATACATATCATTCATTTGGGGTGTTTTGACTCATGTTTCTGCTTGGTATTTAATCAGACAGGGTAGATCAGGCAGATAAAGGAGCTGGGAATGCCTGGAAGTGGATTATCAAGGCATGAGGTAGAATCAAGACTACACATTCTGGGTATTCGGCACACTGGCACACAATACTGCAGACTACAGGCTTCTGTGCAAAACTTTGGGCCCCAGTACTTATTCTTTTACAGATAGTAGCTATAATAGGTGGATAGAGATTGTAGGGGTTGATGAAGCATGATGAGAGGTAAGAAATGGAATCGGTATGAGGGAATTTCGATTTAAGGTGCAAGTGGGAATACAGGAATTGGTGAAGATTGTGGAAATCAGTGATAGGAGTGTGAGGTATAGAGATACGGAAAAGCACAGAGGCAGAAGTTACAGAAACATCTATAGGTGCTGTTTTGGAGCTGTGTAGCATATCAAATGCACAATTATTCAAGCCAGGGGTAAATAATTAAAGAAGTGCAAGCCTATTCAAAGTGCCAAATAAAGGATACAGATGCACTAAACAATAAAGAGACTTCAAGATACAGTTGTGTAGAGGTGTAACAATAAAGTGTGGAAAGAAATCAAGGTGCAAAAACGTCTTTGGGCATAATTTCAATAAAACATTACGTGACTGCCAAAATATTCTGGTACAAAAATGAATTACTCTTGCAATATGCATTGGTGACTGCAATGTACAGTGACATAACAACATTTCATACAGTTGGAGGTTCTAAAGCATTTTTGAATACTTTACATAATAACAACACACAATCAGAATAAACAGTTCACTTAGTGCCTGATTACGATGTAGGGAGATCGCCGTTGCAGATTGGAACCGCACGACCAAAAGGCAGCAGTCCTGACCGCACAATTTGGATACAACCGCCCTATGGGTAGTCGGAAACATCCATTGTTTAATGGCAGCTTGAGCGACGGTGGAAAAAGCCTGCAGCACAAGCTACCATTGAAAAATGTATGTTTTTAAACATCCCTGCACCTTGTGGCAGGCACCATCCGGTGTCTGCCACACAGTGCAGGGATGTTTAGTGGGACACCGTAGGAACCCCTCAGGCTCCATAGCAGAGGCCGTGGAGGGACAGGGTCCCTGCTTGGGGCCCCCAAAGTCACTTTCTGACAGCCTTTCCATGTCAGAAAGGGCGACATGGAAAAGCTGTCGAAAAGTGACATCATAATCCTGAAGGGGAAGCCGAGGCTGGCTCCTCCGTTATTATGGAATTGTGATTCTTTCCGATGGTCTGACAGGCAATCTGAGCCCGTCTGAATAGCAGTGGATGGTCCCCCATCTGCCACATCGTAATGCGGTGGGTGGACCGCAGAGACAGAGGTCGGGCGGACCGCAACCGACGGTTGATCGGTTGCGGTCCGCCCGACATCATAATCAGGCCCTTCGTTTTTTTGTTCAATAACCTTTCCTTTAGCTATCATTAGTACTCCACAGCTTTTATGCTTAGTTTAATTGAGGGGGCTGGCTCACTTCCCTCTCATGCCCCGAACAGGGCTATTAGAGGTGAGGCATTTAACCTGCCGTTTACTGACCACCAGGGCGAGGATGCTCTGGAAGGTATTGCTTCAGGATGAGGAGGCTCCGGGCTGTGATGGGTTAGAGGGTCAATACAAGCCCTAACCAATATGACTGCCGCCACCAAGAAAACAGATCACACATGCATCTGTGTGCCTGATGATACTGTTTTCACTGATCTAAGACATTCCCTGTGTGAGACTTGCTTTATTTATCTAGTGTCTGTAGCATGCCCTTTACGTGCATGGCTTTGATAAACTGATTTTGTTGAATTTAATTTGGAGCTGGTTCTTGATGGACAGCTCGCATTTGATTTTTTTTACGCTACCATCAAGTTCATAAATGATGAGGCCTCAATTCAAGATGGCAGTCAGCACTGGCAGGCAGGGGACAGTCACAGTGCTCTGTTTGCACAGTGTAATTTCAGACAACATATCAACATTATTTCATTCCCGACGTGGGTGTTCCCATGCATCCACCCATGGATTTTGTCATGTTCCCAGAATTACCATTGCTGGTAGACCTGGGAATGCGACTAATTGCTACGTCTCTCCAGGTGAGGCGTAACGAGGAGAAATATCTTTATTTTTCCTCATTTTTTTCTCTTTGTATATGTGCTCCATTCTGCAGAGGGTTGTTTTTGTGCAGGAAGGTGTCCCTTCCTCCACAAGAACATTACAACGCAGGTCATGGTGCAAGGGTGCCTGCATTGGCGCTAATTAGCACATTGTGAGCCATGCACAGGGAAAAGACAGGAATGCACTGTATAATATTAAATATGGTGCATTCCTGCCCTTTCCCTATTACCCAGCGCAGCAAGGCTGCTTGCTGCGCTGCACTGTGTGATTTTTTGATCAATGTGCCCTTGAGCGTTGTGCTTTTTTTCAAGTTATACCACCTGTTGTTCCCAAGTTATCCCACCTTTATGCAGTGCAATCAAGAAGGGTGGGGTTGTGCTGGGTACTTCTTCAAAGCAGTGCTGCTTACAGTTAAACTGCTTTTTTAATCTACATTTGCATGGGCAGTAGCTAACCATCTTTCTATAATCAAACAATATATTTTAAGGCAAAGGTGGTGAGTTACAGCTGACCTTGTTGATTAAATAGTTAGTATGGGGCCCATGAACATCCTGAATCTATACTCTCGATTAGCGCCATATTTGCCCTCATGTGTAGGCAATTTAATTTAGTACTTGACAGTGAGACCTGTTGCCACAATAGAGGGATGCGCAGAGCTTCATATTAAAGTTTAGCCAAGGCCAGCCTCTGTGTGTGTTTATTGGCAGACAAAAATACTGTTGAGCTATGAATGACACGCTGGGGAAATCTATGCAACTTTTTGCACGCAGCTCAGCACAGTCCCTCTGGATGTGGCATTAAGATATTTTGATGCTCAATTAAATGGCTTTTCACATTATTCAAACCAAGTTTTAAACTAAAGATGGCAACTTAGGCTCTGTCAAACAATGCCATGCTCAGCAGTCCCATATTTACCCGTGAAAATGAAAAGGAATTCTCTAAATTTCATTAAAGTTGCATATATATATAAATACTAAGACTTCCGTAGATGGCGTTTCATAGCCAATACTGATCCACAAAGGTAAACGTACACTTTTGTGTAAATTTACGTTTGTTTGGAATTCACAAAACTGCATTCTAATCGTAAGTTTACGAGTGCGGAGACTCCGCAGTCGGGGCGGAGAACTCCGCACTTAAAAAGATAAGACATGCCTATCTTATATATGCGAAGTTCTCCCCCTTCCACACACCCCCACCTACCCCCCCACCACAGAGTCACCACACTCGTAAACTTACGATTAAAATGCAGTTTTGTCAATTCAAAACAAATGTAAACTTACACAAAAGTATAAGGTTACCTTTGTGAATCAGACCCAATATCGTGTTCATTGTGAACAAATTAACTGCCGCCCTAGATGTACTTTCCCTCCAGTACTTAATTTTAGACAGTGGTTGTCGGTGTTATACACCGACACGTATTTTAGGGGACTCGCACTTACATTTCCTCATCAGACATTGACAAGAGTGAAAAACAAACACAGAGGAAAGAAGAAGAGAAAGAGGAGAAAAGGGGCGGAAAGAGAAAAAGCAGGAACCTGTAAGGAGTGACGTAAAGGGTCAGCCAGTATCTCGTGCAGTCGCGGCCGGCATGACTCGCGGGTATGAGGGGCGGGGGGGTGCATGCAGCCTACATAGAGAAAATGCAGAGTGTGTATGACTGGTTTGTTTGGCCCTGGGGCCGATCAAACTGTCAGCGCCCACAACAGTGGGCAAGCCGCTACTCCCCTGCCTGGAGCATTAACGCCCACCCACCGGCCCACAACCAAACCCTGCCTTCTGCTTTCTCGCAGTGCGAGAAGCAGAAACATAAAATTGTTTTCATAATACCATTTTATGTTTCTGCTTCTCGCACTGCGAGAAAGCAGTGGAGTGACACTCCTCCGCCCACGTGGAGGAGCCGCCCCTGATCTGATGGAAGAGCCATGAGATTGAAAGTATGCAGTCTCGGTATTCGGTGTGCAGACATTTAAAAACACCGGAAGCTGGTTGTTGAGCAGAGTTTGGGCATCGGCACTTTACTACAAATTAGGCACTGCTTCCCCCAAACCATACCATTCCCAAACACTTTTTACCATACCATACCAAAACATTTATAAAGCGCACAGCTACCACCAATGGCGGTGTCCCGGCGCTAAGGAGAGACAGAGAGAAAAGGGAAAAAAGACCAACTAAGGGAGATCAAAAAGCCATGTTTTCAAGGCACTCCTAAAAATGGATTCAGATTCAGCTTTGCGCAGCAAGAGAGGCATAGCATTCCAAAGGGCGGCTGTTCTTACAGCAAAGGCACGCCCTCCAATCCTGGCTTTACGGAAAGAAGGAGAGCAGAGAAATAGCTGTGAGTTCGAGCGCAAGGTCCTGTTCTCACCCTCTTCCTTCACCACGTGTAACTAAACTGTTCAGGTGGCTCAATGTATTTTCATAAATGTGTTGTCTGGCTGTTCCTTTGTCATCTTATAATATTTTCCTGTCTGAACACTTTTTTATTAATTGTACGTTTTAAAAAGAGTTATATGTCCATAAGTGAATATATTTAGCATATGGCCAATAAGGTAGCGATATATCTGCAAACTTCAAGGTATTCCGCCTCTGTGCCTCGAGGAATGGTCAGGGCACAGCCGATGACGCTGTTATTAAGGTATGCTCCTCAGCGTGCACATAATGCATTGTCTGGAAAGCAGTGACACCACGAGAAACAATGAGGTTTCCTGCCATTGAGGACTATTTTCTGCCCTCTGCAAATATGTTGTTACTGGTTCCCCATGAAACAACATTTAGAAAACAGCTAGATGGCTCAAAAAATCTCGTTTTTTCAGTCTCGCAGCTTTAGCTCTAGAGCAAACCCATTTCAAGACTTAAAAATAAATAAGAAGAGAATACAGAGAAGCACTTTGGAATGTTTTTACCCTTGTTATAGGAGCTTATCATTTAATGAATCAGTAATTCGAAAAGGCAGCCTAGGGAATAAAGACACTCTTTTTGTGTCTTTCAAAAGACGGATCTCTGTCACACCTCACTTCATTAACCAAAAAAGACATTTACTAAGCTGGGCTCGCAGTCAGTCCATTTTGGCCCCACAGTAGCAACAGCTGTATATGGCAGCAACTACAGCTGGCTGCAAAGGCAGTAGGGGCCACAGCTGCCGCCATAGCAAAGACCACAGCATTGGCCACTTATGTATTCATAACAAGTACACAGTAGTGGCAGCAGCTGCAAACACGCAGGGACAAGTACAGAGATCACACATGTCTCAAAAGCAGGGGCAAACGTAGTAACCCCATCAATGACCACAGCTTCCACCATTGCAAGGACCACAGCATAAATACAGCAGCAACCAAATCATCGTCCAAAGCAGTATCAGAGCAGAGCAACAAGAGTCCTAACACTAGCCTAAGTAGCTGTGACCCCAGCCGCCACCACAGTAGCAATAAACATAGAAAGCAGAGGATGGTGCACACCAGTTTAAATCACAGTTGCAACCACAGCAGGAACCACAGTAGAAAAAAACACTGAAATGTGCATGTTATGGTCAGAAGCACAATCTATTATTTGCACAAACGTCGTGCAAACCATAACTTACATATCAAATGCAGGCCTTATGACCTAACAATAGTTATACCAATAAATAACAACTAAAAGCGAAATGTAATTACACAGCAAAGCATAATCCAACCAATTAATGATACTACATTCACAGTTATCTCTGTCAAAGTGGTATGGATAATGTGATATATAATCTCATCCGATGAATGATTTACAACTTTTGTAATTGCACTTGTTTAATTGAGGGTGAGGTCGTGAGCATTGCATTTGCTGTGTGAGTTATGGTTTGAATGGCAGGTATGAGAGTTATGGATCTGGCCCTAAGAATAATCTGCAAAAATCACTGTTCTTTTTTTTTTATTGATAAACATAACAGCACTTTAAATGAATTTTACACATACACAATACATACAGATGTGCAGAGTGTAATAAGCTAGACACAGCTGGGCATTAATGTGCTATATAAATAAAATTAACATAACATAACATATTACCATTGTTAGGAGGGGGGGCATCACACATGAGATGTGAAGCCTTCAGTGAGTCAAGATACTCCTCCTCTCCCTCATCAGTGGTAATAAATAATATATTAAACACGGAGCATCTGCATATATGGTTTATGGCATGGTATTTCTTTTGTGTGGTTGTTCTAAAACAAGCTATTTAACCCAAAGCAGGACGCAAGAAGTAAAAAGTGCGCAGTGTAGTAAATTCGCATTGAGAAGACCCCATCCATTTTAAGACATTTGATTCCTTGTGTAAAGTAATTCCTACATACAATGTGTGAGGCAGAAAAAACAGGTTTCTCATGTTGATTTTGCTGTACTGTGGTATAAAAAATCTGCACATTCCTATTTCAGTCACCCCCATAGATAGCTACACTTTCAAAAGAACATGTATAACAATGTCTTCATTCTACAGACAGGCTGTGTGTATTGTCAAAGAAAAGTCTTTTTTTGTTCACAATTCTATATTCATAATCAGCCATTGGCCTTGTGGTTTCTGATTTCACCAGAATCTCTCAATGGCAATACTAGACCAGACTACATGGTGGCAATATATATAGTCACTGTAAAAACAACACTTAAAGTGATGTTATACTTGGATGTTGAAATGGCATAGGAACGAAATAGGGCCTGGGAGTAGTTGTGCAAGAGGGGGGTACTGCACCTTAAAAATAACCATTTTAGAGTTCAGAAGGTGATTGAGAAATAAAGATGCCCTTAAATTTGTTTTTATCTTGTCACATTTGTTGTGTGTTCAAAAACAGCAGCGAAATGTGAGGGTGTCTTTTGTCAAATATTTTTAACAGGGAGATTAGTGTTTACTTTTCTTTCTCTGGCTGCAAAGTGGGAAGATTTTGTAAAATGAACTATGTGGCAATTTTGCTGGGTACAGGGAGCGTGAAAGGAAAGGCTGTAGTATGTAATTTTTTTCTATCACAACAAAATGTAAATAGCTGTAAATGAACTGTACAATTCATTCAAAATAAATCAGCAGTTAGAACAGCACAAATCAAGATTTTTTTGTTATTCTGAAACATAACAAGCAAAGATTTCAATACAATCAAAAACAAAATAAAATCAAGGCACTTTACTTGGTGATGTGCAAATAATAAATATTTATGAAACCTGATTTACACACATTATCATTTGTATGGTGTAAGAAAACAGGTTATTGGTTTAGGGGGATGGAAACACCAGTAATAAAACAACCAAAATCCTTGCCAGGTTAAACCACATACATCACTACATTATCCGCGCTTAACACTCTGGTTGCTTGGCACAAAGCAGTCAGGCTTAACTTAGAGGCAAAGTGTAAAGTATTTATACAGCACACAAACAGTAATAAAGTGAAAACACATCACAAGAAAAAACCTGAACAATTAAGAAAAACTGAGTCAATTGTAATAAACCAGCAAACTGGACGCACTTTATCCAATGATTTTGCACTTTATTTATGCACTTTTACATTTTTAGCCGAATGATCCTTAAGTATAATGCTTGAGTGGCTGCTTGATCTATTTGGATATTATGTTATGACATGCTATTTGGTGCAGGAATTGTTTTTTATTACCGTACCAGATGCACTTTATGCAAAACTTTGCACTACACATATGCACTTACAAATATTACAAAAAAGGGTTCCCCAAGAGGTAGGATTCAGTCTTGTGTATGTTGTATTGTCCATTTTGTGATAGTTTTACATTGTCATTCCATCAGAATGCTGCGGATGCAAAGTGAAATAAGATTTTGTAGAGATTTTTTTTTTTATCCCTTCGAAAGGTGAATATTTGTAATATTATGTTATATATTTGGCACACCTTTTTGTAATGGTTTGAATTAACTAATCATTATTAAACGTACTTACTTACAATTTTAATAAATTAAATTATACCAGAATGAGAAAAATCTAATCAGTAGAACCAAAGATATTAAATTTTGAACTTTTAAATAAATATAGCACCTAAAATCACAAAGCGCCATTCACGGTCCTCTGGTCTTGCTAGACCGGGGCAAAGTCACAAGTTGAGGCCGACTGCGATGGAGCATGGGTCAGATACTGAGAACGGGTCAGTCCAGCTGAGGTACCTTCTCAAGGTCTGGCACGAACAGACTGAGGCAGACGAGTCCGCGAGGAGCAGAGAGAGTGTTGCGAATGGTAGTCACTGTAGCGCAAAGAGCCGGCCAGGAGGCAAGTGCTGTCATCAATGTAGCACAAGCATGCAGACAGGCGTCCCAGGTGGCCTTGATGGACCTTTGCATTGGGGGCCACCCCACCACGGGCTGTCATTGCTGTAGCACGATCTCACGTTGCCAGTCATTGCTGATAGTTGCTGTAGCATGAAGATGGCAGTAGTTGCAGACAGCAGAGTCTCAATGAGTAGGGGCCCACTCGTGGTCATGAAGAGCCAAAACTTCAGGATTTCAGTTTTTCTTCTTAGGAGGAGCTAAAACTGATGCCAGTCAAGTGTCCAGAACCTGGGGGGTTCTTCTTGGGGACCAGGAGCCTACTCCAGCAGAGGCCAGCAGGGATCAGGCTGATCCCGTTATAGGTTCAGGCAGGTCAAGTTGCAGCAGGTCAGCTGGGCAGTAGCAGGGAGTCTCCTGGAGCTTGTTATGTCCCTGTAGCTCAAACAGCAGGCTAGCCAACTGACCCTTGGATTTACTCATGTTAGACTGAGATGATGGTAAGCCGGTCCAGTCTTCCTTCTAGAACAGCAGGGTGGTCCTCAAGCTGCAGGGCAGTCCTCGGGCAGCAGGGCATTCCTTCCTCTGAAATATCTACAGGTCCAGGAGTGTTCTGCTGAGTGGCACTGAAGGTCCAATATTTATACCTGGTGCAAGCCTTTGTGTGTGAGAGGACACCCTATCCTACCTACACATATGGTTCTGGAAAGTTCTTCCTGTCCCTTGTCAAGGCTCTAAACTGTCTAAAAGGGTGACAAAAAGCAGGTAGGCTGGATGTCAGATTTCTTTGTGGGTGTGACAAAGGACTCCAGAGCCTTTTGAAGTGCAACTGAGGCTGGGTGCAGCTCCTCCCAGTCGTCCTGCCACGATGGCTCATCCTGTCCACACCTAAGCCCTCTTTGTGTCACTGTCTGGAAGAAATACACAAACTCCAACAGCAGAGCCTTTCACAGTCATATGGCCCAGCGAACTGGCTGAAGGCACAAATACCAACTTGCTAAAAGTTATATACTCAGAAGTATCCAGTAGCTACTGTTAGAATTTAATCAAAAACAGAGCCAGTGGAATTAATTCATAGGCTCTTGTGATTTATTTCACGAATTTTTGGATTATTCCATAGATTCAATGACATTCAATTCATGTCAAACATTAAGGGCAACACAAACATTTTTCAACATATGTGTTGGACAATTAGCACATATAAACAATATTTACAAATGTGTATAATACATCAGAGATTTATGTGCAATTACAAAAACACAAGAGGGTAACTAAAGCACCAGTCCATAAATCAAAGGTAGCAATAAGGCGGAGTAGCAAGTCAAAACTTGCTAACCACTTTTCATTTTCCTGCCTATATGCACAGCTCTGGGGGTCCCATGAATCAGATTAAAGATAGCTTGTGGAGGGAATGAATTGAGCCTTCTCCTTAAGCCAACAGGGTTATCTTTGCAGCTGCAAAGACTACGTTACAACAATCTTGCACAGGGAAACAACTCTAATAATACAGACGCCTCTTCAATGTGATTGTACCTCACCCCACGAATATAACCGAGCGCATCCTGATTTCGGTTGAATACCATTTTTAAGACAAATACATATGAAAACTAGCCATCACATAAGCCAAATGTATTGATGTGAAGAGTGAAATATGTTATTATACATGGAGTTCAGCAGATTTACAGCTGTGATGAATTTTGTCCAATGCACATATTGTGATACATAAAAAAAGTGTGCTATGCGACTTGAAGCAGCTTTTTATCCATTCATCCTAGCTGTGAGTGGTTATTTTGTGTCTTTATTAGTGCACTGAAGCAGCCTAATGACTCTGTGAGTGCTACATAAAACAGTAAACTGGATATTATTACATATATTACATATATTAAAAGGTAAAGGATTTTCAAAAGTAAGTTAACCTATTGCTAACCCATACGCATGTTCTCTACAAATCAAGTATTTTATATTTTAACTGAAAAACTAACATGACTTTTAGGCAAATGGAAGTAAGGTTGGTTGCTAAGTTTAAAAAAAGTTATTTCCAATGAATGAAACAATTATTCTGAAGGTATTAGTTTAAAGTGATAATAGTGATGTGACAACATTAATGCTCTGGTAATCTGAATCGGTTTCCATTTCAGCCATATATCCTGTCTTTTCTTTCGTCCAACTCAGCTCACAGGACAGAGGCACTCCCTCGCCTTCCTCCCCAGTCTCTGAAAACTCAGGTCAATTTTAACGAGCACGAGCCCCTCATAAACTACTTTTGGGTCCCAAGACCCACAGGCCACCAAAGCATGGCTGTTAGACTTGGCACCATTGGCGTGGGTCTCCCTTCCATTTTTTTGCTGTTGCCTCTTATGTTTTGCTGGTTTTAGATGCTTTTGGGCACTGTGCCACTGCTGTTCAGTGCCACAGTGCAAGTGCTCCCTACTGTAAATTGTGTTATGGATTAGTGACTCCATGATTGGATGATTGGTTTACTTGTCAGTCCCTAGTACAGTGCACTGCGTGTGCCCAGGGCTTGTAAATCCAATGCTGCTGGTGGGCTTGCAGCACTGGTTGTGCCACCCACAGAAGCAGCTTGTAAAATGTGTCTCAGGCCTGCCATTGCAGAGCCTGTGTGCAGTCTGTGACTGCCATGTCGACTTGGCAAGTGCACCCACTTGCCAGTCCCTAAACCTTCCCTTATCTTCATATCAGACACCCCTAAGGTAGGCCCAAGGGCAGGGTGCATTGTAAGTATAAGGTAGGACATGCCCTGGTGTGTGTGGCATGTCCTAATAGTGAATTACAGCCATTTTCGTTTTTCACTATTGCAAGGCTACCTGTTCTCCATAGGCCAGAATGGGCAGTTTTGATTATTACACCTTATAATCCTAACTGACCCAGAGAACATGGTAGAAAAACGAATTTAGTATGCCTGAACTCAGAATGGTAAAATACATCTTTTAGTGAAGTTGGTTTTAACATTCTTTGTTTGAAAATACCACTTTTAGAAAGTAGGTATTTTCTTGCCTAAACCATCCAGCTGCCTCTGCTCAGGTTGTGTATTGTGTGTCTGGATTTGTGAGTGACAGGGGCTGGGGGATTCCAGGAGGCAGGGTGAGTCAGGACAGGGCTGAATAGGAAGGTCTGCATCCAGAGTGGAGGGAGGAGTTGCACCTGGGTCTGAATAGGGCTGTGCCTGCCTTCCACAATGCTGGCTCCACCTCCTGCCGGGCGTCTGATGGCTCTGCCCCTCACTCACAAAGGAAAGAAGGAGTCAGAAAAACAAAGTGCTCCAGGACTGACCAGAACTGGTTTTGGACTAGGCAGAGGCCTCTCTGCCTTCAGAGAACAAAGGGAAAAGGTGTATAAAAAGGGGACCCAGACCCCTAGGAAATTAGATCACTTCTGGGAAATCAAGAAACCTGTTGCCAAGGAGAAGAACCGGAGAAGCTGAAGGAGGAGTACTGCCCCTGTGCTGTTTTGCTGATTGGGGTTGGCCTGCAGTGGTTGCTTTCTGCCAAGGACAGGAGAAAAGACTTTGCTGTGCTTTGTCATCTTGAAGAAGGGAATCTCCAAGGGCTTGAACTGAGCTTGCCTCCTGCCTGAAGTCACAGGGACACAAAGACTTCACCCCTTCTGTTTGCCTGCATCTGGAACTGCTGTTTTAGCTGCTAACAGAGGGAAATTGCAACACCGACGCCGGCGAGCGACGCCGTAACCTGCACCGAAGCCGTGGGCACCGCTCGTGAAGAGCACGACGCACCGCCCCGACTTGCACCGTAGGCCCGACGCCTGCCGACGCCGTGCGACATCGACTCCGAAGCCGTCATCGAGGCCGCTGCCTGCACCGGAGCCGAGGACACCGCTCGTGACGCTCACGACGCACCGTCCCGACTCGCACCGCAGCCCCGACTTCACCGACGCCAGGGCTTCATCATCGCGGAGCCGATCCTCGACGTGGGTGACCCCCGAATCCATCGACGCCGCACCATCGTAAGGAACCGACGCCTCGCCGCCATCCGTGACGTCACCTCCCCGACACAGTAAGGAACCGACGCCTCACCTCCCCTGCGCTGCAGTAAGGAACCGAGACATCACCTCCCCTGGGGTCGTAAGGAACCGACGCCGCCGGCGCCAACGAAGCATCACCTCCCCGACGCCGTGCACCGTCTTTGTTTTCATCGAATTCCAGGTACTGTTCTTTGTGGGTCTGCTCGACTCCGGGCCCGACGCCGCGCACCTCGCGGTCGGCGCCGTACTTTGGGATTTCCACCGGTCACGACGTCGTGATAACTCCAAGGGGAGTTATTTGTTGCTACAAGCTTTATTTGATTGACTATCCTATTTTTGAAGATAACGTGAACTGTCTCTATCATTTTAAGTCTATTTTTGAGTACTGTATTGTGGATTTTTGCTATTGGGTCTTGTGATAAGTCTATATAAAGATTACTTATTTTTACATAAACAACCTGTGTGGTGTCCATCTGTAGTGTTTTCACTGTATTACTGTATGTGGTCACAAATGCTTTACACACTGCCTCTGAGATAAGCCTGTCTGCTCGTGCCAAGCTACCAGGGGGTGAGCAGGGGTTATTTTAGGAGTGTTTCCCCCTTATCCTGACTAGAAGCAAGGGTCCCTATTTGGACAAAGGTGCAAACCATTGCCAACTAGAGACCCCCAGTTCTAACATTGGTGGTCAGCGGTGAGGATTTGGACTTGCATTTGTGATTCATATACAGTGATTGGTGTACACTACTAGTGAGTGCAGACCAATACGCGACCACATACATCTTGATAGGACTTTTTTCCTTGGAACCTTTATTTTTGTTGAGAACTGCCAATTTTCACCATGAGCAAAAAAGGATCCATTGCACCTGCAGATATTGAATTTGAAGAAGATAGGGTTGATACCTACACTGTGACAGAACTCAAAGCTGTTTGCAAAAAATTTAAAATCTCTATGAGAGGCCTCACCAGGAAGGAGGAGTTTCACAAGGCGCTAAGGGCCTGGTTGGAAGCACGGAATGCCAGTGGGCAGTCCGAGGAGCCTGTGGAGGAGGCAGAGAATTTAGATGGGCAGCTTGAGGGGCCATTGGGCTTAACTGGGAGGAGAGCGCCTTCCAGGGAGGGCAGCAGTGTTTCTCAAAGGGCCTGTCTCCAGAGGAGCTGGAGGACAGGGACAAAAGCAGGATGCATGAAATGGAAATGGCCAAACTGAAACAGGGAAGCCATGATAGCCTTGAGCATAAGAAATTGGAGTTAGAAAGTAAGAGGTTGGCCATGGAAGAAAAGAAGATGCTTTTAGAGCATGAGAGAGTGGTGAGGGAGCTAGAGCTAAAGGCTAGGAGCCTAGAAATCACTCCCTCTGGTGGCAGCACACCTCCAGTGCCTGTAGAAAGTAGAGTGTACATCCCCAAGGAGGTTATTAAGGATTTCATGAAGGGGGAGGACATTGGGCAATGGTTTAAAGCTTATGAGATCGCCATGACATCACACCGGGTCCCTGAGAAGGATTGGGGAGCGGGGTTGTGGGGCCGCTTTGCAGGTGAGGGAAGGGAAACCTTGCTAGCCTTGCCCACAGTGGATCAGATGTCCTATGCCCACCTGAAGGAAGCTTTAGTGGCAAGGTATGGGTTAACTCCAGAGCTTTATAGGCAGAAGTTTAGGAACTGCAAAAAGCTGGAGTCTAGTACCTGGGTGGAGTATGTGTCTTATTTTTGCAGAGCATTGGATGGATGGGTGAAGGGTAGCAAAGTAGATGACTTACAGGAGTTCTATGATTTAATCGCATGGGAGCACTTGTCCAGTAGTTGTTTTCCAGAGCTACGCCAGCACCTAGTTGACAGTAAGCTGACTAATCCTAGGAAGCTTGCTGAGGAGGCGGACCGCTGGGTCAGTACCCGGGTCCACAAGGGTCTTGTGGGAGACTCCGCCAAAGGTGGGCAGGGTCCCCAGCAGAAGAGTGGGGGGACAAGGGTAAACAGAAGGAGTTCCAAAAGGGCCCCAAAGTAAACCCCCAGGGAACCAAGGTAAGGGTTCCCAGCCTCCCACTGAGAAAAGACCATGGGTCCCAACAGATAAGTCTGTTCAGAAGGGGCCCAAAGCATGTTTTAGTTGTGGTCAGGTGGGTCACTTTGTAGGAAGTCCCAAGTGCCCCAATACCGTGACCACTGCACCCACTGGTGCACCACCCCGGCAGATGGCTAGTGTAGCCCTGGGGGAGGAGTTGGGTGCCCAAGGTGGGTGGGGTCCCGCAGAGATGTCCCTGGTCTCTTTAGGAGACAGTGAGATGGTCCCTAGGACCCAGCTGCCTGATAACACTAAAAAATACAGGCAGTGGGTGACCATCAATGGCCATAGGGTGGAGGCTCTGAGAGACACCGGGGCCAGTGTGACAGCTGTCAGTTGTCGGCTGGTGTCTGAGGAGCAGGTGGTCCCCAATGTATTCTACCCTGTAGTTGCCGCTGACAACTCAGAGAGCCACTGCAAGGTGGCCCAGGTTCCCTTTGAGTGGGGGGGTCTCAGGTATCCTTCAAGTAGCTGTGAGGCCAGCCATGCCTGTTGACTGTCTGCTAGGCAATGATTTGGAGAGCTCCCCTTGGGCGAAGGTGGAGCGGAGGTCTCATTTGGAGATGTTGGGTCTGCCAGAGTGGGCGTGTGTGACCACTCGGTCAATGGCAGCCGGTAAGGGTATTCAAGAGGACCTGGAGCCTGGAAGAAGGGCCCAGGTGCCTGCCTTAAAGAGAGGAGGCAGGGGCGCGGGAAACCGGCCCCCGAAGTTCCCACGGTCCAGGAGGAGGCAGACCTTGAGGGGGATGCCCTGGAACCTACAGGGGAACAAGTGGCTGAACTGGGGGACCTGCCTGAGCTGACCCATTGGCAGCAGGAAGGAGGCCCCTCCAGGGAAGAGTTCTGCGAGGAGCAGAAGAAGTGCCCTTCTCTTGAGGGCTTGCGGCAACAGGCTGTAAGCCAGGCAGCAGGTGATCAGACTGGATCACACTGGATCTACTGGGAGAATGGTCTCCTGTATAGTGAGCCTAAGGTTGCTGAGCCTGGGTCAGCCCGTGTGCTGGTGGTACCCCAGCGCTTCAGAGCCTTCCTACTGGGTCTGGCTCATGATGTGCCTTTAGCAGGACATTTGGGGCAAGACAAGACCTTTCAAAGGCTTGTCACCCACTTTCATTGGCCCCAAATGCGCAAGAGTTCAGATACTCATTGCAGGACCTGTCAGACTTGCCAGGCAAGTGGTAAGAGTGGGAGGAAGCACAAGGCTCCTCTCCAACCTTTCCCTGTTGTCAGCACCCCCTTTGAGAGGGTGGGTATTGACATTGTGGGGCCTCTGGATCCCAAGACAGCCATGGGCAACAGGTTCATCCTGGTCTTGGTGGACCATGCCACCCGGTACCCGGAAGCCATCCCTCTTCGGACAGTGACGGCCCCCGTGGTGGGACGTGCACTGATGGGGATTTTCTCCCGTGTGGGGTTCCCCAAGGAGGTGGTGTCTGACCGTGGTACTAACTTCATTTCCAAGTATATGAAGTCCCTGTGGCAGGAGTGTGGTGTAACCTATAAGTTCACCACTCCTTACCACCCCCAAGGTAATGGGCTGGTTGAGAGATTCAACCGGACCCTTAAGGGCATGATTATGGGTCTGGAAGAACCCATGAGGCGTAAGTGGGACGTCCTCTTGCCATGCCTGCTCTTTGCTTACAGAGAGGTGCCCCAGAAGTCCTTAGGGTTCAGTCCCTTTGAACTGCTGTACGGCCATCCTGTAAGAGGACCTCTGAGTCTGGTCAAGGAAGGCTGGGAGGAAGCTCCCAGGAAAACTCCCCAGGATGTATTTAGTTACATGCTGGCCTTCAGAAACCAGACTCGGCGTTTCAGACAACTCGCTGAGGCGAATCTGGAAGCCAGCCAGGAAGAGATGAAACGTTGGCATGATCAGAATGCCACTCTGATCGAGTTTCAGCCTGGACAAAAGGTTTGGGTCATGGCCCCAGTGGAGCCCTGTGCGCTCCAGGATAAGTGGACCGGACCATTTGAGGTGGTGGAGCGCAAGAGTGATGTCACCTACTTGGTGGACTTGCAGTCTCCCAGGAACCCCTTGCGGGTCCTGCATGTGAACCGCCTGAAGCCCCACTTTGAGAGGTCTGAAGTGGGCATGCTCTTAGCAACAGATGCTGGGATGGAAGAGGAGACTGAACCTCTTCCTGATCTCCTGTATGCAAAAGAGCAAGATGGGTCAGTGGATGGTGTGAACCTCTCTCCCACCCTGACCCCGGAGCAGCAGAATGACTGTCGCCAACTGTTGGGACAGTTTTCTGATCTGTTCTCCCTGACTCCCAGTATCACTGAATGGTGCATCCATGATGTGGACACTGGGGACAGTCCTCCTGTAAAGCACAAAACTTACAGAGTGACTGACAGGGTGAGAGCTTGCATCAAGGAGGAGGTCTCCAAGATGTTTGCCTTAGGGGTGATTGAGTCCTCTAACAGTCCTTGGGCCAGCCCAGTGGTCTTGGTCCCAAAGGCTGCCGCGCCTGGTGCCACACCTGAACTCCGGTTCTGTGTGGACTACCGAGGACTCAATTCAGTCACCAGGACTGACGCGCACCCCATCCCCAGAGCTGATGAGCTCATTGATCGGTTAGGGGCTGCCCAGTACCTCAGCACGTTTGATCTAACGTCTGGATACTGGCAGATCGCCTTAACTGATGGGGCCAAAGAGAGGTCAGCATTCTCCACACCAGATGGGCACTACCAATTCCGGGTGATGCCCTTTGGGATGAAGAATGCCCCTGCCACCTTTCAGAGGTTGGTCAACCAGGTGTTGGCTGGGCTGGAGGATTTCAGTGCCGCCTACCTGGATGACATTGCAGTGTTCAGCGCCACTTGGGAGGAACATCTGCACCACCTCTGGGAAGTGTTGAAGGCGCTGCGGAGGGCAGGCCTCACGATCAAGGCGAGTAAGTGCCAGATCGGGCAGGGTTCTGTGGTGTACTTGGGACACCAGGTAGGGAGCGGCCAGGTGGCGCCCCTACAGCCCAAGATAGATACCATCCTGGCTTGGGAACCCCCAAAACCCAAACAGAGGTGAGGGCCTTCTTAGGACTCACCGGGTATTACAGGAGGTTTGTCAAGGGGTATGGCAACATTGTTGCACCCTTGACTGAGCTGACTTCCAGGAAGCAGCCCAGGAAAGTGAACTGGACTGATGCCTGCCAAAAGGCTTTTGATGCCCTGAAATCTGCCATGTGCACGGCGCCCGTGCTTCAGGCGCCCAACTTCTCAAGGGAATTCATTGTGCAGACAGATGCTTCAGAGCATGGTGTTGGGGCTGTGCTTTCACAGATGAATGAGGAGGGCCTAGACCAACCTGTAGCCTTTATTAGTAGGAGGTTACTCCCACGGGAACAGAGGTGGAGTGCGATTGAACGTGAAGCATTTGCTGTGGTCTGGGCACTGAAGAAGTTGAGACCATACTTGTTTGGGACTCACTTCCGGGTTCAGACAGACCACAGGCCCCTCAGATGGTTAATGCAGATGAGGGGTGAGAATCCAAAACTGTTGAGGTGGTCCATTTCCCTACAGGGGATGGACTTTACGGTGGAACACCGCCCTGGTACAGAACACGCCAATGCTGATGGTCTGTCCAGATTTTTCCGCCTTAGTGATGAGAACTCCCAGGAGGAAGGGTAGTTCTCCCCACATTTCAGCTGGAGGGGACACATGTTAGACTTGGCACCATTGGCGTGGGTCTCCCTTCCATTTTTTTGCTGTTGCCTCTTATGTTTTGCTGGTTTTAGATGCTTTTGGGCACTGTGCCACTGCTGTTCAGTGCCACAGTGCAAGTGCTCCCTACTGTAAATTGTGTTATGGATTAGTGACTCCATGATTGGATGATTGGTTTACTTGTCAGTCCCTAGTACAGTGCACTGCGTGTGCCCAGGGCTTGTAAATCCAATGCTGCTGGTGGGCTTGCAGCACTGGTTGTGCCACCCACAGAAGCAGCTTGTAAAATGTGTCTCAGGCCTGCCATTGCAGAGCCTGTGTGCAGTCTGTGACTGCCATGTCGACTTGGCAAGTGCACCCACTTGCCAGTCCCTAAACCTTCCCTTATCTTCATATCAGACACCCCTAAGGTAGGCCCAAGGGCAGGGTGCATTGTAAGTATAAGGTAGGACATGCCCTGGTGTGTGTGGCATGTCCTAATAGTGAATTACAGCCATTTTCGTTTTTCACTATTGCAAGGCTACCTGTTCTCCATAGGCCAGAATGGGCAGTTTTGATTATTACACCTTATAATCCTAACTGACCCAGAGAACATGGTAGAAAAACGAATTTAGTATGCCTGAACTCAGAATGGTAAAATACATCTTTTAGTGAAGTTGGTTTTAACATTCTTTGTTTGAAAATACCACTTTTAGAAAGTAGGTATTTTCTTGCCTAAACCATCCAGCTGCCTCTGCTCAGGTTGTGTATTGTGTGTCTGGATTTGTGAGTGACAGGGGCTGGGGGATTCCAGGAGGCAGGGTGAGTCAGGACAGGGCTGAATAGGAAGGTCTGCATCCAGAGTGGAGGGAGGAGTTGCACCTGGGTCTGAATAGGGCTGTGCCTGCCTTCCACAATGCTGGCTCCACCTCCTGCCGGGCGTCTGATGGCTCTGCCCCTCACTCACAAAGGAAAGAAGGAGTCAGAAAAACAAAGTGCTCCAGGACTGACCAGAACTGGTTTTGGACTAGGCAGAGGCCTCTCTGCCTTCAGAGAACAAAGGGAAAAGGTGTATAAAAAGGGGACCCAGACCCCTAGGAAATTAGATCACTTCTGGGAAATCAAGAAACCTGTTGCCAAGGAGAAGAACCGGAGAAGCTGAAGGAGGAGTACTGCCCCTGTGCTGTTTTGCTGATTGGGGTTGGCCTGCAGTGGTTGCTTTCTGCCAAGGACAGGAGAAAAGACTTTGCTGTGCTTTGTCATCTTGAAGAAGGGAATCTCCAAGGGCTTGAACTGAGCTTGCCTCCTGCCTGAAGTCACAGGGACACAAAGACTTCACCCCTTCTGTTTGCCTGCATCTGGAACTGCTGTTTTAGCTGCTAACAGAGGGAAATTGCAACACCGACGCCGGCGAGCGACGCCGTAACCTGCACCGAAGCCGTGGGCACCGCTCGTGAAGAGCACGACGCACCGCCCCGACTTGCACCGTAGGCCCGACGCCTGCCGACGCCGTGCGACATCGACTCCGAAGCCGTCATCGAGGCCGCTGCCTGCACCGGAGCCGAGGACACCGCTCGTGACGCTCACGACGCACCGTCCCGACTCGCACCGCAGCCCCGACTTCACCGACGCCAGGGCTTCATCATCGCGGAGCCGATCCTCGACGTGGGTGACCCCCGAATCCATCGACGCCGCACCATCGTAAGGAACCGACGCCTCGCCGCCATCCGTGACGTCACCTCCCCGACACAGTAAGGAACCGACGCCTCACCTCCCCTGCGCTGCAGTAAGGAACCGAGACATCACCTCCCCTGGGGTCGTAAGGAACCGACGCCGCCGGCGCCAACGAAGCATCACCTCCCCGACGCCGTGCACCGTCTTTGTTTTCATCGAATTCCAGGTACTGTTCTTTGTGGGTCTGCTCGACTCCGGGCCCGACGCCGCGCACCTCGCGGTCGGCGCCGTACTTTGGGATTTCCACCGGTCACGACGTCGTGATAACTCCAAGGGGAGTTATTTGTTGCTACAAGCTTTATTTGATTGACTATCCTATTTTTGAAGATAACGTGAACTGTCTCTATCATTTTAAGTCTATTTTTGAGTACTGTATTGTGGATTTTTGCTATTGGGTCTTGTGATAAGTCTATATAAAGATTACTTATTTTTACATAAACAACCTGTGTGGTGTCCATCTGTAGTGTTTTCACTGTATTACTGTATGTGGTCACAAATGCTTTACACACTGCCTCTGAGATAAGCCTGTCTGCTCGTGCCAAGCTACCAGGGGGTGAGCAGGGGTTATTTTAGGAGTGTTTCCCCCTTATCCTGACTAGAAGCAAGGGTCCCTATTTGGACAAAGGTGCAAACCATTGCCAACTAGAGACCCCCAGTTCTAACAATGGCACATAGGGACATGGCAGAAAACCATGATGGAAGGGGAATGAGCAAGGGAGAGAAAGGGGATTAGAGCATGGCAGTGGCATCTCTAGGAGTAGATTTTAGGGGGGCTGTTAGACTTGGCATCTTTTGGCGTGTTTCCCCTGAGTTTTTGCTTTCTGACCTCCCGGTTTTGACTCTGTTTTGCTGGTGTAACGGTTCTGCGCGTTTTTCGCACTGCTGATCAGTGGTAAAGCGCAGGTGCTCCTATGGTAAATTCTGTTATGGATTGGTGTTTCCATGATTGGATATTTGATTTACCTGTTAGCCCCTAGTAAAGTGCACTACGTGTGCCAGGGCCGGTGAATCAAATGCTACCCGGGGGCCTGCAGCACTGGTTGTGCCACCCCCGTGAGTAGCCCTGAAAACGGTAACTCAGACCTGCCATTGCAGAGTCGCGCGCAGTTTGTAACTGCCATGTCCACTTGGCCAGTGCACACACTGGCCGGTCCCTAACCTTCCCTTTTCTTACATGTCAGGCACCCTCAGGTAGGCCCAAGGTACCCCTGTGGGCAGGGTGCAATGTATGTGAAAGGTAGGACATGCCCCGGTGTGTGTGGCATGTCCTAATAGTGAATTACAGCCAATTTCGTTTTTCACTATTGCAAGGCTACCAGTTCCCCATAGGACAGAATGGGAGGTTTGTTCATAACATCTTATGAACATAACTGGCCCAGGGAATTCGGTAAGAAAATGAAGTTTCGTATGCCTGAACTCAGAATCTAAAGATGCCTCTTTTAGTGAAGGTGATTTTTACATTCTGTGTTTGAAAATACCACTTTTGGAAAGTGGGTATTTTCTTGCTCAGTCATCCTGTGTGCCTCTGCTGGAATGTGGGTTGCCTGTCTTGGTTTTGGATGACAGAAGGCTGGGGGAGCAGGAGGGGCGCCAGATGGTCTAGGTAGGTCAGGAAAGGGCTGAAGAGACCTGGGTTACGATGGGGGAAGGGGAGGAGATTTCCTTGCACCTCAAAGGGCCTGCTCTGCCTCTGACAAATGCTGTCTCCACCTCCTGCCAGGAATTCACACCAGAGAAGGCAGAACTGGTCCTGACCGGGCACAGGCCCTCTCTGCCTAAGAGATTAAAGGATTTTTGGACATAAATGCTGGGTCCCAGACCCCTGAACTTTAGAACTCATCTGGAACAAGAAGACTGCCAAGAAAAAGAGCCGGAGAAGCTGCGAAAAGGAACGACTGCTTTGCTGGGTGCTTTGCTGGGCTGACCTGCAGTGACTGCTTCTGTCTTGGGCAGTGAAAGGCCTGGACTGGACTTTCTGCAACCTAATTTCTGAGTCTCTCCAAGGGCTTGAGGTAGAGCTTGCCCCCTGTTCCCGAAGTCTCAGGAACAGCAAAGACTTCAAGTTCTTTGACCCGCAGCACTGGGGACTGTGTGTTTTGTGCTGCCACCCGAAGAACACCAACTCGACTGCGTCTACGACGCCACTGCCGACTCCGTGTCCTGAAGGCACTGCAAAGGGCACCGCCGCAATGCCGCACCGCAACCCTGGTCTCACCGACGACGCCTGTTGACGCCGCCACCGAGCCGCTGCTTGCACCGCGACCTGTGGGCACCGCACTCCGCACCGCCTCGCTTCACGCCGAAGCTTTGGCACCGCAGAGGGCACTGCCGCAACGCTGCACCACAACCCTGGTCTCACCGACGACGCCTGTTGACGCCGCAACCGAGCCGCTGCTTGCACCGCGGCCTGTGGGCACCGCACTCCGCACCACCTCGCTTCACGCCGAAGCTTTGGCACCGCAGAGGGCACCGCTGCAATGCCGCACCGCGACCCTGGTCTCACCGACGACGCCTGTTGACGTCGCCACCGAGCCGCTGCTCGCACCGCGACCTGTGGGCACCGCACTCCGCACCGCCTGGCTTCACGAGGATGCCTTGGCCTGCCTGACGCCGCCACTTCCCGCCGAGATCGACGCTGCTGCTTGCACCGTGGTTCGGGGGCACCCCTCGTAAGTTACACTACGCACCGCCCTCATCCCACACCGCAGCCTTGGCCTACCGACGCCGGCGCCATCGACTCCAGTTCGTCAGCCGACGACAGCACTCCAGCAACGACGACGCCGCTGCTTGCACCGTGATCTGCCAGCACCGTGACGAGCACCGCCTTCATCTCGCACCGCGACCCTGGTCTCACCGATGACGCCATCTGACGCCGCCACCGAGCCGCTGCTCGCACCGCGACCTGAGGGCACCGCACGCCGCACTGCTGCACTTCGCACTGCAGCACCCGACGCCTGCCGACGCCAGCGCTCCTGACTCCATCAGAGAGGAGATCGACCTGCCACGTGTGTGACTTCGAGGGCCCCATCGCCCTGCTTCTCTGAAAGGTACTGTTTGCGGGTCTTCCCGACACCGTAGCTGGCCTGCAACCCCGCGGTCAGCCAGAACTGTTTTGGATTTGTGTGTTCACGACGCCATGGTAGCCCAGACGGCGCTATCCACACAAGGAACTCTTTTTAATCAGCGTATTTTTGAACTGTGAACTTTTAAGTATAGTATTGTGGTTCTTTATCGTTTTTGATCTTGTTTTAATTATATAAAAATATTGGATATTTTTCTAAACTGGTGTGGTGTCCTTTTGTAGTGCGTACACTGTATTACTGTTGGTTATGTGCAAATGCTTTACACACTGCCTCTAAGATAGGCCTGGCTGCTCGTGCCAAGCTACCAAGGGGGTGAGCAGGGGTTATTTTAGAAGTGTAACTCCCTTATCCTGGTGGTTTTTGCCTGGCTTTGGCCCGTGCCCTAGCCTACCAAGAATCCCATTTCTAACAGGGGCACACATTGAGCCTCTGATAAAACTATAGATGTATACATACCAAGTCAGATTTAAACATTTTAATCAAACAGCACTGTTTTGCAATGAAAGATAGTTGGGCAAATGAATGTGCGTTGCAAGGTGCGGTTGCTTTGGTGGAGGCATTGCAGGCAGGACAAATACAGCTGGGGTGTAGGCCTTAGGGCCACTGGAACAAACAACACCAAAAGAAGGAAGATAGGGTGGGGGTGCGGGCAACTCCAAGGGTGTCATCTAATTAAAATAGGTATTATACTTACTGAGGGATCATAAACTGATCTTGACTATGAGCAAAAAAACGTCCAGGTGCTGGACAGATGTGTGCAATAGTGTGCACTCTCATTCTCGAGTCCTCTCTCTCTTGATGAGACAAGCATTGAAGCTATATCCAAGTTCACAGCCTGACATGTAATCTGACAGACTCGTGATGGACATAAATGAAAGGGAAAGCGGTTTATAGCACATGTGCCACCAGTTTACTGCTAGGTTTGACTGGCCGTAAACTAGTAACTGTCAGCCAGCTACATTAAGGGTGAGGTGTTATTTAATGCAATCTATGATACATGTTGGCACAGACCAAAAAAAAAAAAACAGTGGGGCAGAATGAAACATAGAATAAATTTCAATGGTTATTGCTGAAAATGACAATATAAGGCGCAATCTGTCACTTCTGAACATATTGCAGAAACCTGATTGAAAGCTTGAAACATACATTTAAGCTCATTTATAAAACATATTTGGAAAGGTGACACCAACATATCATAAACCTTACAGTAGCCTACTTTAGTAACACTTTGAACGAAAGAAACATGAGGAATTTAAAAGGAAGAATCGCGTCGTGATACTTCTCTGGTAATCCCACCCTGACTAATCTAGTTTTACACTCTCTGTGGCATAGACGTTTTATCACAAGCGCATCTCAATATGAGAGTTGTCTAAGTTCTTTTCTACACAATTTGGATTCCGCGTGTGCCCTATTCTCACATCTTGTCCTCCATTTTTCTAACCAATTTTTTTGTATTTTATACTTAAAAAGCCCAGGCTTTCATGACATGGGGGTCACATGTTGGCTGTAGTTCGCCGTTTGAGGAAAGAAAGGTAGAATAAAGGGCATCTTGAGAAATGCAGTTGTCTTCCTTTTGAATTTCACCTATTTCTTTCTTTTAATGTTTTATTAATGTAACTTATTCTCTGAGTTTTATATGGAAGAGTTCCCTTTCTTAATATGGTTTATAACTAAGTAACTATGTCGGTAGGGTCTCTACCCACTCCATTTGGAATACTGGGACACATTAACTAATGCTCACATATTATAAGAGATTTAGGCATTATGGTGGCCAAGTAGGGTTTTGAGAGCTCCCTCTCACGCTTCAATATTCTTCATACATTTAAGCTGATGAACTTGACTTTAAGATTACATTTATCATGTTTGTCAGTAACACCAGGATTTGTGTGTTTATTTTACATTGTAGAGGACATGGTGGGAAGTAAGGCAAATAGCCAGCAATTATATATGCCATCCCAAAATTATTTATACCCTGTGGCCCCAATTCACAAAGATTTTGCTATGAGTATAAGTGACTTATTCTTGCAGTACTCCTGGCTTACTCCTGAGTCCAGTGAGCCAGGAGCAATACAAAAGAAAGTCACATCAAAATCTTTGTGAATCGGGCCTTGTATCTTCACTATAATCTAGTAGATTTAGTTTAGTGGCAAAGCTGCAGGGCCCAAAGTCAGGCGACCAGTTTGCATCCCAAGTTTTCCCAAATACCTTCCTGCATGAAAGCAATTATTAGAGGAATATTCCTCTTTCTGTGTGTGCCGACATCTGCAGCACACCTAGAAAGAGGAAGTAACAAGAAGAAAGTAGATATTTCTCCTTGTTGCACCTCTATTGCATAGGCACACTATTTTGGCGCAAACCCAGCTTTACAAGTGTTTGTAATTCTAGGTTTGCGTCAAAATACATCAGTATGAACATGCTCCACCCATATGTCACCTATCTGACAAGTAATGCAAGGCAGCACTATGCGCTGCGCTGTGTTGCATTACTTTGTATTTACTAGCCCACTCAAAGCCATGCAAATTGCCTTTGCATGGCTTAGTGAATGCCAAAATGGATTTTGCATTGGGATTACACCCCAAAAGTGGTGCAACAAAATGCAAAGTCTTAGTAAATCTGTGCCTGTATCTCCTTGTCCTCCAGTTTCGTCAACACCAGATAAAAGTGGGTCTGCCTACAAATGAATGTCTTTGCAGTGTGAGCAATACAAAAAAATACATTCAAGGACACAGAAGAGCCGCCGAGACTGGAAATGTCAACAAAAGGTAAGCGTTCAGAGAGCAAGGAAAACTGAGTAAAATTCCACTATAGAATTTTGCTATTCAAAGTAACGTATTTTGTAAAACTAGCACTCACCATTACTATTAGATTGTAGACAATAGCAGTAGCGGCCCGTGGTGGGAGTGCTGCCGGGTGATGACGTGGGGCGGGGGAGGGGCAGGGTGGGGGGTAGTAAACTACGGATTATGGCCGATCAGAGGTAAGTAAACATATAAATAAATAAAACGAATTTCGTTGCGTGCGCTGCATTGCATTTGGCGATGCAGCGCGCGCAACTAAATTCGTTTTATTTATTTATATGTTTCTTACCTCTAATCGGCCTTAATCCGTAGTTTACTACCCCCCGCCCAACGTCAGCGCCCAGCACCACTCCCACCATGGGCCGCTACTGGACAATAGTGATATAATATATGGGAGCCTGCTATCCCTTATAAAAGCGTGTCTCTAATTCTTTATGACTGTCAAATTGTGACATATCATCTCTAGTCACCTGAAACAACAAAATTACGTATTGTTCAGCAATAATAACATTACAGTTTAGTTGTGATGTTGTAAAGCCTACTGCCAGAGCCAGCAGCAAAGGTGAAAGGCAGGTATCTTAGCATCATTACAGCTGCAGTTTAAACAAAGGAGTGAGAATGAAAACTGTCATTTCATTCTTCTGATCTTGAGCAAATTACGGTTTCTCCTTGTCCCCCAGTTGCTTCGACACCAGTAAAATAAAAGGGAGTGCCTAGAAATTAATAACTGTGCAGTGATAGCTATACAAAAAAATACATTCAAGGGCACTGAAGAGCTGAGACCCTAAATGTCAACAAAAAAGTCAACATTCAGAGAACATGGAAAGCTGAGCTAAACTTCCACTTTGAAATTTTGCTACTAAAAGTAACATATTTATGTAAAGCTACCTCTCAACTATCACCATTAGATTTGTAGACAATAGTGATTTAATACATAGGAACCAGCTATCCCTGTATAAAAGCTTGTCTCTAATTTCCTTATTACAGTTGTTTGAGTTGTGATGTTTCACCTTTAGTCACCTGTAACGACATTATTTGAAAATGTCTATTTTCTGCTCGCTAAAATTAATTACCTGAAAAACAGAATATCTCTGCATTTATTTACACATTGTGTGCGTTCTTGTTTGATCTCACTTACATTTAACTGAGTCTAATATGTTTTTGCAACAAATTTCTAATGGCTTTTTGGTGTGATTAATTTCCTACTACAGATTCCACTTGAATTCTTCATGTCTGCAATTATGCAATCTCTTGGATATGAAGAAGCAAGTCAACAAGGATTTAAGTCTAGGATGGGTGAAGTTGTGACCACGTATCATAAGGAATAAAATTCCCTCTGACTATGTTAAAAGGATATATCAAACCACCTCTGTGTTCCAGGACCTTATAAAGAAACTAAGGGACAGGTTTATGGGGCTATGGCGTAGGGCAGCACAGCATGTCACCCTGCTTCGCTGGCGTCCATCAAAGTGAAAGGGCAGGAATACACTGTATCTATCTAATACGGTGCATTCATGTCCTTTCCCCCTGTGCTGGTGCCGTTTCTGCAGTCTAGAGCTAACAGAGGCATCTTTGCACCATGGTGCAATGGTGCCTGTGTTGTAGGCAGGACTGGTTATGTCAAGAAGGGGCACATTCCTCAGGAAGGGACACCTTCCTGCACAAAAACAATCCTGGGAGGATTTTCCTCTTTCCATATGTGCTGCAGAATGCAGCACACATAGAAAGAGGAACAAATTAGGAGAAATCAAGTTATTTCTCCTCTTTGCGCGGTTTACATGGTCTTGTAAATCTGGGGAAGCGTCAAAATCCATGGCTGTTGCGTGGGAACACTCACTGTAACACCCATGGAACGTCTGCCTAGTGCAGAGTAAGGCATCTCAGCGCTTTGCACTGCCTTTCCTTACTCCATATCTATGAGGCCATTCAAAGTGACTTTGCGTGGCTTCATAAGTATGATTTTGTGGTTTGCCCCGCTGGAGCATCACAAAAAGTGACTCTAAGGTGGCACAAGGGGCACATCAATATGCGCGGAAGTATTCTGCCTCCTTCCTTATTATGGTCACAGAACTCCTTATTGAATTGCAAAATACTTATAATGTAGAGCAGGAGTACTTGATTCTATATCTAATGACGTCTTGAGGTATGCTATTCCTTTTTGGAAGGTTGCAGCTCCAATGATAAGAGCGGGCCTGTAATATATTGCTCCAAGCAGCCTGATAAAGCCAGCGTTTGTTGACCAGGAAGCATTAGATGGAATGTATAGTGCACTTGCGTCATGGCGATGCAGTCTTCTCAAGGAGCAGTGAATCAGCTGCAGAGACGAGTCCAAAATCTGCTTCACTAGTGATCACGGATGACATATTGTTTTAAGAGCTAGCCTTGCCTGCCTGGATGTGGCGGGACGCCAGGCACGCTCGGCGGAGGCCACGCTGCTCACAGAGTACATGTCATGGCAAGATCTGATGGGCGGGCACTATTCCGGGCAGCTCTATATTAGGAACAAGCCCTGACCCTGCTCGGGGGTCAAGATCTTTATTTTGGGAGCTAGTGCCAGCAACCACGGTGACGAACCCTCGGTTGTGCTTTCAGTGTGCTGCTGAGAATCATGTCGGAATTTGTCATGTCAGAATTTGCGTTTGGAAATGTGGTTACGAAAATTAGCATGCCTAACTACGTCAGATTTGAAAATGAGATTTAAAAACATACTGAACTCCCTCCTCCGCGCCTTGGGAAGAGCAGACTGGTTATGCAACCTTCTTTGGGACAGCCATTTTCCATGTGTAATTACATATGGAAATATTTGCAAATCAAATAAATTAAAACCATGCACGGTAGCTTGGAAAAAACATTTGGGCAGAACTGTCTAGCTTATATAACAAACACTTACAGTACACACTGTGGTAAACCTATGCCAACAAGCAATGCCTCCTCTCACCACGCACCGCGTGATTAAAAGTGTGAGAGATAAAAGGGCGTTCTCACCTGCCACTGTCCAGCCCTCTGCGCCACGTCACCTCAAAGTAGCGCCACTGCGAGGAACACCATTGGACTAGGTGAAGAACCTGGCAAGAGTCACACATTTGACATGAGACATATTGCCAGCTCAGTGGGTTAAGTGCCTGTTTCGGAGATCTGTGTATAATCCGTAGGTCACAGGCTCCAGTCCCAGTAGCATAGTGGAGTGGATTAACATGCAAGACATACAAACAACCTGCCTGTCACACAATCCTGTTCCAGTAAGGTAGCTCAGCGTTTTAAGAAACTGCTGCAAGGTGCAACCTACGGGTGCCAGGTTCCAATGCTAATAAGATAGCTCACTGGGTTTAGGCATCTGTTACATGTGTCTTTGTGTAACCTTCAAAATAGAGGTTCCAATTCAAGGAAACCCTGTAACCTTCAAGGGGCAGATGACATGGCCAGACAAACAACTCGGTGATTTGCCGGTTTCAAGCCACTCGAACGTTATGCAGCAGCGTAGAGAAATGAAGAGAGAATGGAGAAGATTTGCCCAAGACCACACAGTTCGATCACATGGGTTTAGGCATCTGTTACATGTGTCTTTGTGTAACCTTCAAAATAGAGGTTCCAATTCAAGGAAACCCTGTAACCTTCAAGGGGCAGATGACATGGCCAGACAAACAACTCAGTGATTTAATGCACCTGTTACAGTTACATGGTATGATACTATCAGTTCAAAGATTCGAGCCCCTAACCAAACCAACTTTCCCTTTCTTCCGTGCTAGGACAATACAGTACGTGCAGCTTGAAGCGTAATTGCTTTTATTTTTGTGGCATAATAACAATAATTTACTGCTGTGCACTTTAATCGCGTGTGCATTATTATAGTGAACTACATAGGGCATACGGCTTGATGACTGACTTCCAAATCTGTTCATGTGCGAATGCACAACGTTTGCAGCGCAAAGGAAGCAACGTGGGCTGTCATACGCACGTGCGCGTCACCGAGAAGACGGCTAAAAATAAAGCGGTGCACTGTTGCTACTTTAAGACACCCAGCGTTTGCTGTCACGATGTGCGGGCTGCAGAGGGAATAGTTTCTGCCAGCGAAGATGCCAAAACAACTTTTGTTTGAATCTCAGGACCCTCAAGAACCTGTAGCTTGGTGCGAACTATCGGAGGAACTGTGCACATACGGTTTGGTGTGTATGCGCTTGCACTGTAAACGGTGTGTACAGGCGCGACAGACACACAATACAGGGTTTAATTATTAGCATTGCTCGTTCTGGAGGTCTTCACTCTGCACAGACCTCTGGTTTTTTGTGCTATGCTTTATTCCGGGTTTTTCCGGATTCAAGCCACTCGAACGTTCTGCAGCAGCGTAGAGAAATGAAGAGAGAATGGAGAAGATTTGCCCAAGATCACACAGTTAGATCACATGGCTAGCAGTCAGTTTAAAAATAAGGCATGCTCTTTTTCCAGCTAACAGATCAGCTCCATGCGGATATTTCGAAATGTTTGTGCTCTGGATAAAATCAGAAATATACATTTTGTATTACTGTGGATATTTTCCAGAGTCAGGCATGAAGCAACTAGATTTTGCATAAGTACACAGTACACAAAGGGCTTTGCACCAGTTAAAAGGTGACCGATTTTCCTAAGCATCTAGTACCAATGTTCATATTTGGAAAGTGGGGAACGATAATTGCTCAGCTTACTAGGAAAACAGCAACGTGATTACAAAATTAGTTTAATGAATGTTGCCCTGGTGCAGTAACTTGCCCTGTTTGATGTATTTCATGTTACACAAATAGCAGAATCCATGCAAAAAAATGACAGGTTTCGGGTTTTTCACCTGTGCAAGTTTTTTTACTATTATGCATCACATATGCGTCCCTGAGACCAATGGTGAGTTGCCTTAATTTATACATCGGTTTCACATTAGTAAATAAAATAATGTCATTTTGGGCGCGTATAGCCAGCAGGTATGACACAATATCCTCTAGAATGCATACATTTACAGCCATCCACTGGTGCAACTAAACAAATCACCACAGATAAGTGGGTAGTGTGCCACATTGAGGCCGTCATTCTAGCTGGCAGGTGCCCGCAGGCTGCTCGCCATGACTGCACTTGACCTTCCCCTCCGGCCCCTGCTCGTCCCTTCCTCACCCTGTTGTCCCCGAGCACACACACCTGCAGCAGGCCTCGAACGCTAAACTCTTATGTCTCCCACATGTGTCCTGAACCCGAACCCTCAGCGGCGCTGGCATTACTGGCAGCGTGACAGCTCGAGTGCGCTGTCAGTGACCCTGCCGCTTGCCCATGTGCGTCTCGGCATAGCAACACGGCAGGTAGCGCTGGAGCCCACTCAAGTCGTGAGTATATAGACGCCAGGGTGCAAAACCCTCTCATTTCACACAGCGGAATTACAGCCCGTCTCCCATTGCCCTGAATGTCAGGCAGGGGAAGTGTCAGGAGGACCACCACATACACAGCACATGGCTACTGGCTTTGCTGAGTGAATGCCCCTTCACTGGAAGTTCCCTATGCAGCGCACCTTAAGTATGCCAAGAATTGCACATAATTCGCACCATTCCCAAATGGCGAGCTAATGATACCCACATGCACATATGTTCCTGCAATGTCTACGTAAAACACGCTGTTGATGCCTGTCAACAGGACTCTTCAGCATCTGTCCCTGATTTGAACTTTTAGGCGAGGGCAGCCGAGAAGTAGCCGCAGGATGCCTCCCTGCTGGCACCCCGCCGGTGCCAACGTCAGGTCCAGCCCGTGCCCCCCGGCTGGCAGAAGCGCAACGGCGACCCTGGCTTCGAGGCGCCGGGAGCGGGGCTCATTCATTGCCAGGACCGGGATGGATTGCACAAGCGACGCCCGGCTCCCGGCTCCCGGCGCCGCCCCCGAGCACAGTCTGCACATTCGCACCCACTCACAGCAGCGATCGCCTACTTACATCATCCCATTTCATGCACTTGGTGCCTTTCTTCAGGCTCTCAGGGACGCTGACATGTTTGAGCTGCAACGCGTGGACACCTGGCTGAGCCCCAGCCATTTTCGCACATGGATCCTTCAGAGCGCGGTGAGATCAGAAATTCCCAGCAAATGCACAAGCAGGATGTAAACAAAATAAGCATAAAATTAAAAAAAATCCGATTCCCAGCTGGCTTGAGATGTTGACGGGTGTCTCCCACAGAGACGGCAGCGGAGGTCCAAGTGGCAGGTGGGTCGGGGCGGTCCCTGCAGCTGGTTCAAGGCAGGGCTGGATACACACAAAACCCAGGGAAGAGAGAGAGCTGCAGCGAACAGACCTTCCGAGAGCAGGGCTCGGTCGCGCCGCTGTTTGCCCGTACAGCGGTACCTCAGACCAGAGCCTCCGCTGCTGCCGCCAGGCGCTGTCAGCCTCCTACAGAGCCACCCGGCAGCGCATCCTTCTGCCCAGCGAGCGACCAGGGCGAAAGAGCAGCGCCGCTCTCACGCAAGCCGCGCTCCAGCACCCCTCCTCCCTCCCCAGCCCTCCTCAGCGCCTGGCAACTTTCTCCTCCGAGGAGCTGGCGAAGCAGAGGGAAGCGCCACCGCCTGCCTCAGCTGCGCACTGCAGCCCCGAACGGAGAGGTCATCTCTGCACCGGCTCCCAAGGTCCAATGTCCCGATTCAGTCTGAAGGCCATACGACTCGAGTACAACTGTGAAACCAAAGAATTAGGCAGGCACTTTCCCCGCCTGAGCAGCGGGAAAAGATAGTGCCTACAACACTTAACAATGCAGTAATTCCAATACATGTTTTCTGTTCACCGGCGGCTACGTTTGGGTGATTGATTTCAGAGATGTCTTGCGAGACAATTTCCATTATTTGCACACCACAGACTGCATCAGCTCCAACCTGTGTCCCAATGTTGTCAGGGGTTATCATTTCAGGGCGTTGTGCATGTGAAACAGTATGTGACACCAAGTCCGCTCAAAATAACTGTACAATCATGAAACTGAAGCCCTGGGAGTTCTTCTTAGGTCGCTGCGCCTGTGGCAGTAGATTTACCCAAAGGCCTCCAAAGGGAAGGGCAACTGAGGGCCGTGAGCGCAGTGTGGAGTAAAATAGGGTCTTACGCCAAGTGAGGTTTGAGATGATCTTCAGTGAAACGCGCTGCATAGTAGGAGTAATTGTTTCACTTTTTTAAAGTTGCTTTTTTGTCTCTGCTGACATAGAGCTCACACAATCAGTGCATTGCTGGACGAAATCTACCTCAAAAGGTCTGGAACCTGTCACACGTGTCACTCACCAATCTTCGCAGACAGCAGCTCTAGGGGTAATACGGTAGAAGCTTTAAACACAGTGATCAAAATCACTTTTATATGGATCTGTACACACTGTGTGACACACTTCCCTGCAGTAGGTGTTTTATCCCACTGAACTTTCTGAGTGGAATGAAAACCTGTGACATATAGGCTTCACATAAATATCTGGAGTATGTACCACTTTATGCCACTGATCTAGCTGATACAGGCTAGAACCAGTGATCTGAAATATGCTCATGGCATCGTGCATTAGGCACATACCTTTCCTATTGCATCTCACTCACATTTCAGCATGTAACACACAGAGCCTGTATGTTCATTCTTTTCCATTTTAACAGATTCAAAGGTCTGGGGTCTTTCGAATCCAGATACTCTTGCACCTGGGTCTGAAAGACTCAAGTCCACTGAATTTGTTATAAACAGGGTCTGGTATTCCTCGCCCTTTTATAGAATTGCATACTAATGGCTAATTGTAGAAACTGAAGAATTAACCATAATAGTAGTATTGATGAAGTATTTAGCACCAGTTCTTGTAGCCTAATCACAAAACAACCAAACCCATCTTCTCCCAAAAGCAGCTTCCAGGCACTGAAAAAAGCATTGAAAAAGGAAACATCCAAATGGTGGGAGGCAACAATTCTTTAAAAATACATTGAAACAGACTGAATATAAAGGGGTTTGAGATTATTAATCTTTCCTCCCATAGAAACAACAGACTCCATTAAGATCAAGAGATGGGAAACCAATTTAAAAGAAGCCTCTAATAATATGATTAAACAACTTGTGGAAATAGCCGAAAAGGAGTGTGAAAAGTACAAGAGTGAGGTGGGTGAACTCAAAAAAAAATTGAAGCATTTTGGGGGGCTATTACCCAAAAGAATTATGCAATTTTCAATAGAGTCATTGAGGTATACGAGGAGGACATTATAAAAACAAAAACCAGAAAATTCCAACAAGATCAAGTTAGTTATCAACTTCGCTGTTGTTGGACTTGGCCCTTTTTGCAGGGTCATCCCTGAACTTTTTGCCTTCCTCCTAGCCTTTTTTCTGACATGGTGTTGGTGGTTCTAGGACTCTGGGCACTTTAGCACTGCTGTCCAGTGTAAAGTGTGTGTGCTCTCTGTGGTAAACATGGTAAGATTGGTCTACACCTGTTTGGCTAATTTAATTTACCTGTCAGTCCCTTGTAAAGTGGTATCTCAGATACCCGGGGCCGGTAAATTAAATGCTACTGGTGGGCTTGCAGTGCTGATTGCGCCACCCACCAAAGTAGCCTTTCAAATCTGTCTCAGGCCTCTGCCATCGCAGGGCCTGTGCGCGCAGTGTACTGCCACTGTGACATGGCACCTAAAGTGTGTGCCACGTCTGTGACCCCCCATTTTACTGCATGTCAGTCACCCCTAAGGTAGGCCCTAGCTAGCCCTATGGGCAGGGTGCATTGTAGGTAAAAGGTAGGACATGTACCTTAAGTGTGTGACATGTCCTGGTAGTGACAAACACCAATTTTGGTTTCTCACTGCTGTGAGGCTGCCCTCTCATAGGAATGCATTGGGGATTCCCTGATAAGTGTTTCAGTGGTAATTCCTGATATGAGAGGAGCAGCGTGGTCAAGTTTGGTATGGTTGGAATAGTAATAATAAATGCTGCGCAATGGTGTGCGCAGATTTATTATCACTATTTTAGAAATGCCACTTTTAGAAGTTGGTATTTCTGTGTGCTATGTGTCTGCCTGCCTGATGTGTATTGCATGTCTGGCTCTCGAGTGACAGGGGCTGGTGAGGTGTGTGTGGCTCCAGGGAGGGCAGGGTGAGTCAGCGCTAGGCTGAATAGGGGATCTGCATTTGGAGTAGTGGGAGGAGTAGTCCCCTGACCCTGAATAGGTCTGTGCCTGCCTAGGTGAATGCTGGCTCCGCCCCCCTGTGGTGTGTCTGATGACCGAGCCCCCACCTGACAAAGGGAGAGAGGAGCCCTGTATACAAAGTGCTCCAATACCCCCCAGAACCAGTTGAGGCTGGTTCCCCAAGCCCTGTGCCAGGGCAGAACAAAGAGAAGTGGTGTATAAGTACAGGGGCTGTGACCCCATGTTGGGGTGCTTGTGCTTCCTTGTGACTTGGGGCGTGCTGCTGCTGGGCCCCAGGAAGAACCGCCATGAGGGACTGCCTCCCTGCTGGAGGGCCCTGTGAGCTGGCCTGCCTGGGCCCAGCCTTGTGCCCCTGAAACTTTGCCTAAGCGCCTTGTGAGCGCTATACATCTCTCCCAGGATGGGGAGAGTGCTGGTGCCCTGCAGTGCGAGGCTGCAACCCGCCTGAGAGGGGATCCCGGCATGGGGATTCCCCGTGGTCCAGGAGGGAGCGGGAGCCCACCCCGCATTGGTGTGTATTGAAAGGCGGGAGCCTACTCCGCACTTTTGCCTGCAGGAGAAGCGGGAGCCCACCCCGCTGTTGTGTGCCCGGCGGTAGTGCTGCCTCCAGAGGGAACCCCGGCGTGGGGATTCCCCCGAGTTGCTGGAAGGAGCGGGAGCCCACCCCGCCTTTGCGTGCTGCTGAGGAGCGAAGCGGGAGCCTACCCCGCATTGTGGGTACTTCTGTGACAGAGCGGGAGCCCACCCCGCCCTGCCGATGCTATGTGAAGACGGGAGCCTACCCCGCGCTTTGAGCCCAAGAAGGAGGGCTCCAGCACTGCTCAAGCAACGAGACGCGGAGTCAGGCAGAGTTGTGCCTGGTTGTGGGCGGGGCTAATTCACAGCCCACCAATAGAAGTGGGCCAGGAAGAGGAAGCTGCCGAGGCCGCCAATTGCAGCGCGGCCGCGGAGGAAGTCAGGCAAGTGAAGCCTGATCATGGGCAGAGCTCTACTCCCATGACCGGAGAGAGCCCCGCATGCTGCCGAACCGGAGAGTGCCCCAGCAACGGATGAAGGAGCGAGAGGCGTCGGAGCCTCGCAGGCTCCATATGCCACATTCCCACCTCCCCCCACCTGGTAGAGGGAGAGGCAGGCCGCCGAGAGGGACCAGAGCCTCGCGGGCTCCCTGCCGGAGTCCTGTGTCCAGCCTGAGACCGGAGGAGGCAGAGAGCAGCGACGAAGAGCCCCGGGGAGTGGGGCTCAAAGTGAGCAGTGTTGGCGCTCTCTGAGGCACTGTGGTGCCTGTGCCCAATTCCCTTTGTTTGGGACCTGTTGGTTTTAGAAGTCCCGGAGTGGGGCTTCAGTGGCATTGTTGGTGCCAGTGCCGAGTTGTAGACACAGCTGCACCGCGAGAGCGCGGGCAGCTGCAACGTGGGGCAATAATGTTTTTAGAGTTCCAGTGGGGGCTCAGGAGGCAAGGCAGTGCCAAAGGTGATTCCTCAGCTGCACCGCAGGAGTGCGGGCAGCTGCAACACAGGGGCATTTTCTTTTCCTGCTAAGAAAGGGGTGAGTTGCACCCCCCCGCCCCAGTGCGCTGCACATGTTGTTTTTGCTGCCAAGGCAGCCAAAGGGCCAGAGGAAGGTCCTATCTTTACACCCTGACATTCTGGACAGAGGGCATTTGAGCCTCAGTGGAAGGCTAGTTGGCCTGGGGTCAGGTTTGGTACCTGTGTGTACCAGGAGGGCGCACAGTCCTAAGGAAAGGTGATGTATGCACCTGGGGAGTGTCACTAAGGTGCCTCCTAATTGTGAGTTATGCGTAAATGTGTTTTATGCCTAATGTGATGCCTACAGAGGTTGCATAATGTGTTTATGCCTATAATGATTTGTGCATAATGTGTTTATGCCTACTGTGATGCAGACATAATCCATTTATGTTGCTAGATATAATGCTGAGGTCATTATTGTACCAGTAGTTACTGGTTGTGTTTTATTTTTACTACTTGTGCTTGTGATGCTTCTGACAGTGGCCCGATTGGCCCTGTCATGTATATAATCCCCTGTGAATATTGCCTAGTGCCAGTTGGCGCAGTGTATATGTGTGATTATGATTCTAATGTGTTTTGGATATTACAAAGGATATTTTTTATATAACCCTTTGTGGAGTTTCTTTTGTGGTGTGCCTAGTGTATTGCTGCTGTATGTGTGTGTTGCGCAAACGCTTTACACATTGCCTCTGGGATAAGCCTGACTGCTCGTGCCAAGCTACCAAGGGGGTGAGCAGAGGTTATCTTCGGTGTGTAACTCCCTTGCCCTGAATAGAGTGGTGGTTTCTGCCTGGCTTAGGCGCAAGCCCTAGCCATCCAGAAATCCCATTTCTAACAGCTGTGTATATACCTTTGCGAAAAAATATGATAATTTATCAACTAGAACTTCAGCTACCCCATAACCATCATCCATACAGCTACCCTCAAGTTCAGACATAGAATCACCCGGAAGTGAAGTAGAAGCAACCACCTCTAAATTAGGTGTGAGAATTTGGGATAATGGTTGAGGGGGGTGACACTCTTCTCAAGCAGCATTCACAATTCTTCTCAGGGTGAAGTCACAAGCAAACCCTAAATTGACCCTTGGGTAGCTTAGAACAGAGCAGTCAGGCTTAACTCAGACGCAATGTATAAAGTATTTGTGTAACATTTCAATCAGTAACACAGTGAATACACACCACAAAAGGATCCCACACCAAACAAGGCCGAAGTGACAAAAATCCAATCAGTAGAACCGGAGTTATGAGTTTAGAAAGATTTTAGTGAAATAGCGCCAAAAAGTACAAAACACCAACTATGGATATCTGGTTGCACTGGACTGGGTCAAAGTCACAAATTAGGCCAACCGTGATGGAGCGCAGGTTGGCTACAGTCGCCAGATTAGTCCAGCTGAAAGTTTTACCTTTTCAAATCAGCATTCACGGTGGTTAGTGCCAAAGGAGCAGGGAGAGCATTGCGGGAGGCTGCCGGAGAAGCACGAAGAGTAGGTCAGGCATCACAGGCGGGAGCTACTGGCGTTTTGCACTGACGGTTCTCGCGAGTGGTCAATGCTGTAGCGCAAAGACACGGCTGCCGGAGCTTCACGTTGAATGGCAATGCGGGCAGCAAGGTCTTGGTGCAACCGGGCCTGTTCGAGGTTGCAAAGAGTCCAAAAACTTGAATACAACTCTCTTAGGCCACACCAAGGATTAAGACCTGATGGGCACCACTTGGGGGTTAGGAACTCTACACAGCTGGGTCCAGGTGCTGGTATAGGATGTTGGGGAGCCTTTTATGTCCCATAGGCTCAAATCAGGAGGCCAGCAGACTAGCCGTGGAGTCACTTGGGTAGCCCTGGGTTCAGGATGATGTTGCAGCTCCAGCTCTCTTCTCCCAGGCAAGAGGACAGCAGGCAGCAGGTCAGCACACCAGGGCACAGTCCTTCAGAGCAGCAGTCCAGCAGTGTTCCCACAGGTCCAGAAGTGCACTGAAGAGTTGGTATAATAGTTCCAAAATTTATACCTGTTGCCCTTCCTCTGGAATGTGGGAGAAGGTTCTAGATATCCCCTTTGAAGTCCCTAGGCATCCTGCCTTCCCTGTCCTGGCTCAAGACTAACTACAATGGGTATGCAGCCCTTTGCATGGAGGTAGGAAACAGCCTATTCAAATGTAAGTAGGGCTGTGCTCAGCTCTGCACTCCCATCCTGCCAGTGATGGCCCAGCCAGGCACACCTAAGCTCTCTACTGTGCGTGGCTGTCTAGGAGGAATACACAATGTGAAAGCTTTTTTGGATGTCATCAATGGGTTGGAAAGGGTGAGGTAATAGGGCAGATAGTATTAATATTATGGAGGAGGTATGGATGAGGTTTAATACTAACCTGAATAGCCCTAGTGTTGCCAACACAAATTGCCCAGATCTGAGCCACTATTATGTGAAAGGTAGTAAGTCACCTGCAGAGAGAGGGAGTAGTCCAAATCTGGTCCCATACTTGGGATTGTTAAGCAATACAGCAATAGCTAACCTTTTGTGCCAGTTTAGATCAAATGGGGCTCCTGGCCCAAATGGGCTCCCTAAGGCTATATTCAATGCCTATATTGATATGTGGGCCGAGGTTTTGATTTCTGTGTTTAATGAGGTATTAGCATTATATATTGTTCCTGAGTCGTGACAAGGAAGTATTGCACAGCCAATTATTTAAAGTGACCCAGTGGATAATCCTTTAAACTCGATTAATTGCATTAACTGATGTGGAAGCTAAGGTTTCTGCTTCTCTATTATTGATCGACTTGGAAGATTGGGCAGCATCACAGGAAATAATCCCAATTAACCAGTTAGGATTTCGTAAGGGCTAATCTACAATTACTAATTACTTGACCCTTATTTCAATGGCAGAGCGGGCTGTTTTAAAAAAACAAAATCTATATATTTGTTTAATAGATTTAAAAGCTGCATTTGATTCAGTGCCACGTCTATTATTATGGGAAAAAACTTGCAGGATGATGTATTCCACAAAAGTTGCTGGATGCAATAATACTCCTGTATATAAGTACTTAGGTTCAGGTTTAGTTAGGTGATGGTTTTAGTTAGTCACGGAACATCAAAACTTGTAATGGTCTTAAAAACAGCTGTGTGCTTGCCCCCTGCCTTTTTAATCTTTTTATGTCAGATCTGCTGCAGCACTTTGAATCTTGCTGATGTCCATCTTAAATATCTTCAATATGCTGACGATACGATTTAGCTGAGCCAAACTTTGATAGGTTTACAAAGAATAATTGCTGCATTTGATGATTACATTTTAGCTAATGGCTTGGAGCTGAATGTTGAGATAACTAAAATTATGGAAATTGGCCCAGTGAAGTTTAAAACTAGATCCTGGAGTGAGAGAAGTGGGCCAATCAAAGCTGTGAAGAGGATTATTAATTAATTATTGTTTGAAGCAATAGTTGAGATACCCGACAGAACCATTGTTTTTGTTTATACATATACCCAGGTTCTGAGGGACACAGGGTTGCCCCATTATTGTTTAACTCTGACATAAATATTTGGGCATTTTATTTGATAACAAAATCTCATTTAAAACTCATTTGAATGTTTTGAGGGCAAGAACATCATCTTTAATCTAAGCTTTTAAATCTCTGCGTAAATCATTGAGATGTCAATTGTACAAACACCTTCCTAAATTCCTGAGAGCCAAGCTACAGCCAACCATTGCATACGGCTCGCCCATCACCATGGGGAATATGCTAAATTATTGGATTTATTAGTAATTAAGGCTTGTAAATCAGTCTTTAGAATTTCTAGGTCAATAGACCAAGCCGAAGTTTGTTTGGAGTTTGGTCTCCAAAGACAGTCCATGTGGGCGCAATGTTCATTTTTTAAATGTATGTAGTCCCTGTTTTGATCTGATCCTGACTCCCTAGCAAAAAATTGCTGGTATGAAATAAATTAGGGGTGGGCGGTAAACACTGCTCTGCTTGCGGAGTTTGCGGAATTTGTGCTCGGCTTGAAACGCAGAGTTCACCAAAAACTCCACCAATCACTGGCAGAGCAAAGTTTACCGGCGATCCGAGATATGCAGACGGGATTCTTGCGTAGGCCTTGTCCATGGTTCTGAAATGTGGTCTTGTGGGTGAAGGAGGCCATTTGCATGTGTGTATCAATGGTCAAATTGGGCCTCAAAGTGTGGGAAGCCCGCACCAAGCAACTCAGTAATTCACATGCATACCGTTGTCCATGCAAATAAGAACAAGAAATATGAAGAAGGACTTTTTGTTGAAAGATCTGTATTTTGCAAACATCCTTTCTCTAATTCTCTTTACGTCTTTTCAAGACAGGAGCTGCTGTAACATCTCAGGAGCTTTATTTTCTTAACCAAACATGCTGCTGAAACAAGCAACGTTATGGGTATTCAGACAAAATAGCGAGTTAGAAATGTCGATTTACACAAATATCGAGTTGTAAATATCGTGACACAGAAATATCAACAGCAAGAATATTGTGGTCAAGAATATCGATTTTAAGGTAAGAAATATCGTTTCTAAAAAGATAGAAATCATTAATACCGTTTGCAAAAATATAGTTGTTTAAAATATCTTTTTTTTAAATTAGTGTTATGTATTTTAGTATATATTTTAAATGTATGTGATGTCTTTTTTTTGTATAAGTATTGTTTATGTTTTTTAATATATGTGTTACATTTTTAGTAGTTATCAGTTTTATTTTAATTACATTTTGCATTTTTATTTCCATAGTGGGTTGTGGGTTTATAGGAGATTAGGGTGGGAAGTAATTTAATTATAATAAATTAATGATTATTTTTTATGTATGAATATTTATTTAATTGATATTTTATAGTGTTCACTGTGGGAAGTAATTTATTATTAATTAATTATTAATTGGTTGTTAATTATTATTAATTAATTAATTGGTAATTAATTATGGTAATTGTGTAATTTTTTTAGGTGCAGGTTGTGGGGTTTACAGGGGTAAAGGCTGGTAAGTAATTTATTTTTAATTAATTAATAATTAGTTGTTAATTAATATTAATTAATTGATTGAAAATTAAATATGGAAATTATGTAATTAATTTTAGGTGCGGGTTGTGGGGTTTATAGGGGTAAAGGGTGGGAAGTAATTCATGTTTAATTCATTAATAATTAGTTGTTAATTAATATTAATTAATTAATTGACAATTAATTAGGGTAATTGTTTATATTTTTGTGTGTGTGGGTTTTGGTTTTATAGGGGTAAAGGTTGGGGAGTAAATTAATTTTACTTACTTTATAATTAGTTGTTAAATACTGTTAGTTTTTTAATTGAAAATAAATTTTATTTGTGTAATTACTTTTTTTACAGTTTTATTTTAGCTGTGGGTTGTGGGGATTATAGGGGTAAACAGTGGGAAGTTAATTAATATGTCTGTGTTGTAATTTGTTTTTTAATTAATATTTCTTTAATTGGTAATTATGTTAATTATGGAAGTATATATATTTTCTAATTTAGATGTGGGATGTGAATTGTGTGGTGTTATAGGATAGGAAATAAAAAAGCAAAATGTATGTAATAATTAATATTTTTGTTTCTAAATCATTTCTAATTAAAATATTTATTTTTAATTTTTTTTATTTGTATTATTATTCAATCCATAACATGATTACATACAGAAAATGTCCATTAGAAAACCCTATCACAAAATACATACGGTATAAAATACTTCAGTTCATGCAATCAACAGTAGGAGACAGGGATTTAGAATGTCTAAAGCTTACAGAATACAGCAGATAAATAGACAGAATGGGGTGTGATGCCAAAAAAAGAAAAGAAAAAAATACATTCTAATCTATCATATGTTTAATCATTGGACCCCAGATCTGTAAACCCAGTTTCTGCCCACATAGCCCCTTGAGAGAATAAAGGCTATATTCAAGATTAAAAATAGCATAAAATCTTGTTATCCACATTTCAAAAGTAGGGGGTTCTTTCTGCAGCTACTCAGAAGCTACACATAAGCATGCCACCGCCATGGCAATAAATATAAAATAGCGGAATTTATAAGCAGCGTGTTCGCGAGTTACTCCCTCCCCTATACCCAATAACATTATTGTCAGCGTGATGTTAACATTCACTCCAGCAATCTCATACACAAAATTATTTTCAATTAGCCCCATTAGTTGAATTAGGTGAGGGCATGTGCAAAAAATGTGCAGGATGTCGGCCTGTTCCCCCCCCACACTGGAAGCATTTCCCATCATTCGTCCCTCCCCATTTAAGTATTTTAGCTGGCGTATAATACAGATCAAATATGGTCTTAAAATGCTGTGTTTTTAAGATAGCAGAGATCAAAAACTTCTCCGCAATCTCAATGGAATCCTCCAACAAAACTCCCTGCATGCCCAGACGAGTATTCCATTTCTGATTTTGAGCCTCTAAGTCATCCTGCTGAGAGTCCACCAGACAATTATATAATGAACCAATCCGACTATCACGTCTATTGGCCTCCACCAGGGGGTTAGGTTTAATCATACTCTGTCTCTGCCGCTTACATAAAAAATTCCAAACCTGTGGGAATTAAAAAAATTCCATTTTTGGTAATGAGAATTTTTTGGCCAGTGATGCAAATGTAAGAATTCTATAGTCATTATAAAAATCACTGATCTGCCTAATCCCTTTATGCCTCTATTTGGTAATTATCCCATCCCAGAAGATAGTAGGCAGAAGTGTTGAGGCAGCCGTGGGGGTATAATAACACACCCCTTCTATATGAAAACACCTCCGTACTGCTTTCCAAACTTTAAAGGCAGCGAGCAAGACCTTAAAAAGCGTATTTTTTATAATAGCTTGGCTCCAGCACCTTAAACAAGCAATTCTCAGCATCTATGCCAAGGAGCATTTGATAAATAGAAGGGGCTTCTGCCACATTTCCAACCTTTATCCCTGTCAATATTATTTGCATATTTTGCAACATACATGCATATTAGTAGAAGGTAAAGTTGGGCACTGCCCATCCACCTCGGTTACGGGGTAGCATCATAAATTTCATGGCTCTACGTGATTTCCCATAACCCCATAGAAATCTGCCACAAACTGCTTGTAAGTTCTGAAGCTGTCCACGGGTGAGTTCAAGTGGCACTGATCTAAAATGGTACAAAACTTTAGATAAAACACTCATTTTAAGGACGTTACACCTACCCACCAGTGAGAGGTGAAGGCATTCAATCCCATCTAATTGTTTTTTAATTGCCGTCAACATAGAACCCCAATTCACATTTACAAGTTCCTTCAGGCTTACCCCAATCTTAATTCCGAGGTATATCACCTCATCAGTAACCCTAGGATCCCCCTTACATGCTTGGTTTGTGCATATGACCTGTGTTTTAAATACATTTAGTTTATTACCCAATACTCTCCCAAAGGTGTACGCCAGTCGTTCTATTTCAGGGATTTCTGTGGCCGGGTCGGATGTTACAACCGCTATGTCATCTGCTTAAGGAAGTACCCTAAAATGTTCCTGTCCATATATCACAGATTGGATCTTCTTGCTGCCCTCCAGCATGGCTAAAAATGGATTATATATAACGCAAACAAGAACGGGGAGCATGGACACCCCTGCCTTGTGCCTATGGATATAAAGACCCAGGGTGGGGAGTAAATTAATTTTACTTACTTTATAATTAGTTGTTAATAATATTAGTTTTTTAATTGAAAATAAATTTTATTTGTGTAATTAATTTTTTTACAGTTTCATTTTAGCTGTGGGTTGTGGGGATTATAGGGGTAAAGGGTGGGAAGTTAATTAATTTTTCTGTTCTAATTTGTTTTTTAATTAATATTTCTTTAATTGGTAATTAATTATGTTAATTATGGAAGTATATATATTTTTTAATTTAGATGTGGGTTGTGAATTGTGTGGTGTTATAGGATAGGAAATAAAAAACAAAACTTATGTAATAATTAATATTTTTGTTTCTAAATAATTTCTAATTAAAATATTTATTTGTTTGAAAACTATTATAATTTTTAATTTTTTTATTTGTATTATTATTCAATCCATAACATGATTACATACAGAAAATGTCCATTAGTAAATCCTATCACAAAATACATACGGTATAAAATACTTCAGTTCATGCACTCAACAGTAGGAGACAGGGATTTAGAATGTCTAAAGCTTACAGAATACAGCAGATAAATAGACAGAATGGGGGTGTGATGCAAAAAAAAAAGAAAAAAAATACATTCTAATCTATTACATGTTTAATCATTGGACCCCAGATCTGTAAATCCAGTTTCCGCCCACGTGGCCCCTTGAGAGAATAAAGGCTATATTCAAGATTAAAAATAGCATAAAATCTTGTTCTCCACATTTCAAAAGTAGGGGGTTCTTTCTGCAGCTACTCAGAAGCTACACATAAGTGTGCCACCGCCGTGGCAATAAATATAAAACAGCGGAATTTATAAGCAGGGTGTTCGTGAGTTACTACCTCCCCTATACCCAATAACATTATTGTCAGCGTGATGTTAACATCCACTCCAGCAATCTCATACACAAAATTTTCAATTAGCCACATTAGTTGAATTAGGTGAGGGCATGTGCAAAAAATGTGCAGGATGTCGGCCTGTCCCCCCCCCCACACCGGAAGCATTTCCCATCATTCGTCCCTCCCCATTTAAGTATTTTAGCTGGCGTATAATACAGATCAAATATGGTCTTAAAATGCTGTGTTTTTAAGTTAGCAGAGATCAAAAACTTCTCCGCAATCTCAATGGAATCCTCAAACAAAACTCCCTGCATGCCCAGACGAGTATTCCATTTCTGATTTTGAGCCTCTAAGTCGTCCTGCTGAGAGTCCAGCAGACAATTATATAATGAACCAATCCGACTATCACGTCTATTGGCCTCCACCAGGGGGTTAGGTTTAATCATACTCTGGGGTCGATTCCGATGTCGGCCGGAAGCGCACCTAACAGTATTCGTCCGGAAAAAATACCAGCCGAACGCGTGTTTTCCGACCGACTCGAACACTCTACCGAACGAACAAGTACGATGCGCATAACAGCCCAGATTCCGAGCGAGCCGTACTTACCCATTCCTGCTCCTGTTCCCCGCCCGAGCCGGATCCGTAAACGCCGAATCGAGTCGCACGGAACCAAATACACAGCACCTTCCGGCCGGACTAGTACGATGCGTCTTCCGTACGCGCCGAACTCGTCGCTACGTCCGGCACGTTTAAGCATCCGGGCGAGCCGTACATAAGCTCCGTTTCGCGCCACAAGACGATCCACGGCTATGAGACGAACAAGCCTGCTACGAGTACGACTCGAAGACACGAGAAACCCGAACGAGACGATCCAAGCATGAATCCCATTGCGCAGGTCCTACCTATACTCTACATCTATTACCGGGACCGGCACGGACTCGTACGGCGCAGACGGTAAGTCAAACACCAACAATACACACAAACCACACGTACACGAAATATGTCACACACACATAGGGATACACAAATAACGTACACTAGCAACAGCAGAACCATAGGGGTGGGATGGCCAACACCAATGCCATACACACCCATAGGGGGATGGATGCCTGCCACTACTACCACCCCTACCCAGGGGTGCCTGGATGCCTGCCACTACTACCACCCCTACCCAGGGGGCCCTGGATGCCTGCCACTACTACCACCCCTACCTAGGGGGCCTGGATGCCTGTCACTACCACCACCCCTACTCAGGGGGCCTGGATGCCTGTCACTACCACCACCCCTACTCAGGGGGCTGGATGCCTGCCACTACCACCACCCCTATCCAGGGGGCTGGATGCCTGTCACTACTACCATCCCCACCCTTAGGGGATGGATGCCTGCCACTACTACCATACCCACCCTAAGGGGATGGATGCCTGCCACTACCACCACCACTATCCAGGGGGGCTGGATGCATGCCACTACTACCATACCCACCCTTAGGGGATGGATGCCTGCCACTACTACCACCCCTACCCAGGGGGCCTGGATGCCTGTCACTACCACCACCCCTACTCAGGGGGCCTGGATGCCTGTCACTACCACCACCCCTACTCAGGGGGGCTGGATGCCTGCCACTACCACCACCCCTATCCAGGGGGGCTGGATGCCTGTCACTACTACCATCCCCACCCTTAGGGGGATGGATGCCTGCCACTACTACCATACCCACCCTAAGGGGGATGGATGCCTGCCACTACCACCACCCCTACCCAGGGGGCCTGGATGCCTGTCACTACCACCACCCCTACTCAGGGGGGCTGGATGCCTGCCACTACCACCACCCCTATCCAGGGGGCTGGATGCATGCCACTATTACCACCCCTACCCAGGGGGCCTGGATGCCTGCCACTACTACCATACCCACCCTTAGGGGGATGGATGCCTGCCACTACTACCACCCCTACCCAGGGGGCCTGGATGCCTGTCACTACCACCACCCCTACTCAGGGGGGGCTGGATGCCTGCCACTACCACCACCCCTATCCAGGGGGGGCTGGATGCATGCCACTACTACCACCCCTACCCAGGGGGTCCTGGATGCCTGCCACTACTACCATACCCACCCTTAGGGGGATGGATGCCTGCCACTACTACCACCCCTACCCAGGGGGGCCTGGATGCCTGTCACTACCACCACCCCTACTCAGGGGGGCTGGATGCCTGCCACTACCACCACCCCTATCCAGGGGGGGCTGGATGCCTGTCACTACTACAATCCCCACCCTTAGGGGGGTGGATGCCTGCCACTACTACCATACCCACCCTAAGGGGGCTGGATGTATGCCACTACTACCACCCCTACCCAGGGGGGCTGGATGCCTGTCACTACCACCACCCCTACTCAGGTGGGGCTGGATGCCTGCCACTACCACCACCCCTATCCAGGGGGGGCTGGATGCCTGTCACTACTACAATCCCCACCCTTAGGGGGATGGATGCCTGCCACTACTACCATACCCACCCTAAGGGGGATGGATGCCTGCCACTACCACCACCCCTACCCAGGGGGCCTGGATGCCTGTCACTACCACCACCCCTACTCAGGGGGGCTGGATGCCTGCCACTACCACCACCCCTATCCAGGGGGGCTGGATGCATGCCACTACTACCACCCCTACCCAGGGGGCCTGGATGCCTGCCACTACTACCATACCCACCCTTAGGGGGATGGATGCCTGCCACTACTACCACCCCTACCCAGGGGGCCTGGATGCCTGTCACTACCACCACCCCTACTCAGGGGGGCTGGATGCCTGTCACTACCACCACCCCTACTCAGGGGGCCTGGATGCCTGTCACTACCACCACCCCTACTCAGGGGGGCTGGATGCCTGCCACTACCACCACCCCTATCCAGGGGGGCTGGATGCCTGTCACTACTACCATGCCCACCCTTAGGGGGATGGATGCCTGCCACTACTACCATACCCACCCTAAGGGGATGGATGCCTGCCACTACCACCACCCCTATCCAGGTGGGGCTGGATGCATGCCACTACTACCATACCCACCCTTAGGGGGATGGATGCCTGCCACTACTACCACCCCTACCCAGGGGGCCTGGATGCCTGTCACTACCACCACCCCTACTCAGGGGGCCTGGATGCCTGTCACTACCTCCACCCCTACTCAGGGGGGCTGGATGCCTGCCACTACCACCACCCCTATCCAGGGGGGGCTGGATACCTGTCACTACTACCATCCCCACCCTTAGGGGGATGGATGCTTGCCACTACTACCATACCCACCCTAAGGGGGATGGATGCCTGCCACTACCACCACCCCTACCCAGGGGGCCTGGATGCCTGTCACTACCACCACCCCTACTCAGGGGGCTGGATGCCTGCCACTACCACCACCCCTATCCAGGGGGGCTGGATGCATGCCACTACTACCACCCCTACCCAGGGGGCCTGGATGCCTGCCACTACTACCATACCCACCCTTGGGGGATGGATGCCTGCCACTACCACCACCCCTACCCAGGGGGTCCTGGATGCCTGTCACTACCACCATCCCTACTAAGGGGGGGCTGGATGCCTGCCACTACCACCACCCCTATCCAGGGGGGGCTGGATGCATGCCACTACTACCACCCCTACCCAGGGGGGTCTGGATGCCTGCCACTACTACCATACCCACCCTTAGGGGGATGGATGCCTGCCACTACTACCACCCCTACCCAGGGGGGCCTGGATGCCTGTCACTACCACCACCCCTACTCAGGGGGGGCTGGATGCCTGCCACTACCACCACCCCTATCCAGGGGGGGCTGGATGCATGCCACTACTACCACCCCTACCCAGGGGGGCCTGGATGCCTGTCACTACCACCACCCCTACTCAGGGGGGGCTGGATGCCTGCCACTACCACCACCCCTATCCAGGGGGGGCTGGATGCCTGTCACTACTACCATCCACACCCTTAGGGGATGGATGCCTGCCACTACTACCATACCCACCCTAAGGGGGATGGATGCCTGCCACTACCACCACCCCTACCCAGGGGGCCTGGATGCCTGTCACTACCACCACCCCTACTCAGGGGGCTGGATGCCTGCCACTACCACCACCCCTATCCAGGGGGGGCTGGATGCATGCCACTACTACCACCCCTACCCAGGGGGGCCTGGATGCCTGCCACTACTACCATACCCACCCTTAGGGGGATGGATGCCTGCCACTACTACCACCCCTACCCAGGGGGGCCTGGATGCCTGTCACTACTACCATCCCCACTCATGGGGGGCTGGATGCCTACCACTACTTCCCCAGGGGGCTGGATGCCTACCACTACTACCATCCCCACTCATGGGGGGCTGGATGCCTACCACTACTACCATCCCCACTCATGGGGGGCTGGATGCCTACCACTACTACCATCCCCACCCATAGGGGGCTGGATGGCTGCCACTACTACCATCCCCACCCTTAGGGGGATGGATGCCTGCCACTACTACCATACCCACCCTTAGGGGGATGGATGCCTGCCACTACTACCACCCCTACCCAGGGGGGCCTGGATGCCTGTCACTACCACCACCCCTACTCAGGGGGGCCTGGATGCCTGTCACTACCACCACCCCTATCCAGGGTGGCCTGGATGCCTGCCACTACTACCATACCCACCCTTAGGGGGATGGATGCCTGCCACTACCACCACCCCTATCCAGGGGGGGTTGGATGCCTGTCACTACTACCATCCCCACCCTTAGGGGGATGGATGCCTGCCACTACTACCATACCCACCCTAAGGGGGATGGATGCCTGCCACTACCACCACCCCTATCCAGGGGGGGCTGGATGCCTGCCACTACCACCACCCCTATCCAGGGGGGGCTGGATGCATGCCACTACTACCACCCCTACCCAGGGGGCCTGGATGCCTGCCACTACTACCATACCCACCCTTAGGGGATGGATGCCTGCCACTACTACCACCCCTACCCAGGGGGCCTGGATGCCTGTCACTACCACCACCCTTACTCAGGGGGCCTGGATGCCTGCCACTACCACCAACCCTACTCAGGGGGGCCTGGATGCCTGTCACTACCACCACCCCTACTCATGGGAGGCTGGATGCCTACCACTACTACCATCACCACTCATGGGGGGCTGGATGCCTGTCACTACAACCACCCCTACTCATAGGATGGGTAATGCATGACACAACTAGCATACTCCCACATAAGGACTGTCTGTAAATTACATCCCAGCCCCCAACACCATGACAAGCGTGTGTGGTCTGTGTCAAATGCATACAACACTGAACATGACATTGAACATACAATGTGACCCCTAACACATGTGTCACACATAATTGTGTGTGTGGCCTACACAATGCAAGCAGACCATGACCACTGTGGCAATGTAGCCCAAAGCCCCATCACCACAGTGCCCATAAGGTAAGTGTGTGCCCCCTAGCTGAAGCACATTTTGAACAGTGTGGCAATGGGGCCCAAAGCCCCATCACCACAGTGCCCATAAGGTAAGTGTGTGCTCCATAGCTGAAGCACATTTTGAACAGTGTGGCAATGGGGCCCAAAGCCCCATCACCACAGTGCCCAAAAGGTAAGTGTGTGCTCCATAGCTGAAGCACATTTTGAACAGTGTGGCAATGGGGCCCAAAGCCCCATCACCACAGTGCCCAAAAGGGAAGTGTAGTCCTGGTAAAAGCTGCAAAAACATAACTGCACTGTGGCATTGTAGTGCTTGTGTCCCATAGCAACATAGATTGTGTGAGGCAAGCAGTGCAGTGCCAATGACACATCGTTCTGGCCATGTGCACACAAACATCAGCCATGGGGGCCCACATTGTCTACATTCACAAATAACACAATGACAGAAGTGAGCATCATAATGCAGACCCACATATCAGCACCAATGGACACACAAATGTAGATATCCTGTGGAGACTGTAGATGTCAGGTGAACAAATACCATACCATGGCAGCAATGGGACATACTAACCATGATCAATGTGCTGACTGATGACCTAGCAGTCCCAGGGCCAGCAGGGGAAAGCCAACAAACAACATACAGCCAATGGCAAACTAAAGATATGCCAATGCAGTGGTGCAAAAGCACAAACACAAACAGGCAGACTCACACTGCATATCATACACAACAGGTGAGGGGGTTGTGTGCCAGTGTCCCCAGGCAAACACACAACACATGAGGAGGCCAGATTAACTGATACACAGATGTCAACACAGTCACATACAAAAGTAACTCATGGATTGGATTCCCCTATGTGGGCAAACAGGCATTGTGAGATGAGAGGGAGCCCAAATTACACATGTCACACAAGCTTGTAGGAACAGCAACACACACAGCAAGAGACAGAACCACCACAGCACTCCCCCAGGGACCCCACATTGTGGTGACACTAGCCTGCATGACAATCACACTGTGATGACAAAGGTAGATGTCATCCACACTGTGAACCACAGCCATGTGTCGTGAGCACCAAACTACCATCACACCTATACAAGCACAAAGCACTCAGCACGGCCTGCCAGCCAAGGAAAATATGGAGGTAGTGCCCCAGCCGTGCAACAACTCACATTTGCACACACTCAACGCCACACACCTTGAACTCCACCAATGTGCAGCGTTGAAGCTCACATGGACTGCTGACATTGCACATGCACCCATGACAATCCCAGGGGTGGTGGGGGAAACAAGGTGCAGAAACCCATCCCACATGGCCAGTCAACAATACTTGTGAATGTCTGACACACTGCACAGTATGCCGTACATGGGCATGACGTGAAATCCATCCCAAACAATGGGATCCTGGCCATAGTCACACACCAATGAAGAAGCCAAGCTGACCCACAAAGGACACACATAGACAACTTCCAACATTGCAGCTCTGACCCTGAGGAGCGGCAGCAGTCACACACACAACGTGTCACAATCACTGAAAGCATACACAAACAGAAAATCACATTACTCGTGTAACCAACAAGTGCCAAGAGGAATCCTGACTGTGTCCCATCTGCGTTTGCCCACATCCCCAGCCCTGACAACAAAGACAACTAGGGATGACAACCTCATGAACATTAGTTTGCCATGCACCCACATCCCGGAGTAACCAGGTCCAAGATGCTGGATGAACACAGAACAACTCAGCAAGCATCACAAACAGGAACATCCGTAGGGACACAGCCTGTGTAGGAAAAGGAGAAGGGAACACGCACAGACATGCCTACACAACACACAACATGGGCACAGCCTATATCACGGAATCACGCACTGCCATGAGGGCACTCCACTCCTGTGGAAGGTCAGCTGTGCCAAACCTTGTCTGTGCATGACTCAAAATGTCAGCAGAACACTCGGTCAGTGAGTCAACAACTACAACACACTGAAGGCTCTGCTCATATCAGCCTGGGCACGGGAGTGTCACGTCAGTCATCTGCATACACCCAAGACACGTGTCAAGCAACTTGCACTGTCTACACAGATGAGTCCTCCAAATTTGATGTGCTAAACTGCATGTCCATTGGAGACGGGCACACAGTCAGGGTACTAGGAACATTGGACAGTGGTAAGCCCACCAGATGTGCATCAGTGTAGGACAAAGATGGTAATCTACAAATGCTAAACGTACATCCCTGTGTCAAATGCTGAACATTACACCCTCAGACTGCAGCAAAGGATGCTATAGATCCAGACTAGATTAGGACACATATCCCATGGACCACATGGAGCCCATCACAGCAAAACTTCATTTACCTGATCTGAACACTATTACAACAGCAAATGCATGATTCTACACATCTACATCATGTACCTCCAAAGATTAACCACAAGTAAACAAAAATAGGCTTTATTCAGCAAGTGTGCAACTCAAATCAAAAATGTCCAAAATAAACTAAGGCCAATGGCCAGTCCAAATATACAGTCCCAACAGGGTGATGTGTGACAACTTGTCAACAATTGCTTGCCTGCACAGGTACGGACAGGGGACATCCCCCTTGGAGGGGCATACGAGGGGCAGGCCAGGCACCGCAGGGACAGGATCAGGGGATGCCAGAAGGAGGCAGTGAAGGGAAGGTGGGTGCAGGAGTGTCACCGGCAACTGCAGTGGAGGTGTCTGACTCAGGGGGGGCTGGCACCACCGCAGGGCTCAAGTCCGATGGAGTTGGTGCTGCAACCACTGCAGTGGGCTGGTCAGATGGAGTGGACTGGGTCCCCAATGCAGTGCCCGAGTCAGACGGGGTGGTTGTGGACTCCACCGCAGTGCATGACTCCAAGGTAGTGGAAGGGGGCAGAAGAGCTGGGCAGGACAGAGGGGGGACACGGTCTCCACACCAGTGGCACAAACAGGCAGAGCGTCTGGTTTGGGGGTGGAAGAGCAAGTGGCAGGGGGGAGGGCCTAAGCAGTCTGGGGATGCGGTATCGGTGTGTGGGGGAACCTGGGGCAGGGTGTGGCGGTGGAACCTGTGGAGTGGTGGCCTGGGGGATGGAGGTGAGAGACTGGGTGGTTGACTGTCAGGGCGGTGGTGGAGTCTTGCTCTTCCGGGACCGGGGGGACTTGCGGGTGGGGGGCTCACTCTGCCTGCGCCTGGGGGAGGGTGTCCGGGGGCGAGGGGCACTCCCCTCTGTGTGGGTGGACTTCCTCTTCCCCCGGTATGCTGGATCAGCAGGATTGGAGGGGAAGAGGCCGAGGTCACACAGGAAGATCTGCTGTGTAGGTGTGTTAGCAGGCGAGGCAAGGGAAGGGGTCTTGGAGGGAGAGGATTTGGAGGACTGCGGAGTTAATGTGGATGCCTGTGTGTGTGTGTGTTCCCCGTCCCCTGTGTCTGTGGTATCAGTCCCCTGAGGATGCGTGTGTGCACGTCTTGCCTTTCTCTTGGGCGTGTCTGTGCTGCTCGTGTCTGTGTGTTTGGGTGACTGTGCAGGTGTGCATGTGCTTTGGACAGGTAGGGGGCAGGAAGTGTGGATGGGGCAGAGGTGGGAGGGGTGAGGGACTGTTGGAGGAGGGACACTGCTGCCATCAGGGAGGAGTCCATGGACCTATTGCTCCTCTGTAGGGCAGACATACCCGTCGAGATGCCCTCCATGAACGACACCAGCTGTGTCAACAGAGTGGTGTGTGCATGGAGGACACTCAGCATTGCTGGCTGCCCTACATGGAGCTGCCGAAGGAGGTACACAGACTCCTCACTCAGGGCAGCAGGGGACACAGGGGCAGGAGCTGCGGTGCCTGGCACGAAGGAGACACGCTCCCGAGTACGGGAGCCTCCACGGACCTCAGGAATGGGAGCCAATGGGAGGGCGGTGGTGGTGGTGGTGGTGGCGGGGCCAGACAGACTAGCTGGCCTTTGGTGGCTGCTGAGACCCGCCTCCACAAGGGAGTCATCCTCCGAGCTGCTGTGGTCCTCAGCTGAGGTGGATGGTGCTGAGGACTCCTCGGTGTGGCTCCCCTCGCCCTCCGTGCCACTGAGTCCCTCTGACCACTCGTCCGATGCTGACCCAGTCTGGCTCCGCTGCTCCTCCTGGTCCGTGGAGCTGTCCCCTCCTGTGGCCGTGGATGTATCTGCAAACAATCAGGGAAACAGACAAACATCAGTCACCTGCACTGACCGCACACCACAGTAAGTACAGCACATTACAGAGCAAGCCCTGGCATCCTTAGTTGAACATTGCCTAAAATCCTCACACAGATTCGGGGAAGCCAATTGTCAGTCTGATGGTCAACCATGGGACTCACACCCTCCTGCCCTTGCACCCATCTGTCCGGTGCCTGTCTGATGGTAAGACCCCAGTGTGGACACATGCACCACCTACACAGTTGTTGGACATTGCAGGGAACACGGTGAAGTATGTGAACATGCACACATCACATCTCTTGCCACTGAGTCAGTGCAGGTGTCCGGATAAAGGGATGGCCAGAGTCTAAATAGAAATGCATGTGATGCATACCAGCACCAGACACCATGATGCACCCATGTCCGGATAGTCAATGCCACAATGGGGTGCATGTTGCACATGTCACTCCCCTGCAGGATCAGTCTCAGGAAGTTGAATGCCATGACACAGGAATGCGTGCAAAGTCATACATTACTGTCTCAAGTCACATGGCCATGGCAGCCAGCCAACAACAGTCTGCACTGTGTCACAATCCAAGGGCATGGGGAATGCAAGTTATGTGACTGACAAGTGCACATGTCCATCCCCCAAATACCACATCATCTGTATTACTATTTGTCCACGTCATACCAACTGGACATATGGGGGACATGAAACACAACTCTCTGAACATGATCACCTCACAGTGTGCTGTGAATGACAATACAGCTGACTGAAAGTCACAGTCGCAAACACCTGTGTGCACAGTCAAGTGATCAGACACCTATAAGTCACAGAAGTATCGTCTATCATGGTCACATCTCAGATGGCATGCTGAGCCCTAACCGATAAACATACCAGTAGTCCTGACAACGAAGACACAGCACAATGAGACAGAGGCAGACACCTGTGGGTACATTACACTGATCACAACATGCCAGATGATACACAGGAGTGGGAGTACAGAGTGCATTGCATGCCCTGGAGTAGGCATGACTGTCCAGCTCCACCTGTAAGAGGGATGAGTCCTGGACAGTAGGCAGGTGGCTAAGCATGTGTGACACACTGGATACACATACTCCTGAGGCCCAAACATTGTTCCCACCAGCAGCATGGGTGTGTGCCAAATTCCCCAGGGACATGTGGTGAGTCAGAGCAGCAAGCGGACCACATATCAAAGTTACACCCAGATTACATGTCAGAACTTAGGCATTGTGTAAGCAATTGACCCACCCATGAATCGCACAACATAGTCACGGGAACAAATGCTGTCCCCCAGCTTGAGCAAAGCTAAATGCAATGACACAGTCCCCAAATGACACAATTTCCTGACTATAAGGGCCACACATATGCGTATCAGAGGAGAAGTGGGCATGTCACAAATGAGGGACATGGGTCCTGGACCACATGACTGATGTACTGTGGAAGTTTAACCAGGCCAGCGGAGGGCACATAGCATGTCAGACAAAGTGCACAGTGCAGTCATGGACTCACCCCCTCCTTGCTGCTGTCTGTCCTTCAGCTGCCCATCCAGGTCAGGGAAGACCACCGCCAGGATCCGGAGCATGTGGGGGGTCAGGGTCCGGTGTCCGCCCCTCCTGCGAGGAGGCGACAGCTTCAGCTGGACCCTTGCGATCCTCCGGGTCCAGGTCCTGCCACCTCTTCTGGCAGTTGCGGATCCTGCACCTGTAGACCCCCACGGATCTTACTTTCCGGGCGATGGTCAGCCAGATTTCCTGCTTCTGGTGGGCATCAACCTGTGAGGATGACAAAGTGAAAAGGCCATTACCACACATGCAACATATACGTGCATCACACAGTTGGATATACATGTCTCAATCACAGGGGCATATGATGTACACAGGCAGTGCAACAATGGCTATGAACAGTTTGCCAGCAGTCACTACATGGTATCATTGCATGGGAAGTAAACCTAGTTGGAATGCACTGTTACTGCACTGTACCAGTTCAGTGCATGTAACTACACACTTTGGGGTGTGCCAACTACTCAGTGGGCATGCTAGCCAGTGGTGTGCACACTGAAAGCCCTGCTAGTCAGACAACATGCACAATTAGTGAGGCAGTGGACAGCACACTCACCTGCTCCCCTGGTTTCCCATACAGCTTGCTGTACTGTGGAAGGAGGCTGTCCAGCAGGGCCTGGTTCTCCTCAAGGCTGAAGGCTGGGGCTCTCTCCACAGTACGTGCCATTGCAGGAGCCAGAGGATGCATAAACAACAGCAGTGTTGGTGGCAGATGTCGTCCTGGAGCATGTAGTGCAGGCAAGTGAGCTCTCAGGGGAACAGCCAGCATTATATGTGTGCTGCAGAGGCAGATACTGTCCCATGTGTCCAAAGTGATAGGTCCAAGTCGTTTGCATCTTCTGAATCTGACCAATCCATGGAATAGCAGCACTAATACACGCCCACAGCATCCTTCAAATCTTCAACTTCATGACACCCATTATTTTGCAACATTGTTGTGGCTGGCCAACTGAATTCACTGCATCACACTCGTTGGAGCTTCGAAAACGCGTCCGTTGCCATGCCAGGCCCCAGCCAATGTGTGCGCACTGTTCGGTCCACTGCTGTACAACGCGTATTTCGGGACACAACGCGTACCCGCTCACATACAATGCAATGGGCCGGCCGGGCACACCGATCGGTCCATTGCTGTACAACGCGTACCCGCTCACATACAATGCAATGGGCCGGCCGGGCACACCGATCGGTCCATTGCTGTACAACGCGTACCCGGGATACAACGCGTACCCGCTCACATATAATGCAATGGGCTGGCCGGGCACACCGATCGGTCCATTGCTGTACAATGCGTACCCGGGATACAACGCGTACCCGCTCACATACAATGCAATGGGCCGGCCGGGCACACCGATCGGTCCATTGCTGTTCAACGCGTACCCGGGATACAACACGTACCCGCTCACATACAATGCAATGGGCCGGCCGGGCACACCGATCGGTCCATGTCTGTCCTGCAGAGGCTACAGGGGCCACTACCTGTGGGTGTCATGTTTGTTTCTCTGACGTGTACATGATACGCAATGTCATGCCAGTGTCCATGTGGCAAGACAGGGTCCCTGGGAATCTACCTGTCAATGAGCTGTGATGCCTGTGGAGCATCTGTCCAGACATGTCACTGTGGTATGTGTGTGGAACATGAGAGCAGTAAATGGGTACTGTGACACAGCCTAATGGTTTCCCATAGCACACCCTGGAACCTGTTGTCAACACTTGTTGAACAGAGATGTTAGATGATGTCCATGTAGGTGCCATATATGTCCAAACAGAACGACACACACATCAAGTACTTGTGTTTGTTAATGATGTATCATGTGAAATTGAGTATGGTGAACGGCACATAGTTGGGGTGACTGACAATCTTGCTTTCTTCACCTATGCACTGCAGGGCTCCCTGCAGGGCTCCTGCTGTCCATCGACCATTCCCAGACCTGGCAACGATGGTGGAACGTGACAGCATCCGACGGTACCACTTCACCAGGCAGCTTATTGAGGATTTGGCAGTGCGGTTGGACCCACATTTGCAGCCTGGCCGTCCGTATCCTACAGCGCTGACCCCCAAGGTGAAGGTGATGGCAGCCGTACACTTCTTTGCCACCGGTACCTTTCAACACACTGTGGCGACTGCCGGTGGGATGTCACAGACTATGTTCAGCCATGTGCTACGCGATGTTTTGGGGGCAATGTTGATTTACCTGAACCAGTACATCTATTTCCCAACACGTCAACGACTCACTGACGTCAAGAGTGACTTCTATGCCCTGGGGAGGATGCCACATGTAATTGGCTCCATTGATGGGAAACATGTGGCTTTGATACCACCACAGGCACATGAGCAGGCATACCGGAACCGTAAACATTACCATTCGATCAATGCTCTGGTGGTATGTCTTGCAGATATGACCATCACACATGTGTGTGCCCGTTTCCCCGGTTCGGCACACGATGCCTACGTGATGAGGAGTAGTCACATCCCGAGGATGATGTCACAGATGCTGAACCAGCGTGCCTGGCTTGTCGGTGTGTACTGACTTTGTACCATTGTGTGTGTTCTGCTATGTTGTTTTCCGCACACATTTTCAAATCGGCTAATGTGCAATTGTCTGTCTGTAGGTGACTCGGGATACCCCAACATGCCGTGGTTGCTGACACCCCTCAGGAACCTTGTGACACCAGCCCAGATGCGCTACAGTGAGGCACATGGTCGGACGAGGAGGGTGATTGAGCGGACCTTTGGTCTCCTGAAGAGCCGCTTCCGCTGCCTGGACAAGACAGGAGGGGCCCTCCCATATGCCCCAGCAAAGGTGTGCAAGATTGTCATCGTCTACTGCATGCTGCACAACCTGGCAGTGCGGAAGGAGTTGCCTCTCATCCTGGATGACGATGACCAACGTCCGCCACCTGTGGAAGATCCTGGCCTGGGTCACGATGCCAGTGAAGATGATGATGATGGTGATGTCCCCACACAGCTCATCACCAACTTCTTCAGCTGAATGTGAGTCCCCAGAGGGTTGTAATGTCAATGATTTGAGTTTGCATGATATGTGTGTGTGGTGCTCTGTTGCTGTTTGAGTGTGGCCATGTGCTACTTGACTGGATGCGTGCAGCGATGTGTCCTTGCAGGTGGTCTGTACTGCCCAACAGTGTTGACATGCTAACTTGATTTTGTGTAGTTATCTCGTGACATGTATTAGACATGAGTATTGCCGTTCTGTGCTGTTCTTCAGTGGTTTTGACTTTGTGTCATGTCTGTCCTTCACAGGGTGCTGCCGGAGTTGTTTGATCAACTTGGATCCCACGAATCCATGAATCAACTTGCAAGGTGGAAGCAGTCGTTTCCCTACAGGTGATGTGCCACACACCCCTGGACTTTCTATCTTCTGCACTTTTTGACTTTGTGGCCACAGCCAGGTTGGATTAGCTAGCATTTGTAGTGGAAACAACATGTTGCAAATGTGTAATAAACCTGTGCTTCACTTTGGGATGTGCGTTGTCTGTGGTCACACATCTGACTGACATTTGCTTACTGCACCTGTAGTCTAGTTGACAGACTGTGAATAGGTGGCGTGTCTGTGCATTCCACTGTATTTAGTTGCAACATCAGTATAGGTGATGAGTCTGATGGCCCTGGTGTGTATTTGTTGTGTGGCCCTAGTGGTGTGTCTCCCTCATATGTGTCACGTCGCCATGACTGACATGACGGTGTTGGACTTGCTGTAGCAGTTAGCATGCACAGTGTCATTTTTCTGATCACCATCTCCATGACAGAGAGCACGTTGGAATCACAACAGAGGCAGATATGGTGTATTGGTGAGTTTATTTACATACAGGTGTGAGAATGGTGCACAGGATGGTGGGTGCTGTACATAGAAATTGGAATCCAAAGTTCCCATGTGATTTGGAAGTCTTGGTAGCTGAAATGTCCAGAGTAAAGTCCACAGTCATCTGATGAATTTGGCCAACTAGAGCTCCCCATGTCATGTGGGAGAGTTGGGTTGGCTTCGACAGGGCGTGCAGTTTGCACACAGAGGAAAAGTTCCAGAACAGGTGTTGGCTTCCTGGGGGATGTAGATGGCCATCGGCCTCTCAGTTTGGCCTCCTCGGACGGCCCCTCTTCTTGGGGGGACCCTCAGGTGCAGGCTGCGGCGGTGCAAGGGACTCTCTGCCAGAGTCCTCCTCCCTCCCTGTGGCATTTGCAGTTGTTTCAGCAGCAGATGTTGTGGGCACACAGGGAGGTGAGGCCATGTTGGTGCTGATCTGGCGGAGGCATGTCAGTATGTCCCTATGCACCGCTGTCAGTTGTTCCAATGTGTCCCACTTGGACTCCATGCCAGACATGTGTGTCTCAACACGTGACATGTGTGTCTCGACACGGGACATGTGGGAGTCCAAGCGGGCATGATGGGCAGCCTGCTGCTGTTGTATGTCCTTGAGGATCCCCACTACCTGGCTGACCTCTCCGGTGCTAGTCTGGTACGCATCCGCCATGCGTGCCAGTTGTGGGTCATCATGCAGTCCAGACCCCTCTGCAAAGAGCGACCTATGTCTACCACCCCTCCCACCACCCCTGGCGACACGTGCAGGACCTGCGGTGGCACGCACAGGTGACCGGGGGCCCACTTGGGTGTTGTTCCTGTGCTCGTTGTCACCAGCTCCAGTTTGGGTCTGGGTCCCTGCGCTGTTGTCATCTGTGGTCCTTGGTCTGTCCGTGTTGGCAGGGGTGGCCTGTGTGTTGGCAGTTGTTGGAGGGGTGGGTGCAGGGGGTGCAGATGTTGGTCCTGCTGGTGCTGCATGATGACTCACACCGGAGGGTCCAGCTGGTTCTTCGCCATCCGAGGAGTGCAGAGGCTGATCCACACCAGTGAGCTCAGTGTTCCCTGGAGCCTGGGACAGGGACTCCTCCTCGTCTGCTGCTGTGTCCCCATCATCACCTGTTTTGGGGAAAGACACAGATTGTATGTTATGTTTCTACTGGCATCAATTGTTCAAACACCTGACAGTTGTGACTGTACCTCTGGATGTGGGCCTGGACATTGCATTCTCCTAAATTGTGACAGTCAGAGAGTGATATTGGTGTAGCACATTGTCCTGCCAACCTGTGGCATGTCAATGTGAATGTTGAGGTGTGTGCATGACCAGCATTGGTGGTATTTGCTTGCCATCCGGGCCTCCTTCTCCCCCCAGCCCAGTTATCCCACCATGAAGCGTGCTTCCATTGCAGGGAGTGCAAGTTGTCTTTCAGGATGTCAGTCAGTGGTGTGCTCCCCCCAGCAGTACCCAGTGTCAGCCATCTTGTGAGTCCTTTTCCACTCCCTGTGATGAGAGCATGGTTCAGGGTGGTGTTGATGGGCCAATTGTGAGGCTGACCAATATCTGTGACTACCACTCCCATCATGCTATTGCCTACACCCCCCTTCCCAGCATGCCCATACTTCCTTCCTTTTGAGTGGACTTCACTGTGTGTGAGTGTGACAGCAATGGCAAGATGGCTGGCAGTGTGGTCCTGTTGTTTGTTGGTGCCCAGTTCCCAGCAGGGCCTTGTGCTCCCCACAGCTGTGGCCCGTGTCAGACATCTTTGAAGTGGCTTTTGACTCCCTGTGAGGTGTGCATGCTTCAGTGCTAACTTGCTGGGCCATGTGGGTGTGAGACGGTGATCTGTGACTACCACTCCCATCATGCTATTGCCTCCACCCCCTTCCCAGCATGCCCATCCTTCCTTCCTTTTGACTCTGCTTCCCGGTGGGGCGGGGTGCCTGTGCTGACAGGATGGCTGGGAGTGTTGTCCTGGCAGTTGTTTGGCTACAAGTCCCAAGAGTGTCCCTGTGCTTCACACAGCATAACCCAGGTTGGTGGTTCTTTGTGGGATCTTCAGTTAGGATGTGAGGCATTGCATTCTCACAGGTGGGTTATGTGGAGTTAGTGTTGAGGGGGTGTGTGAGTGGAGTTGCTTGTAACTATGGTCAGTGCTGTGAGTCCTCCTTCCCACCCAGCCAGATATCCCACCATGGTACGTGCTTCCATTGCAGGGAGTGCAAGTTGTCTTTCAGGATGTCAGTCAGTGGTGTCCTGCTGTTGGTTGTTGCACAGTTCCCAGCAGGGCCTTGTGCTCCCCCAGCAGTACCCAGTGTCAGCCATCTTGTGAGTCCTTTTCCACTCCCTGTGATGTGAGCATGGTTCAGGGTGGTGTTGATGGGCCAATTGTGAGGCTGACCAATATCTGTGACTACCACTCCCATCATGCTATTGCCTACACCCCCTTCCCAGCATGCCCATACTTCCTTCCTTTTGAGTGGACTTCACTGTGTGTGAGTGTGACAGCAATGGCAAGATGGCTGGCAGTGTGGTCCTGTTGTTTGTTGGTGCCCAGTTCCCAGCAGGGCCTTGTGCTCCCCACAGCTGTGGCCCGTGTCAGACATCTTTGAAGTGGCTTTTGACTCCCTGTGAGGTGTGCATGCTTCAGTGCTAACTTGCTGGGCCATGTGGGTGTGAGATGTTGATCTGTGACTACCACTCCCATCATGCTATTGCCTCCACCCCCTTCCCAGCATGCCCATCCTTCCTTCCTTTTGACTCTGCTTCCCGGTGGGGTGGGGTGCCTGTGCTGACAGGATGGCTGGGAGTGTTGTCCTGGCAGTTGTTTGGCTACAAGTCCCAAGAGTGTCCCTGTGCTTCACACAGCATAACCCAGGGTGGTGGTTCTTTGTGGGATCTTCAGTTAGGATGTGAGGCATTGCATTCTCCCAGGTGGGTTATGTGGAGTTAGTGTTGAGGGGGTGTGTGAGTGGAGGTGCTTGTAACTATGGTCAGTGCTGTGAGTCCTCCTTCCCACCCAGCCAGATATCCCACCATGGTACGTGCTTCCATTGCAGGGAGTGCAAGTTGTCTTTCAGGATGTCAGTCAGTGGTGTCCTGCTGTTGGTTGTTGCACAGTTCCCAGCAGGGCCTTGTGCTCCCCCCAGCAGTACCCAGTGTCAGCCATCTTGTCAGTTGTTTTCCACTCCCTGTGATGTGAGCATGGTTCAGAGTGGTGTTGATGGGCCAATTGTGGGTGTGACCAATATCTGTGACTACCACTCCCATAATGCTATTGGCTACACTGACTTGACCAGCATACACAGACTTCCTTCCTTTCAGTGCGTTTCCCTGTGAGGTGGTGTTCTAGTGGTGTTTAAATATCTGGCAGTGTTTGTTGGTTCTATTTGTGCCACTGCCTTGCTGTATTTGTTGTTAGGTTTGTACATGTCATGTCACAGTTACATATCACTATGAGATGGGAGGTATTGTGTTTGTCTGACTAGCATTCACATCTTGGGATGAATATCTTTTGGTTGCTGTGTATTTGCTGAGGGTGCATGGTTTGCCTATCCCCTTGACTGTGATGTGTGTGTGTTGTCACACCATATTGTGTATATTAGTTGTGTACTCACCAGGCTCTGGGATGTCTGTTAGTCCGTATACGCTCACTGGTGGTAGGATGGCCCGCACCTTCTCCTCCCAGGGCCTGAGGTATACTGGTTTTGCAGGAGGGCCACTGCCGGTGTGCTGGCTGAGGAGGTAGTCCTTTTGAGTAGGTCCCGGACCCTCCTGCGCACATCATACCATCTGTTCTGGATGTCTTCCTTTGTGCGCAAACATGGTGATTGTGCGTTCACCCTGTCGACAATCCTCGCCCACATCTTGGTTTTCTGCGACATGGGGGTCTGTTGTACCAATGTACCAAACAACTGTGGCTCTACCCTCAGGATCTCGTCTACGAGGACTTCCAATTCACTATCTAGGAACTTATGGTTCTTCTTTGGGGGCATGGTGATGGGTGGTGATGGTTATTGATGTGTGTGTGTGCAAGTGGGGGGGTGTGAGTGTAGGTTTAGCTGGGTGTGTGTGAGGGTGCTATTTGTAGGTGTGGTAATGGTGTGTGGCTTGTGTGATGTATGAGCTGTGAGTGTGTCTGTGGTTGCTGTGTGATGGTGTTGTGTGCTGGCAGGTCAGTGGAATTTGCAAAGGATCATGGTAGGGATTTCTGGCCTTTATGTAGGTGGAGTTGGAGGTGTGTCCTTGTTCCATTTTTTTCCCTCCCTGTATTTATTGGCTTTGTGGTTGCTTGTTTGGCCCTTTTTTTTCTAATTTTTCCTTGGTGTTTTTGGTGCATGTAGGAGTCGTTCTTGTGTCCGAGTAGGACGCTGCAGTTGTCTGGTGCGATCTTGTCCGACTCGTTCCCGCTGTGTGTCAGCTAGGTTTCATATGCGGCGTACGAGTCGGTCGCGTAGTATTGGGTTGCTTCGGCTGGGTTTTGTATGCGTGTCGGTCGGTCGGTCGTACGGCTTGTGCTCCGGGCGAGTCGGTCGTGTTTTGCACGCACAGCATCGTACTACGCGGGTCGGAGTTCGCGGGTACGTTTCGTTCAATCCGGGTGCGTGTCGGTCGGTTCGTTTCGCGTGATTTCCCGGCCGGATGGCTTGTTGCCGTCTGGCTCGGTCGGTCGTTTTGTATTCCGTCCGAGTCGGTCTGATTTCACATGCATTTCATCGTACTACCAGGGTCGTACGGCGCCGGTACGTGTCGGTCGGACTTTATTCCCGGACCGAGTCGGTCGGTACGTTTTCCGTCCCAAATCGGAATCGGCCCCTCTGTCTCTTACATAAAAAATTCCAAACCTGTAGGAATTTTAAAAATTCAATTTTTGGTAATGAGAATTTTTCAGCCAGTGATGCAAATGTAAGAATTCTATAGTCATTATAAAAATCACTGATCTGCCTAATCCCTTTTTTGCCTCCATTTGGTAATTATCCCATCCCAGAAGATAGTAGGCAGCAGCGTTGAGGCAACCGTGGGGGTATAATAACACACCCCTTCAATATGAAAACACCTCCGTACTGCTTTCCAAACTTTAAAGGCAGCGAGCAAGACCTTAAAACGCGTATTTTTTATAATAGCTTGGCTCCAGCACCTTAAACAAGCAATTCTCAGCATCTATGCCAAGGAGCATTTGATAAATAGAAGGGGCTTCTGCCACATTTCCAACCTCTATCACTGTCAATAATATTTGCATATTTTGCAACATACATGCATATTAGTAGAAGGTAAAGTTGCTCACTGCCCATCCGCCTCGGTTACGGGGTAGCATCATAAATTTCATGGTTCTACGTGATTTCCCATAACCCCATAGAAATCTGCCACAAACTGCTTGTAAGTTCTGAAGCTGTCCACGGGTGAGTTCAAGTGGCACTGATCTAAAATGGTACAAAACTTTAGATAAAACACTAATTTTAAGGACGTTACACCTACCCACCAGTGAGAGGTGAAGGCATTCAATCCCATCTAATTGTTTTTTAATTGTCGTCAACATAGAATCCCAATTCACATTTGCAAGTTCCTTCAGGCTTACCCTAATCTTAATTCCGAGGTATATCACCTCATCAGTAACCCTAGGATCCCCCTTACATGCTTGGTTTGTGCATATGACCTGTGTTTTAAATACATTTAGTTTATTTCCCGATACTCTCCCAAAGGTGTACCCCAGTCGTTCTATTTCAGGGATTCCTGTGGCCGGGTCGGATGTTACAACCGCTATGTCATCTGCATAAGGAAGTACCCTAAAATGTTCCTGTCCACATATCACAGAATGGATCATCTTGCTGCCCTCCAGCATGGCTAAAAATGGATTAATATATAACGCAAACAAGAACGGGGAGCATGGACACCCCTGCCTTGTGCTTCTGGAGATAAAGACCAGGTCCGACTCTAAGCCCATTATACAAATCTTAGCTGTGGGAGTCCTATACATAACCTGGATAGCCTTAACAAAACCTGACCCAAACCCATGGTGCCGTAGAACTGCCCACAGAAACTCCCAGGAGACACTGTCAAATGCCTTCTCGGCATCCAATAACACCAAGCCAAGAGTGGTTCGATGCACATTTGTGATAACCCTGTTGATATGATTGACCGTGTCCCTACCGGTTATAAACCCATGCTGACGTCTAGAAACCAGTGGGGTAATGACCCTGGCTAGGCTCATAGCCAGAATCTTTGCGTATATCTTCCCATCACAGTTCAACAAAGAAACTGGCCTATAGGAGCCAGGTAAATTAGGTGGTTTGTCCTTTTTAAAAAAAACAATAATATTCACACCATCCCATGGGGGCGGGGCATTCCCAAGCTGTGCAGCTTGACATATGGCCAACATATCAGCTTTTAGCTCCTGAAAATCCACTTTATAAACTTCGAATGTGAGTTTAAATGGGCCAGCGGCCTTACCATTGACCAGTGTGTTGGTTGCTTCCTCTAACTCCTCTATTGTGATGGGCACATCCAATGTTACAGATTCTTCCCTTCCCAGCCTTTCGCTACACAGACTCTGCAACAAGGCCTCCCCGTTCTGCCCTCGCGGTGACTCTCAGTGTAGAGTGCGTCGAAAAAGCTATTAAATATGCTTAGAATCTCAGCCGGGGTCTCAACTATCTTCCCAGATGTGGTGCAAGACACCGCCCTGTAGCTTCCCCATATTCATACCTCTCATCTCTATAGATTTTATATTTACACGTAGTTTCTTTGCTCCACTGTAGGTTAATCTTAGCCTTACAGCAAGCTACCTCTGTCTGAAGTATGGTAGCCCCGGTGCCGGCCTGTACCCCTTGTATGAGGTTCTCTTCAGCTTTTCTAAGGTCCTGATAAAGGACCTGCATCACAGTTTTTAATTGATTCTGCTTATAAAGCCCAAAACTAAGGGCTTCTCCCCTAAATCCTGCCTTTAAGGCATCCCAGACCACTGGACATGTAGCTGTATTACGATTAATATCAAGAAATTGCCTAATCCACTAATGCACTGCCTGATGTGGGTAATAAACATGGCGTCCTGCAAAAGCTTCCTATTGAGCGAAAAGGATCTTGGGGGTCTACAAATAACTAAGGCAGGAACAATTAACAAAAGAGGACCGTGGTCAGCGGTAATCCTGGGGAAAACCTGGATATGGGTCCCAAAAATGATCGTCCTAGAGATAAAAAAAGAATCTAGCCTGACAAACTTCTTATGTGGATGTGAAAAAAATGTAAAGCCGGGGTCACGATACCTCAACATAGGCCAAACATCGACAAGTCCATGAGCGGCCAACAACTGCTGTAGAGCCCTGAAGTCTTTGGGCTTCCTACCCCTATAATTGGTAGCATCTGGCTGTATTCTCTGACAGCCCATGTGAATAATAAAATCACCATACAATATCAGTAGTGTAGGCCATGTGGGAAGTTCTATGTTGAGATCGTCAAGTACCTGCGCTTCATCATGATTTGACCCATATACTGAGCATACAACAAACTTAGCAGCCCCTACTATGCACTCTGTAATAACCCAGCGGCCCTGCTTGTCAGCTAATATCCTACGGGTGCTTTGTATACACTGTTTTGCCAGGATCGCCACCCCCGGTTTGTCGTACTTTGTTGTGTACATGCAATTAAGATAAAAACAAGCTTGGTTAGCATCTTGCGCTTGCCCCACAGTATGTGGGTTTCCTGTATGCAAACCAGATCGGGTTTCCTCACCCGCAATACAAATATTATATTAAATATCATTAAAAAAAAGAAAACTTTTTTTTATTTTATTTAATATAATATTTGTAGGTATTTGTCATATGTATTTAACATTATATGTTTTTATTTTTTTTCATTTTTTAATATTAAATATATTTGTATTTTAATTTTTAACATATTTATATATTATTTATGTATTTTGTTTTTGTTGTTGATATTTTGTTTGTTTTTAATTTTGAACTGACTGGAGTGGGAATACTAATTTTTACTTCTCCGCAATACTACACTTTCCCTACTGTTACACTGACTGGAGTGGGAATAGTACATTTTATCCCTTCACTATCCAACACTTACCGTACTGTTGCACTCACTGCAGTGGGAATAGTAATTTTTACCCCTCCACTATCCAGCACTTTCCCTACTGTTGCACTGACTGGAGTGGGAAAAGTAAATTTTATCCCTCCGCTATCCAACACTTTCCCTACTGATGCACTTACTGGAGTGGGAATAGTCATTTTCCCCCCTCCGCTATCCAATACTTTCTCTACTGTCGCACTTATGGGAGTGGGAATAGTAATTTTTGCCCCTCCGCTATCCAACTCTTTCCCTACTGTTGCACTCACTGGAGTGGGAATAATCATTTTTACCCCTCCACTATCCAACACTTTCCCTACTGTTGCACTGACTTGAGTGGGAATAGTAAATTTTAACCCTTTGGTATCCAACACTTTCCCTACTGTTGCACTTACTGGAGTGGGAATAGTAATTTTAACCCTCCGCTATCTAACACTTTCCCTACTGTTGCACTCATTGGAGTGGGAATAGTAATTTTTACCCCTCCGCTATCCAACACTTTCCCTACTGTTGCACTGACTGGAGTGGGAAATTTAAGTTTAAAGATTTTTAAATAGTTTAATGTTTTAATTTACAATAGAATACTTTTTTAAATAGATTTTATGTTATTGGTATATGTATATATACATATATTTATTTGTTACATCTTTGTATAATTTTAAAATTAGAAAAATAATTTAAAATTCATAGTTTATTAATTGTTTTAAAGTAAAAAAAAATATATATTAATTATTATATATGTGTGTTTAAGCTTTTCAATTAAGTTTATTTGTTATATTTGTTAAAAAACTTTTTTGTTGTTGATATTTTGTTTGTTTTTAATTTTGAACTGACTGACTGGAGTGGGAATACAAATTTTTACTTCTCCGCAATCCTACACTTTTCCTACTGTTACACTGACTGGAGTGGGAATAGTACATTTTATCCCTTCACTATTCAACACTTTCCTTACTGTTGCACTCACTGGAGTGGTAATAGTCATTTTTAGCCCTCCACTATCCAGCACTTTCCCTACTGTTGCACTTATTGGAGTGGGAACAGTAATTTTTACCCCTTCGCTATCCAACACTTTCCCTATTGTTGCACTCACTGGAGTGGGAATAGTAATTTTTACCCCTCCACTATCCAGCACTTTCTCTATTGTTGCACTCATTGGAGTGGGAAAAGTAATTTCCCCACTCCCCTATCCAACACTTTCCCTACTGTTGCACTCACTGGAGTGGTTATAGTTACTTATACCCCTCCACTATCCAACACTTTCCTTAATGTTTCACTGACTGGAGTGGGAATAGTAAATTTTAAACCTACGATCTCCAACACTTTTCCCACTGTTGCACTCACTGGAGTGGGAATAGTAATTTTTACCCCTCCGCTATCCAACAATTTCCCTACTGTCGCACTCATTGGAGTGGGAATAGTAATTTTTACCCCTCTGCTATCCAACACTTTCCCTACTGTTGCACTGACTGTAGTGGGAATAGTAGATTTTAACCCTTTGGTATCCAACACTTTCCCTACTGTTGCACTTACTGGAGTGGGAATAGTAATTTTTACCCCTCCGCTATCTAACACTTTCCCTACTGTTGCACTCATTGGAGTGGGAATAGTAATTTTTACCCCACCGCTATCCAACACTTTCCTTACTGTTGCACTGACTTGAGTGGGAAATTTAAATTTAAAGTTTTTAAATAGTTTAATGTTTTAATTTATAATAGAATGCTTTTTTAAATAGATTTTATGTTATTGGTATATGTATCTATACAAATATGTATTTGTTAAATTTTTGTATAATTTAAAAATTATAAAATAAATTAAAATTAATAGTTTATTAATTGTTTTAAAGTAAAACATATATATATATTAATTATTATATATGTGTGTTTAAGTTTTTTTAATTAAGTTTATACGCTATATTTGTTAAAATGTATATTAAATAAAAATTTTTAGGGGAGACGGCAGCGCGCGCGATCCAAGATGGCCGCCGCGCTTTGAGCTCCGTCTTTTTACCTGCCTCACGACAAAGTTTGATGACGATTAGGGCTGCATCACGTCTTCTCCCTCAGCCCAGCTGCCTCTTTATGCCCCAGGAACCAGTGGGCTGAATTTCGGAGGTCTGGTGCCTCCGTGGACAGAGCGGTAGGCTTTTTAACTTTCTCCTCAGGAAGGGCTCCTGCTTCCCTCGGCTTTCTCTGTGGATTCTACACAGAGGAGGCGGGCTTTACTTGCTGGGCACCTCCTCTCTTCAAAAGTCTTCTCCTTTCTTAAAGGGATATTGTTCCTGCCTATTGCTAGCCACCACTTTCATTTCTGCATAAGTTTAAAGGGATTTTGTTATTTTTTATTTCCTATTAAGCTTTATTGTGGCTCTGCTTTATGACTTCAGGAGCTGTTTTTTCAGCCATATAAATCTTTTTCTGTCTCAGGAAACCACATTTGCTGTTTGTGGTATTATTAATTTTTTCCTTTCACTACTGGTTGCTCCCTGCTTATCAGTATGGAGTCCAAAATGGGTCCCAATAAACGCAAACAAACTGTCTCACCTCCCCTACTAAAGCCAAAGCTATTGACTCCCAAGACGACTCATTGGCAAAAATATTGGAGGAAATTCAAGCTATCCATACAAATACGGACTCCATTTCCTCAGATATTAAAAATTTACATAGAGATATGGCTTCCTTATCGATGAGAGTTGCTGACAACGAGATTAGGATTCGTGATAATACTACAGCTATGGCTCCAATTCCTACTCAGGTTGCTTCTCTCCACCGTTCCTTACTTGACTTGGAAAACAGAAATAGACAGTATAATCTACACATTTTTAATGTTCCTGAAGGAGTTGAAGGTCAAAGTTGTCGTCTCTTCTTGGAAAATCTTCTCCCCAAATTACTAAATATTAACTTCCCAGAGCACTTTGAGATTGATAAAGCCCACAAAATACCTTCAATTCGTAAACCAAATCAAGCCAAGCCACGACAAATCATTTTTAAAGCCCTGCAACATCACCATCTCCTTCTTATTCGTAAGGCTGTCCGAGAGATTCCTTCTCTGCTAATTGAAGGAAATAAAGTCTTCATTCATCAGGACTTTGCAAAAGAGACTGTTCAAATACAACGTCAATTCTCAGATTTACGTCCCCGTTTGCGAGAAGCTGGCTACAAATATGGTCTCTTTGACCCTGCAGTCATGCGCATCTGGAAAAACGACATTTCTAAGTCTTTCTCAGCTCCTGAAGATTTAATAAGATTTCTGGATCAACATCACCCTGTTCTCATGGACTCTCAACCTTCGGGCTCTGCGGGCTGACTATAATAATTCTTTTCTCTACTCCCCTAATGCAGGTTTTTCTTCTTTTCCCTTGCAGGTGCACATTATTGGTGGTTTTCTTTCTTCGCACCTCCGTCTCCAATCTTCTATTGGTATGAGGTCTTGGTGACTGACCTCGTTGCATGTTGTTTGTCTTGTTTTGTCTTTTTTATATGGGCTACTATTTTTCTTTCTCTTTTCTGTCATGTTATTTTTCTTCCCTTTAGGAAAGTATGTCTAGGCCACAAAAGTTAATTGTTGCTTCATTAAATGTGAAGGGTCTTAGACATCCAGTCAAAAGACGTAAAGTTTTAGAATATTTACACAAATCTAACGTTGATATTTGTTTTGTTCAAGAAACTCATGTTAATGACAAAATATTGCATACTATGGGGTCGATTCCGATTCGGGCCGGAAATCTCTCCGACCGAGCCGGACCCAGAGAAATTTCCGACCGAATCGGACCCGTGCAGTCCGACCGAACGAGTCCGATGCATTCGTATGCCACCGGACACGAGTCGGTTGGACTCCCATTGAACTCAATGGGAGCCGGTCGTACAACGCGTACGCGGGCTCCCATTGCCTCAATGGGTGCGAGGCGGACAAGGGCGCTCCTACAGCGAGTACGCCGCGAAGCGCTCGCGGCGTACACGCACAGGTAGGGGGACCCATGGGTCCCCCTGTGTGCGCCTCGCACGGGTACGCGTACAGGGGGTCCGACACGGACCCCCAAAGTACGGCTCCGACAGCGAGTTCGAGTCGGACGGGCGCGAGTCGGTCGGAGCGGTCGAGGTGCGCATCGTACTTACCCGGCCGGAAAACGTCTCCATTGCGCGGTGCGAATCGGGTCCGACCGAGTCGGTCGGAGCGGTACGATCCGGGTACGAGTCGGTCGGAGCGGTCGGGTCGCCCGGACGAGTCGGTCGGCGACCCGCATCGTACTCGCTCGGCCGGACCCGCGTACGATTCGGTCGGGAAAAAGGGCTCCGAATCGGATCCGGTAAAGCCGAATCCTATTCGGAGCCCTACCGGCCGAGATCGGAATCGACCCCTATGTCTAGAGGTTGGGTAGGGTCTATAGTTTCATCTCCTGCTGCAAAACGTAAAAATGGAGTAGCTATATTTTTCTCACACAAAACTCATGCACAAATTCTGTCACATCACCATGACGCAGATGGTAGATTTGTTGCTGCTCAATTTCTTATTGATAAACTTACCTTAAATTTGATTAATATTTATGCCCCTACCTCTGATGACCCTGCTTTTTGGTCCTATGTCTCTGATGAAGCACTCAAAACTGGCAATACATCCCTTATAATGGGTGGTGATTTTAATCTTATTAGAGATCCTTTGTTGGACCAATCTTCTGCTTTTAAGTTCCGGCCTAACAAGGCTTTTTTTGCTTTGAGATCCTTTCTTTCCGTTACCAAATTGGTTGATTTTTGGAGACTGGAACACCCTACGGACAAAGATTTTACTTTCCATTCTAATGCTCACTCTTCTTTTTCTAGAATTGACTATTTATTATTTTCACGTAATTTGTGTCACATGATTAGTGAATCAGTTATTCACCCTATCACGATTTCTGACCATGCTTTGATTTCTTTTTCTTTTTCTATTTCCGACCCTCCAATTTCTAATAAGAGATGGAGAATGAACTCGGAAATAGTTCTTAACCCCACCAATGCTAAAAAATGGCTTCAGCTATTTCTGATTATTTTTCGAATAATAAGTCCTGTGACACCTCTAAAATTATACATTGGGATGCCTTTAAGGCATATATCCGTGGAGTTGCAATTTCTATTATGGCACACGAAAATACATCTTTTTATTCCCGTCTCAATGAATTGGAGACACAGATTGCAGCAGCGGAACGACTTTTTATTACATCTAGAGACCCACAATATAAATCCCAACTACAGAAATATCGTTACGAATATAATTGTATGCTCAGTAAAAGAGCAGGTTTACTTATCTCAAAAGAAAAGTCAAATTTTTATTTTAATTCTAATAAATCGGGCTGTCTGCTAGCTAATTACCTACGACTTAAACGTGAAAGGGTTCAAATTCCAGCCATCAAGACAAATAAGGGTACATTGGTGATGGAGGTTGAGGACATACTGAAGGAGTTTCTTTCCTTCTACTCTTCTCTATATCATGAACCTCTTACACCTAATAATACTGTTGTTAGTGAATTCCTTCATTCCTGCCGATTGCCTCAGCTTTCTGATAATAATAGAGCTACTTTAGAGAACCCTATTGACATCAAAGACATTTTTACAGCAATAAATGCTTTAAATTCCCAAAAAACTCCTGTCCCGGATGGAATTCCGGCCGAATTCTATAAATGCTACCAAGATCAATTATCCCCCTTTTTACTTTCCCTTTTTACGGAATTTCAGCATACTTCTATGATGGGAGGATCTTTTAATGAAGCCACAATAATTGTCCTCCCCAAACCTAATAAAGATCATACTTTAGTCTCCAATTTTCGGCCCATATCTCTCATCAATCAAGACTGTAAGATATATGCAAAAGTTCTAGCGAATAGACTATCACCCCTACTACCCCAAATTATACAATCTGATCAAACTGGCTTTATGAAAGGTAGATTATCCGCTCATAATACCCGTTTGTTCTGTCATACCTTATCTCTTGCCAAAGAAGCTAGTGGACCTATTGGTGTAATGGCTTTAGATGCAGAAAAGGCATTTGATAAGGTTAATTGGCAATTTTTATTTAAAACTTTAGAAGCTTTCTGTTTTGGTCCTATTTTTATTAATATGACTAAGGCTTTGTATTCAGCCCCCTCAGCCTCTATTTTAGTTAATGGTTTGTGTTCCACTTCATTTCGGTTGTTTAGAGGCACTCGGCAGGGATGTCCTCTCTCTCCTTTACTTTTTCTTATTGCAATAGAACCCCTTTTATGTTCTCTTCGTAATAGTGATACTTATACAGGTGTGGTTTTGAAAGATACTACCATTAAACTCTCGGCATATGCTGACGATGTATTGTTATATGTTTCTGACCCTTCCACCTCTATACCTATTATCCTTGATATTATTCATAAATATGCTGAGGTTTCCGGGTTACTCCCTGAATACTAATAAGACAGAATTTTTTCCATTAAATGCCTTTTGTAATTCTACAATGTTAGAGAATACTGATATAATTTGGTCTCCAAACAAACTCAAATATTTAGGTATAATTTTTACCAGTTCAGTTAAAGATACAGTTGATACCAATTGCTCTGCTTTTTAACAAATACCAAAGAGAAGCTTGATAGGTGGTCTAATCTTCATTTAAACTGGTGGGGATGCATAGCAGCAATTAAAATGTCTATAACTCCACAAATTCTATATTTATTGTCTATGTTGCCCTTTCTCCTTCCCGTCCACTTTTTATACTAAAATATATAAATTATTTACCAAATTCCTCTGGAATAATAAGCCTGCACGCATTAGTTTTAAGATGCTACAATTGCCCAAATGTAAAGGTGGGGTTGGTCTCCCAGATTTGAAAAAATATCATTTTGCATTCCTTGTGGCTCAATGTTCCTTATGGTTTCACACTGTTCCCCTCTCTAATGCACCTAAATGGCTTCTCCTGGAAAAAAATATTTTGGCTCCATACCCTGTAACTGCTTTTCTTACCATGTCCAATGGCTCTTTTGGTAAGTGTTCTCCTATTCTTGCCCTCTCTAAAATTGCCCTTTTATCATTTGACAGTAAATTTTCTATTACTTTGTCTTCCACTAAAAAAGTTTCTCTTTGGTTCAATCCTAAACTCAAATATCACAAACATATTTCTTTTTGGAAATTATGGATTGCTGCTGGTATTTTCTTTGTTGCAGATATTTGCCAATATGATATGTTTCACACGTTTGATGTTATTCAAGCCACTTATAAGCTGCCATTGTCTGAGTTGCCTAAATATGCATTGTTATGTAACACGATTCTTAATGCCTACCCCCAACTACTTTCTATGTCTCAGTCTTCTGGTATTGAATTTTGTATTTCTGTGTTTAGCCGTTCAGGACATACAGCATCTAAAGTATATAAAAAACTTACCACTTCAAATTTCTCCTTTGCACATTTGACTCAAAAATGGTCCCCGCACTTAAATCTTCATACACTTAACATATCTTGGAAGGACATCTGGAATTCCAACACGGCTAATTATCTCCCGGCCACCCTTATACAATCTAATATTTATTTACTTTATCAATGTTTCTGGACTCCTGATAAGTTATTTAAAGCTAAACTCTTGGGGGGTCATTAGGACCTAGTGGTGCTAGGACCAGCCGCCAGTGGTGCGGCGGTCCCGCACCGGCGATTAGGATGCCACCACCACCGTGGCATCCTCCATTCACAGCACCGCCCGCCACAATGCTGGGAATGCACTGTGTGCATTGTCATGCACAAGGTGACAGGCACCGTGAGGTGCCTGCCACCATGTCCATGACAATGCAGGGGGGTACCACAGGTACCCCCCATGTGCACCCCCCACCCCCCATTACCCTGGGGGCCAGCAACGGGCCCCCGAAAGCAAACTCCACCTGGTTTTCCATGGCGGGGTCTCCGCCATGGAAAGCCCTGCACTGCTGCCCATGATAATATGGATGGCGGTGTCTAGCAGACACCGCCACCATATCCAGCCCCTTTTCCGCCCGGTCGACTGGTCGACCGGCGGAAAACCGGCGGACGGTCTTGCCGTCCGCCTGGGTCCCCACCGCCATACTAATATGGCGGTGGGGAAATGTGAGGCGGGCGGTGGGAAATAGCGGGCGGATTGCCACCACCATACGGGCGGTGGCAATCCGCCCGCTATCCTAATGACCCCCCTAGATACTCCAAATTGTTGGCACTGTCAATCTGTTATTGGTGATCTACAACATTTATTTTTCAACTGTCCTATCATACATCAGTTTTTATTACATATATGGCATCTTATTACACAGATCCTTAAAATCCAAACAGCTTTATCATTTCAAGTTCTAATTCTCAAATCCTCACTTTTTAAATCCATTTTTATCCCCTATGGATTGTAAATTATTCGATTTCCTTATTTCCACTGCACTCAAATCTATCACTTGTAATTGGAAAGATGCTACCGCACTTTCGGTTAATGCATGGTGGGAGTGGATTATCTTTATGAGACCCCCCCAGTTTTTCTATCCACACACTCATAAGGACTCCTCTTCTTCTAAGTCTAGTATGTGGTCTAGTTTGGATTCCTACATTGGTACATGTTCTGCAATTTAGGATATTTATTTCCATTTTGTAATAATTAATCTTTGCTTAAATGTAGCCCTTTTATGTTTGTTTTATTATTTATATTATGCTTATACTGTTATACAGTGTTGGTACTGCAATTGTACTTCTCTTATATATTGTAATATGTTTTTTCTATATTCTATAGTTTGGTATTATTTTTTGTATTGTGTTTCATATATATGAAAAATGTCTTCAATAAAATATTTTGAACGGAAATCTATTTTTTTAAAATTATTTATATTTAATATTTATTTTATTTGATATATATATATATATATATATATATATATATATATATATATATATATATATATATATATATACTCCAAAAGAAACCACAAGCTAATCCACAGCACCGTGAAGCAAGCCCACCATCCGTTCCTCGTTTCATCATGTATTTATTGTCAGCAAAAGACACCACCATTACGCGTTTCAACCTGCATAGGTCTTAATCATATGGTAATTAACAGGCAGCTGATTGCTCGACTTTTTAACACAGGATTTCAAATACAGTAAAGAAAGATTTGAACTAGTAAAACGCTACTTCACTGAAAAGTTAACACTTAATGCAGCATCCGTTCAGAGAAACAGTGAAAATGTACATCCATTATTAATGTATTTGTATTTCATCAGTAAAAGTACTGCTGTTTTAATTCTGGTGTTAAACAATCAACTCATAATATTCGTTTTTCACTGTAGAGTCTAGCAATATTATTCAATCTAGGACTCCAATGTCCAAAATGCACTGCCTAAGTGATGTTCAGTACTTAATTCAATATTTCGAACTTTATTGGCCTTTCTGACGCTTTTAATGTCATAAATCCTTTAAACTTGCTTCAGAGAAATCAATTCCTTGTCGGGCAAAGGATTTACATTTCTTGCAGATACTGCTCCTGATGTTTATAAAAAATAGTCCATGTTACTTGATGTTGCAAGGAAGACTTTCGCCGTAGTTTAACACAATTACTGATCGGTATGTGCAGGGGTAAATACCACATAGCAAACCCTGGCCGCCTGCATACTGCAGAATAAACATTTTCCTGGCGGGCCCCCTTTCCTATTGCAGTGGACTCACCTTGATCAGTTCATTTCTTTGCGGCCGGCAGGCGTCCATTTCCAAAATACTTCCACCGAACTTGACGCCATAATGGACACCCTGCCTCTCGGGTCAGGGCTTGTGCAGCAGGCGTCACCGCTTTAAATATTCCAAAAGAAACCATGAGCTAATCCACAGCACCGTGAAGCAAGCCAACCATCCGATCCTCATTTCATCATGTATTTATTGTCAGCAAAAGACACCACCATTACGCGTTTCGACCTGCATAGTTCTTAATCATATGGTAAATAACAGGCAGCTGATTGTTCGACTTTTTAACACAGGATTTCAAAGACAGTAAAGAAAGACTTGAACTAGTAAAACGTTACTTCACTGAAAAGTTAACACTTAATGCAGCATCGGTTCAGAGAAAGAGTGAAAATGTACATCCATTATTGTGTTTATATATATATATGTATATATATATATATATCCACCAAATAGCTTACTGATTCGTGTAAGCACGAGCCACACCGATCCAAGTTTGACAAAATGATGTTTATTATTTCAAGGCAAAAGACGCGTTTCGAGCTATCCAGCTCTTGGTCACTTGGTATATATATATATAAAGCAATATTTTGTACAACTGTATTTTTGACATCGATATTATTTTTCTATATTTTTGTACTTACCATAAATATAGGATGATGATATTTTTGACATCGATATTTAAAACTCGATATTGTTGTATGGGGATATTTTAGGTGTCGGTATTCTGTCAGTGAACCATGTCATGCAATAACAGAAACCGCAATTTTGTTCTATGGGGGCGTTGGCTTCAGAGAGGGGAAATGGGAAAGGACCTCTGCTGTCAAGGGCAAATGATACCAGCTGTGTACAAAGAGAAATCTGCCCCGCTCCCAAAAAATGTCTGCGGTTTAACATTCCACCTGTGGTACTGGCTTTAAAAAGGACAGTTCTTCGACCCCCTCAGTAAGTAAGATATTAGCCTCGTTCTCTAATGGCACCGACAACGGGAGCTGCTGTCACAGGAGCTTCTGCCACGCAGGCTGCGAATGAGCAAATGTTAAATTTCTCACCAAGAGACTCATACTGGCATTTTTGTGCCAGGCGTATGCAATTGGTAGGTGGCTACTGGGCATGCAATTTTTAGGTGAGACCCAAAGTTTGACGAACATTAATAACACAGCAAAATTCATCTCTTAAACTGTTAAAATTGATGGACGTTGGTCTCATTAAAGTGTGTACAACCCCAAAAGGGCGGTGAGATGTTGCTGTATTCTTTTCAATAATAATACACATCCAAATTTATGAAATAATTTCTTATTCAAATGTCTAATTAGAAACAGTGTGAAGAAATCCTTTGAAAAATGACCAATAAAAAATTCTCCTGTGTTATTGAGAATTTGAAAAAAAGGTGGAATTTAAACACTGCAACCCACTGACTACTGAGGTCTCAGAGGGCCATGCCCTACACACTGTGGGGTCGGGCCGGAAAAAGCACCGACCGACTCGGAGCCGGAATTTATTCCGACCGACACGTACCTGTGGCGCCCGACACGCCAAGTACGATGCAAAGCGTGCAAAATCCGACCGATATGTACCGAACCCAAGCCGAACGACCAAGCCGCACGGAAAACAGCAATCCGGCAGGAAAAACACGCGAATCGAACCGACCGACACGCACCCGGAACAAATCCAACCGAAACGTACCCGCGAACTCCAAACCGCAAAGTACGATGCAAGGCGCGAAAACAACGACCGAGTCGTACGGAGGACAAGCCGTACGACCGACACGCATACAAAACCGAGCCGAAGTAACACAAAACACCGCGACCGACGCGTACGCAGCATAGAAAACTGCACAAACACAGCGTGAACGAAACGGAGAACACCGTACGAGACAAATGCAGGGTCCGACTCGGTCACAAGAACGTTTCCAACATGCACAGACAGTACAAAGGAAAAATTACACAAAAAAAGGCCAAACAAGCAATTACAAAGCCAATAAATACTGGGGGGTGGGGACAGAGAACAAAGACACACCCACAACTCCACCCATATAAAGGACACAAATCCCAACCATGATCCCTTGCAAATGCCATTCTACTGCCAGCACCCAACAGACAGCAACCACACACCCACAGCTCATCCCTCACACAAGCCACACACCATCAGCACACCAACAAATACCCACCTCACATACACCCAGAAAAACACACACCCACACACCCTCACCTGCACACCAACACACACATCACTCACCATCACCACCCATCACCATGCCCCCCAAGAAGAATCACAAGTTCCTAGATTGTGAATTGGAAGTCCTGGTAGACGAGATCCTCAGGGTAGAGCCACAGCTGTTTGGCACACTGGTCCAACAGACCCCCATCTCCCAGAAAACCAAGATGTGGGAGAGGATCATCAACAGGGTGAACGCACAATCACCATGTCTGCGCACAAAGACCGACATCCAGAACAGGTGGTATGACGTGCGCAGGAGGGTCCGGGAGCTGCTCAAGAAAGACTACCTCCTGAGCCAATACACCGGCAGTGGCCCTCCTGCCAAGCCAGTATACCTCAGGCCCTGGGAGGAGAAGGTGCGGGCCATCCTTCCGCCAGTGAGCGTATATAGACTAGAGAACATCCCAGAGCCTGGTGAGTACACAACAAATGTACACAATATTCTGCCACAATACACACACACATCACTGTCAAGGGGAGAGTCAATCCATGCACTCATAGCAATTACACAGCAACCAGAAAAGAATCATCCCAAAATGTGTATGTCAGTCAGATAAACACAACACATGCCATCTCAAAGTTACATTTAACCGTGCCACCACATGTACAAACACAACTACAGCTAGGCAGTGGCACAAATAGAACTAACAAACACATCCAGACATGTAGCCACCACTACAACACCAACACACAGTGAAGACCACTGAAAGAAAGGAATTCTGTGTATGCTGGGCAAGTCAGTGTAGCCAATAGCATCATGGGAGTCGTAGTCACACATATTGCCCCCCCCACAACTGTCCCATCAACACCACCATGAACCATGCACACATCACAGGGAGTGGAAAAGGACTCACAAGATGGCTGACACTGGCTACTGCTGTGGGGAGCACAAGGCCCTGCTGGCAACTGTGCACCAACAAACAGCAGGACACCACTGACTGACATCCTGAGAGACAACTTCCACTCCCTGCAATGCAAGCACAGTCCATGGTGGGATAACTGACTGGCTGGGTGGGAAGGAGGACTAGCACCACTGACCATAGTCACAAGCACCTCCCCTCACACCCCCCCTCAACACATACTCCACATAACCCACCTGGGAGAATGCAATGCCACACATCCTAACTCAAGATCCCACAAAGAACCTCCACCCTGGGTTATGTTGTGTGAAGCACAGGGACACTCTTGGGACTTTTAGCCAAACAACTGCCAGGACAACACTCCCAGCCATCCTGTCAGCACAGGCAGCCCACCCCACAGGGAAGCTGAGTCAAAAGGAAGGAAGCATGGGCATGCTGGGAAGGGGGTGGAGGCAATAGCATGATGGGAGTAGTAGGCACAGATATTGCTCAGCCTCACAACTGGCCCATCAACACCACCCTGAACCATGCTCACATCACAGGGAGTGGAGAAGGACACACAAGATGGCTGACACTGGCTACTGCTGTGGGGAGCACAAGGGCATGCTGGGAACTGCACACCAACCAACAGCAGGACACCACTGTCAGCCATCTTGCCATTGCCCTCACACCCACACACACTGAACTCCCCACAAAAGCAAGTAAGTATGGGAATGCCGGGAAGTGGGGTGGAGGCAATAGCATGATGGGAGCCACAGTCACAGACATAGCTCACCCCCACAACTGTCCCATCAACACCACCCTGAACCATGCTCACATCACAGGGAGTGGAGAAGGACTCACAAGATGGCTGACACTGGCTACTGCTGTGGGGAGCACAAGGCCCTGCTGGCAACTGTGCACCAACAAACAGCAGGACACCACTGACTGACATCCTGAGAGACAACTTCCACTCCCTGCAATGGAAGCACGTTCCATGGTGGGATATCTGGCTGGCTGGGTGGGAAGGAGGACTTGCAGCACTGACCATAGTCACAAGCACCTCCCCTCACACCCCCTCAACACAAACTCCACAGAACCCACCTGGGAGAATGCAATGCCTCACATCCTAACTCAAGATCCCACAAAGAACCACCACCCTGGGTTATGTTGTGTGAAGCACAGGGACACTCTTGGGACTTTTAGCCAAACAACTGCCAGGACAACACTCCCAGCCATCCTGTCAGCACAGGCAGCCCACCTCACAGGGAAGCTGAGTCAAAAGGAAGGAAGCATGGGCATGCTGGGAAGGGGGTGGAGGCAATAGCATGATGGGAGTAGTAGGCACAGATATTGCTCAGCCTCACAACTGTCCCATCAACACCACCCTGAACCATGCTCACATCACAGGGAGTGGAGAAGGACTCACAAGATGGCTGACGCTGGCTACTGCTGTGGGGAGCACAAGGCCCTGCTGGCAACTGTGCACCAACAAACAGCAGGACACCACTGACTGACATCCTGAGAGACAACTTCCACTCCCTGCAATGGAAGCACGTTCCATGGTGGGATATCTGGCTGGCTGGGTGGGAAGGAGGACTCGCACCACTGACCATAGTCACAAGCACCTCCCCTCACACACACCCTCAACACATACTCCACATAACCCACCTGGGAGAATGCAATGCCACACATCCTAACTCAAGATCCCACAAAGAACCTCCACCCTGGGTTATGTCGTGTGAAGCACAGGGACACTCTTGGGACTTTTAGCCAAACAACTGCCAGGACAACACTCCCAGCCATCCTGTCAGCACAGGCAGCCCACCCCACAGGGAAGCTGAGTCAAAAGGAAGGAAGCATGGGCATGCTGGGAAGGGGGTGGAGGCAATAGCATGATGGGAGTAGTAGGCACAGATATTGCTCAGCCTCACAACTGGCCCATCAACACCACCCTGAACCATGCTCACATCACAGGGAGTGGAGAAGGACTCACAAGATGGCTGACACTGGCTACTGCTGTGGGGAGCACAAGGGCATGAAGGGAACTGCGCACCAACCAACAGCAGGACACCACTGTCAGCCATCTTGCCATTGCCCTCACACCCACACACACTGAACTCCCCACAAAAGCAAGTAAGTATGGGAATGCCGGGAAGTGGGGTGGAGGCAACAGCATGATGGGAGTCACAGTCACAGACATAGCTCGCCCCCACAACTGTCCCATCAACACCACCCTGAACCATGCTCACATCACAGGGAGTGGAGAAGGACTCACAAGATGGCTGACACTGGCTACTGCTGTGGGGAGCACAAGGCCCTGCTGGCAACTGTGCACCAACAAACAGCAGGACACCACTGACTGACATCCTGAGAGACAACTTCCACTCCCTGCAATGCAAGCACAGTCCATGGTGGGATAACTGACTGGCTGGGTGGGAAGGAGGGCCGGCTGTCAACAAAATACAACCAATGCAGACCATGTTCACACCCCAAAAAATACATAGTAATGCCCAAATAATGCAGGACAATGTGCCACACCAATATCAACCCCTGACTGTGACGACTTAGGACAATGCAATGTACAGGCCCGCACCCAGAGGCACAGTCACAACTGTCAGGTGTGTCAACCATTGATGCCTGCAGAAACATAACATACATTGTGTGTGTCTCCCAAAAACAGGTGATGATGGGGACACAGCAGCAGACGCTGAGGAGTCCCAGTCCCAGGCTCAAGAGGATGCGGAGCTCACTGGTGTCGTACAGCCTCTGCCCTCCTCGGACGAAGAAGACCAACCTGGCACATCCGGTGCAAGTCTACATGCAGCACCAGCAGGACCACCAGCTGCAGCACCAGCAGGACCACCAGCTGCACCCCCTGCACCCACCCCTCCAACGACTGTCACCACAAATACCATCCCCGCCGACATGGACAGAACAAGGAGCAACACCAGCACAGGGACCCTGGACCAACGTGGGGCCATGGACACCACCACCACCACCAACCCCCAAGGTGGACCAGGGTCATCTGTGCGTGCCACTGCACGCACTGCACATGTCGGCAGGGGTGGTGGGAGGGGTGGGAGACAGAGGTCGCTGCTTGCAGATGTTGCTGGTGTGCATGATGACCCACAACTGGTACGCATAGCTGATGCGTACCAGTCCAGCACCGGAGATCTCAGCCAGGTAGTGGGGCTCCTCAGAGACATGAAACAGCAGCAGGCTGCCCATCATGCCCGCTTGGACGCACACATGTCCCGCGTGGACTCACACATGTCCCGCGTGGAGTCCAAGTGGGACGCACTGCATGAGATGACGGCGGTGCACAGGGACATTTTACAATGCCTCCGCCAGATGAACAGCAACCAGTCCACACCTCCCTGTGTGCCAACAACATCTGGTGCTGAACAAACTGCAACTGCCACAGGGAGGGAGGATGACTCTGGCGGAGAGTCCCCTGCACCGCAGCAGCCTGTACTTGAGGGGCCCCCCCAAAGAAGAGGGGTCGTCCGAGGAGGGGCAAGTGAGAGGCGGATGGCCAAGCGCAACTCCCAGGAAGCCTGAACCTGTTCTGGATGTTCACCTTTGTGCACAGACTGTTCACCCTGTTGACGGCAACACAACTCCCACACATTGCATGGGGAGTACAAGTTGGACCAATGTCTCAGACAACTGTGGCCCCGATACCGGGGATTTTGTCTACCAGGACTTTCAATTCACCTAGGAACTTCTGATTGCAAGATATATGTACAGCACTACCCATCCTATGCACTATTCACACAAATGTATCACAATAAACACACTAATACACCATACTTGCCTCTGTTGTGATTCCAACGTGGGTGCTGTTATGGGGATGATGAACTGCAAAATTACACTGTGTATGCGAACTGCAACAGCAAGTACAACACAGGCATGTGAGTAAAGGCAACGTGACACATATTAGGGAGACACACCACCAGGGCTACACAACACATACACACCTAGGCCATCTGACTCATTGCCTACACTGATGTTGCCAGGGAAGACGGTGCAATGCACAGACACCACACCTATTCCCAGTTGTAGTCAAGTAGCCCACAGGTGCAGTGAGCAAATGGCAGTCAAATGTGTGACCACAGACAACGCACATCACAAAGTGAAGCACAGGTTTATTACACAGTTGCAACATGTCGTAACCACTACAGATGCAAGGTAATCCCACCTGGCAGCGGGCACACAGTCAACAACTGTAGAAGGAAGGAAGTCCATGGGTGTGGCGCACATCACCTGTAGGGACACAACAGCTACCACCCTGGAAGTACAATCACGTCGTCGGTGGACACAGTTGACCAAACGAATCTGAAAGTACCCTGTGAAGGACAGAAATGACACACAGTCAAAAGCAATGGAGAACAGGACAGAACAGCAAAACTCATGCACAATACATGTTACAAGATACCCACCCAGAACCAAGTTAGCATGTCAACACTGTTGGGGAGTACAGACCACCTGTAAGCACACATCGCTACACACATCCAGTCAAGTAGCCCATGGACACACTCCAACAGCACCAGAGCACCACCTACACATATCATGCCAACTCACATCATTGACATGACACCTCAGGATACTCACATTCAGCTAAAGAAGTTGGTGATTAGCTGTGTGCGGACATCACCCTCATCATCATCATCATCATCACTGGCATCGTGGTCCAGGCCAGGATCCTCCACAGGTGGCGGATGTTGGTCATTGTCATCCTGGATGAGAGGCAACTCCTTCCGCACTGCCAGGTTGTGGAGCATGCAGCAAACGATGATAATCTTGCACACTTTCGCAGGGGCATATGGGAGGGACCCTCCGGTCTTGTCCAGGCAGCGGAAGCGGCTCTTCAGGAGACCAAATGTCCGCTCAATCACTCTCCTGGTCCGACCATGTGCCTCATTGTAGCGCATCTGGGCTGGTGTCACAGGGTTCCTGAGGGGTGTCAGCAACCACGGCATGTTGGGGTATCCCGAGTCACCTACGGACAGACAAGTGCACATTAGCTGACTTGGAAAAGTGGGCGGAATACTACAGATCAGATCACACACAATGGCACAAAGTCAGTACACACCGACAAGCCAGGCACGCTGGTTCTGCATCTGTGCCATCATCCTGGGGATGCGACTACTCCTCATCACAAAGGCATCGTGTGCTGAACCTGGGAAACGGGCACACACGTGTGTGATGGTCATATCTGCAAGACACACCACCAGTGCATTGACCGAGTGGTAGTGCTTGCGGTTCCTGTAGGCCTGCTCCTGGGCCTGTGGTGGTACCAAAGCCACATGTGTCCCATCAATGGAGCCAATGACATGCGGCATCCTCCCCAGGGCATAGAAGTCACTCTTCACGTCAGTGAGTCGTTGCAGTCTAGGGAAATAGATGTACCGGTTCAGGAATAGCAACATTGCCGCCAAAACATCGCGGAGCACACGGCTCAACATGGTCTGTGACATCCCACCAGCAGTCGCCACAGTATGTTGGAAGGTACCGGTGGCAAAGAAGTGTAGGGCTGCCATCACCTTCACCTTGGGGGTCAGCGCTGTAGGATACGGCCGGCCAGGCTGCAAATGTGGGGCCAACTGCACTGCCAAATCCTCAATCAGCTGCCTGGTGAAGCGGTACCGTCGGATGCTGTCCCGTTCCACCATCGTTGCCAGGTCTGGGAATGGTCGATGGACAGCAGGAGCCCTGCAGTGCAGAGGAGAAGAAAGCAAGATTGTCAGTCACCCCACATATGCGGCATTGAACACACTCAATATCCCAACATACATCATTATGAGGCACAACTACATGAAGTGTGCAGTTCCGTAAGGACATGTATGGTACATACATGGCCAACATCTGTCATCACGGTTCAACAAGTGGCATCAATAAGTCCCAGGTTGGCCCATTGGATATCATGAGGCCGTGTCACAGTTCCCATCTCCTGCTGCCGTGTCACAATCACCCCCCACAGTGACATGTGAGGACAGATGTGCCCCAGGCATCACAGCTCAACGACAGGTACATTCCCAGGGACCCTGTATTGCCACATGGACACTGGCATTACATGGAGTATCATGTATACACCACAGCAAAACAACTATGACCCCCACAGGTAGTGGTCCCACTTGCCACTGCAGGACAGACATGGACGTCTGTGACACACACACGCACAACATCAAAGTCCATGCACACACAACGTGGATGTGGAGACTGTCTCCCATTGTGCACATGAAATCAGAGACATTGTAAACACTACATGCACACAGACTGTGGAGGACCATCACTATTGTGACACTGGGACACCCTGGCTCAAACATACCGTCCCACATGGGACTCACGGGGTATGTGACATGACATACACATACACCACCGTGAAATGTGACCATGGCACATGCACAGATATGAACAGTTGCACATCACAGTGGTCATGTACACGTAACACCCAGGATCCTGTCCCCATGAACACGTGCACAGCCTGGGGGTGGCTGCCCCCAGGTGACACCCACAGGACAACATGTACACCAACATACACACAATAGGAAATGCAGCCTTACATGCCTTATTATACAGTTTGGACAGGCTGTCGTGTTGTAGGTGTGCCCCTCACTCCCTGGGAGCTATCTGTGGCTGGCATATGTCCATCTGAGACAGGCATGGTGACATATGCCAGTCACTTGTACAGGGATGCGTTGAACAGCAATGGACCGATCGGTGCCCCCGGCCGGCCCATTGCATTCAATGTGTGCGGGTACGCGTTGTACCCCTGTACGCGTTGTACCGCAATGGACCGATCGGTGCCCCCGGCCGGCCCATTGCATTCAATGTGTGCGGGTACGCGTTGTACCCCTGTACGCGTTGTACCGCAATGGACCGATCGGTGCCCCCGGCCGGCCCATTGCATTCAATGTGTGCGGGTACGCGTTGTACCCCTGTACGCGTTGTACCGCAATGGACCGATCGGTGCCCCCGGCCGGCCCATTGCATTCAATGTGTGCGGGTACGCGTTGTACCCCTGTACGCGTTGTACTGCAATGGACCGATCGGTGCCCCCGGCCGGCCCATTGCATTCAATGTGTGCGGGTACGCATTGTACCCCTGTACGTGTTGTACTGCAATGGACCGATCGGTGCCCCCGGCCGGCCCATTGCATTCAATGTGTGCGGGTACGCGTTGTACCCCTGTACGCGTTGTACCGCAATGGACCGATCGGTGCCCCGGCCGGCCCATTGCATTCAATGTGTGCGGGTACGCGTTGTACCCCTGTACACGTTGTACCGCAATGGACCGATCGGTGCCCCCGGCCGGCCCATTGCATTCAATGTGTGCGGGTACGCGTTGTACCCCTGTACGCGTTGTACCGCAATGGACCGATCGGTGCCCCCGGCCGGCCCATTGCATTCAATGTGTGCGGGTACGCGTTGTACCCCTGTACGCGTTGATCAGCAATGGACCGATCGGTGCGCACCCATTGACAATGGCCTAGCCTGGCAACGGACGCGTTTTCGAAATTCGAACGAGTCGGTTGCTGGAAATTCAGTTGGTCACCCACAACAATGTTGCAAAATCATGTATGTCATGAAGTTGAAGATTTGAAGGATGCTGTGGGCGTGAATTGGTGCTGCTATTCCATGGATTGGCCAGATTCAGAAGATGCAAACGACTTGGACCTATCACTTTGGACACAAGGGACAGTATCTGCCTCTCCAGCACATATATATTGCTGGCTGTTCCCCTGAGAGCTCACTTGCCTGCACTACATGCTCCAGGACGACATCTGCCACTGCACTGCTGCTGTCTCTGCCCCTCTGGACCCTGCAATGGCACGTACTGTGGAGAGAGCCCCAGCCTTCAGCCTTGAGGAGAACCAGGCCCTGCTGGACAGCCTACTTCCACAGTACAGCAAGCTGTATGGGACACCAGGGGAGCAGGTGAGTGTTCTGTGCACTGCCTTTCTGAATGTGCATTTTGTCTGACTAGCAAGGCTGAAAGTCTGCACGCCACTGGCTAGCAGGCTCACTGAGTAGTTGTCACCCCCCATAGTGTGTAGTGACATGCACTGGACAGGTATGGTGCAGTGACAGTGCATTTGAACAAGGTTTTACTTCCCATGCAATGATACCATGTAGTGACTTCTGGCAAACTGTCCATGGGCAGCTTTACACTGCCTGTGTACATCATGTGCCCCTGTGATTGAGACATGTATATACAACTGTGTCATGCACGGATATGTTGCATGTGTAGTAATGGCCTTTTCACTTTGTCATCCTGACAGGTTAATGCCCATCGGAAGCAGGAGATCTGGAAGGACATCGTCCGGGCTGTCCGGTCCGTGGGGGTCTACAAGCGCCGGATCCGCAACTGCCAGAAGAGGTGGCAGGACCTTCGGGGCTGGACCCGGAGGATTGCACGGGTCCAGCTGAAGCTGTCGCCTCCTCGCAGGAGGGGCGGAACACGGACCCTGACCCCCCACATGCTCCAGATCCTGGCGGTGGTGTTTCCAGACCTGGATGGGCAGCTGAAGGCCAGACAGCAGCAAGGAGGGGGTGAGTCAAAGACTGCACTGTGAACTCTGTATTACATGCCATGTGCCCTCCTCTGGCCTGGTTAAACTGCCACAGTACAGCAGTCATGTTGTCCAGGAGCCATGTCCCTCTATTGTGCACTGCCCACTCCTCATCTGATACCCAGGTGTGGCCCTTACATTCAGGGAATTGTGTCACTTGGGACTGTGTCCTTGCAGTTTGCTTCACTAAAGGTGGGGGACAGCATCTGTTTCCCTAACTCTGTTGTGGGCATCATGGGTGGGTCCATTGTTCACACAACGCCTGTGTTCGGACATGTAATCTGCGTGTTGCTTTGATATGCGGTCCACTTGCTGAGCTGAGCCACCACATGTGCCTGGGGTATGTGGCACACACCCATGCAGCGGGTGGGAACAATGTTTGGGCCCCAGGAGTGTGCAGATTACGTGTGTCACACATACATAGCCAGCTATCCACTGTCCAGGGCTCATCCCTCATTCATGTGGGGCAGGACAGTCATGCCTACTCCAGGCCATGCAATGCACTCTGTACTCCCACTCCCGTGTATCAGCTGACACATTGTGCGCAGTGATTTGACCCCTCAGGTGTCTGCCTCTGTGTCAGTGTGCTGTGGATTTGTTGCCAGGACTGCTGGGGTGTTTCTCGGTAGGGGCTCAGCATGCCACTGGAGATGTGACCATAGGAGACGATACTTGTGTGTCACATAGGTGTTTGATCAGCTGCCCGTGCAGACTGGGGTATGCGAATGTGAAGTTCAGGCAGCTGTTCCCCATTCACAGCAGATTGTGAGGGGCTCAGGTTCAGAGGGTAGTGTCACAGGTCTCCCATATGTCCAATCGGTATGACCTGGACAGATGAGGGTTAAGATGATGTGTTGTGTGGGGGATGTACATGTGCACTTGTGCAGCTCCAGGACTTGCATTCCCCATGACCTACTATTGTGACACAGTGCAGAGTGTTGTTGTCTGGCTGCCAAGTCATACATCACTGAGACAGTGATGTATGACTTAGCAGTCATGCCTCCGCCATGGCATGTGTCTACTTATTGGTGATCCTGCAGGGGAGTGACATGTGCTACATGCACACCATTGTGGCGATGGCTATCAGGACATGGGTGCATCATGGTGTCTGTCGCTGGTATGCATCACATGCATTTCCTATTTGACTCTGGGCGTCCCTTTCATCCGGAAACCTGTACTGACTCAGTGGCAAGAGTTGTGATGTGTGCATGTCCACATGCTACACCGTGTCCTCTGCACTGTCCAACTACTGTGTAGTTGGTGCATGTGTCCACACTGGGGTGTTGCTATCCAACAGACACCAGACAGATGGGTGCAAGGCCATGTGGGATGTGAGTGCCATGGTTGGCATCAGACTGACAATTGGCTTCTCCTGTTCAGTTAGGGCACTTTTAGCAGTGTACAACTAATGATGCCAGGGCTTGCTCTGTAATGTGCTGTGCTCACAGTGGTGTGTGCGTTTGGTGCAGGTGACTGATGTCTGTCTGTTTCCCCATTGTTTGCAGATACATCCACGGCCACGGAAGGGGACAGCTCCACGGACCAGGAGGAGCCGGAGAGCCAGACTGGGTCAGCAGCCGAGGAGTGGTCGGAGGGACCCAGTGGCACGGAGGGCGAGGGGAGCCACACCGAGGAGTCCTCAGCACCATCCACCTCAGCTGAGGACCAGAGCAACTCGGAGGATGACTCCCTTATGGAGGCGGGTGTCAGCAGCCACCACACCCCAGCTAGTGTTGCTGTCCCCGCCACCACCAGCACCACCACCGCCCTCCCATCGGCTCCCATTCCCCAGGTCCGTGGAGGCTCCCATGTTCGGGAGCGTGTCTCCTTTGGGCCAGGCACCGCACCCCCTGCCCCTGTGTCCCCTGCTGCCCTGAGTGAGGAGTCTGTGTACCTCCTTCGCCAGCTCCATGTAGGGCAGACAGCCATGCTGAGTGTCCTCCATGCGCACACCGCTCTGTTGACTCAGCTGGTGTCGTTCATGGAGGGCATCTCATCGGGCATGTCTGACCTACAGAGGGGCAATAGGTCCATGGACTCCTCCCTGACGGCAGCAGTGTCCCTCCTCAGACAGTCCCTCACCCCTCCTGCCTCTGCTCCATCCACACTCCCCAGCACCTTACCCGTCCCAAGCACACACACACGGCACAGGCACACACCAGCACACACACATCCAGCACACAGACACACACGCCACAAACAAAACGCACACGCACGCACAGTCAGGGGACTGAAACCAGACTCACAGGGGATGGGGCCCTGGAACACACACACGCATCCACGAGCACTGCGCAGTCCTCAGTTGCCTCTCCCTCCAAAACACCCTCCCTTGCCTCACCTGCAACCCCAAAGACCCAGCGGCTCTTCCTCAGTGACCTCGGCCTCTTCCCCTCCGATCCAGCTGATACAGCATACAGGGGGAAGAGGAAGCCCACCCACACGGAGCAGAGTGCCCCTCGCCCCCGGACACCCTCCCCCAGGCGCAGACAGACTGAGGCCCCCACCCGCAAGTCCCCCCGGAGTCGTAAGAGCAAGACCCCGCCGCCGCCCTGCAGCTCAGGCACCAGGTCTCCTTCCTCCATCCCTCAGGCCCCCACTCCACAGGTGCCCCCACCACACCCTGCCCCAGGTTCCCCCACCCACAGATATACCATCCCCAAGAGGATCCGGCCTTCTCCCCCTGCCACTTGCTCTCCCGGCACCACACCCCCGCTGCGCTTGTCTGTGCCACTGATGTGGTGAGGGTGTCCTCCCCCTCTGTCCAGCCCACCTTGCCTGTTCCCCATTCTCCTCCCCTGGTGGTAGGCACTGCAGTGGAGTCCACTACCACCCTGTCTGACTTGGGCACTGCAGTGGCGGACCTGTCCACTCCATCTGCAGGGTCCACTGCAGTCGTGCCGGCACCCACAACATCTGAGTCATGCCCCCCAGTTGTGCCGGCACACACCATGTCAGACACCTCCACTGCAGTTGTCAGTGGCTCTCCAGCACCCACCACCCCTTCCCTGCTTCCTCCTGGTGAGCCCTGATCCTGTCCCTGCGGTGCCTGGCCTGCCCCCCGGTTGCCCCTCCTAGTGGATTGTCCCTGGTTTTGTGCAGGCATGCGTAGGGTGACATCTGCCACTGTCACCCTGTTTGGACTTTGACAATGGACTGGCCATTGGCCTTTGTGTTTTTTCTGGACTTTGTTTACATTACACACATATGCTGAATAAAGCAACTTTCTGTTCTCTAGTGCTTATGCTTCTGATGTACATGTTGTTGATGATGCTAACCATGCCCTTGCTGCAGTGATGGTGATATTTGGTCTCATGATAATGAAGTGTTACTGTGCAGGAACCCATGTGGTCCAGGGGGAATGTGTCCTATCCTGTGGTGTATCCATGTCATCCATAGCAGCATCTGAGGGTGTCATGTGTTCAGTATTTGGCAATGGGATTTCCTACTTAGATTAGCTATTTCACATCTGTGGCTTCCACCCCTGCACATCTGTTGTGCCTGCCATTGTTCAATTCGTCTACTTCCCTGACCGTGTGGCCATCTCCACTGGACATGCAGGTTTGGGCATCAATGGGGAAGGACTCATCTGTGTTGTCGGTGCAACATTGCTATACAAGTGTGTTGGATCTGTGCTGATGATTTCGTTGGCACTTCCATGACCAGGCTGATGTGACGGGAGCCCTCATTTGGTGCTAATTGTTGATTGTGTGACCAAGTGCTCAGCTGACATGATGGGGCCCTACTGAGGCAACATATGGCACAGCTTTCCTCACACAGGAGTGGAGTCCCCTCATGGCAGTGTGTACTCCTGTGACATTGCCTGCGCCCAAGGTGTGTGTTGTATGTGCATGTCTGTGTGTTCACTTCCGTTTAGCTGTGCATGCTGTGATCCCTAGTGTTGTACCTGTTTGTGATGCTTGCTGAGTTGACCTATGTTCCCCCAAAGTCTTCTCCCTGGGTTCTCTGTGATGTGGGTGCATGGCACATTACTGGTCATCAGGGTGTCACCCATAGGTGTGTTTGCTGTCAGGGCTGAGTTTGTGTGCAGACGCAGATGGGTCACAGTCAGGTTTCCCCTTGGCACTTGTTGTTTGCCCCTGTCATGTGATTTCCAGTTTGTGTTATCTTTCAGTGATTGTGACACGTTGTGTGTGTGACTGCTGGCACTCCTCAGGGTCCGGGCTGCAATGTTGGTTGTTGTCTATGTGTGTTCTTTGTGGGTGACCTTGGCTTCTTCATTGGTGTGTGACTGTGGCTGGGATCCCATTGGTTGGTGTGGTATTGCCGTCATGTCCATGTACAGCGTAGTGTGCAGTGTGTCAGACGTTCAGGAGTCTTGTTGAGTGGCCATGTGTGATGTGTTTCTGCACCTTGGTTCCCACCCACCACCCTGGAATAGTCATGGGTGCATGTGCAATGTCACCAGTGCATGTGTGCTTCACTGCTGCACATTGTTGGAGGTCGAGAGGTGTGGTGTTGAGTGTGTGCAGATGAGAGTTGTTGCCCGGCTAGGCCCCTGCCTCCATGTTGGCCTTGGCTTACTGGCCATGCTGATTGATTTGTGCTTGTGTAGGTGTGATGGTAGTTTGTTGCTCAGGACACATGACTGTGGTTCACAGTGTGAACGACATTTAGCTTTGTCATCAGAGTGGGATTGTAATGCAGCCCAGGGTCACCACATTGTGGGGGCCCTGGGGGTAGTGCTGTGGTGTGTCTGTGTCTTGCTGTGTCAGTTGCTGTTCCTACGTGCCTGTGTGACATGTGTGATTTGTGCTCCCTCTCATCTGACAATGCCTGCTTGCCCACATAGGGGATTTGGATCCATGAGTTACCTTTGTGTGGCACTGTATGCACATCTGTATGATTGGTATTCAGGTCTCCTCATGTGTTGTGTGGTTGCCTGGGGACACTGGCACCCCCCCTCACCTGTTGTGTATGATGTGCAGTGTGGGTCTGCCTGTTTGTGTTTGTGCATCTGCACTACTGCATTGGCATATCTTGGGTGTGCCATTGGCTGTATGTAGTTTGGTGGCTTTCCCCTGCTGTCCCTGGGACTCCTAGGTCATCGGTCAGCACAATGATCATGGTGTGTGTGTCCCATTGCTGCCATGGTATGGTATCTGTTCACCTCACATCTACAGTCTCCACAGGGTATCTGCATTTGTGTGCCCATTGGTGCAAATATGTGGGTCTGCATTCTGATGGTCACTTCTGTCATTGTATCATTGATGAATGTTGACAGTGTCAGCCCCCATGGGTGTTGTTTGTCTGCACATGGCCAAAGGTATGTCTTATTTGCACTGCAGTATTTGGCTCCCCCAATTTATGTTGCAATGGGACACATGCACTACTTTGCCACTGATGTGTTTTATGTTCTGTGACCAGGAATCATCCATGCAGTTTGGCAGTTGCAGCTCTTTCTTTGTCAACACTTACCTTTTGGTCACTGTGATGATGGGGGTTTGGACCCCATTGCCACAATGTTCAAAATGTGCTTCAGCTATGGACCCCACACTTACCTTTTGGTCACTGTGGTGATGGGGCGTTAGACCCCATTGCCACAATGTTCAACATGTGCTTCAGCTATGGACCCCACACTTACATTTTGGTCACTGTGATGATGGGGGTTTGGACCCCATTGCCACAATGTTCAAAATGTGCTTCAGCTATGGACCCCACACTTACCTTTTGGTCACTGTGGTGATGGGGCGTTAGACCCCATTACCACAATGTTCAAAATGTGCTTCAGCTATGGACCCCACACTTACATTTTGGTCACTGTGATGATGGGGGTTTGGACCCCATTGCCACACTGTTCAAAATGTGCTTCAGCTATGGACCCCACACTTACCTTTTGGTCACTGTGATGATGGGGGTTTGGACCCCATTGCCACAATGGTCATGGCCTGCTTGCATTGTGGGGGGCACACACATATATTTGTGGCACATGTGCTAGGGGGTCACATTGTATGTTCAAAGTCATGTTCAGTGTTGTAGGCATTTGACACAGTCTACACACGCTTGTCATGGTGTTGGGGGGATGTCTTTTTCTTGCATTCCCTAGGTTGTGGTGTGCTGGTTGTATCATGCATTGTCCATCCTATGAGTGGGGGTGGTAGTTGTGGTAGGCATCCAGCCCCCCTGGCTTAGGGTGGTAGTAGTGGTAGGCATCCAGCCCCCCCTGGCTAAGGGTGGTAGTAGTGGTAGGCATCTGGCACCCCCATGGCTAAGGGTGGTAGTGGTGGTGGGCATCTGGCACCCCCCTGGCTAAGGGTGGTAGTGGTGGTTGGCATCCAGCCCCCCTGGGTAAGGGTGGTAGTGGTGGTAGGCATCCAGCCCCCCTGGGTAAGGGTGGTAGTGGTGGTGGGCATCTGGCACCCCCCTGGCTAAGGGTGGTAGTAGTGGTAGGCATCCAGCCCCCCTGGCTTAGGGTGGTAGTAGTGGTAGGCATCTGGCACCCCCCTGGCTAAGGGTGGTAGTAGTGGTAGGCATCTGGCACCCCCATGGCTAAGGGTGGTAGTGGTGGTTGGCATCCAGCCCCCCTGGCTTAGGGTGGTAGTAGTGGTAGGCATCCAGCCCCCCTGGGTGAGGGTGGTAGTGGTGGTAGGCATCCAGCCCCCCCTGGGTGAGGGTGGTAGTTGTGGTAGGCATCCAGCCCCCCTGGGTAAGGGTGGTAGTAGTGGTAGGCATCCAGCCCCCCTGGGTGAGGGTGGTAGTGGTGGTGGGCATCTGGCACCCCCCTGGCTAAGGGTGGTAGTAGTGGTAGGCATCCAGCCCCCCCTGGGTGAGGGTGGTAGTGGTGGTGGGCATCTGGCACCCCCCTGGCTAAGGGTGGTAGTGGTGGTTGGCATCCAGCCCCCCTGGCTTAGGGTGGTAGTAGTGGTAGGCATCCAGCCCCCCTGGGTGAGGGTGGTAGTGGTGGTAGGCATCCAGCCCCCCTGGGTAAGGGTGGTAGTGGTGGTGGGCATCTGGCACCCCCCTGGCTAAGGGTGGTAGTAGTGGTAGGCATCCAGCCCCCCTGGCTTAGGGTGGTAGTAGTGGTAGGCATCCAGCCCCCCTGGGTAAGGGTGGTAGTGGTGGTGGGCATCTGGCACCCCCCTGGCTAAGGGTGGTAGTAGTGGTAGGCATCTGGCACCCCCCTGGCTAAGGCTGGTAGTAGTTGTAGGCATCCAGCCCCCCTGGGTGAGGGTGGTAGTGGTGGTAGGCATCCAGCCCCCCTGGGTAAGGGTGGTAGTGGTGGTGGGCATCTGGCACCCCCCTGGCTAAGGGTGGTAGTAGTAGTAGGCATCCAGCCCCCTGGCTTAGGGTGGTAGTAGTGGTAGGCATCTGGCACCCCCCTGGCTAAGGGTGGTAGTAGTGGTAGGCATCTGGCACCCCCATGGCTAAGGGTGGTAGTGGTGGTTGGCATCCAGCCCCCCTGGCTTAGGGTGGTAGTGGTGGTAGGCAGCCAGCCCCCCTGGGTAAGGGTGGTAGTGGTGGTGGGCATCTGGCACCCCCCTGGCTAAGGGTGGTAGTAGTGGTAGGCATCCAGCCCCCCCTGGGTAAGGGTGGTAGTAGTGGTAGGCATCCAGCCCCCCCTGGGTGAGGGTGGTAGTGGTGGTGGGCATCTGGCACCCCCCTGGCTAAGGGTGGTAGTAGTGGTTGGCAACCGGCCCCCCCTGGGTAGGGGTGGTGGTGCGCATTCAGGCCCCTGTGTGCATATGTGGCTTTGGTGATGGGCATCCCGCCCCTATGGTGCTGCTGTTGCTGGTGTGAGTAAATTCTGCATCCCTCTGTGTGTGTGTGATGTGTCGTGTACGTGTTGTATGTGTTTTGTGGTTGGTGTCTGACTTACCTTCTGCGCCGTACGCGTCCGTGCCTGTTCCGGTAGTAAATGTAGAATATTGGTATGATCGGGACGAAGGGATTCATGGTTGGTTCGTGTCGTTCGTCCTTCTCGTTGCTTCACATCGTCCTCGTCGCTTCGCGTCGTCCTCGTCGCTGGCGTGTTCGCCTCATAGCCGTGGATCGTGTTGTGGCGCGGATCGGAGCTTATGTGCGCCTCTCCCGGATGCTTTGACGTGCCGTGCGTAGCGACGGGTTCGGCGCGTACGGAAAGCGCATAGTACTTGTTCGGCCGGACGGAGGAGCGATTTCCCTTCCGTGCGACTCGATTCAGCGTTTCCGGATTCGCCTCGGTCGGAGAACAGGACCTGGATTGGGTGAGTACGACTCGGCCGGATTCTGTGCTGTTGTGCGCATCGTACTTACTCGTTCGGTCTGCTGTACGGATCGGTCGGGAAACAGGCATTCGCATGGCTTTTTTCCCGACCGAATGGTATTGGGTGCGCCTCCGACCGAGATCGGAATCGGCCCCTGTGTGTCAGATGCCGTCTGCACTTTATCTGTCTGCCACTGCAGCCTTACAGCGATGGTCCTAGAAGGGGACTCGGAGAAGGTTGGTTTCAGAGCACCCTTACCAACCCGTGCGATGGCAAACACACAACGGCCAGCAGTTGAGAAATTCAATTAAAAGTAAAACACCTTCATGATAAAACTTTCTTAAAAAGTGCGTAAATCATAGAGCGCACATTAAAAAATACCCACAAACAATAAAACAATGATGCGGATGCAAAGCTCAGTCCCACATTAGGAGGCCATGTGGCATACACCTTGCCCTGATTATTATTCTGCTAGGATTGCTTTATCTTTAGCCTTGAATAAAGTGTGCGGGTGATTTTTTCCAACACAGCATTATCCGGTTAGATTGCTTGCATGTGGTAGTGCTGTGTCAGGGTAACTCTCAATGTCAGGCTCTCAGCAGCACTACATTTCTATCATGCATCTCTCAGAACAGAGGCTAGAAGAAACCAAAGTGCTCTGTAACCAATCCAAAAGCCATTTCAGCACCACAGCTCATTTCCTTCCAATGCGCGTCGGTAAAACCATGAGCTGACTGTAACATAAACATCGCAGGATTCTTCCTTCCTTCCTATCTGTCTGCACTCCACGGGCTCAGTGGTGCAACTGGCAGTACAGCAGCCCGAGTTGGGTGGGCCCCGGGCAGGATGGAGCCATACACATACACTTACTGATCAACAGAAAAGCAAAGCAGACCTGCCAGTCACCTCGGTTAGTAGGGTGGACGAGCCTGCTTGCGGAACTCTGCAGAATTTGGCGTCGTTTTTCGGACACTCCACGGAATTCCGTGGATTCAAACTCTGCGAGCTTCACCCAGGCCTAAAATAAATCACTCGGCTTATACAGGCGCTTGGAGATCCTACATTTCACCATGTTTCTAGAGTTTTGACTTGCAGTCAGGGTTCCTAGAAATGACAAAGCTTTGTTTTAAACAGTTTTTAAATAAAAAGATTACAATTAATTCATTTATTGCAGATGAAGAGGCTTTAGTGGCAAAAAAACATGCTTGGTCAGTGATTAATTCCCATAAGACTTTGCAAATCCAGCCCTATTTGACTGCTTATTTACTGGCCTATATGAGGGATGCATTTTTAAAATTAAGGTGTGGTAGATACTCCACTAAGAAGGGGATGCCGACTTGGATACAACACTGGACAACCAGTGAATGTAGGCTGAGTGGGTGGCCACATGAAACTTTATTGAATATCGTGTGTGCCTGTCCAAAATTCCTTAAAGTACGTCAAACACTATTAAAAACGTAATTTCTTTATGCAGGGTTGAGATCTGTTCACCAGGCTCTCATTCTATGCACATGTGGTATTTCTGTTCCATTGATTTTTAAGATGATAACATTTTTAACAAAAAATGCTGGCATCTATAGCTTAGATTTGTCTGCATAAGCTCCTTCAAAGTGTTTTTAGGATCAGATAATAGAAGGTCACTTGTTTCTAAGCACTTGGCACTTTGAAGATTTATGCAGTTGTTTCTAGGCTGTTTGAATTTATTACATGTTTTTTTTTAATTCAGAGATTTTATCTCAACATTTGTATGTTGTAGTTTCAACTAATGTATTTAATTGAACTCTTATGAATTTGTATGGATGTATATATATATATTTTTGGTACATGTGTATTTAAGGTATTATGAATTGTTATTTTGTGATGATTTTTCTTAATCAGACAATAAATGTACTACTGTAAAGAATACACAAAGCCCAGCTACACCCAGTCATGTGACCCAGGGACAGGCTATAGGCACTGTATGAATAAGACAGAAAAATGCCAACTTTCTAAAAAGTGGAATTTTAAAAATTCTTATTTAAAATCTGACTTTTCCACAAGTTAGGATTTTTCATTACAATTTCAACGACACCAAACATGAACAGGTTACCTGTTCCCATTTGGAAATTACAGCTCATTAAATGTAATGAGGTAACTTCAATGTTAGTCTTTGGGTAAGGCAGGCCTTGCAGTAGTGAAAAACGAATTTAAGAGTTTTTCACTACCAGAAGATGTAAAACTTAAAAGTGCATGTCCTACCTTTTAAATACACTACACTCTGCCCTCTGGGCTGTTCAGGGGCTACCCTAGTGGTGATCTATATGTATAAAAAGGGAAGGTTTGGGCTTTGCAAAAGGTTTACTTTGCTAGTTCGACATGGCAGTTTTCAAACTGAACACACAGGCTGCAATGGCAGGCCTGCAACATCTTTAAAGTGCTACTCAAGTAGGTGGCACAATCAGAGTTGCAGGCCCATTAGCAGGATTTAATTTATAAGCCCTGGGCACAGGTAGTGCCATTCTACTAGGGACTTACAGGTAAATTAATGTGCCAGTTGGGTATAAGCCAATTCTACCATGTTTTAAGGAGAGAGCACAATCACTTTAGCACTGGATAGCAGTGGTAAAGTGTGCATACTCCAAAAACTAGCAACAACACATTCAGCAAAACTTGGAGGGTAAAGACAAAAAGTTTGGGGGTGACCCTGTAGAGAGGGCCAGGTCCAACAATTAGGAGCTGATTTTTTTAGGAGAACTAATCAACATCAACTTGATATAAGGAACCAAAACATACCCGATACCAGAGCGCGATGAGAAACCAACCTAACACAACCAGAACAACCCACAACATCAGGCAAGAGCACAGAAGAAAGAAAAAGAATGTTAAGTAGATGACCACCTTATTGTGAACCTGTCCAGTACCAGCCTCACTGAAGACCAGACTCGGATTATGAATAAAGGATTGAAATTCTGCCCCACAGCATTTTGAAACATAGTGGACACATGTATAGATTTGTTTAAATTTAAAAGACAGCTCAAATTGAAATCCTTTTTCTTTGATAGACCACAGTTATCGACCACTGATACACTATTATCTACACCATCTAGTGAATTGACTATAAATGGGTTAGAGGATATTCATTTACTATCAACCTTATCTCACACCAAAATTGGGAATCAACATCTCACATATAATGACGAGCTATATTAAAAACAAATCAACATTCACCTTACAGTTAGCACGTGGCAATTCCATTGATGCCTTCCACATGGCTACCATTTAGGACCTAGCAAAGGAATACATCAAATATGCTAGGAAAAAAAAATATTTGCCAAGAAATGTTTCCAGGAAGAATAACAGGATCTACATGAGCTAAAAGACAACTCACAGATCATCATTAAGGAAGCTGACAAGGGGGAAACATAGTGATTCTACATGCAGATGATTAAATTCAAGAAGCCCAAAGGCAATTGGGAGATTTCTCCTGCTATTTGAAACTCATGTATAACCAAATAAAGGAGATCAACTTCAAACTTAAAAGCAAATTAGCAGTATTGTACGGCCAACAACTGTTGACCTTTGAAGAAAAGAATGCACTCTATATCGAACATCCAACAATGGCAACTTTCAAACTCCTTCCAAATATCCACAAACTTGGCTTACCGCCACCAGGACGCCCCATCCTAGAGGGCAGAAGTTTCATAGCTCATGCTTAGAAGAATACACAGATAACTGTCTTCAACCTTATATCAAGAATCTACCTTCATATATCAGGGATACAAAGGACATCTTGAATAAACTGGAAAACATAGATTGGCAACCTGCTTATACACTTATCATCATTGATGTGATAAGCCCATACACTTCCATAAAATGTAAAGAATAGGATCAAATTCAAATCTCTGTGTCTTACCTATAAGGCCCTTCATGACTCTGGACCACTCTTTTTGAGGAAAGCTTTTTCTTGGTACACCCCCACTAGAAATCTAAGATCATTGGGATCCTTCAAAATAAACACCATTAGATATAAAAAATCTAAGTCGGGAGGAAGCAGCTTCCTGGCAGGAGCAACCAAACAATGGAATCTCTTCCCTTTGCACAGATCAGCCCCATCCCTTCTACAATTAAGGAAATCCCCCAAAACCTGGCTTTTTAATCAGTAGCTTCTCCGTTTGCACTTGCTCTAGCGCCAAGACACCTCCAGGTATACGTTGCGCTTTACAAGTTTTTTTAACATAACATAACATACAACATAAACAAGGGTTTGCAGCTGTCAGCAAGGTACTATCCACTCAATCAGTAGATTTTCTGAATTCATGGAATATGATCTTGGAGATGTTACACTTCTGCTTTACACATACCATCTTTAGTTTTAATAAGTAGTACTATATACAGACCCAAGGAACTGCAACGGGGGCTAAATTTGCACTGTATGCTTACATCTTTATGGGTGAGTTGGAAAGATTCTGGATATGGGATGATCAATTCTAGGACTTCGCACCCCACATTATATATTGGGTTCACTATATTGTTGACATCTTCTTTATTTGGCAAGGAAACGAGACAAAACTCAAGACGTATTTGAAACTAATCAACAACAATGAATGGAATATCAAACAGGTTCAGAAATCTCTACCACTGCAATCAACTTCCTTGACCTTACAATCTACGTGGATCAAAACAGACTTCAAAAAATTATATTTTGAAAAGAAACTGCAGCTAATTCCTTATTATGAAATTAATGCTGCCATTTACTATTCAGAATCTTGCTAACTTGCAGGTATTGCTCACAGATGGCGACCTACAAAGCCAAGTCAATTGAATTGATTGACAGATTACAGCAAAGGGGTGATATAAAACAGCAGTTGAATCAGACTATCAAAAAAATTGCACTCCCAAGGAGCAGCCTTCTGATGAAGAAATCTAAAAACAACAAGGACAAATCCAATCTGACATTTATAACACGCTTTCACAATGGTCATTGTCATATCTGACGAGTCTTGCAAAAACACTGGTATTTATTGACTAATAATCCATCCATCAGTAACAACATCTCTAAATAACATCCGGGGTTCTGGAGAGCTACTAATGTAAAGCAAATACTCTGCCAATCGGAATTTGTGGATATGAGACAGACAACATCTTTCTTACTAAACCCCAGGCTTCTATGCCTGTCATGATTGTTCAATATGCAAATTTGGACTCAATAAAAGGAAGGTCTTTACACATTATGAATCGACAACTATCAGGATAAATCAGTGGATTAACGGAAATAGCACATATGTAATGTATATCATACTCTGCCCGTGCTCAAAAATCTATGTTGGCAGTACCATCTGACCATTGAAAATAAGGATACAAGAACATTACCAGAAAATTCACAAAACAGATATAAGCCTCCCAATGACGGAACACTATATGAAGTTTTATGAACATAAACAACACTTTAAGTTCTTTGGTCTAGAATATATCCCCCCACATTCATGAGGGGGAAACTGAGAACGGAAAATGTGACATAAGGAGAGTAGATACATCTTACAACTCAATACTGTTCAGAATGGACTTAACAAGGATGCTGAATTACACGTTTGGCTTAAATAAATTTATATTCAGTACTTATTAGCTTCAATATTGAACACCTTCTAAATTAAACTACTGGGAGATATTATAATACCACTAACTTTCAATGTACTATATTTGTAACACAGTTTTTCAAAGTTCCCTGCATTGAGTGTTTAATCTTATGGTTCTTTCAAAACTCCATATGTTGTTTAACTTTCATTTTCTTTTAAATTGACTATCTTGCAATATATCTGTTTTGTAATATTGCAACAGTTGATACATTTGACTTTATTGTGCATGCCTAGTATCCTCCATTTTTCCTGCACACACCATTGTTGTTCCGATTTAAGGAGATGTCTAAATCCCATTTATTTTATGTTCCTAAATACCCAACCTTTACTTTGTATGAGTATATTTAAATTATTGTTATTTTGCCTATGTCTAAACAGGATCTACGATTTACCATTCTATGCAATTTCTTAATTGTTTGGATCACTCAACTATGACAGTATCCATAACGTATATGACTTTAATCACTGCCTGCCTCTATTGACTCTCTTGGGTCATTAAGCATATATCAGCCGATTACAGTATCAATTACATATGACTCCATAACTCTATTTTTGACTCTCTCTGCTTGCCATGAATGATATATGAGGGATAACATAGTCTCAATACAATGAAGATACTTCTCAGTTAACAGTATATTTACTTCCTTGCCACTTTAATATGGCCACCATTGAACTCAACAACTTAATCACATCCCCACTTACAGGTCAAGACTGACTATGACCAGGTTATATAGCGTCTTCTTATCGTTTGTCTTCACCATGACACTTCCCAACCAGACCGCATGAGATATGATTTGACCTGGCGGCAGGGATTTTGCTTTCTAGGATGCGCATAGAGGCAGGTAGGAATGCTGCGGCCTCCCCCTTCATTTGAACTCCAGTTTACACGTTGTTTGTTTTTCCCAAGTGGGAAACATGCTTCCATCTTGTGACTACTATCCCACCTATCGTACAGCTCTGATGATTACCATATGTGAATGGCATATACTTTCAGGTAATTTTTTGGGCATACTATAATCTAAGACCACTGGATAGTTGGTCCTCAATAAACGTATCACTAATTTCCACTTCTCTATCACCTCCCACCCAGCCTATTAAGTGAAGCTTACCCTCAGACTTGTTAGTGTAACTTGTGTGTATATACGGAAATTCCCTAATGTTTACTTAACAATTTTAACATCACATATTTGCATTTGGGAACTCCTGCCATATAGGTTGTACAGGTTGTCTATCACACCTAATATTGTTTGCACTAAGTACACGAGTGATAGAATTTTTAGGATATGGGTCTTCTCATGTTTGCTGTGGAGACACCAGGAATATGACTCGTTACAACGCGAGTCATTACATCGCGTGGCATTGCAACGCGGTCGTTACAACGACCGCGTTGTTACCACGCAATGCCATTACTACGCAAGTCATTACATCGACTTGCAGTAGATGGCGCACTGACATTAGAAATGTTTAATTTACTATTCCAACTCCAGCCTACGCAACAGTAGGGAAGGTGTTGGAATAGTAAAGTATACTATTCCTAATGTTCGCGCGCCATCTACTGCAAGTCCATGTAATGACTTGCATAGTAATGGCTTTGCGTGGTAACAACGCTGTCGTTGTAACAACCGCGTTGTAATGACATCGCGGTGTGATGACCGCGATGTAAAGGTCGTTTCCCCACACCAGTAAAGCTATGAAAATTGGAGTGGGAATTAACCTTATATCATTATCTGTATTGTTCTTTCTTGTTATAGCTTTTCTATTATGATTTATGTGATGTCACATTTTATTTTATATATATATATATATATATATATATATATATATATATATTCACTGAAAAAACCATAGGTTTTAGGGACAGTTATAGTTAGTTGGACATTGCACTCGTACAAAACCCGTGAAATTCCCCCGTTATAGTTAGTCCAGCTAACTATAACTCGCGCCCCCGCAATGCACTGCTGATGACGTCACATATTACATCACTCATGACATGGTCAGTGACATCACTGATGACATCACTGATGACATCTCAAATGACATCACTGATGACATCATCCAGTGACTGTGTGTTTCTGTAAAGTTTAAATATGTTTAATATATATAGGGAAAGGCGTATTGAAGAATGAGTGGGTGTATAAGTGTCTGAATGGATGATTTAGTACGTGAGTGACTGACTCTACAAGTGAGTGATTAAACGTATCTTACTGAATGCATGGGTTAGTGACTAAACTGTGTGAATGTCTGTATCCGTCTGTTGGTGTGTAAGTGGATGCATGGATTTGCGAATAGCTACATGAGTGTCTATATGGGTTATTGATTGGTTCTATGAGTATCTGTATGGGTGCCTGAGTGTTTGTGTGGATGGGGTGTGTGCGACTGTGCATAGATGTGTGAGTGGGTGATTCACTGGGTGGATGTTTTTTTTTGCCCCCTTTGTGCGCTTTGCGCACTTGTTTACACACACTTACCCACCCATACAGTCTATCACAGATGCACTCTTGAAACCATTTTCAAACTTTGTGGCCAGCTCCGGTCCGCTCCTACCCTGAAAGTCTCGGGGGGATTCGTCAAGCGGGGGCCGAGAAAAAAGGGGGGTCCCAAAACGCGTTTTCCCCATGCAATTTTCCATAGGAAACTTTAGACACGGCTACAGCCCGAACTGCTGAACGGAATTACACCAAATTTGGCAAAGAGGTAGTTCTTGGTTCAGAAAGAACCCTTTTTGTTAAATGGTGTAAATCCGTTCAGTAGTTGCTGAGAAAATCAAAAGTAAAAAGATAGTGATATCTATGGCCGAGTAGGGTCCGCGTACCCTCCCGATCACGAGCTGCATGTTAATTGGCTGTCAGCTGGCTGTCAACATTCCGATTCAGGAAATGTTGGCAGCCATTTTGTCCCTCGGTAGAACCGAGGGACAGAAAAAGTGCGCAAAGCGCACAAAGGGGGCAGGGTAGAAACACCCTGACCACCTAGGTTTGCTCAGGGGGTCCCACAAGGACCCCCTGGGCAAAAAAAAAAAAAAATTTTTTTTTTTAAATCAGCAGGATGCGCGAATCCGGGGGCATGGTGGGGGGGTTAATTTTATGTGTGGGGGGCCTCAAAGGGCCCCGCAAGCCCCGGGGACCGCCACCTCCCCGGGGCTTTTTTTTTATTAATTGAACAACCTGTGTGGGGGGGCTCCAGCCCCCCCACACGCCCCGGGGACCGCCACCTCCCCGGGGCACTAACAAATTAAAATGGGGGTCCGTTTTGGACCCCGAAGCCCCGGGGACCACCACCTCCCCGGGGCTGTGCTGATGTAGGGAGGGGGGCCGCGCGGCCCCCCTCCTGGAGCCCTTGATGGCCCTGGGGACCACCACCCCCCAGGGCCGGCTCCTGCAGTGTCCCGGGGTGCCTACCCCCGGGACACTGCTGTTTGCAATGACAGGACGGGAGCCTCGCGGCTCCCGTCCTGTCATTGCAAACTGCTTTGGATATTGGAAGAGAGAGCAGGGAAACCTGCTCTCTCTTCCAATATCCAAAGCACATTGCTTTTCCACATGGGGAGCTGCATCTTAGCAGCTCCCCATGTGGAAAGGAATGCCGGCTCCCAAGGGACGCGGGGAGCCGGCGGGACTGTGGGGGGATTGGGGACCCCCCCACAGTCCCCAACGAGAGGGCCAGCCCCGGGGGATGGGGTCCCCGGGGCAAGTAGTGGCCCGGGAGGGGGGCCACGCGGCCCCCCTCCCCAAAGTTTTCAAAAAAAAAAAAAAAAAAAAAAAAAAGGGTATGGCCGGCCCCGGGGGATGGGGTCCCCGGGGCCTTAAAATGGCCAGAGGAGGGGGGCCACGCAGCCCCCCTCAAAATAATAAAAATAAATATAGAGGCCATGCCCCGGGGGATGGGGTCCCCGGGGCCAATACAGGCCCAGGGAAGGGGGGCCACGCGGCCCCCTTCCCGTTTTTTTTTATTTTGTAATTTTAAAAAAGGGGTAAGGCCCTGGGGGATGGGGTCCCCAGGGCCCAAAAACAGAAAAAAGGAAGGGGGGCCACACAGCCCCCCTTCAGGGGACAAAATATATATATTTTTTTTAAAACGATCGGGCCCGCAGGCCCCGCCCCCTTCCTTCACGTTTGCAGAGGGGGAACGAATTCCCCTTGAATACTGGGGGTCCCTGGGGGCCAACTAGCCCACCAGGAACCTCCAGTATGCGCCAGGGGGCTGCCTTGCAGAGAGGTGTACAGAGGCCACGCCCCTTTTTACACCTCTCTGCAACGCAGCTCTGTGGCGCTTTTTGGAGGTATATGGTGGGCTAGTTGGACTCCGGGGACCCTCAGGATTCAAGGGGACTTAATCCCCCAACTTAAAACGCGCCACGGGCGCGTTTGCACAGTGGTGAAGGGAGGGGGCGGGGCTTCAGGTGACATGTGTGCAAACAGGCCCCGTGGCGCGTTTTAAGATGGGGAATTAAATCCCCTTCAATCCTGAGGGTCCCTGGGGGCCAACTAGCCCAACAGGTACATCCAGAAAGTGCCACAGAGCTGCGTTGCAGAGAGGTGTAAAAAGGGGTGTGGCCTCTCTACACGTCACTGCAACGCAGCCCCCTGGCGCATATTGGAGGTTCCTGGTGGGCTAGTTGGCCCCTAGGGACCCTCAGGATTCAAGGGGACTTAATCCCCCAACTTAAAACGCGCCACGGGGCGCGTTTGCCTCAGGCCCCGCCCCCTCCCTTCACCATTGTGCAAATATTCTTCTAAAATCATCCGAAATACGAATTCCGATGTACTCACCTGTTATAAGGAGAGACCTCAGTGCTGCATCTTTCAGCCCAGTACTGGTCCTGAAAAGTAATTTTAACCGTACTTACCAGTAACTTGAATTTCCTTCCATAGGATATCATTGCCTGCTTTTTGCTGAAAAAGTTTCTAAGTGTTGATTTTTGAAACATACAAATATTCCTCTAAAATCAGCCGAAATACGAATTCCGATTTACTCACCTGTTATAAGGAGAGACCTCAGTGCTGTATCTTTCAGCCCAGTACTGGTCCTGAAAAGTAATTTTAACCGTACTTACCAGTAACTTGAATTTCCTTCCATAGGCTAACATTGACTGGTTTCACTTGGAAATTCTTCTAAGTGTGGAGTTTTGGAACTTTAAAATATTCCTCTAAAATCAGCCGAAATACGAATTCCGATTTACTCACCTGTTATCAGGAGACCTCAGTGCTGCATCTTTCAGCCCAGTACTGATCCTCAAAAGTAATTTTAACCGTACTTACCAGTAACTTGAATTTCCTTCCATAGGATATCATTGCCTGCTTTTTGCTGAAAAAGTTTCTAAGTGTTGATTTTTGAAACATACAAATATTCCTCAAAAATCAGCCGAAATCCGAATTCTGATTTACTCACCTGTTATCAGGAGAGACCTCAGTGCTGCATCTTTCAGCCCAGTACTGGTCCTGAAAAGTAATTTTAACCGTACTTACCGGTAACTTGAATTTCCTTCATAGGCTAACGTTGACTGGTTTCACTTGGAAATTCTTCTAAGTGTGGAGTTTTGGAACTTTATAATATTCCTCTAAAATCAACCAAAGTACGAATTCCAATTTACTCACCTGTTATCAGGAGAGAACCCAGTGCTGCATCTTTTAGCCCAGCACTGACCCTGAAAAGTAATTTTAACCGTACTTACCAGTAACTTGAATTTCCTTCCATAGGCTAACATTGACTGGTTTCACTTGGAAATTCTTCTAAGTGTGGAGTTTTGGAACTTTAAAATATTCCTCTAAAATCAGCCGAAATACGAATTCCGATTTACTCACCTGTTATCAGGAGAGACCTCAGTGCTGCATCTTTCAGCCCAGTACTGATCCTCAAAAGTAATTTTAACCGTACTTACCAGTAACTTGAATTTCCTTCCATAGGATATCATTGCCTGCTTTTTGCTGAAAAAGTTTCTAAGTGTTGATTTTTGAAACATACAAATATTCCTCTAAAATCAGCCGAAATCCGAATTCTGATTTACTCACCTGTTATCAGGAGATACCTCAGTGCTGCATCTTTCAGCCCAGTACTGGTCCTGAAAAGTAATTTTAACCGTACTTACCGGTAACTTGAATTTCCTTCATAGGCTAACATTGACTGGTTTCACTTGGAAATTCTTCTAAGTGTGGAGTTTTGGAACTTTAAAATATTCATCTAAAATCAGCCGAAATACGAATTCCGATTTACTCACCTGTTATCAGGAGAGACCTCAGTGCTGTATCTTTCAGCCCAGTACTGGTCCTGAAAATTTTGCGAAGATACGTCAACCGGCAAAACGCCAGTAGATAATATATATTATGAAAAATGGTCGAATAAAGAACTTGCCTGAAGATTCCGAGTTGGTCCGTCTCTCCTTCTTCGCCGTTTGGAGGTTGCGGGAGTTTCACGTTTACTTGGATATATATATATATATATATATATATATATATCAATTAACGCTCATAGATGCATGCAGGCACCACAACGAGTAACGGACACTCCAATGAGCTGATTCTGCTTTTAAAGATATAGTATTTTATTTTTTTAAGTTTTTGGCAGTGCAAAGCGGTCATTACGCGTTTCGGCCAACGCAGTGGCCTTGATCACATGAGCGCATGACGGGTGAGTGAAACAACTTTATTTGATACCAGTGTACCACGTGATGGATTGTCAGCTGACATCATGAACATAGTAAAAATACTCTGTATATAAATGGCCATAAACAAAAAATGCATTTTAAATAAATATTCATTTGCACCAACAATTGTAGTTCTTAATCAACCGAATAGCCCAGGTAAAGTAAGAACAGATGTATTTTCAAATATTGATCCAAATATTTTGTTCTCAAATGTTATTTTCTCAGTTATTTATGGAGTTGTTATTTCATAATTAGTTCAGGGAGTCGGCTATACTTATCATGACCTATAATATGGGGTCATGGGTATTAAATCTGCAATCAACCAGTCTTTAAGACTTTTTAAATATTAAATACACAAATGCAATAATAAATAAAGTAAAAGTCAAATATAAAAAGATGTTGCCACTGAATCTAAAAACAAGTACTGTTTAAAAATTCTGAAACTACCTGGTGCGTATATAAATATGTGCAAATATGACAAGTACAAATACTTCTAATAGTCAGTAACAAGAAAAGGAACTCAAAGTTTCCCATATCAACTTAATGCATGAATGATAAAACATGTGGCCATACAAAAGTGTAAAATGCTGACAATCACAATAACAAAGTGCAAAGTGCAAAAATAGTGCAAAGATACTTCTGATAAAATATAGACGTTAAAATTTGAAATTTAAAATTTAAGAATCCAGTGAGAAAGGCAGCATATATAATACTCAATGTACAAAAATCCTTATATATCTTCAATTTGAATATGTCCTGTCTATCATTCTGCAACAATCGTATACACTATGGAGTCTACTACACTCTGGGGAGCCCCCCATAAACATAGACCCATGATGTCATATATCATGATGTCAAAACATCAAATCATAGGGTAGAAGTTACTACTAAAATCATTGCTTACCACCCAATGATTCATATTAACACACCCAAAATGATGATTGAAAGTCATAAAATTGAAATGAATAGAATAGAATGGAATACAAAGTCCAAACTGCTAGGGTTAAAACTGCTAAATTGGTGGCCATACAGCTAGGTAACTACAGATAATAATGCAAAACCTCACAAATGTTCAGACCTCGGGGGGCTTTAGTGTCGAGTTCGATAATGTACTGAGTTTCCAACTGTCTAAGCCTCTTCTCCCGATTCCCTCCTCTTTTGTTGATGGGCACACTGTCAATAACAAAATACTGAAGCACGTTGAGATTATTATTGTGCTCCAGTTTAATGTGTCTCGCAACAGGATATGTAGGATCCGAATTGACAGTTGCCCGGAGGTGTTGCAATATGCGTGTGAAAACTTGCAGTTTGGTGCTTCCGACATAACGTAACCCACAGATACATTTTAAAACATAGACAGCGAACTCTGTGCGGCATGTGAAATGTCCATTGAGCTTGATAGGACTATCCGAAAAAGCAGTGGAATAAGAAGTGGTATTCACCCCGAACTTGCAAGCACGACATGTACTGCACTTAAAAAAGCCTTTTTTCGGGGTGAGCCAACTGCTTTTAGTATCTAGCTCAGGGCTAGTTTTAATTAAATCATTGCGCATGGAGTAAGCTTTACGATATGTAAAATTTGGTTTACTGGGAAGTATCTGTTGAAGTGTGACATCGGTAAGCACTATTGGCCATTGGGAATTAATGATGCCTTTAATGGCATTGGCCTGTTTACTATAAGTCGAGATGAACCTACAAGATACATCACTAGACTTATCATCATCTTCTACATCATCAAACCCTGAATTTGGAGACATAGCTGCATTGTTAAGCTTAATGACAGGTTTCAAAAGCTCTTTTCTATCTTTGCCATTAGCTTTTTTTATGGCTATGTCCAATTTAGTGGAATCATAGCCTCTCTCCATTAACCTTTCTTTGGCGGCCTGCTGTGCTGTCACTAGAGTAGTATTGGAACTGCACGCCCTACGGATGCGTAAAAATTCACCGTAGGGAAGACTGGAAATGGTGTGCTGAGGGTGGAAACTTGAGGCATGCAATAATGTGTTGCCTGCTGTCGGTTTCCTGAATAAACACGTTTCAATAACACCCTTTTCAATATACACTGTGATATCCAAAAAAATGATAGTTGTAGAATCAATCTGCGCCGTAAAGTTAAGGTTATAATCATTCCTATTGATGATGTCAATGAAATTACAGGCTTCAGCATGTGTTCCCTTCCACACTATGAAAACATAATCGATGTATCTCCACATGTTAACCACATGCTTATCAAATTGTGCTCCGTGTTCGACCTTGAGGACATGCTCCTCCCACCAACCTACGTGAAGACACGCATAGCTGGGGGAGAAGCATGCCCCCATGGCCACGCCCTGCTTTTGTTTGAAAATCTTACCATCAAACATGAAAATATTGTTGTATAGACACCAGCGTATCATTTTTATCAACATTGCATTATGCTTGTACATTGAAATGCATCTGTGTTGTAAATAATAATCTACAGCATTTATTCCATCGCTATGTCTAATACTCGTATACAGAGCGGTAATATCTAATGTTAAGAGCAAATATTCATTAGACCATTGTACTGAATTCAATTTCAATAAAAAATCATTAGAGTCACGTAAATAGGAAGGCAAAACAACCACATGATCTTGGAGATAAAAGTCCACATATCTCGAGGTGCATTCAAATGTGCTATTTATGGCTGAGATAATCGGTCTTCCTAGCATGGGGTTTGTACCCTTGTGGACCTTGGGAATTAAGTAAAATGTAGGCAAGGTCGGAAATTCTTTGTACAGATATTTAAATTCATCTTTGGAAATGAGACCTTCCTTCTGCCATATAGTGAGCTCATCCTTGTAATCTCTGTTCATTTTCCTGACAAGAGAAGCATTCGTTTGCTCATAGCATTCAATGTTATTAATATGCCGATAGGCTTCTGCTCTATATAGATGCTTGTCCCACAAAACAATATTGCCTCCCTTATCTGCATTATTGATGACCACAGCAGCATTGTTCTTTAACTTGTCCATAAGTTGAAAATAATCGTTGGTCTTTTTACTGTAATTATTTCTGTACCTGATGGTTTTAAGGTATAGTGTTTTCAATTCATCTGTAATCCGGTCATGAAAAATATCCAGAGCATCACGCGGCATAATCGGCACAAAAGAAGACGGTGCTTTGAATGGACTTTGGCCAGGAGATGAAATATTTATATCCTCTGCTAGATCAATGTCTTGTGTGTTCAACTCACCACCACCTGTTCCTGTGGCTTCATCTCGTAGAGCATGTAGTGTGGTTAACAAAGGTATTTCCCCAGCTGTAAGGCCACTACCGGGCATTCGATTATGCGAGACTTGTTTCGTTTTACCATGATCTTTGATCGTAAAAAACTTTTTCAGTTTCAGCTTCCGGATAAATTTATAGACATCAACTCTTGTCTGCACATAACTAAAGTTGCTTTCTGGACAGAAATTTAAACCAAGAGCCAAAAGCTGTTTTTCGGCGTAATTAAGAATTAAGTTGAATGTCTGTAAGATTAACAATTGTATGATTTATTGATGTTGTCGTGGATGCCAGTTTTTCTTTTTCTGCTGGCCCCTGCCTCTTGCGTTTGCAACACTTGCGCCTTTCGCGCCTTCGACGATTTCTTTCTTTGTTTGTTGTGCAGGCGTGTTTCTCGGTCATAAGGATTGTTTTCTTTGTTCCCGGATAAAATCCATTTCCTCTGCATATGACAAAGGGCCCAATCTTGGTCTGGCATTGCCCTCTGTATTGTTGCTGAGATCGGACTCTGTGTCACTAGAAATCATGCTTAAATCCGAGGTAGAGGCAGTGGCATTATCGCAAGTATTCACATGGACCTGCTGGCTGTCGGACCGAGTAAGCACTTTCTGTTTTTTTACATGATCGTATTTTCGTGCAAACGTGAATACTTGCCCCTGCTCGTAATCGTTCTTGTCCCGAGCAAATTTCCATACTTTTTTAGCTTTAATGACATCCTCTTGTTTTTTAATTCTGTCGTTCATTTCCTTAATACATTTATCAATGTACTCCTTGTTGTTAACAGTGGTAAGAAGCTCAAGTTCATTGGTAATGCGTGCTACCTCTTTGATGTTGACTTCCCTATCGACCCTCGCATATTTAACCAACAAACAGACGAGTCGCATGGAAGCATCAAGGTTGCTTTCCGCCCATTCTTTTAGAAGTAGTGGAATCGGACTCTCGAAACTGGGGGCAAGCATGATACGCAAACCTCTCGGCACCCGGCCAGCCTCGTGATATTTTTCTAGGGACTTTATTTCCCACCACTTTGTAAGTTCGCTTCCACTATTTTTTTCCAAAGCTTTGAGTAAGCTTTTGACATCTGGGCTTTGTTCCGATTGTATAGAAATCTGATTACGGTTGTCAGAAATGACAGGCAAATTTGTAAAACATACAATATATGTTTTATCTTTTAATGTGCCCTTGATTGTTTTTGACACATAAATAAATATTTCTGATGACATGCCTGAAGCTGAGAGAAGTTGTTGTTTTGCTTGGAATCTGAAGAATTTGCATTCAGTAACTTGGCTTACTCTGAACCGTTGTATTCAGATTGAATACCGTATTGAATGAGGTCTTCCTATATGTCTGTGGTTGAATGTGAATGTCAACTATAGTATGTGTAAAGTTATAGTAGTTTATACAGCAATATGTGGGAAAACGATGCTTGGATGATGTCATCAGTGATGTCATCAATAATGTCATTTCAGATGTCATCAGTGATGTCACAAATGATGTAATAGAACATGTCATGAGTGATGTCATATGTGAGGTTATAAGAAGTGCATGGTATGGTGTGGGCGCAAGTAATAGTTAGTGCTGCTAACAATAACTGCTAAATTTCTGTGTTTTTAGTTCCAAACATTAACGTTGTCACTGAGAAATTCGCCTAACTATAATATTACTTTAATCTTTGTTTTTCCAATGAATTTGTAAGTTTTTCTTTTTAAATTGAAAACTGATAATTTTATTACACCTAACTATAACGTTACTTTAACCTTTGGATTTTTTTCTGAGAATTTCAAGGGTTTAAAAAAAATACAAATACATAGATACTAAGTACTACAACAATGTTTTGCGCTGAGAATGTACAACTGCTTTGTTTTTGTAACTCACATATACAGAAATATTCCCAGCATAGTTTTCAGAGTCTTTGTATGTATCTTTACATAAACTTCATATTTTTATTTCCTATACTGTAAACTATGGGGCATATTATCAAGGGATTTATCGCCGCTTTAGCGGCACTTTTTGCCGCTAAAGCGGCGATATTTATATCGCCCTATTAGCAAGCTGTCTCTAACTGGCGTTAGCGACAGCTTTTAGGCGTTAGCGGGCGGGATTCACATCGCCTTGCATGTCAGCGATAATTATCGCTAATGACATGCAAGGAAGGCGTTCCCTACTAAAAGCGACTGGAAACAGTCGCTAACTCCACTACCCCCTATTAGCAAGGCAGGCGAAGCGATAAAATAATTCGCGCTAAGCGCGTTTATTGCTATATTTTATCACCTGCTAGTGAGGATGACTTACCTGTTTAAAGTATAAGAGGTGGATTCTAATGCTGAATCCACCTTAGCGATAATGCGAGAATATCGCTGCTTTTCCAGCGATATTCTCACATTTTGCCGCTATCGCTGGAAATATTATCGCTATGGAGATAAACCTTACTAATAGGGTGTTATCTCAGCGATAATTTCCAGCGATAGGCGGCGTTAACAAAAAACGCACTAAGCGCGTTTTGCGATAAATATCGCAACTCCTTGCTAATATGCCCCTATGTGTTTTCACTATGTACATCTGTTTTTAAGGTGTGTGATCGCTCTCATGAGAGATCGTGAGATCGCAGAGTTTTACATTTTGTCCTAATCTGTTGTACAAAGCTTTTTTTCTCCTGGTCAGTTGTTATTGAATGCTAATGTTTAGTAATACATTCAGTACAGTATGTATATTGTATTTATTATTTTAATTACAAACTTACGGCTCTCGCAATACAATTGTGGGAGCCGAACACACAATCTCCTGCATGCACTGCGAGGGGGCCACACTTCCTGTCCAGCTCTTGCAATCCACTGACAAGATCATACATTTGGAATTAAGTTCATAACAGTGTATTTGTGAAGAAAGTAAAACATGAGAAGTATTGTTTAAAGTACAAAAACACTTGACATAGTGTTCCATTTGAGATATTAAGAAAGTTGTCTGTATTTTACCATCTCGAGGCCCTCTCAGAAGACACTCGTGAGATGCCCGGGAAAGAAAAGACATCCAAAGGAAAGATTATGATTGGTTCATTTGGATGTCTTTATTTAGAAAAGAAAAATTCCTTCCTTGTTGGATCAATTGCCTATTGGGTTTTTCTCTGTTTACACCTTTTTGGCTACCTCGCTGGCTGCTCATTTTCTGTGTTCAGAATGTCATCATCTGATTCTGATGAGAACCCTACTCATGTACCTGCAAGTCAGCCACCTCAGCCACGCAGGAATTCCTTGGTCTGGCAATTTTTTGCAATGAGGCCTGGTGGAAAGAAAGTGTCTTGCAAATATGCAATATGTAACATAAGCAAAAAAGAGTTAAGCAGGGGAAGCCGAAACAAGCAATATTCCATAATTACCATTGGGATGTGACCACATTTGAGAGCTATGCACCCGAACACCTTGCTTGGGCTGAGTTAGCCCATGCTGCAGAGCTTGATAAGTCCTCAGGGGCATCCACATCTTTCCAACATGGTGACAGTGTGCCTTCTCAGGTACTCACTGTGCAAGCAGATAACAACATAGCATATCTGAACAAATCACTGTTTTGCTGTTTATGCAAGGATGTTATTTTTTCTTCTGAAACAAGCAGGGGTGAACGGGACAGGCTTGTCCAAGATCATAAATTGCCATCTACGCAGTAGGGGTTTAAAAAAAAAAGAAAATCTACATTTTTCTCTTTTTTGTTTTGAAGGAGATGTTGTTGTTTTTTCCTCCCAGTTCCTTGTTTTTGTAAATACAAAAGAAGTTACAAATGTTAATCGTTGAAAATGTTACTTGAAAAAGCTCTTTTCAGAGATACCCAATACTTTGATTATGTATGCTGTTTGTACTATGTACCCCTTTTTTTCCTTCTTAACTCTCGCGAGACACTCACGTGAACCATGATGCTCTCATACAAAACGTGGTTGACTCTCACAGGTCACTCACACGAGCCAGGTGCACAGTCCTTTGCATCCACAATGAGGGGGCAGTGTATTCTGCTTTACGCCTGCGAGCCTCTCCTAGAATTTACTTTTATAATGGAATCTGCATTTTCACTGGACATATCCTGGTGCGATAGGTATCATTTATATGCACCAGATTTTTGATTCCCCTTTTTTAATACAATCTCACAAGAGACTTGCGAGATCACAACTTTTTTTAACAATAGGAATTAACCATCTACTCATCACAGTACTTTTCTCTTAAACACTTCCTCTCAAAAACAATGACCATAATATCCATCCCTACTAATGGAGTGTATTCAGAACTCATCTCCCCGTTTTTACTATTCATGATTTTGCGAGAGTCCCACAAAATCGTAAAAATTAGTTAAAAACAATATTCATTTATTTCCTTTTCAGTAGGTATCCCTTAGATACCTCCTCTTTAAAGTTAGGGGGACAGCATGCCTTTCCGCTGTGCTCTTGTATAGCTTTTTTATTTAATTTCCACAACACCTCAAATTTTTCACAGTAAACAGTAATGGCTGCCATTTCATTTCTAACATTCCAACAGCCAACCAATCAGCACACTCGCGAGACTCGCAGGAGCCTCTAACTCCTAAGAAGTGTGAAGGCTCATGTGAAAAACAGGCCTCTTGAATAATCACATGCCTTAATTTTTAAATTTGCGCTCCCATGGGAGGCTCACGGGACTCTCACAAGTCCAACCATTCAAATATACAATTATTTTTCACTCTTAGTTTCTCAAAACTACTGAAAGGGTATACAACAAATTACAAAAAGCACAATCTGCATACCAAGATCTAGCTTCCTGCTGAATTTGGTGCAATTCCGTTCAGCAGATTTTGCTGTAGCCATGTCTAAAGAAGTCTATGAAAAAGGCATGGGGATTTTAAGTTTTGGGACCCAGCCCCCTTTTATCTCAGCCCCTTCTTGACAGATCACTCCAAAATTAATCAGGATTAGAATTTAATGTATTGCCACTTCGATGTTGGAATGCCTTGGAAAATGTCCAATGCATTTCAGCCCCCCTGGACCTTGCTCTTGAGATGTATATCACAGTCCTGTTACTATGTTTATATCCAATTTACATTCTTTTCATTTATTTCGATTTCTCAACTCCTTCCTATATATGGGAGTTGTAGTTTTTCTACTGTGCTCATTTGTGCAATGTGTGACTAAATAAATCAAGAAGTCAAGATTGTATAAAAAAGTGTGACATAGTGTGACTGTAAAATTAAAAGTCTGCTGTGTTTTAGGGCCACATTAATTAATCACATAACAATCGTTTTCTTGAGATTCAGTTCATTTTTTGCACCAAAATGAGTCATTTATATGCCTATCCACCAATTGTTTGTGTTCATTGGAAGTTACCATTAGGGATTACCGCCTTTTATGTGTAATTGTTTTCAAGCGCGGTGCGTGGCAGTCCTTTTGCAGATTCACTCATGCTATGAATGCTGGTTGTTGTTGTAGCAGAGAGACAATCAATGACTTTAGTAGTAAACCTTTCAGTATTCCAAGGCACTAGTTTTTTCTGATTTGTATGGCATGCTGTCCACACTCAATGCTGATTATTAGCCTTCCACAGCCCTCTCGTGGGTTGTTCTTACCAGTCACATCCTTTCAGTCGATTGAATTTCCTGATTATATTAATCAGGACACATTCCTTTCTCTTTTTGGTTATTTTATCCATGCTGTCATGGTTGTGTATTATAGGAAATGTCCCAGGTCGGGCAGTGCACATATAACAACACTCACACCATACACCTTTTACCGTTTGAATGGGATGCGAGTGTTGATTCAGGATGCAACAGTAAAAACAAGAGAAAAGACCACAACTCCCAGAAGACATCTGAGTTGTATGTAAGGCATTTCCTGTGGAAAAACACAGGATGGGTGACTGTATACAAACCCCTCCCAGGGAACAGACCAGTGCTTAACAATCCGTTTTGATGGGCAAGCACAGGTCTTGGATGTGATCTGTTTGTACTATTTTTGGCGAATCTGTTTTCTTTGAACTTCCTCGTGTTCCGTTTCTTGTTCCTGGAGGGGCGTGTGTGTGTGTCCGTCATGTGCAAAGTTTCCTGTGGAGCGGTTGTTTCTTGCTGCATTCGGCTACCGTACTTTGGTGGAGACGGCCGGCCGTAGTCTCGGCAGCCGGTGTCTTCCCCCTTCGGAATGGAGCAATTCAGCCGCTAGGGATGCATGTTTCAACTTCCCACGGGATGCAGAGGCATGCGTCCCCTATGTATCGTGAGCCTTCCCACTACGCCTCTTCTCCCTGTGAAGAAAAAAGGAGAGAGGCAATCTGTATACACCGCTGGCCAGTTGGCTGACAGATAAGTACTCACACAGTGCAATTCTCACGCCTTTGTCCTTTGTTTCTTCCTGATTGTTCAAAGACTTCTTGGAGTGGTCTCAACCAAAGGAGGATCGTTCTCTGGGATAATGAACAAATCCTCTGCCATATTATTCCTTTCTTCACTGGGTTCATTTTTGTCATTTGGATTGTGTTGTTTCTTACTTTGAAAACTTTCTTGGATACATTCGTACTTGTCAAACAACAGATGCTTGAAGTGTGGAAGTGAGTACAAAAGCATAGATAGGAGAGTGTTATTCGTTTTGTGATTGTTAGGAATGAATGACGACACATTGCTGTTTCCTTTCTTGCATACAGGGCTCTACACATAGGTTGATGGTTCCCAGAGGCAATCATCATTCCACATCCACGTCCCCTGAGGGAGTCACAACCGAGACCTTCCAGAGATACGCAGCAGCTTTTATAAATTTTATCCATTCCCCTTTTCCCCGGTGTGCTTCCTCGCAAAGCAGTGATGGACATGCACTCTTTGTGAGATAACGCGAGGGGAATAGTCGGATATTTTTCACACCATCCCCCCACTGAAGGATCTAGAAGGTCAGTGGAATCTCAGTCTGACAGACCTGACACATGCTAACCAATCCTCTGTCCACTTACTCATTTTCACCCCCTCTGGTGGGTTAACACAATTAAATGATTCTTTAATCTTTGGGATTGAGAAAGGTGCATTGCCGAAACGCGTCTGTAGGTGTTCCTTTTTTTTTTTTGTCCTCATACCACCATTATATGCAAATTACAGCCTGCCAACCGACCTGTACCTTCCCCAGGCTTTTTGCGATATCTCGATAATCCTGCGCACAAGCCCATCCAGTAACCTGGTTGCAAGTTCCACGCAGGTGTAATCATAGGACCAATACAGTTAAGTTCTTATTATGCCATTCCAATTCAGAAAAGCCTCCCAGATCTTAGAATGCATATTAGTCTCTAATCCTGTGTCCTTTTTATGGGTGCTTTTTGTCGCCTGAAACCAGTCTATCCCAAGGGGTGGTACAGCTTCTATCCATTTTTTACAAATTTCTCGCCTAGCAAGGAGAACCAAATAAAAGAGCAGGGCCTGCTTACCCCTAGTAAGGGGCAAAATCGACTTATCTTCTACTCCCAACATTATTAATGTTAAGCTTATTTTTATGTTGACACAGAGAATTTCATTTATGGCCTGTTCCACTGTGGACCAGTAGTCCTGTAGCAGAGGGCATTCAACAAACATGTGTCTATCTTCAGCACACAACGCACCGCATTTATGACATCTTGGGACAACAGCTGTTACAAACTTTGCCAATTTATACAGTGTCCAATAAAGCCTGTTGGCCGTAAAGAAATGATTCCTTTTTAAGTTCGATGGTTTAACTACTCTATAAAGCAATTTAAACGAAAGTTGCCACAGTTTCTGTGGCTCCGACATCTGTATCGCACCATCCCAGATCTCATAGGGTGCTTTGATTTTCTTCTCTTCAAAAGACACCAATGTCCGATACCAGTCACTTACTTCCTTCTTTATTGGGGTTTCGTTCTGTATCTTTGTTTCAAACTCCCAAAATCCTCCAGTCTCATTCCTATTCGCCTCTCCCCAGGACAGTAACTGCAGATACTTAAACCTTGAGAGACAGCCCCCTGTCCTTGTCCAGAGTACTTCCCATGGCACCACCTCTTTCATCATCATGAGATCCCCCCAGAACTGTATTCCTGCCCTCCTAAGTGGGATACTTAATTGATCTTGCAAACATTCTGGCGTGCCTGGTGAATCCCATATTGGTGCCCCCCCCTGAATAGTATCCAATTTCTAGTGTGTTCCTTATTCTGACCCACAGAGTGAGTGCTGCCTTTAGCGTCTTCAATTTTACTTTTTTAAAAAATGTCTTTGCCCCAAATTTTATACAAAAACCCTTTTGCACCCCACTCTTTAACCATCTCCTCTAACAACCCGCCCCACACCCGGGGCCCGGGTGTACCTAATAAGACTCTACAGTTCTTGAACTGGAATGCCATACAGTATAACCTTAGGTCTGGTAGTGCCAGCCCACCTTCTGCTAATTTACGCCGCAATTTCTTCCAGGACATACGTGCTCCCCTATCTGCCCAAACAAAACTGCCCAAATTGCCCTGTATTTTATCAATCAGACCTCTCGGGAAAGCAAGAGGTATACAATTAAAAAGAAATGTAAGCTTTGGCAATAACACCATTTTGATAAGGTTGACCCTTCCATATAATGTTAGTGGGAGATTCTTCCACCTAGTAAGTACTTTCTCGATATCCTTAGCAACCCTCTCTAGATTGTGCTGGGGAATATCCTACAATGAATTAACAATACTAATTCCCAGATACCTAATCTCTCTCTGGATACTCCCCCTCCAGTCCGGTATATTCCAGCACATAATCCCGGTTTTTTCCTTATTTACCAGATATCCTGAAAAGGCCCCATATTCTTCTGCCAATAGCTCTACTCTTGGAATTGTAATGGCAGGATCTGCTGTATAGATTATTAGGTCATCCGCATACAGGGCAATTTTCTTTCCATATGTTCCCACACGAAAAGCCGTGACCTGTTCATCTTGACGAAGCGCCTGGGCAAATGGTTCAATATACATATTAAACAACATAGGAGAAATGGGGCAACCCTGCCTCATCACTCTGAAAATCATAAAACTCTTAGTAAGAGCGCCGTTTAGAAAAATCCTGGCTGTGGAGCGCTGATATAGGGCTTTTAGTGTAGTTAGAAAATAAGGCCCAAACCCCATGATCTCCAATACTGCCCATAAATAGACCCAGCAAACTCGGTCAAAAGCTTTGTCGGCGTCCAATGTGACTACCACCAAAGGAACCGACCTCGATGTAGCTATGTCGATACACCCTATTAATTGCTGGGTCAATTCATGCATTTGTCTCCCAGGTATAAAGCCCTTTTGATCTTCATGTATCAGCTGAGATACAACTCTGGACAGCCTCCCTGCTAAAATGCTGACAAAGATCTTATAATCTGCATTTAGCAGGGATATCGGCCGATACGATTCCGCCTTTACCGGGTCCTTGGCAGGTTTTAAAATCAAAACTATAGAGGCCTCCTTCCAGGATTCTGGGACCTGCGCCTCCCCCATGTAAATCGTGTAGGTGTTCCTTGCCAAGGTCTGAATAAAAGAATTGGATTAAGTATCCCTTGAGTGCCGGTCATTTTTCTTGGTAGCTGACAATATTTTACTGTGATTAATCATCACGAGACTGGCATCCGCTCGTGAGTGCAGGCGACTTGAGTGGCTGGAATACACATATATATATATATTTTATACATATATATATATATATATATATACACACATATATGTATATATTCAAACAAAGGGATGTCGCACTCCAGTCTTGTTGCAATTAGAGGTATTTATTTTACCACTGCCACCGACGCGTTTCACCATCAAGGCTATGTGTACATATATATATAGAGAGAGAGATAGTGATAGCGAAAGATATATATTAATATGTTCCAGCCCTGAACAGTCTTTAGATTTGCGTATTTGTAAAAGTTCTTCCTTTTTCTTTAAATTTATGATTTGAAAAAAAGTTGCCTTTTATTCTCTACCTATATGTTTCAGCCTTGAAAAGGCCCCAGGCTTGCGTGACGCTACGGGGCAAAACACGAGTGGGCTGTCTATCTTTCTTTTTAATGAATAATGCAAAGAAAAATTGAATAAATGAATCCCCTTTGCTACCGGATTCTCAATACGTACTTGCCGTTTATCAAATGAATATGATTAAGTTGTCTAAGTTTGTCTTTGTACTTAAAAATTAATTTATCCATATAATAAGGTCATTTTGATTTCCATGTAACTATCCTCACACATTACAATTGTTTACATTTTAAACCTGGCCTTTGAGACAGCATTAGCTGTCACAACAGACAATTGTTTTTCCACAAAAACCTTACTTACTATACATACATAGTGGAGCTTTTGGTCAGTGGCAATCATACATTAGTGTGTCAAATTATAATCAGGGCCACTGGAATTATGCAGCAGGGGAGGACCAAATTGTGTGGCAGGGCTGACTAAATTATGTCAAGAAACGCAACGTAATGCAACACAGTTTGTGAGAGTATTACTTCATTATTCTGTCATTTTTACACTTCTTAGTATTGTCATAGGTTTCATCTCATTAGTAACAGTTTAACACCCAAATATAGCAATAAGCCGCAGAAAGGTTACCAATCAATCTTTGTAAAGGTCCTTTCACTGTGAGGCAACATGTAACTCCTTGTTTTTAGTAACTTTTGGTCCTTTTGAGCTAGAACATTTTTTTATTGAAACCTGCAGATTATGTAGCAGATGATAAATAATGAGAAAATGGGGAAAATCCATATTTTTGCAGAAAATACCACAGCAGAAATTCACATAATTCCAGTGGCCTGGATTATCATTCAAAATTTGCTTCTGTTCACCACAGCATTCAGCATGGTGCTTTGAGTCAATCCGCTTCATTGATTAGTTGCCCTCGCTGTCAGTGACTGCACAAAAATTGCGTGCATTGCTCACATACTCCTAATAGTAATGACTTTCTCTTCAATTGCAAAAGTGGTTAAAAATATGCTTTATTTTATTTATTTTTTATATTAATTTAAATAACTTTTTTCCTATTTATTTTTCCTGCACTCCTTTTAAAAGTTTATGATATAAAATGTTTAATTGACACTAATATTGTAGCTGCCTGCAATTTGAGTGGTTGGTTAGATGGTGATTGGTTCTTGTCACCTTCATAAATGCTAATAATAAGGTGCATGGCACAATTGAAAGGCCAATAAAAATGAATCGTGGGGTCCGCCAGGGTTGCGTTCTCGCACCATTTTTATTTTGTTTATATGTAAATGATTTAGAAAATTTTATTAAAATTGGGAACGTGGATGCCCCTTTGATAGGTCGGAGGATGTTGCCTGCATTACTCTACGCAGATGATTGTGTATTAATGTCTAGAACTGGGGTAGGGTTGCAGAGGCTCTTAACAAGGTTTAATGCCTACATGAATGAACTTGGATTAAAAACTAATGTTGGAAAATCTTATGTTATGGTGGTGGGTAAAACCCCTCCGTTTTAAAATCCTGTTTTATAAATAATGAAAAGTTGTCCTATGTAACCACCTTTTCTTACTTAGGAATTCTCTTTGACCAAAAAAGTACCTGGCATCAGTTAGTAAAGTCAAGGATTAGTAGTTTTAATCAGAACCTGGAGGCGATTTTTAGGTTTACAAAAAGCTAGGCTCTAAACCAATTAACACAATTATTAATATTTATAAAGCGTGTCCTGTTCTGCTACTTTGTATGGTGCAGGAGTATGGGGTTTTTGTATTGTAGGGGATCTACAAAGAGCAGAGAATGCTTTTATGAGACGCTTGTTGACAGTGCCTAAAAGTCTTGCTGCTACTATCTGTCACAACGAAGTGGGTTTAATACCTTTGTCCTTTCACATACAGTTAGCACCGATATTACTGTGGCATTCGCTTTGGACTAAGAATGAACCAGTTCTAAATCGCGCTATCATTTTAGATTGTGTTAAACTGGATCAGTCGACAAAAATACCCTGGCTTAGTTACATAAAAAAACAGCTAGAGGCCATGGGGCTGGTGGATTGTTTTTTATAACCCATGTAGTATTGCTAAAATACCAAAAGCGAAATTGAAAAGTGTTTCTTACTCATTTATATTCAATTAGAGAAACTGTAGAAGAGGGGGAAAAAAGTATCTTAGAGCACTCTTTGCTAGTTAGCACTCCAGGCATTGAGCCCTATCTTTCTTTTTATTTTAGTCATGCCAACTTGTTTTATCTTATACGATTTAGGTTTGGTATTTCGCATTTTTTGGTCTCCTACCCTCGTAAAGCTTATTGTGGTGCTAAACTGGATTTGTGCCCCTGTGATGCTAAGTCCACCCAGTGTACACTACATTTTATGTTCTTTTGTAAACTCTATATCACTCCAAGGCGCAATTTTATTATTCCACTCTTAAAGTTTTTAAATATTAGGAAGTGTCGGCCTGCTTTATATCATCTCCAGGTTCTAAAAGATGAATTTACTTGTCTAATGATTTATAGATATATCTCCTTGGCTGTTCGATTACGGGATATTGTCGGAAAATGATTTTATTAAATGTTTTAATAAGGATCAATTTGAAGTTTTTCGGTTTTATGGATTATGGGATTGCACATGAAATTATTTAGCTTCCGTTTTAAATTATGGGGTTGTTCAGGTGGTCATTCATGGAAAATATTAATTATGACTGTGAAATTTTGAAACTGAAGCTGCTATTGTATTGACCATAACGCCTTGTATGTGTTTCCCTTTTGTTTTACATTTTTTTATGATGTATTCTTTTATGGCTGACAGTCAGTCGAATAAAGATTATTTGATTGATTGAAAGGCTTGTTGTTTAAAAAGAAAACACAAGTTAAACCACTTCATTGATGAATGTTTTTTAAATGTAAAAATACATTGCAATCGTAAGGTAGTCAGGTTTAGGTGATGGCAAGTTTTTCCTTTTTATTGTGACACACTTTAGCAAAAGAAAAAGAAAAAGGCTTCGTACTAGATTGAGAAAGCCAGAACCACTGGCTTTGCCAATGCTTATTCTACTTTTCTGGCCTATTTCACGTTTTGGTTCCTTGTAAACCAACATCTATTGTTTGGCTCATTACCCCGTTTTATAATGTTTGCTGATTTTTCTCCTATCATTTTGTTCTTACTCTATTATTTTCAGTTGAATTAGCCTTATTTAGCCCCCTTTTCTGCTTCCTATTTCTCCTTTCACCTCTCAGAATTTGTGGGTTTTCTTCCATGATCGTTCTATTTTTTGTTATTGATCCCTTTTTTATGCCTCCAATTTTAGGCTCTTTCCTGTAATTTCTTTCTACCACTGTATATTCCCTTTTCTATTTGTCTGTGCTTAGCTACTCAAGTCAGTCTCGCACTGTTTCCCTTCTTTGTCTATACTACTGTTTCTACTTTAAAGCCATTATAGCAATTGCCTTATAGCACCACCACAAATGGCCACAAGAGGCCTCCATTTCACAATAAATGTCTTAAAAATGTCATGTTGGTGGAGCAAAAGGAGCACGATATCCTTTTGTCTAGGGATTGATACTCCTTTCACCAGAGCGGAGTCTCTGCTTCCTGCTCTGCCCCTTTTTGACATTCCTTTTCATTCCTATCCTCTACCCTTTCCCCTGTTGCTTCTAACCATTCAGCTTTACAGAGCTGGTGAAGTGACAAGTGTAGAATGATCTTCATGAGGAAATTGATTTCAAGTTGGCGAACCTCACTGTGCAGTGTGCGTGGCATTTAGCGTGGTCCAGGAAAGAGCAGAAGTAAGTGTTGTGTGACTAGATGGTTTGGTCTTCAGGCCGAAACAGCCTTTAATGGTCTTGTCCAATGACGAATCCTCCTTGCATCGTGTTTCTGCTCCTGTGCACGACCAATGACCGTATAAATGTTCTTTTTGTATTATTACGCTTATGCGTGAATCATGATAGTGATGATCTGCCAAAAACCTTACACAAGAGGCAAACGAAACGGTCAATTACTCTGATGCTTAGAATGTCTTAGCATGAATCCCATTTTCTAGTTTTTCATAAATAACTGATGTTTTTGTATTGGTTGCCTATATAAAGTATTCAATTCCTAACCATTTATCTGCTAAAATGTTTAGATTTTGTATATCCTTGGCACAGCATCTCATTAGAAATGCTGTACTGTGCTAAGAACCAATTGTGCACCAAGATTAAAAAATGCTGACTTCCAAAAACTATAATATTGGGAGGTGAGTATAGCTGACAATACCGTTCAAGCACATATACATTATTCTTAAAAGGGACTATGCTGTTGTTGACTGTGATGGATAAGGGGCAAGATTAGAGTTGGTAAGTGTATTTTCATTAACAATTTTGCACACTCACGGTGGAGGCAGGTGAAGAGGTAGAGTAACGTGGTAAAAATAGATTTGCTTTGATGAACTTACCCATAGGCATCTTAATTTATTTAAACTTTTGTGTGTATTTGATATATTAAGATCTCATTCTCACAATCTACACAGCCCATTCCTTACTAGAAAGCTCAGTCATTCCAAGTCACTTACAAGCAGTATTAAAATGTTCAACATTTTGTTTAATAGTAAATAGATATTTATGTGCCATCATCAAATCAAACATCTAGTGCTGTGCTAAATCAATGGGATTAGTTTATTAGAAATGGGGTGTATGTAGCTTCCATCAAATGACATAAAACCCAAAAGTGACAGGTGTTCATTTACAATATTATGCCCTTTCTAGGCTCAGTTAAGCTTTCATTGGCCACACCCCTTAAGGACCAAGTCCTCATATAATGTCAGCACTATTTGTGGATACTGTCCCAACTCCCTCGATTCATATGACTATTTGGTATATACCTCACCCCAGAACTCAACCTTTTTTGAGAGTCTGCATCATTCCACAAAGTATCCATTTGAGGTGAGTCTGCAGCATTCACAGTAGATTTAATATTGTTGGGGGAACGCACTCACTTTAGCGGCAGTGATTTAGAGGTTGACACAAAGCTGGTAGTAGATTCTCTCCCTAGAGAGTGTATGTTTAATACAGTGTAGGTATGGAATATCAAGTAAGTAATATCAAGATACCTTAATATTATTCAGAAATTATTGAAGACCAAAATATAGACACTTAAGTATGTGTAGATTTTCTAGACCTAACTCCTCATCTATATACCTTGACAATATATATTGATCTAACTATATCTATATTCACTGGAAATAAATTAAGATTAAAGTGATGTTATAGTCAGGTTTGCAATATACCCACACAAAACCATAGAAATTTGGCAGTTATATTTACACATATAGTTATGCTTATGTTAAGAAACTATAACTCGTGGCCTAAAGTTATTTAATATCAAGCGGGGGACTGTTCAAAAGGTGTATCAATCACACAGCACAGGAAAGAAATAAGGGAGACCAATGAGATTGAAAAAGATTGTTATTTACATATAGAAGCACTGAAATCAACTAAATTGCAGTAACCATAACAAACAAATGTGCACTGGAAGTGTTCTAGTGAATAAACGGCGCAGTGACACACGTGATTAGAAACAACGTGAGGCGGCGAAAAATTATAATAATAATCAGTGTAGGTCAAACAAAAATATTTACAATCACAAACATAATTCCATTATTTGTGAATGACCCTTTGGTTGCCGCAATTGGCGTTGTAGAGTCGACGGCGTTTCGACCTCTCTAACTCAAGGTCATCATCAGGACGATGGTTACCCGATTTATTTAAAGTGCTCTGGTGGCACTAGGTGGGGAGGGGAATCCAGAAGGTGAGTCCTACACGACTGGAACCGTAGGCAGTGTGATTTGAAGAAGCCTTCAATGGCTGGAATATCGTCAATTGTGGAAAGTACTGCGTCAGGGGGAAGAACGTGCGGAAAGCTGGGCAGCGTTCGGAGAAAAATTCCGATGGGCAGCGTCACTCGTCCTACCTGCTTTTGGACTTATCCCGGCATCCTGATCACATATTCCTTCAAACCTGACGAATCAGTGGAACCAACCACCCGCTGCCCATCGGAATTTTTCTCCGAACGCTGCCCAGCTTTCCGCACGTTCTTCCCCCTGACGCAGTACTTTCCACAATTGACGATATTCCAGCCATTGAAGGCTTCTTCAAATCACACTGCCTACGGTTCCAGTCGTGTAGGACTCACCTTCTGGATTCCCCTCCCCACCTAGTGCCACCAGAGCACTTTAAATAAATCGGGTAACCATCGTCCTGATGATGACCTTGAGTTAGAGAGGTCGAAACGCCGTCGACTCTACAACGCCAATTGCGGCAACCAAAGGGTCATTCACAAATAATGGAATTATGTTTGTGATTGTAAATATTTTGTTTGACCTACACTGATTATTATTATAATTTTTCGCCGCCTCACGTTGTTTCTAATCACGTGTGTCACTGCGCCGTTTATTCACTAGAACACTTCCAGTGCACATTTGTTTGTTATGGTTACTGCAATTTAGTTGATTTCAGTGCTTCTATATGTAAATAACAATCTTTTTCAATCTCATTGGTCTCCCTTATTTCTTTCCTGTGCTGTGTGATTGATACACCTTTTTGAACAGTCCCCCGCTTGATATACCTGTTGAGACGTTGTTTTATTGATGCAATACTTACCCGGTCTCAACTGGGTTAACGGGTTTACTCCTGTTTCTTGTTTTTCTAAAGTTATTTAATGGCATGAGTCATAGTTTATCCAGATAAGTATAACTTTAAGTATAGCCATAGCTGCTGAATTTCTATCGTTTTGTGTAGGTAAAAAGTGAACCTAACTATAATGTCCCTGTAACCTTTGTTTTTTTTAGTGAATTTCTATGTTTTTTTTAACTTAAAGTAATATATAATTCCCGTACATTAATACAACCACCGCCACACATGGCCTTCGGTAGTTAGCCTTTTAGTGGGGGGGCATGGCGTGTGTTTCTTTTTACATTGGGCCTCAGATCCGCTGGAACCCCACAGGTACCCACGGCTTCCAGATTTGGACCCACATTTTTAACCAATTTCTTGCCCATGAGGGGTCCATGTGTCCTATGGGGTCATGATACCTGAATGCCGAAGTACGGAGAATCTGTGTGGTCTTATATATATATATCTATATATATCCAGAGAACTCCGCTGCAACTTGATTCATTCAAAAACGGAGCACGGACCACGTTGTCTTTGCAATGTGTTTTTATTTTCCCCCAAACACCTCTACAGCCATTACGCGTTTCAGCCCTGCCTCGGGCCTTGATCACATGAAATATATATATATTTGTAACCAAATGCCCAAAAGCTTGTGAAGGTGCACTCGACCGCAGATGTTTAACCAACCGGTTACGTTTTCAAAAAAGAGAACCCATCAGCATTCCGGTGTTTATTGCTTTTATTCCTTACGCGTTTCGAGGCATGTGAGCCTCTTACTCATAGGCAGCAAGAGAATGACACACAGGAAGCTCTGGTTGAATCATTTACTGCACTCTATTTATTTGAATTTCGCCCCCAGTGGGCTTTGCAAGGTTGCATTCTTCAAGTGCACATTGGGACTTGTGGTCCTTAAACAGAGAAAAGTCTTTACCTTTAGTAGGTTCTGTGTCTGCAGTCTCAAATTGAAAGCATTGTTTCCCTCCAGTGGGCCCCAGGATGCCGAACAGGTTCGTATTAATTACATCTGCTGTGCTGCGAACAGATTTAGAAAAGTTCCAACCAGCAGCCTTCCTTTGAGATTCCTGGAATGGTGCTGACTTCCACGGCAGAGCAGCCGTGATTTTAATTTGTAACCAAATGCCCAAAAGCTTGTGAAGGCGCACTCGACCGCAGATGTTTAACCAACCGGTTAAGTTTTCAAAAAAGAGAACCCATCAGCATTCCGGTGTTTATTGCTTTTATTCCTGACGCGTTTCGAGGCATGTGAGCCTCTTACTCATAGGCAGCAAGAGAATGACACACAGGAAGCTCTGTTTGAATCATTTACTGCACTCTATTTATTTGAATTTCGCCCCCAGTGGGCTTTGCAAGGTTGCATTCTTCAAGTGCACATTGGGACTTGTGGTCCTTAAACAGAGAAAAGTCTTTACCTTTAGTAGGTTCTGTGTCTGCAGTCTCAAATTGAAAGCAATGTTTCCCTCCAGTGGGCCCCAGGATGCCGAACAGGTTTGTATTAATTACATCTGCTGTGCTGCGAACAGATTTAGAAAAGTTCCAACCAGCAACCTTCCTTTGAGATACCTGGAATGGTGCTGCCTTCCACGGCAGAGCAGCCGTGATTTTAATGTGTAACCAATTGCCCAAAAGCTTGTGAAGGCGCACTCGACAGGTACCCACGGCTTCCAGATTTGGACCCACATTTTTAACCAATTTCTTGCCCATGAGGGGTCCATGTGTCCTATGGGGTCATGATACCTGAATCCTGAGCCCTTATATATTTTAACAGTTTATTTTGCCCTCCCCGGTGCCAAGCAACACACAAAACGATGGCCGCAAATTTCCTTTCAGGTTGCGGCCAGCCAATCAGGGCCTTGTGGATCATGCACGGGTAGATCTGTGAAGGAGCAGCATCCAGAGATATCTATTTTTCTTTTTCCTTAAATAACTGCAAAACTATTGAAGGGATTTTCATTAAATTACAAAAAGGGATTTTTCTGGACCAAGAGCTAGCTACCTGCCAAATTTGGTCTAAGTGCGTTCAGTTGTTCGGGCTGTAGTCGTGTTCAAAAGCCCTATGGGAAATTGTATCGGGAGAATGTGTTTTCGGACCCTCCCCTTTTTCTCTGCCCCTGTTTGAGGAATCACCCCAAAACCCTCCAGACAGTAGCTGAAGTGAGTGGCGAACTAGTTTTCAAAATTTTGTGTAGATTCATCAAGCTGCGCCAAAGTTATTAGCAAAACAAAAAAACACTTTTCCTATGGAAACTAGGTCCTAATTATAACTATATATACATAGGGAGAGAGATCGATAGATATTGTCAATATATATATATATATATATATATATATATATATATATATATATATATATATATACATATATATATATATATATATATATTATCTACTGGCGGTCGCCAGTAGATAGTTATAGTTAGGACCTATTTTCCATAGGAAATCCGCGACATTCTATTTGAAATAACTCTTGCGTCGGTTGACGAATCTTCGCGAAATTTTCAAACTTTATGGCCCGCTCCGGTCCGCTCCTACCCTGAAAGTCTCAGGGTGATTCGTCAAGCAGGGGCCGAGAAAAAGGGGGTCCCAAAACGTGTTTTCCCCATTCATTTTCCCATAGGAAACTTTAGACACGGCTACAGCCCGAACTGCTGAACGGAATTACACCAAATTTGGCAAAGAGGTAGTTCTTGGTTCAAAAGAACCCTTTTGTTAAATGGTGTAAATCCGTTCAGTAGTTGCTGAGAAAATCAAAAGTAAAAACACATATATATCTGGGCGGAGCCTAACCACACATGTCATCGTGAGATCTGATTGGCTGTCAGCACTTCATCCTGGAATTGCTGGCAGCCATCTTGGGACCAATATAAATGCATTGTAGTGAATCGAAGATTTTGAGGGTTACCAAAGGAGAACTATAAAGGGTGATAACAGACTTTAGTTACATTAGAATTCATTTGTTGATGGTACCATACTAATTTCAGGAATTGTGGTGTGTTCTAAGGTGATTTTACCCTGTGAAAAACCTTCTGCTGGGATATCATGAATCATGTTTGAGAGAACTATTTTCACATGCTTGTCCCATACAGTTTTGGAAGGTGCTCCAGAAGCTAAAATGAGAGCATATTTTCTGTAAATTCACATTATCTTTCTCAGTCATGTGAGAATGAAGTCTGACATTCTCAGTAAAACATGTACATCCAACAAGGGCAGAGACTGTCAGTTGATTCCTTTGTGTTCTACTGCAGCTTCCCAGAGTGTTCTAAAGAACAACTAGAGTGCTAACAGCCTTACTTATGACAAAAGTATGGCACACCTGAAGCCATCTTGATTGGAATAAACTGGTAACACTTAAAACATTTAATTTAAAAAGGAACAAAATGATGGGGTTCATCTTGTCATAGAAATTATGGTTAGTGCTCTGGAAAGAAAAATTAGGACATGTTTCAAGTGTGATCTCAAATATCTTCCTGTTATATTTCAACAGGAGCAGCCTGTCAGTTGATGCCTTTGTGTTCTACTGCAGCTTCCCAGAGTGTTCTAAAGAACAACTAGAGCGCTAACAGTCTTACTTATGACAAAAGTATGGCACACCTGAAGCCATCTTGATTGGAATAAACTGGTAACACTTAAAACATTTAATTTAAAAAGGAACAAAATGATGGGGTTCATTTTGTCATAGAAATTATGGTTAGTGCTGTAGAAAGAAAAATTAGGACATGTTTCAAGTGTGATCTCAAATATCTTCCTGTTATATTTCAACAGGAGCAGCCTGTCAGTTGATGCCTTTGTGTTCTACTGCAGCTTCCCAGAGTGTTCTAAAGAACAACTAGAGCGCTAACAGTCTTACTTATGACAAAAGTATGGCACACCTGAAGCCATCTTGATTGGAATAAACTGGTAACACTTAACACATTTAATTTAAAAAGGAACAAAATGAGGGGGTTCATTTTGCCATAGAAATTATGGTTAGTGCTGTAGAAAGAAAAATTAGGACATGTTTTAAGTGAGATCTCAAATATCTTCCTGTTATATTTCAACAGGAGCAGCCTGTCAGTTGATGCCTTTGTGTTCTACTGCAGCTTCCCAGAGTGTTCTAAAGAACAACTAGAGTGCTAACAGCCTTACTTATGACAAAAGTATGGCACACCTGAAGCCATCTTGATTGGAATAAACTGGTAACACTTAAAACATTTAATTTAAAAAGGAACAAAATGAGGGGGTTCATTTTGCCATAGAAATTATGGTTAGTGCTGCAAAAGAAAATTTAGTGCATGTTTTAAGTGAGATCTCAAATCCTCTTCTATTTCATTAGAAAATTCTGACATGCAGACTGAAACAATCACTTTCAATACCAGCAGTAGACTTCCAGTTAACTCCTTGGTGAGCAGTAGCTTTACTACAGTGATCTAATGAACAACTAGAGTAATAACATTCTGAATTTATGGCAAATGTGTGACACATCTGAATGCCTTCTTGATGGAATCAAAGTAAAAAACTGAAAGCATTTCCTACTGAGGAGACTGCAGTAAATGAGGAAATTAGGAAACTTCATAACAAAGAAGTCTTCCAAGATGGCCACCAGTGAAAAAAGAGCCCAAATGTAGCACAAATATTACCCAGATGTAGCCCACATATAGCCCAATGACAAAAGTGTGCAAAACACTTTTTATTTTTAGTTTTTTTGCAGTTTTATGTAGTGCAGACTGGTCAGGTATTGGAGCGTTGCATCTTAAAACATGACCCACCTACACTACAAAAACACCACTGCACTACCCTAAACCCTAAAACACTACCCCAGCACGACCCCCTACACTACACAAGCACCACTGCACTATCCTAAACCCTAAAACACTACCCCCAGCATGACCCCCTACACTACACAAACACCACTGCACTACCCTAAACCTAAAACACTACCCCAACACCACTGCACTAACCTAAATCCTAAAACACTGCCCCCAGCACGACCCCCTACACTACCCAAACACCACTGCACTACCCTAAAACACTGACCCCCTACACTACACAAACACCACTGCACTACCCTAAACCTAAAACACTACCCCCAGCACGACCCCCTACACTACACAAGCACCACTGCACTACCCTAAACCCTAAAACACTACCCCCAGCACGACCCCCTACACTACACAAACACCACTGCACTACCCTAAACCCTAAAACACTACCCCCAGCACGACCCCCTACACTGCCCGAACACCACTGCACTGCCCTAAACCTGAAACACCAACCCCTGCACGACCCCCTACACTGCCCGAACACCACTGCACTGCCCTAAACCCTGAAACACATACCCTAGCACGACCCCCTACACTGCCCGAACACCACTGCACTGCCCTAAACCCTGAAACACTACCCCCATCACGACCCCCTACACTGCCCGAACACCACTGCACTGCCCTAAACCCTGAAACACCACCCCCAGCATGACCCCTACACTGCCCGAACACCACTGCACTGCCCTAAACCCTGAAACACGCCCCCCAGCAAGACCTCCTACACTGCCCGAACACCACTGCACTGCCCTAAACCCTGAAACATCACCCCCAGCAAGACCCCCTACACTGCCCGAACACCACTGCCCTAAACCCTGAAACACCACCCCCAGCACGACCCCCTACACTGCCCGAACACCACTGCACTGCCTAAACCCTGAAACACCACCCCCAGCACGACCCCCTACACTGCCCGAACACCACTGCACTGCCCTAAACCCTGAAACACCAGCCCCAGCACGACCCCTACACTGCCCGAACACCACTGCACTGCCTAAACCCTGAAACACCACCCCTGCACGACCCCCTACACTGCCCGAACACCACTGCACTGCCCTAAACCCTGAAACACCACCCCCAGCACGACCCCCTACACTGCCCGAACACCACTGCACTGCCCTAAACCCTGAAACACCACCCCCAGCACGATCCCCTACACTGCCCGAACACCACTGCACTGCCCTAAACCCTGAAACACCACCCCCAGCACGACCCCCTACACTGCCCGAACACCACTGCACTGCCCTAAACCCTGAAACACTACCCCCAGCAAGACCCCCTACACTGCCCGAACACCACTGCACTGCCCTAAACCCTGAAACACCACCCCCAGCAAGACCCCTACACTGCCCGAACACCACTGCACTGCCCTAAACCCTGAAACACCACCCCCAGCATGACCCCCTACACTGCCCGAACACCACTGCACTGCCCTAAACCCTGAAACACCACCCCCAGCACGACCCCCTACACTGCCCGAACACCACTGCACTGCCCTAAACCATGAAACACCAGCCCCAGCACGACCCCCTACACTGCCCGAACACCACTGCACTGCCCTAAACCCTGAAACACCACCCCCAGCACGACCCCCTACACTGCCCGAACACCACTGCACTGCCCTAAACCCTGAAACACCAGCCCCAGCACAACCCCGTACACTGCCCGAACACCACTGCACTGCCCTAAACCCTGAAACACCAGCCCCAGCACGACCCCTACACTGCCCGAACACCACTGCACCCTAAACCCTGAAACACCAGCCCCAGCACGACCCCCTACACTGCCCAAACACCACTGCACTGCCCTAAACCCTGAAACACCAGCCCCAGCAAGACCCCCTACACTGCCCGAACACCACTGCACTGCCCTAAACCCTGAAACACCACCCCCAGCAAGACCCCCTACACTGCCCGAACACCACTGCACCTAAAGCCTGAAACACCACCCCCAGCAAGACCACCTACACTGCCCGAACACCACTGCACTGCCCTAAACCCTGAAACACCACCCCTCAGCACGACACCCTACACTGCCCGAACACCACTGCACTGCCCTAAACCCTGAAACACCACCCCCAGCACGACCCCCTACACTGCCCGAACACCACTGCACTGCCCTAAACCCTGAAACACCACCCCCTGCACGACCTCCTACACTGCCGGAACACCACTGCACTGCCCTAAACCCTGAAACACTAACCCCAGCATGACCCCCTACACTGCCCGAACACCACTGCACTGCCCTAAACCCTGAAACATCAACCCCAGCAAGACCCCCTACACTGCCTGAACACCACTGCCCCTAAACCCTGAAACACCACCCCCTACACTGCATGAACACCACTGCACTGCCCTAAACCCTGAAACACCACCTCCAGCAAAACCCCCTACACTGCCTGAACACCATTGCTCTGCCCTAAATCCTGAAACACTAGCCCCAGCACGACCCCCTACACTGCCCAAACACCACTGCACTGCCCTAAACCCTGAAACACCACCCCCAGCACGACCCCTACACTGCCCGAACACCACTGCACTGCCCTAAACCCTGAAACACCAGCCCCAGCAAGACCCCCTACACTGCCCGAACACCACTGCACTGCCCTAGACTCTGAAACACCAGCCCCAGCAAGACCCCCTACACTGCCCGAACACCACTGCACTGCCCTAAACCCTGAAACACCAGCCCCAGCATGACCCCTACACTGCCCGAACACCACTGCACTGCCCTAAACCCTGAAACACCAGCCCCAGCACGACCACCTACACTGCCCGAACACCACTGCACTGCCCTAAACCCTGAAACACCAGCCCCAGCACAACCCCCTACACTGCCCGAACACCACTGCACTGCCCTAAACCCTGAAACACCAGCCCCAGCACGACCCCTACACTGCCCGAACACCACTGTACTGCCCTAAACCCTGAAACACCAGCCCCAGCACGACCCCCTACACTGCCCGAACACCACTGCACTGCCCTAAACCCTGAAACCACCCCCCGCATGACCCCCTACACTGCCCGAACACCACTGCACTGCCCTAAACCCTGCAACACCACCCCCTGCAGCACCCCCTACACTGCCCGAACACCACTGCACTGCCCTAAATCCTGAAACACCACCCCCTGCACTGCCCCCTACACTGCCCGAACACCACTGCACTGCCCTAAACCCTGAAACACCACCCCCAGCATGACCCCCTTTACTGCTCGAACACCACTGCACTGCCCCAAACCCTGAAACACCACCCCCAGCACGACCCCCTACACTGCCCGAACACCACTGCCCTAAACCCTGAAACACCACCCCCTGCACGACCCCCTACACTGCCCGAACACCACTGCACTGCCCTAAACCCTGAAACACCACCCCCTACACTGCCCGAACACCACTGCACTGCCCTAAACCCTGAAACACCACCCCCAGCACGACCCCTACACTGCCCGAACACCACTGCACTGCCCTAAACCCTAAAACACCACCCCCAGCATTACCACCTACACTGCCCAAACACCACTGCACTGCCCTAAACCCTAGAACACTACCCCCAGCACGACCCCCTTCACTACCCGAACACCACTGCACTACCCTAAACCCTAAAATACTACCCCCAGCACAACCCCTACACTACCCGAACACGACTGCACTGCCCTAAACCCTCAAACACTCCCCCAGCATGACCCCCTACACTACCCGAACACCACTGCACTGCCTAAACCCTAAAACACTCCCCCAGCACGACCCCTTACACTACCCGAACACCAATGCACTGCCCTAAACCCTAAAACACTCCCCCCGCACGACCCCCTACACGACCCAAACACCACTGCACTGCCCTAAACCCTAAAACACTACCCCCCGCATGACCCCTACACTACACTAAACCCTAAAACACTACCCCCGCACGACTCCCTACACTACCCAAAGACCACTGCACTACCCTAAACCCTAAAACACGACCTCCTACACTACACAAACACCACTGCACTACCCTAAACCCTAAAACACTACCCCCTACACTACCCAAACACCACTGCACTACCCTAAACCCTAAAAATCTACCCCCAGCACGAACCACTACACTACCCAAACACCACTGCACTACCCTAAACCCTAAAAACTACCCCCAGCAGTATCCCTACACTACCCAAACACCACTGCACTACCCTAAACCCTAAAACACTACCCCCAGCAGTACCCCCTACACTACCCAAACACCACTGCACTACCCTAAATCACTACCCCCAGCACGACCCCCTACACTACCCAAACACCACTGCACTACCCTAAACCTAAAACACTACCCCCAGCACGACCCCTACACAACCAAACACCACTGCACTACCCTAAACCCTAAAACAATCCCCCCAGCACGACTCCCTACACTACCCAAACACCACTGCACTACCCTAAACCTTAAATCTACCCCCAGCATGACCCCTACACTACACAAACACCACTGCACTACCCTAAACCCTAAAACACTACCCCCAGCACGACCCTCTTCACTACCTAAACACAACTGCACAATTTGTTACAGGCGTTGCAACGCAGGCCTGTGGTGCTTACTGGAAGTACCTAGTGGGCTAGTTGGGCCCCAGGGACCCTCAGGATTCAAGGTGACCTAATCCCCCAACTTAAAACGCACCACGGGGCGTCATGAGTGATGTAATATGTGACGTCATCAGCAGTGCATTGCGGGGGCGCGAGTTATAGTTAGCTGAACTAACTATAACGGGGGAATTTCACGGAGTTTTGTACGAGTGCAATGTCCAACAAACTATAACTGTCCCTAAAACCTATGGTTTTTAAGTGAATTTGTAAGGTTTTTTAAATGCAAATTTCTAACTATAACGTGTCTGAAACCTATGGTTTATTCAGTGAATATATATATATATATACACACACACACACACACATACATATACTTTGCCTATGATATTAAGGTATCTTGAGAAAGACACATCGATATGCTAGATGAAAACCATGTTGTACTTGACTTTGTGAATTACAGGTGCATATCTCAACCTCCACTATTTACGGGCACTCAAATAATGCTTGCTATTACAGGTTGAGAGTGAAAAAGGTCTCACACGATATACAAACACCTTTGAGTGTTTTAAGAGTATTAGGTTGCTGCGGAACAAGAGCCTGAAGGGTTCTTGACTCTTTCTCACTGATATAATAGTTTACCCTCGCATTTTTGGGTGTCTAATGCATAATGCGTGGCTCTATCGAGGTCATCATGATTTAAACCACTGTGTGTGGCATAAGCAAGGCCACTGGCAAATGAGATTGAGCAGCAATGACTATTCCCCATAAATATGATTTTCCATTCTCACTACACAGTCCACTCTCGGCTGCATATTATGGCAGATTTTCAACAAAGAAGCACAATTTTGTTTCTTGATAAATCAGTTCAAACGTTTAAAAAAATTACTGCACACAAGGTGTAATTTTGCTCCAGACACTTTAAATGTTAACGTGCTAACTTTCAGCTGCTAAGGGCTGGAATCGAACAACAAAAGAGGTGACAATGTTGCTCGCCTATTGTAGATGTTCTCAGTTGTTGGCTAGGGACGGGTTTTTGTTTGAAGGAATAACCAAGAACCTAAAATTCTTATATATCATACTAAGAGGGTTCTCAAGAAACTATTCTGCTTCACCATTCTCACCAAGTTGTGTACTTCACAGATACTGTTCTCAAAGATACAAGCGGTCTTTTTCCCATGCTCCATCTAATTAGCTGCTGTTAGATTTGGGGGTCTCTAGTTGGCAGAGGTAGGTACCTTTGTCCAAATAGGGACCCTTGAGTCTAGTCAGGGAAAGTAGGTACACTCCCGAAATAACCCCTGCTCACCCTCTTGGTAGCTTGGCACGAGCAGACAGGCTTAGTTCAGAGGCAGTGTGTAAAGCATTTGTGAACACATACAGTAATCAAGTGACAACACTACAAATGGACACCACACAGGTTATATATTTATAAAAATAGGTATACTTTATATAGATTTATCACAAGACCATAAACGACAAAAATAATCCACAATACTGTCAAGAATGCTTAGTTCTGATCAAAAGGCTTAATTCAAGGTTTTGTGCGAGTCGGTAGCCTCCTCCCGGCTACGGCGATGTCGAGAACAAACAGAGTCTAACAAATCCAGCTGACCGCGTCGAGGCGGGCCAACACAGCGTGAGACAGACTCGGTCACAGTACCTTTTTCTTGAAGCGGCAGGCACGGGCGTGCGAGCCGGAGGGCTGTTCGTCGCGGTCGCGATGCAAAAATGGAAGCGTTGCAGGACGCGTTGTCCCTCGATGCGGTGCAGGCAGCGGCTCGTTGAGCGTCGTCGAGACCGAGTCGGTGAGACCAGGGCCGTGCGTTGCAGGGCGAGACGGTGCTTCGATGCGGTGCTGGCAGGTTGCGGTGCGGCGACGGGCCAGATTCAGGAGCTGGCGTCGATCAGTCCGGACAGTGGTGCGAGTCGGGCGGTGCGTCGCAAAGCGTGCGAGCGGTGCCCAACTCCGGTGCGGTCACAGGACTCGAACTCAGCAGCAGTGACCGTGTCGGTCGGACCAGTTCGATTCGGCGTAGCGAAGCGTTGCAGGACGCGTTGTCCCTCGATGCGGTGCAGGCAGCGGCTCGTTGACAGAGTCGGTGAGACCAGGGCCGTGCGTTGCAGAGGCGAGACGGTGCTTCGATGCGGTGCTTACAGGACACCGAGTCGGTCGTGAGAGTCGGTCACAGCTCCCTACCTCTGCAGCCACTGAAACAGAGTTTCCAGCAGCAATTCACAAAGGGGTGAAGTCCAATGGTCCTGGGACTTCGGTCAGGGGGCAAGCTCTCTTCCAAGCCCTTGGAGATCCTTCACAAGTTGATGAAAGTCACAGCAAAGCAAAAGTTCCTTTCTCCTTTCTTTGGCAGTCAGGCAAACCACTGCAGGCCAATCCCCCAAGCAGCACTTCAGCTTAGGGATAGTCTCTCCTCAGTTTCTTCTTGGTTCCGCTCCTCAGCAAAGGTTTCTTCTTGTTCCCAAAAGTGATCTAATCTTCCTGGGGTCTGGGTGCCCCTCTTATACCCTGATTCTCTTTGTTCTCTGGAGGCAGAGAGGCCTCTGCCTAGTCCAAAACCAGTTCTGGTCAGTTCTGGAGCACTTTGTTTTTCTGACTCCTTCTTTCCTTTCAGAATGTGGGGCAGAGTGCTCAGCCGCCCGGCAGGAGGTGGAGCCAGCATTGTGGAAGGCAGGCACAGCCCTATTCAGACCCAGGTGCAGCTCCTCCCTCCACTCTGGATGCAGATCTTTCTATTCAGCCCTGCGCTGACTCACCCTGTCTCCTGTAGCCACCCCCAGCCCCTGTCACTCAATCTCCAGACAAGGAATACACAACCTAGCAGAGGCAGGCTTGGATAGTTAGGCAAGAAAATACCCACTTTCTAAAGTGGTATTTTCAAACACAGAATGTTAAAACCAACTTCACTAAAAGATGTATTTTATCATCCTGAGTTCAGGCATACTAAATTCGTTTTTCTACCATGTTCCCTGGGTCAGTTCTGACTATAAGGTGTAATAGTCAGTCTGCCCATTCTGGCCTATGGGGAGCAGGTAGCCTTGCAATAGTGAAAAACGAAAATGGCTGTAATTCACTATTAGGACATGCCACACACACCAGGGCATGTCCTACCTTATACTTACAATGCACCCTGCCCTAGGGCCTACTTTAGGGGTGACCAACATGCAGTAAAGGGAAGGTTTAGGGACTGGTAAGTGGGTGCACTCACCAAGTCGACATGGCAGCCCTAGGCTGCACACAGGCTCTGCGATGGCAGGCCTGAGACACATTTACAAGCCGCTTCTGTGGGTGGCACAACCAGTGCTGCAAGCCCACCAGCGGCATTGGATTACAAGCCCTGGGCACACTGAGTGCACTGTACTAGGGACTGACAAGTAAACCAATCATCCAATCATGGAGTCACTAATACATACATCAATTAACGATAGGGAGCACTTGCACTTTGGCACTGATTAGCAGCGGCAAAGTGCCCATGAGCATCTAGTCCAGCAAAAACATATCGGCAACAGTGGAGGCATTACGAAAAAATGGAAGGAGACCCACGCCAAGGATGCCAGGTCTAACACGTGTCCCCTCCAGCTGAAATGTGGGGAGAACTATCCTACCCCTAGGGAGTTCTCATCGCTAAGGCGGAAAAATCTGGACAGACCATCAGCATTGGCGTGTTCTGTACCAGGGCGGTGTTCCACCGTAAAGTCCATCCCCTGTAGGGAAATGGACCACCTCAACAACTTTGGATTCTCACCCCTCATCTGCATCAACCATCTGAGGGGCCTGTGGTCTGTCTGAACCCGGAAGTGAGTCCCAAACAGGTATGGTCTCAGCTTCTTCAGTGCCCAGACCACAGCAAATGCCTCCCGCTCAATAGCACTCCATCTCTGTTCCCGGGAAGTAACCTCCTACTGATGAAGGCTACAGGTTGGTCTAGGCCCTCCTCATTGATCTGTGATAGAACAGCCCCTACACCATGCTCTGAAGCGTCGGTCTGAACAATGAACTCATTGGAGAAGTTGGGTGCCTGGAGCACAGGCGCCGTGCACATGGCAGTCTTCAAGGTGTCAAAAGCTTTTTGACAGGCGTCAGTCCAAATCACTTTCCTGGGCTGCTTCTTGGAAGTCAGCTCTGTCAAGGGGGCAACAATGCTGCCATACCCCTTGACGAATCTCCGGTAATACCCGGTGAGTCCTAGGAAGGCTCTCACCTCTGTCTGGGTCTTGGGGGCTCCCAAGCCAGAATGGTATCAATTTTCGGTTGGAGGGCGCCACCTGGCCGCTCCCAGCCTGGTGTCCCAAGTACACCACAGAACCCTGCCCAATCTGGCACTTACTCGCCTTGATTGTGAGGCCTGCCCTCCGCAGCGCCATCAACACTTCCCAGAGGTGGCGCAGATGTTCTTCCCAACGGGCACTGAACACTGCGATGTCATCCAGGTAGGCGGCACTGAAATCCTCCAGTCCAACCAACACCTGGTTGACCAACCTCTGAAAGGTGGCAGGGGCATTCTTCATCCCAAAGGGCATCACCCGGAACTGGTAGTGCCCATCTGGTGTGGAGAATGCTGACCTCTCTTTTGCCCCATCAGTCAAGGCGATCTGCCAGTACCCAGACGTTAAGTCAAGCGTGCTGAGGTACCGCGCAGCCCCTAACCGATCTATGAGCTCATCAGCTCTGGGGATGGGGTGGGCGTCAGTCCTGGTGACGGAATTGAGTCCCCTGTAGTCCACACAGAACCGGAGTTCTGGTGTGGCACCAGGCGCGGCAGCCTTTGGAACCAAGACCACTGGGCTGGCCCAAGGGCTGTTAGAGGACTCAATGACCCCTAGCGCAAACATCTTGGAGACCTCCTCCTTGATGCAGGCTCTGACCCTGTCAGTCACCCTGTAAGCCTTGTGCTTCACAGGAAGACTGTCCCCAGTGTCCACATCATGGACGCACCAATGAGTGACACTGGGAACCAGGGAGAACAGGTCAGGGAACTGTCCCAACAGTTGGCGACAGTCACCCTGCTGCTCAGGTGTCAGGGAGGTGAGAGGTTTACTCCCTCCACTGATCCATCTTGCTCTCGGGCTGACAGGAGGTCAGGAAGAGGCTCGGTCTCCTCCTCCATTCCATCATCTGTAGCTAAGAGCATGCCCACTTGGGACCTCTCCAAGTGGGGCTTCAGGCGGTTCACATGCAGGACCCGCAAGGGAGTTCCTGGGAGACTGCAAGTCCACCAAATGAGTAACTGGACTCTTGCGCTCCACCACCGTAAAAGGGCCGGTCCACCTGTCCTGGAGCGCACAAGGCTCCACGGGGCCATGACCCACACTTTCTGACCAGGCTGAAGCTCTACCAGAGTGGCATTCTGGTCGTACCACCGCTTCATCTCCTCCTGGCTGGCTTCCAGATTTGCCTCAGCAAGTTCTCTGAAACGCCTAGTCTGGTTCCTGAAGGCCAGCATGTAACTGTATACATCCTGGGGAGGTTTCCTGGGAGATTGCTCCCAGCCTTCCTTGACCAAACTCAGAGGTCCTCGCACCGGGTGTCCATAGAGGAGCTCAAAGGGACTGAACCCTAGAGACTTCTGTGGCACCTCCCGGTATGCAAACAACAGGCATGGTAAGAGGAGCGTCCCATTTACGCCTCATGGGTTCTTCCAGACCCATAATCATGCCCTTGAGGGTCCGGTTGAATCTCTCAACCAGACCATTTCCTTGAGGGTGGTAAGGAGTGGTGAACTTGTAAGTTACACCGCACTCCTGCCACAGGGACTTCATGTACTTGGACACGAAGTTGGTACCTCTGTCAGACACCACCTCTTGAGGAATCCCACACGTGAGAAAATTCCCATCAGTGCCCGTCCCACCACGGGGGCCGTCACTGTCCTCAGAGGATGGCTTCAGGGTACCGGGTGGCATGGTCCACCAAGACCAGGATAAACCTGTTGCCCATGGCTGTCTTGGGGTCCAGTGGCCCCACAATGTCAATACCCACCCGTTCAAAGGGGTGCTGACCACAGGGAATGGCTGGAGAGGAGCCTTGTGCTTCCTCCCACTCTTTCCACTTGCCTGGCAAGTCTGGCATGTCCTGCAGTGAGTGGCGGCACTCCTGCGCATCTGGGGCCAATAGAAATGGGTAACAAGCCTGTCAAAGGTCTTGTCCTGCCCCAGATGTCCCGCTAACGGTACATCATGAGCCAACCCCAGTAGGAAGGCTCTGAAGCGCTGGGGTACCACCAGCACGCGGGCTGACCCAGGCTCAGCAACCTTAGGCTCTGAATACAGGAGACCATTCTCCCAGTAAACCCAATGTGATCCAGACTGATCACCTGCTGCCTGGTCTGTGGCCTGTTGCCTCAGACCCACGAGAGAAGGGCATGTGTTCTGCTCCTTGCAGAACTCTTCCCTGGAGGGTCCTCCTTCTTGCTGCCAATGGGTCAGCTCAGGTAGGTCCCCCAGTTCAGCTACCTGTTCCCCTGTAGGCTCCAGGGCATCCCCCTCAGGGTCTGCCTCCTCCTGGACCGTGGGAACTTCGGGGGCCGGTTTCCCGCGCCCCCTGCCTCCTCTCTCTCCGGCAGGCACCTGGGCCTCCCTCTCAGGCTCCAGGTCCTCTTGAACACCTCCTAGCTGCCATTGACCGGGTGGTCACACATGCCCAATCAGGCAAGCCCAACATTTCTAAATGCGCACTCCGCTCCACCTTAGCCCAAGGTGAGCTCTCCAAATCGTTCCCTAACAAACAGTCAACAGGCATGGCTGGCCTCACAGCTACTTGAAGAGTACCCGAGACCCCCACTCAAAGGGAACCTGAGCCACCTTGCAGTGACTCTCTGTGTTGTCAGCGGCAACAACCGGATAGAATGCATCAGGGATAACCTGCTCCTTAGACACCAGGTGACACTTGACAGCTGTCACACTGGCTCCTGTGTCTCTCAGAGCCTCCACCCTATGGCCATTGATGGTCACCACTGCCTGTATTTCTTAGTGTTCTCAGGCAGCGGGGTCCTAGGGACCATCTCAGAGTCTCCTAATGAGACAAGGGAAAACACTGTGGGATCCCCCTCCTTGGGCACCCAACTCCTCCCCCAGGGCTACACTAGCCAACTGCCGGGGGACTGCACTGGTGGGTGCTGGTTTTCCATGCAAAGGGCAACGAGGATCGTTTGCCTTGTGGCCAGGGCGCCACACTTGTAACATACCAGTGGTCCTTGGTGAACAGGGGGCCTGTCAGGGCCACTGGCTTCTTCTCAGGGGAGGCTGGGAACCTTTCCCTTGGTTCCCTTGGGGTCTACTTTGGGTCCTTTATGGAACTCCTTCTGTTTACCCTTGTCCCCCACTCTTCTGCTGGGGACCCTGCCCACCCTTGGCGGAGTCTCCCACGTGACCCTTGTGGACCCGGGTACTCACCCAGCGGTCCGCCTCCTCAACAAGCTGCCTAGGGTTAGTCAGCTTACTATCAATCAGGTGCTGGCGTAGCTCAGGAAAACAATTACCGGACAAGTGCTCCCAGGCAATCAAATCAAAGAGCGCCTGAAAATCAGTCGCTTTGCTACCCTTTACCCAACCATCCAAGGCTCTGCAAAAGAAGGTCACATATTCAACCCAGGTACTGCTTTCAATCTTACTACAGTTCCTGAACCTTTGCCTATAAAGCTCAGGGGTCAAACCATACCTAGTCATTAAGGCATCCTTCATGTGGCTGTACGAATTATAGACTTCAGAGGGCAAATCCAACAAGGTATCCCGCCCTTCACTGAGGAACCGTCCCCACAACCCCGCTCCCCAATCCTTCTCAGGGACCCGGTGGGAAGACATGGCTACCTCATAGGCTTTGAACCACTGCCCTATGTCATCATTTTTAAAAACTCCTTCACCACATCTTTGGGAATATACACCCTAGCTTCAACAGGCACAGGCGGTACACTGCCACCAGAGGGAGTAATCTCTAAGCTCTTGGCCTTCAATTCCAACTCCCTCAAAACTTTCTCATGTTCAAACTGCATTTTCTTTTCCTCTAGGGCCAATTTCCTAGTTTGCATTTCGAATTCTAACTGCCCATTCAGCTTGAGCTTGGTCAGCTCCATTTCGTGCATCCTACTCTCTTTCCTGTCCTCCAACTCCTCTGGAGACAGTCCTCTGGCAGAAACACTGCTACCTACTGGGAAGGTGGTCTTCTAGCCCCTAGACCCAATAGCCCCTCCAGCTGCCCTTCTGCATTCTCAGCCCCCTCCACAGGGGCACTCCTTGATTCGACCCAGGCCCTCAGCGCCTTTTGGAGGTCCTCCTTCCTGGAGAGTCCGGTCATGGAAACTTTAAACTTTTTGCAGAATTGCCTGAGCTGCTTAAGGGTGTAGCATTCTAGCCTCTCTTCTTCCCAATCACACTCAACAGAGGCTACTGATGCTGGTTTCTCCATAGTGACTGAACTTGGCATTTGCAAAAATAGGAAATCCCAGAAAAAATGCTATAAAAGTATGTGGTTGCGTTTTGGTCTGCACTCACTAAGTAGTGTTCACCAATCACTGTACATGAGTCACAAATGCTAGTCCACAATCCTCGCTGACCACTAATGGTAGATCTGGGGTCTCTAGTTGGCAGAGGTAGGTACCTTTGTCCAAATAGGGACCCTTGAGTCTAGTCAGGGAAAGTAGAGTACACTCCCGAAATAACCCCTGCTCACCCTCTTGGTAGCTTGGCACGAGCAGACAGGCTTAGTTCAGAGGCAGTGTGTAAAGCATTTGTGAACACATACAGTAATCAAGTGACAACACTACAAATGGACACCACACAGGTTATATATTTATAAAAATAGGTATACTTTATATAGATTTATCACAAGACCATAAACGACAAAAATAATCCACAATACTGTCAAGAATGCTTAGTTCTGATCAAAAGGCTTAATTCAAGGTTCTGTGCGAGTCGGTAGCCTCCTCCGGCTACGGCGATGTCGAGAACAAACAGAGTCTAACAAATCCAGCTGACCGCGTCGAGGCAGGCCAACACAGCGTAGACAGACTCGGTCACAGTACCTTTTACTTGAAGCGGCAGGCACGGGCGTGCGAGCCGGATGGCTGTTCGTCGCGGTCGCGATGCAAAAATGGAAGCGTTGCAGGACGCGTTGTCCCTCGATGCGGTGCAGGCAGCGGCTCGTTGGCGTCGTCGAGGCGGAGTCGGTGAGACCAGGGCCGTGCGTTGCAGGGCGAGACGGTGCTTCGATGCGGTGCTGGCAGGTTGCGGTGCGGCGACGGAGCCGGATTCAGGAGCTGGCGTCGATCAGTCCGGACAGCGGTGCGAGTCGGGCGGTGCGTCGCAGAGCGTGCGAGCGGTGCCCAACTCCGGTGCGGTCACAGGACTCGAACTCAGCAGCAGTGACCGTGTCGGTCGGACCAGTTCGATTCGGCGTAGCGAGCGTTGCAGGGCGCGTTGTCCCTCGATGCGGTGCAGGCAGCGGCTCGTTGGCTGAGTCGGTGAGACCAGGGCCGTGCGTTGCAGGGCGAGACGGTGCTTCGATGCGGTGCTTACAGGACACCGAGTCGGTCGTGAGAGTCGGTCACAGCTCCCTACCTCTGCAGCCACTGAAACAGAGTTTCCAGCAGCAATTCACAAAGGGGTGAAGTCCAATGGTCCTGGGACTTCGGTCAGGGGGCAAGCTCTCTTCCAAGCCCTTGGAGATCCTTCACAAGTTGATGAAAGTCACAGCAAAGCAAAAGTTCCTTTCTCCTTTCTTTGGCAGTCAGGCAAACCACTGCAGGCCAATCCCCAAGCAGCACTTCAGCTTAGGGATAGTCTCTCCTCAGTTTCTTCTTGGTTCCGCTCCTCAGCAAAGGTTTCTTCTTGTTCCCAAAAGTGATCTAATCTTCCTGGGGTCTGGGTGCCCCTCTTATACCCTGATTCTCTTTGTTCTCTGGAGGCAGAGAGGCCTCTGCCTAGTCCAAAACCAGTTCTGGTCAGTTCTGGAGCACTTTGTTTTCTGACTCCTTCTTTCCTTTCAGAATGTGGGGCAGAGTGCTCAGCCGCCCGGCAGGAGGTGGAGCCAGCATTGTGGAAGGCAGGCACAGCCCTATTCAGACCCAGGTGCAGCTCCTCCCTCCACTCTGGATGCAGATCTTTCTATTCAGCCCTGCGCTGACTCACCCTGTCTCCTGTAGCCACCCCCAGCCCCTGTCACTCAATCTCCAGACAAGGAATACACAACCTAGCAGAGGCAGGCTTGGATAGTTAGGCAAGAAAATACCCACTTTCTAAAAGTGGTATTTTCAAACACAGAATGTTAAAACCAACTTCACTAAAAGATGCATTTTATCATCCTGAGTTCAGGCATACTAAATTCGTTTTTCTACCATGTTCCCTGGGTCAGTTCTGACTATAAGGTGTAATAGTCAGTCTGCCCATTCTGGCCTATGGGGAGCAGGTAGCCTTGCAATAGTGAAAAACGAAAATGGCTGTAATTCACTATTAGGACATGCCACACACACCAGGGCATGTCCTACCTTATACTTACAATGCACCCTGCCCTAGGGCCTACTTTAGGGGTGACCAACATGCAGTAAAGGGAAGGTTTAGGGACTGGTAAGTGGGTGCACTCACCAAGTCGACATGGCAGCCCTAGGCTGCACACAGGCTCTGCGATGGCAGGCCTGAGACACATTTTACAAGCGCGCTTCTGTGGGTGGCACAACCAGTGCTGCAAGCCCACCAGCGGCATTGGATTTACAAGCCCTGGGCACACCGAGTGCACTGTACTAGGGACTGACAAGTAAACCAATCATCCAATCATGGAGTCACTAATACATACATCAATTAACGATAGAGAGCACTTGCACTCTGGCACTGATTAGCAGCGGCAAAGTGCCCATGAGCATCTAGTCCAGCAAAAACATATCGGCAACAGTGGAGGCATTACGAAAAAATGGAAGGGAGACCCACGCCAAGGATGCCAGGTCTAACAGCTGCCATTATTAGCATTATCTGGTTTTAATAACCGTCAGAGAACATGAAAATACATCTTAGCACACACACGCACACACACACGCACACACGCACACACGCACACACGCACACACACACACACACACTGCAGAACTACCTTTAATGACAAGGTGTGGTACATAATTATTGGTTCCTAAACATTGTTTACCAAAATATTGTCCCTTAGGAGTTAATAATGCACATTTTACTCCCAGTTGGTCAATATATTTATAAACATTATTTAAGATGTAATATTTATGTCAGACAATATTTCTGTGTGCAGTATTCTGACTTATGGCCAAATATGGGTCATGGACTAATAGTATGTTAATACTATGGTGGGTTTTGTTGGAAAGAAAAAGCGCTCTCGCAGAGATCCAGTTTCTTGCTTCATTCTGTATATGTAAACCCCCGACAGCAGAGAAGAGCCCAACACAACCGTCAGCTCCAGCTCCGTCCCAAGACCCTCTCACTACATTCCATGGTCCGAGCGCAGCCCGAGCTCTAGAATACCACGAGCTCAGGAAGGCTCGAGCACCAACACAACACTTCCCCCTCCCAACAAAAAACTAGAGAAAACGATTTTAAAAAACAGCAAGAAGAATCAACATATAACATCACTGAATTGAGCAAAATGGAACATCACTACATTAAGCACTAGTGTATACATACAACGATAAGGCAATAATACATGTCGAAATAAACAGCATAGAAATGTGCAATGGAAAAAACATGCAAGGAAAATACATAACCAGCAATAAAGCTTAAATGTATATGTGTGTGATGTAATCATCAAATCTCTTGGGTTGCACACACAAGCATCTTGCCCTGGTAATCTCCTCCCCCTCAACACATTTTATGTTCGAACGCATGTTTGCTGCACCCTGGCCACTTGCTGCATTATTGAGAGACACTACCTCGCTTTAGGAAGGCTCGCCTAGGCGGCAGGTCCTTCACAGTCGGGGCTGCCAAATTGTGGAACTCCCTGACAAGCAACCTCCGTCACATTGATTCAGAGCCTCTTTTTAGGAAAGCAGTTAAAACCTGGCTCTTCAGCTCAGAGTAGTGGATTAGCGTTCTCTGCTCTGAGCTTTTCGTCAGCCTACTGTCTACTACTAGAGCGCCGGGACACCTCTGTTTGAGGTAGCTGTTTGCGCTTTATAAATGTCGGTATTATTATTATTATTATTGAGTGGGGCACTTAGAACTAGGTTCATTACTTGGATTATCCGACAACTGTACACGAGCATTGATCGGTGAATCGGGGTGACTCACTTCCTTTGTAGACTCCACATCTTCAACCCAGTCATGCTTACTAACTTGTGTCTGTTTACCCAAAACACACTCCTCCTTAACACATCCCTTGAATAATGCAATTCTATGAGCATTCCTTACTTTGCCATCACTTAACAGTGCAGAATTGCATAGGATTTTCACTACCTTAAGAGGAGCGGAGTACTTGCTCTCCCCCTTACGTGTAAATCTCCCTTTCGTAACTCTAACGATGTCACCCACTTGCAGGTTCAATTTTCTCACTTTATGAGCTTCTACATGCTTCTCCTTAAAATTGCTTTGCTTAATTTCAAGAGACTGCTTCACATCCTTCACAGACCAAGAGACAATCCTAGTACACTTCAACTACCCCATATTATCCTTGGTGCGAGGAGGTCTACCTCTCATGAGTTGAAATGGAGAATGTCCCGTGGACTGACCCTGGGTGACTCTGTATCCGCTTACCGTCTTCCTCAACTCATCCTCCCAATCTTTTCCATTGCTGTACACCAATTCAATAATACCTTTAATCACCCTAATGAAGCGCTCAAGCTTCCATTACCTTCTGGATGGTAAAGGGAAGTAGTCCTATGTACAATTCCAGTTTCTTTTATAAATTTCTTGAAATAGTCACCAATGAACTGTCCTCCATTATCATCCACTAAATTATTAGGTAGACCTTCCCGTCCAAATACTTCTCCTAAGAAACACAACAAATTCTCAGTATCTGCCTTCTCTACAATCTTGAACTCTGGCCATTTAGAGAAGTGATCAATCATTACATAAATGTATTTCTGTATTCCAACAATGCCCCTCACAGGACTAAAAATGTCAATGCCAACCCTTTCCCACGGCATACTGGGGATCACAATTGGATGTATGGCCGGTTTAAAAGTGAGTAAACCTTTGTCTGAATTGATGCAATCAACACATTCACGGACGACCCTTTTGATATCCTTTTCCACACCAGGCCACCAGTATGACTGTATAACTCTACACTTGCTTTTCACAATGCCTAGGTGTTCTTCGTGGCAAAGATTGATTACCTTGTCACGGAAAATTTTAGTTAGAACCAATTTACCGCTTCTGAGTAACAGCTCTTCTTCAATAGATAATTCATTTCTCACTTCCCAAAAAGGAATCAGTTGATTACATAAGCGAGACTTCTCAGGCCATCCCTTATGAATGTACTCAATAACCGTACACAAATCCTCATCACGGGAAATGCTACTAATCCAGTCTTCCTGAGGAATGCTTACCAACTCATTCCCAAAAATACTTGCCACTAACCAATCATCCCATTCATTTTTTGTACCTTCACCAATAGGCAAGGGACACCAGCTCAAAAAATCTGCGTTTCTATTACGAACCCCAGGTACATATTTGATTTCATAAACAAAATCCAACACCGAGATGTGAGAGACCCTGGGAGAGGCATTGTTTAAACCTTGGGATGTGAGGACTTTGGTGAGTGGTTTGTGGTCGGTTCTCACTGTGACACACGTTCCCCAAACAAATTGTCTAAAGTGCTTGAGTCCCCAAACACACCCGAGAGCTTCACTCTGAATAACGGAATACTTTCCCTCAGTGGGTGTAAGTGCTCTAGATGCGAATGCAACCACACTTTCTGTTCCATTCTCCTGCAACTAGGACAATACAGCTCCCAGACCTTTCCCATTTGCGTCTGTCGTGATGAAGCTTTTAAGTTTGAGGTCAAATCCCTGGAGTGCAGGAGCGGGACAAATATCTTTCTTGATACAATCCATACTCAACTGACACTCTAGACCATTCGAAAACACTCCCCTTTTTTAGTAATTGCCTGATGCAAAACATTTTGTCAGCAAAATTGTAAACAAATTTCGAATAAAATTCAGCCAAACCTAAGAAAGACATGACCTCCTCTAAATTTTGAGGTGCAGGGGCTTCTTTGATGGCGTCAACTAATTCAGACTTTAGGCGAATTCCAAACGAGCTTATCTCGTGCCCAAGGTATGTTACACTCTTCCTTGCCAGTCTGCATTTAGACTTTTCTGCTGTTAGGCCCTTCCTATCTAAAGTACTCAGGACTTCTGACAAAACCTTATCGTGTTCCACTCAGTCTTTCCCCATGACAAGGATATCATCCTGGAAAAAAACTACATTCTTCATGTCCTTAAATAATAAGTGCAAGAGACGCTGAAACATGGCAGCCGCTGATGCCAACCCAAAAGGAACTCGCCTAAACTGGAATGTGCCAATCGGGGTGACAAAAGCGGTCAAGTGCTTACTATCTTTATGGAGAGGCACTTGGTGGTACGCAGAGGTTGGGTCTATCGTGGAGAACCATTCCATGTTCTTGGTAGCTGAAAGCAACTCAGAAAGGTTAGGGAGAGGAAATACTTCCACAAAAATATTCTTATTGAGTTCCCTCAAGTCCACACATAAACAGACCCGGGCGTTGGCTTTGCGTGCTTTGACAAGGGGGGCGACCCAGTCAGATGACTCCACAAGCTCAATTATCTCAATGTCTACCAGCTTCTGGATCTCACTGATTACTTCATCCTTGACACTCATGGGGATATTCCTAACTTTGTGGATGCAAGGGCACGCAATGTCCTTCAGAATTATTTTGTGTGAGAAAGCCTTAAGTTCGCCAATGCTCCCAGAGAATACACCAGGAAATTTTTGTTACATATTCTTCACACAGGTTTTCGCACTCTGTCTTCACACTCAATACGGGATCAGGTCTATTAGGATCCAATAGTATTCCCAACTCACCTTAATCCCACCAACCCAACACACAGGGACCAGAAGAAGACACATACAGTTTACAAACTGCCTGTCTTCCTTTGAACTCAAAGATGAGTTTACGAAATCCTAGCAAGTCAATGGGTTCCCCAGTATAACTTACAGGATGCACATCAGGATCCTCCAGCTCAGTACCAATTTTCCCACAAAATGTTTCTTCCCATTTGTTCTTGTTAATGATAGAGTAGGGTGACCCTGAATCGGCCATAACGGTCACTGGTACCCCACCCGCTACAATTTCACAAACAGTTTTTTTCCTTTGCTTCCCACTTGCATCACTGCTCTCATCACGCAGACAGAGGACTTTGTTCTCGTCTCCATCAGATTCAAGACTCTCAACTCAGTGATCATACTCATCCACTACACACTTCACTGACTTAGATTTGTGGCAAACTCGTGCATAATGACCAGACACTTTGCAACAAGCACACCTGTGGCCTAAAGCTGGACATTTCTTATCATGTGCCAAATGTGAAGAACTACCGCAGCGGTAACATTTCCCTTTTAAATCAGAGAATTTCTCTAGGCGATCTTTGCATACCTCTTTCTCTTTTTCAGGTTGTTTCCCAGTTTTCTTTTTAGACTGGTCACTCATACGAGAATAGTTCCCCTTTACCAATTTTACGATGTCCTCACTGTTATCCAGTTTACTACTTGCTACTACAGTTTTGGCACATCTAGAAGTTAGTTCAGCTTTGCTAATAATGGCACTAATTTCATGTAAGCTTGTGTCTCCATTAATTCAAAGTTTATCCTGAAGATTCAGATTGTTGAAATGCATAATAAGTTGGTCACAAACTAGTTCTTCTTCTATTACACCAAACTTGCAGGACAAAGCTAACCTTCTCAAAGCTGCTATGTAATCGTCAACTTTTTCATTAGGCCCTTGTTTCCGATGGTAAAAGTTGAATCTGTGCACTGCTTTACACACTGTAGGAGCAAAATATGAATTTAAGTCTGCGATGGCTTGAGTGAACACATTCACCTCATTTCCAGACAAAGGTTTCTTCCCAATCCGGTTATACACTCTTAAACCTCCAGGATCTAAACAATGTAAGATAATTTTTTTCTTCCTCTCAGGCAGTAGTTCCTTACTCTCAAAAGTGTCTAAATAATTAATGAGGTAATCTCTCCACTCTTCCCAACTTTGGCTAGTTGTTTCACAATCCTTTATCATGAATGGCTGTGGAGCAGGAAGATTCATGGTTGCCTCGGCCATGGTTTTATTAAGGTACGAAAATAAATGCTTTGAGAGGATAAAATATGTATGTAAAATGAAATATGAGAAAAAAGTACCTGAAGTTTGCAGGAGTAGAATAGCCAAAATGTACCTCAGAATCTTGAAATGGACGAAATAGCAGAAGCTGATGTAACACGCAGGTGCGCATATCATCGCTGATTGAATCGGTCAATATCAGCAGGGACTGGAACGATACTCTGGGTGTGCGCATCACTGCTGAAGAAATCTGAAAATTTGTCATAGAGGGGAAGCTGCCCGCAGCTGATTGCTATACCACAGTTGTTGCCAGGTAACCGGACTGCAACAAAATGGCCATCAGGCAAGGTCACACTGTGCGACCTCGCTTGGTGACGTGTGACGTGTGCGCAGTCGTCACAGACTCCTTCAGCACAGCTGCGCGTTGGGATTTAGAACGCAGAAGTTGCACAGTGGTTACGGCCTCCTTCAGCACCACCAAGCGTCGCTGTCATCACAGCTTCCTTCTGCACCACCTCGGATCTGGAACACTGCCGCCGCTCGAAAAATGCGGCAGATTGGCAGTTCCACCAACTGCTTCCACGAAGCAGTGGAAGACAGGTACTCAAACAGTGCTATTTACCGAGCATCTTCTTGCATTCCTTGAAATTCTTCAAGTGTCCAAAGTACATCAGAAAGTTCAGTAGAGTTCAGTAGAGGTTATAACGGGCTTCATCTGTGGCTGTCGTATATTTCATCAAATGTAGACGATAGTTGAAATTTGTAGTACGCGTAGGTTTGCGGGGTTTAAGTCGCTCATCGCCAATGTTGGAAAGAAATAACGCTCTCGCAGAGATCCAGCTGCTTGCTTTATTCTATATACTTAAACTCCGGACAGCAGAGAATAGCCCAACACAACTGTCAGCTCCAGCTCCGTCCCAAGACCCTCTCACTACATTCCATGGCCTGAGCGCAGCCTGAGCTCCAGATTACCACGAGCTCAGGAAGGCTCGAGCACCAACACAACAGATGCCAGCATCCATTACTTTGCCTCCCAAGATCAAAAAAATATGAGTGTTTTGTTGGTTGAACAAGTACTATAAATCAGATCCAGGTGCAGCAGGGTAGAAGGGGTATGTAATGGAAGAAATACAGCAAAACCCCAGAGGCAATGCCACCATCTAGAAGAAAAATACAAATTAGATATGATTAATGCCAATTTAGATGGTGTGGATAAACATAGTTGCATATAACACTTGGCGACATTTTGCACTTATCATTGCAGGTTACAATGGGGCATATGTATCAAAGGATACATTTGCGATTCTCAAATAGCGATTTTTAGAGAATCGCTATTTGAGAATCGCAAAATGCTATGTATGTAGGATTTGCAATAATCCTACATACTCCTTAATTGCGAATCCTACATATTCCTTAATTGCGAATCTCAAATTGTGATTCGCAATTAAGGAATACCTCCCCATTCATTCCTATGGGCCTAGAGGCCCATAGGAATGAATGGGAAGACATTCTCAATTTGCGATTCCCAATTAGAGAATCGCAAATTGCGAATTCAATTTCAAGGGTGCCAGGGTGTCAAAGGACACCCTGTTGCACCCTGAAATGAGCATGGGTGCAGATGTGGCGCACATACATGCCCTAAGGGCATGTATGTGAGTCACATGGCACTTTGAAAAATGCAAAAAGTGCATTTTTCAAAGAAATCAGTAAATTACCACCAACTTGAAGTTGGTGTTAATTTGCGATTCCTTAAGTCCAAATTGCACTTTTTCTGTGCTTCTTACATTGCATTTAAGGAATCGCAATTTGCGATTCCTTAAATGCAATCGTAAAATAGGGAATCGCAAAATTTGCGATTCCTTATTTTGCGAGGGTGTTTTGTGTCATACATAGGACACTGCAATTTATGCGATCGCAAACGCCGAAATTCTGCGAATTTCGGCGTTTGCGATCGCAAAATTGCCTTCATACATATGGCCCTTAGTTCCTTGACCCACAGCAGGAGCCACATTAGTCTCCAGACAGCAGCCTCGAGGAGTTGAAGGAAAGCAGCAAGAAGGTAGGTTTTTTCACAGGTAACAGCAATTGAGGCTAAAGAGGAAGGGACCCAAAAGGGGCATTAAAAAGCGTGGTATTGGAAGGAAGGCAGGTGATGGAATGGGCAAATGTTAGAAACCAGCAAGATGGACAGTTGCTAAGTGACTTGTTGTGGCGAGTGCTTAGTCTTTTATACCTGGTCTGCCAAATCTAACCCAGAAGTTCCTGCACAGGTCACCAGTCGCTAATCACCAACTTTGTTTGGGAAGCCACAGACGAACACCATATCTACACCACAACTGGAAAACGGGGCATCACAGATGCCATGGTCTTCTTGTACAATTTCTGTGACATAGATACCAGGATCTCCTAGCAACTCAGTAAGACTGATTCTTGACACCATAATAGGAAAGTTTGTAAACAATTAGCAAAATGGTATAGCCAAGCTGTAAAGAAAAGGTGAAAGGAATGCATTAGCAACAGACTTTGGAGGTAATTTAGAACTTTGTAGCATTGGAGAATCAGTGTAAATCAGCATTTTACACTGTGAAACTGATGGTTCCCCCATCTCAGATCTGAGGGGACAGCTGGGCTTTGCATAGTAAAGCCTTCCCTGGCCACCCTTGCACCAAGGAGTTGCAGGCTTCTGTAGGTTAGAAGGCCAGCCTTTTTTTAGGGCAAACCTTCAAACTATCATTTTCCTTACAATGACAAGCATGATGGTCATGCACAAAAAAACGAAATAATGGTCTCTTGCACATAAAAACCCCTCCCTGTGCATCACGTCCTTTGATTTTATTGTTTTGCAGAAATAAACTCTTGTTTGGGAGGTGTTGTTGTAAACAAAATATAATGCCAACTGGCCTCTATTGCAGACAGCTTGCATTTCAGTTTTGCCAGAATTGATTACCCCTCACCAGCGCAAGCAATTTCAGTAAAGCAATTCCTGTTGACAAAGAGGCGATCTCTAATTATGGTGGGCAGTATTCAGTTGGGATGCAGGGTGAAGAGCTCAATTGAACCTGTGGGGTGATGTGCCACCCACCATGCTTGAAATTACCCCTTTTATTTCTTGTCAAATAATATGTAGATACTTGGGGGCATATTTACAACAGAATGGAGAAGCGTGGCATTAAGCAAACATTGCTAACACCAAGCTTCTCCATTCTGAAAACGGAGGGATGCGCCGTATTCACAAGAATGCAGCACACCCCAGCGCTTCCCCTAGTGCTTAGGCTGAGTTCAGCTGCCTAGCACCAACGCAGGCACCCTTGCACCATAGTGCAAGGGTGTCGGGGTTGGGGAAATGATTGTTTACGTGCAGGAAGGTCTCCCTGCCTCCACATAAACTATTATTCACGGCGTTTTGAAACTTCTGCAGCACACATAGAAGTTCCTAAACATAATTTTTTGCTGATTGTTTATGTGCAGGAAGGGTCACCTTCTGGTACATACACAATTAATGGCAATTCGCTGTTTCTATGTGTGCTGCAAGGCAGCACATATGGAAACAGAAAAACAAGGAGAAATAAAGCATTTCTCCTCGTTGCACCAGGGTAAGACCAGGTTTTCCCTGGTCTTAATTTTGGCGCTGCCTCCTATTTACAACACCCTTGTAAATAGGGGGCAACGTCAAAATCAATGGGTGTTGCGGTGGAACGCCCACCACAACACCCATTGCCCGCCCCTTTCACGCTGAGTACAGCATGAAAGAGTGCCTTATTTACAAGGCAGCGGTAAACCACGTTAAGTGGCTTAACGCTGCCTTGTAAATAAGGCGAAGCCCCTATCGCCATCACAACATCACTAAAAGTGATGTTGTCGTGGCGATAGCGGCTTGAAAAAATTTTCCCCTTAGATTTATGTATTGACTATCCGCTCAGAGGCTTTGCTATCTGGTATGTGCTGACAGAAAATTGAGTCGATCCGTGGTCATAAGAAAGTGGATTATTAGAGGGGATGGATGGTAGTCCACCACAAGTAATAAAGTCTACCAGCTAAGTCCAGGCAAATATTTCAGCAATTTAAACCTGTATCACAGATGCACTGAGCACGTTTTTCACTCATACACCCTGTGCCATTATAAAATATTTTTACAAAGAAACATTTTGCTTATTAATGTTTGGAATAAATAACAATTGGGTTGGTAGGATTGTTGCATTCATATGTCTAGGGGGCATTGTTTTGTATTACAGTCACAACGATCCAAGGCAAAAAGGTATGACCTCACTGAATGCATTTATGTAGAAAACATGTATGTATAACAGGAACATCAAGTTTACTGGAAACCATTAGAGAGCATATAGTAGAGGCATAGTCAAAATTGCTGACTCCAAATACCGGCTGTGGCTAGAGATGTTCAACATCTTCCACAGAAAGCTGAAGGGAGGCCATAATAACTGCTAGGATTGTAATTATCCTATCTAAATTACTGTTCACAGGAGTATATGTACTTCAGTGAGTATTTCTTTGGCAAACATCTTAGAGTACACTGAGATTCCATTATCCCTATCTTAAAAACCTGTCTTTAATTTATTTACAAATGGTGATATGTGAGCACGCAGTCGACATTACACAGCCACCCAACTGGAATAATTTATTATACCTGAGTTCTGACATCACAATCTCTGCTGCCCAAAAGCCAGCAGCCAGACAGGTTAGGTCAAAAACATAATAAAAGCAGCTGTTTAAAGAACAAAAACAAAACATTGTTTTTCTTTCTTCCAGATGTACAATAACAAGGAGAAATGAGATACTTATGGCAACATGTTTATTTTTTTCACTTCTTAGGCAATTATAGAAAAGTTAGAATCTTTCTGCATGTTTCTACTCCTTTCCTGATACTGTGCCTTTTTTTAAATTAAAAAACAGACTTGTATTAAGCCAATTCTAATATCTTTTTGCAAAAAATATCAACTTTTTTTGATGTGTTTAATTTTTGAACTAGAGATTCGACTTTTATACTTCATGTTTAAAAAAATGCTCTCTCTGTTTCATGTGAAAGAGCTACAAACCAAGGCATTAAGTGGTTTGTTGAAAAGCTGATGGTGTGATCGTGCATTATACGTAATAAAGTACCCTGTGTAATACTTTATAAGGATATTGCAAGTCGCATTAGAGTACATAAACGTATGGAGAAACTCCGCCTTCTGCTTCTTTCCTCTATGTGATCATGGTACTCCTCTGTGACTTGTAAAAACCTTATAACGTACAGAAGGGGGCACATTATCCCATATATAATTTTTTGCAGGATGTATAGCTATAGTTAAAATGATTGTGGCTGGAACCCTAGATACCGCTAGAGCTGGATTGTTCTCATTAGAGCAGGGACAAGATTGATTTGCATATAGCTTGGTCTAAACTGAGTTGACATGGTTTGCAAAATAGCAATGGATTGAGATACAGCCGAGAGTAATTACCTCTGGCTGAGTTTAATATAAGCATTCCTCCTGAGGCTTGAGCCGGGAGATTGTAGGCTGCTCGTGGTGTAATTGCTGCTATTTTTCTCCTCTTTGCTGCTATTGTATTTTAAACAGTTTTATGCAATTTTACTGTTTTTATTTTTGACTGGATGTGGGAATTTTTATGATATGATACTCACGGGGTAGCGGGGCTTTTAATCCTTCAGTGACTCTTGGCACTATCTCCTGATACCGGGGACTGCTCGTGGCTGCGGGGCCGCCATCTTGGGGAGATTCACGGTCAGCGGTCCAGTCTTCTGGCCCTGACTCTATATCTCGATGCACGGCGCGACGCGCAGCTGCTGCACCTCCTGAGGCTTGAGCCGGAGATTGTAGGCTGCTCGTGGTGTAATTGCTGCTATTTTCTCCTCTTTGCTGCTATTGTATTTTAAACAGTTTTATGCAATTTTACTGTTTTTATTTTTGACTCGATGTGGGAATTTTTATGATATGATACTCACGGGGTAGCGGGGCTTTTAATCCTTCAGTGACTCTTGGCACTATCTCATGATACCGGGGACTGCTTGTGGCTGCGGGGCCGCCATCTTGGGGAGATTCACGGTCAGCGGTCCAGTCTTCTGGCCCTGACTCTATATCTCGATGCACGGCGCGAGCGCGCACTGCTGCACCTCCTGAGGCTTGAGCCGGGAGATTGTAGGCTGCTCGTGGTGTAATTGCTGCTATTTTTCTCCTCTTTGCTGCTATTGTATTTTAAACAGTTTTATGCAATTTTACAGTTTTTATTTTTGACTGGATGTGGGAATTTTTATGATATGATACTCACGGGGTAGCGGGGCTTTTAATCCTTCAGTGACTCTTGGCACTATCTCCTGATACCGGGGGACTGCTCGTGGCTGCGGGGCCGCCATCTTGGGGAGATTCACGGTCAGCGGTCCAGTCTTCTGGCCCTGACTCTATATCTCGATGCACGGCGCGAGCGCGCACTGCTGCACCTCCTGAGGCTTGAGCCGGGAGATTGTAGGCTGCTCGTGGTGTAATTGCTGCTATTTTTCTCCTCTTTGCTGCTATTGTATTTTAAACAGTTTTATGCAATTTTACTGTTTTTATTTTTGACTGGATGTGGGAATTTTTATGATATGATACTCACGGGGTAGCGGGGCTTTTAATCCTTCAGTGACTCTTGGCACTATCTCCTGATACCGGGGGACTGCTCGTAGGCTGCGGGGCCGCCATCTTGGGGAGATTCACGGTCAGCGGTCCAGTCTTCTGGCCCTGACTCTATATCTCGATGCACGGCGCGAGCGCGCACTGCTGCACCTCCTGAGGCTTGAGCCGGGAGATTGTAGGCTGCTCGTGGTGTAATTGCTGCTATTTTTCTCCTCTTTGCTGCTATTGTATTTTAAACAGTTTTATGCAATTTTACTGTTTTTATTTTTGACTGGATGTGGGAATTTTTATGATATGATACTCACGGGGTAGCGGGGCTTTTAATCCTTCAGTGACTCCTGGCACTATCTCCTGATACCGGGGGACTGCTCGTGGCTGCGGGGCCGCCATCTTGGGGAGATTCACGGTCAGCGGTCCAGTCTTCTGTCCCTGACTCTATGTCTCGATACATGGCGCGAGCGCGCCGCGGGCGCGCCGAAGGCACGCCTAAGGCAAGCCCGTCTGCGCCCGTCCGCGCTTGGGTCGCGCTTTGCGCCACCACCCCTGTTCAAATGACTGCAGGTAAACCGCCAAAATACTCTAGAGAGCAGTTACTGTTATTGAATAGCTGTAAAGAAAATCTGGATGTGTTTGTATCATGTTTGACACAGAGCCTGCACTAATAGGGAGATCCTGCCATTATTGCAAAGCTACCTTGCCGGAGCTGGGGCAACTAAATCATGGTAGTGGGAAACCAGTTGGGATATCAAACAGTAAGGAGATTGAAGTGGTGCTAAAATGCTTATTGCTGAATGCACGCTCACTGGTAAAGCACAGTGTGGAGTGTGCAGCCCTAATAGAGGATGGTAAAATCAAATTAGCTTTTATCACAGAAACCTGGACAGATGAGGCGTCTGGTCCAGATTTAGTGAAGGCGACGCCCCGGCTTCTTATGTCATACGGTCAATAGACCCTTCAGGAAAGGTGGGGGACTGGCAGTAATCTATCATAGTTCAATTAAAGCGACTTTTGAAACAGTCTCTAATACCTCATACGAAGCACTGTCCTTTTCTCTTAGTCTCTCCCACTATCATACGTTCAAGGGAATCCTAGTATACAGACCACCTGGTCCTAGGAGCCCGTCTATATCTTTGATGAGCAACTTATTGGAGGAGGGCTTGAGCTCAGACTCCTACACTATACTGGGAGATTTTAATTTCCATTTGGAGGCAGACTCTGATATAGACACGGCGAACCTTCTAGATCTGATGAGTAGCGCTGAGCTACGACAACAAGTAAATGGGCCCACTCACATGGCAGGGCACACGTTAGATGGGATTTTTTCAAATCACCCATATCTTTCTGTCACCGGCTTGTTGCCTTTAGTGTGGTCGGATCATGTACCTGTCTTATTTGAGCTGGCAGTCCAAGATCATCAGGGATTGGACCATCTCCCTAAGAAACATAAGGAAATCAGAGCCTAGAATAAAGTGGGAGGGAAAGAGCTAACAGAACTTTTACTGTCCACGCAGGAGATTTGCCCCCAGATGTGGAGGAAGCTTCTTCGGCATATACGGCCTGGGTAGAGGATGCCTGTCACACTCTAGCCCCCAAGAAAGCACTTATTCTTAAAAGGGCACAACCTACAGCCCCGTGGTATTCTCAGGATCTGAGGACACAAAAATTAAAATGTAAACAGTTGGAACGGTCTTGGAGGAAGGAGTATCGACAAGCCGAGAGAACAATGTATAAACAAGGTCTCCTACTTTATAAACAGCTACTGTTCAAGACGAAGACGAGAGTTCTTTGCTGGACAAATTAATCTAGCTCTTAACTCACCAAAAGAACTTTTAAAGTAGTAACTAGGTTGGCACATCCACAACCAGCAGTTATTAAAACAAGCCAGGAATTATGCGAAGAAATCGCAACATTTTTCCAGACAAAGGTGGAAACTATTTTCAGTACTTTTAAGGGTCCAGTTGGCAGTGGATTAGGAGTTTTAACACAGGGCCATAAAATGGGGCTAGACTTAAAACCCACTATGGATAAATTTGCTTCAATATCTTTTACAGAAACACTTAAGCTTCTCTTGTCAGCCAAATCAGGTTCACCTTATGACCCCTGCCCAGTGGCAGTGGCACAATTGGCTTCTGTACCTATTGCCATGACACTCACTCCTGTATTCAATGCTATGTTTTCTGAAGGGCATTTTCCTAAAGTGTGGAAAACTGCATCTGTTATGCCACTTTTAAAAAAGGCAAGTTTGGATATGAAAGACCCAAACAGCTTTCGCCCCATTTCACGCCTCCCTTTGCCATCCAAATTGATTGAGAAACATATGAATATTGAACTAAGTACTTAATTACGTGAGGCCAAGGTTTTGGACCCCACTCAATTTGGGTTTAGGGAAGGGACAGTACGGAAACTGCCCTTCTTAAATCCACGGAAGAGATCAGGAGAGTGTTGGATCAGGGAGGCAAGGCTGCACTGATCCTGCTTGACCTCTCCGCAGCCTTCGATACGGTCCACCATGGAGTATTAATGGACCGTTTGTTGGCTTGCGGAGTGCAGGATAAAGCCTGGACTCTCCTTAAATCCTTCCTCTCGGACAGACTACAGATAGTTGCTTTAGGTGAGTTTGTCTCAAAACCTTTCTCTCTCCCATGTGGAGTTCCTCAGGGGTCATCATTGAGCCCCATGCTTTTTAATATATATGTATCCTCCTTGGCCCCCCTGATCGAGTCATTCGGCTTTTGTCTTACATCATATGCCGACGATACTCAAATTGTGGTATCCCTTCGACCAGGACAGGAGAAGGCAACTGGAGAGAGGCTTCAGGATTGTATGGAGGCAGTAGGAAGCTGGATGACGCAAAACTGTTTAAAGCTGAATGCTAGCAAAACAGAGGTCATCCTGTTTGGGAACAATGCTAATTTTTGGACCCCAAGTTGGTGGCCAAACTCAATGGGGACCTTACCAATACCCTCCGGGAAAGTAAAAAACCTGGGGGTGGTAATAGATGAACACCTTGACATGTGCGGTCAAGTCAATGCCGTGGTTTCTGCTACATCATATATTCTTAGGACTACGAGGAAAATTCTGCTTCTTTTGCCAGCAGACAGCCAGCGCACAGTGGTTACTGCCTTGATCATGTCAAGACTAGACTATTGTAATAGTCTATACTTAAATATGCAGGAGCGCGGTATACAAAAACTTCAGATGTTGCAAAACGCAGCAGCCAGATTGCTCACTGGAACCTCGAAATTTGCATCAATTTCGAGTGCAATCAAAAATTTCATTGGCTGCCCGTGAAAAACGAGTCCTCTTTAAATCACTCTGTTTAGTTTTCCGAGCTCTTCAAGGCACAGGCCCAGCCCATCTGAAACAACAATTTCAGTGGTATGTGCCCAAAAGATCTTTACGCTCGTTAGGAGCAAAATTAGCAGTAGTTCCATCCACAAAAAAAGTTAGATGGGGAGGCAGAAGCTTTGCCGCTGGGGCTGCTAAGGCTTGGAACGAGCTTCCCTTCTATCTGCGAAATCTTAATGATCTATCGGCCTTTAGGAAGGCGCTGAAAACATGGTTGTTCTGAATACCACTCTGGCAGCAACCTATGAAAGGCGCGAGGACTGCAGCAAGCGCCAGGACACCTTAGGGTAATCGTGCGCTGTATAAGTTTTCCTAACATAACATAACATTCCATCCATATTTCCTTTTTATACCTTTAGAAAGTTGGCATTTTCTTGTCCTAGGCATTTAGTGCCTGCAGTCTGTATCCTGGGTCACATGACCGGGTATAGCTGGCAGTTGGCCTTTGTGTATTCTTTCTAGACAGTGAGGCACAGGGGGACTAGGTGTTGGGAGGATGGGCCATTCTGCCAGGACGCGAGGGGCAGTGCTGTCCCTTGCCCCACTTACATATCCAAGCGACTGCCTCAGCACACTCACAGAGAACTTGATGCCAGTCTATTGTCATTCTGGACCCCTTGGAACCTGGGCAGGGGAGGAAGGAAAATCCAGAACTAGATGTGGGGGGGAAGACCAGAAGTTACTCCCACTTCAAAGGCTGGCACCAGGTATAAATATTGGATACTCAGACCAATTCTTCAGTTCACTCCTGGACCTGAAGAGGATACCCAGAAGGACTACCCTGTAATTCAGAGTACTTCCCTGCTGCTTGAGGCCTGCTTTGTACCTCAGAGGACTGCCCTGCTGCTACCAGAGGACTGCCCGGCTGCTTGAAGCTTTCCTTGTATCCTCAGGGGACTTCTTGAGTCCTCACTTGCTGCTTGATCGCAGGACTATCAGAGTGACTTCAAGGGCAAGGTGGCTAACCTCCTGTTCTTAGCTACAGGGACACAACAACCTCCAGAGGCCACCCTGCAGCTGCCAAGCTGACCTTCTGCATTGGACCTGCAATTGAATCTGCATGAACCCTGCTGGCCTCTGCTGGAGTTACTTTGTGATCCCCAAGTGATGCCTCCTCAGGTCCTGGACCCTTGGCGGGTATCAGTTGAGCTCTTCCTGTGTTCCCGCGAAGAAAGGGAGAAATCCTTAAGTTTTAGGGTCTTCATGACTGTGAACGGGTCCGTTCGTGCTGAGATCATTGACGGCAGAACTTACCTGGTCCCTGTATTTGACCCACGGTCCATCACGGTCAGCCTGAACTTGTGACTTTCCCATGGTTTAGCACAACCAGATGACCATGAGTGGTCTTTGTGCTTTTAGGCACTATAATTCTACTGATTGGATCTCACTTGCATATCAATTTATTACTGTTTGAGTCCTGCATAAATAAGTTACACATTGTCTCTAAGTTAAGCCTGACTGCTTTTGTGCCAAGGGTCTTGAACCCTTCATCAAAAACCCAATTTCCTACACAGAGCCACATTTCAAACACATTACTAGCATGTATGATGACCATATAACTCTGGCAGGTGGTCCTCCTTTCTAAAATTATTACGTTACCTAGATTATTGATTTTTTTAACACCATCCCCATTGTGCTGCCCAGAAATGTTGTTAAAGAGCTGGACGTTCTACTATCAGGACTACTGCAGTGTGAGTGGTAACATAAGGTTAACCTAAGAAGAGGTGGCCTAGGGGTACACAGCTTCAAATATTACTAATTTGCATCTAAGCTACAATATTTAGCAAAATGGCTGCCAGACTCTGAGGACCCAGGAACAAAACTATTGATGGCAGCCATCACTCCGAACATCCTGGGGAATACTGTGTTTGGCATGAGACTGACTACTAAAACCATGGCCAAAGTAGTTGCAGTTCTGAAACAATGTTGGATAATATACCTCAAGCTAAGAGCCCGTGCCAATTCACAAGATAGGTTAGGGCTTAATAGACCATGAAGAGAGGGTGCTTCAAGAAGATGGAGAACAGTGTAGCATCCTACCCAGCTCGGGCACTTGCCAATGACTACGCCACACACGGATAGTAGTTATACGCATCTTATTCTTCAGCGTGTAAGCAAGAATGCAATCTTGTAAACCTGCATTGACTTCATTACCCTTCAACGCTCACGTCACAGGTCTGTGGATTAAAGTTATTTTTTTTTACAATAAATAAAGAAATACATTAATTAATTAATTAAAACAGAAATACTGAAAAATACATATGCACTTATAACTCTTCAATAAGCCTTCGTAGCGCTTGGATCACACGTCCGGATTGGGTCCTCGGAAAACGGGAGCTGGCAGTCGAAGTGTCAGTGATCTGCATATGTGAGGTGGAAACAATAGCAGTTGCAGGATTATTAACTGTCTGTCTGTACCCAATCTCTACGGTGACATTAATGTTTGGTGAGTGATGAGCCACATGTCTGAAGTGAGAAGAATCTCCAGTAAGGGACTTCCCCGGATGTTGGGCAGTCACCATGTGCCCTTTGGTGGTTGTGACAGTAACAAGCTCAGCATCGAAAGGAGCATCAGATTTTCATTTTTTGGATTGTCGAACTAGTACTCAATCTCCTCTCTTGAAAGTGCTATCTTTAACATGACATCGCTTGTCAGCATAGATTTTCATATTTTGTTTGCGACCAGAAACTTCTGTGCAACTGTCTTTCTCAGTCTTTGATCTGAGGTTGGTCCATTGAGGTAACTTGGTCGTCATGGCTCTCCCAAACATTAAGGTTGCAGGGCTTTCCCCTGTTGTCAAGTGAGGGGGTAGATAGGTAGGCTCGAAGAGTTGTATTCAAAACAACCTTGAGGTCGAGCTTCTCTAATACAGCACCCTACACAGCTTTCATTAGAGTACTCAAGAATTGTTCTACAAGGTCATTGGCCTGGGGCCAAAGATTTCAACAAGCAATGACTTCAACAAGCAAAGGTAAACAAGTGCTTTTAAACAAGTGCAAACTTTCACCAAATCACAATTTAATACATATTAACACTAGTACCCAATCTTTGTGCGGCACCTAATGACGCAACAACCAATACCAGTACAACAGAAATGGTCACAGTGGTACAACATTCAATTAAAACAAAATGAAAAACATCCCCACAGAAACAAACCATTGCAATATATCAAATTAAAGCATTTGCTGATTTATTTCATGACACAGCATAATTGATATATATTTACATGTAAAACGTGGGTGCTCCAAGGAAAGTGAAAAAGGTGCTCGTAGGGAATGTGCACTTGTGAGGGTTTTGCGTAGGAAAGGCAATGTGCTAATAATCACATCAAAGGACTGATAGCAACCTATCCAGCCACGTGAAGGCAATATTTACATTTGGACATAGCAATTTCTAGACATAGAAAAACAATCCCTATTGACTGTCCTCGTCCACTTGAAAGCAGGACTGTCGATGTTTCGACCCCCTAATACATGTAGGTAGACTAATCCTTACGTTGGGGTCTTCATCAGGACCAAGGGGAAGGGAGAGAAAGGAGACACCTATGATAAATTAAATCAATAGTCTCATTACTCTGGTGATGGATATGTGTAAATGTGAACAATTGGGAAAAAGGACAATAACTATTTACCAGTCAAAAGGCTGGAAGAATCAGGCCTTCGTTTTCAGAAAAAAGCGGGCCCGTAGGCTCCACCGTCAGGGAGGCGAAATGGATTAACTGTAAATGAAAAGTTCGTTTAAGCACTATTCCAATTGTGTCTTGAATAGTGTGTATCTAAAAAATTCAATTAGCTATTCACCGATTTAGATGGTGCTAGTAGCAATCATAGTGGTGAAAGCGTTATTTTCTTTCTAGGACAGTTCCAGGCAAGTCAATTGCCTCTCCCATCCGAAGGATGGTGACTTGGTATTATTCGTAACTCGTAGAGCGATATTTCCGGTGAATACACAAGAATGGAAAATGACACATTTGTATCTATGGACAAACCCTGCCTCTACCACCCGAATGGGGGTAAGCGGGAGCAGAAGTGACATACCTTGTAACTTAGTCACGGTCGAAGAGTGAATCCGACCTGTGTGTTAAAAGACAAAGACACGGCTATTAGGGCAACTACTCTCAAAAAAGGAAAGACATCATCCTGAATCAAACTGAGTCGGGACAACACAGCTTACCTTGCCATGCCAATGTAGACGTCTCCGGTCGTGAACCCGTGCAGCCGGAGTACGCAGGATTTTATAACGTGCACGTGTGTGTGTAAGCTTTGCAGGTGCTGGATGCTGTCAGTGTATGGCCTGTCAGAGAACGATTACCGAACCCAGCCGGGTCCGACGCCGATGGCTCCACGCTCGGCTACTGAAAAATGCCGTCAGGCGGAGGGCGTTAAACAATTATTTATTTTATTTTAAATCAACGATCCCTATTTAGGAGGTAAACAAAAAAGGGGGGTCTATTGAAAAGCGATATGGATTCAATTACTTGCAAAAGCAGAGAAATCACGGGTTAGACAACCCAGTGGTTGTAGCTCGTATTTCTTACATGATCAGTTAAAAGGACCGAATCCAGGTAAAAGTACAATACATGATGAAGTTAATTGTATTACCATACATGCCTATACTGGTGGACAATATAACACATGTGGATATTAGACTGGCATCCCAAGCTGATAATTCTAGAGAACACATGATCAATCAAGGGTTACAACCAGGAAAAACCATTCATTAAACACTGCATCAGTTTCAAAGGGTTTCAATAAAGAGGCAAAAGCCCTGGTGTTGTTGATTTCGTACAGTGAACGTTTGCAGTGGGTATTAGACTAGTATACAAAACCTGATAATTCTAGAGAACACATGATCAATTAAAGGTTACAAAACGGGTTAAACATTAGAAAATCATTGATGAAGTACCGCCTTAGTTGCAAAGGGTTTCTATAAAGAGGCAAAAGCCCCGATGTTGTTGATTTGGGTAACATAATGTCTAAATGAGGATAACCGTTTCTAAGTCCATGAGGACGAAGAAGCTGATGGTGTTTTCATTATACAGTAACCCCAACAGTACATGATATTCACTGGACCTAGTGCAAGTGCCTGTTAGTCACAATCAAGACAGGACAGTTGAACGTTGGTCGCATCAACTTCATTCAGACCATCCTGTACCGTTTTCATATAATGCATCCATTTACACTCCCTGGTGTTGAGAACTGCATTAATATCTCCCCCTCTAATGCCCAAAGTGATTTTCTCAAGTACCAACCATCTGATGCTCTCGGGTGGGTGGTTGAAGGCCCAGAAATGTTCAACTAGCGGTGCGCCCACGGTGCCACACCTTACCCTGCTGCAGTGTTGCAGGACGTGCACCTTAACTTTCTGCCTCGTCTGGCTTATGTACATAAGTTCACAGGGACACATAATGGCGTAGATCACATCATTGGTGTTACAGTTTGTATGCGATTTCAGATCTATTGTTTGTTCTTTGTAGGTGAATTGCTTGGTCTGTATAGTCAGTTTGCACGCCTTGCAATGTCCACATTTGAAATGTCCCACATCCTCCGGTAAATGCCACAGTGTTTGGATGGAAGGCTGTTGGGAGGTTGGTAGTAGTGAACGGACAACATGGTCCCGAATATTCTTGCCTTTCTTGAAGGAATGCATTGGTGGATCCCGCAATTCTAGCTCATCTGAAATCAGCTTCCAATATTTGTTAATTACATTTTTGATGGCATTACTGCGGGTGCAATATGTGGTGACACAGATAAGTCTGTTCATAAGGTCCGTTTTGCGTTGTTTAGGTGTTAAGAAGCTCTCCCTAGGGTTAAACCATGCCCTCTTCCTGGCGCACTTGACAAGTCTTCTCGGATATCCCCGTTCCACCAGACGGTCCATGAGGCAATCAACCAATACCAGCACAGCACCTACACCAACCCACCCATAACATAACGTGTATTTGTAAAGCTCATGTTCACCCGTAGGCATCTTGGCGTTGAATAACAGATGTTTATTGTTACCCAATTCAATGGTACTCATTTTATCGACCTCAGATGGATGAAAGGCTGTGTGGACCCACTAGAATTTGAAACTGTGACCATGAGGTCAAACACAGGCCCCTACAGTGGACACATTAGTCCACTGAGCCACCAAACCCAGACTGGCACCTTCTGATGTCACCTGTTGCTTCTCACAGTGGCTCAGCCTCCTTTACAATTTCTCCAGCCACACAATGGACTTATTCTTTTATGGATGGGTGGATGTCCCTTCTAAACCCCTTCCCTAGCCCTCCCTTATCCCTTCCTTTTTTATTTTATTCCCAGAGTAAATTTTTTACGAAGGCAATCAAAACAGAACATACAAAAGTAAAGACTCAATAAAGTGTGTATGATTGGAAAACAAATGAGATACACCAAAACCACATTACTAACATTAGCCAACAAGTGACATGCTGGAGGATATTGTATGGGTAAGATAAAATTGATGCCTGGTGTACATTGTGAGTTTTTCTTGTATTTGAAACCCAAGAGCCTGCTTTTAACTCTTGCCTTTCTAACTGTAATGTCACAAATGTAGCCATGGTTTCCTAGGTTTGTCTCAGCTTCTTTCACTTGTGATTATTCTCATTAATATCCATCTCCATTCCAGAAATATCAAGGAAGTGAGACCACCACTCCCTGATAGGCAACACATTTTCTCGTCAGCTGTGAGCTATTAGCAGTCCGGCTGAAATAATTGCAACCTTGGGTATCCCTATATGTTGCGAAGGGATCATCTGCGTAGCTCCCAGTATGACAGTGTTGAGTGTTGGAGATACATGAGTTTCAGTTAGCTTTCCAATTTCATTGAAAATTTGGGTCAAATGTCTCTGAATAGCCCTGTAGTGGATAAAGTTATCGGCCGGGTCTGCGTCAGGATCCAGGCAGCAAAAACTGTTTGTGTCTCTCCGGCAGTCCTTTTATATATAATTTTTTAGGAGTGCCATAAATATTTAAATATGTTTGACTATAGGAAATAGTAGCAATGAGATCTCTTCTGGTATTGGTCTTTGGTGGAGAAACCACTCTCAGTGATCCACTGAGTGGCCAGTTGTTCCAAATTGTCAGCTTGATCATCCAGCAGAATCTGATAAGCACGACCTATAATACCCTAGAACATATGAGCGTTGTAGGAAACTGGTTTACTGGTTGAGAGGAGTGAAACACTATTCAAGCAGCAACCACAATTCGCTTCAGGGTGAAACACAAACGAACCCCAAATTAAATTGAGCATAACCCTCCGGTAGCTTGGCACAAAGCAGTCACGCCTAGCTTAGAGGCAATATGCAAAGTATTTATGCAGCACTTCAAACAGTCATAATGTAAAAACACAACATACGATAACTCTCAAAACCAAGTAAAAAAAATAGACTAAGATGAATTAAATTATTTGACACCAGAACGACAAAAGTTATCTCAGTAGAACCAGAGATATGCAATGTTAAAGGTTTAAAAACACAAAGCTCAAACTGTGACTGTCTGGTTGCGCCACACCAGGATACCAGGATAAAGTCACAAATTCAAACAGACTGCGATGGAGTGCAGGCCGGATACAGGGACCAAGTTAATAATGCTGAGAAATGTACCTTAAATCCTGGTTCAGAGCATTGCGCTTCGTAGTGGCATTCCCGAGATGTAATACAAGGTCCGCTATGGAGGATGCTTCTTGCAACAATGGTTCTGATGAGAAGCAAGGGCTGCGATGCGGGCTTGCATCAACGCTGTGTCGTGCTGCATCCATTATGATGAGAAGCTACGAGGTCTGCATCAAGGATGCGTCATGCAGCGGCGGTTCCGATGAGCTGTGATGCCAGCTTGTGTCGGGTCTGCATCATGCTGCATTGGTTCCAATGAGGCGCTATGAAGAGCTGCGTCAGGTTTGCGTTGCGCTGTGTTGGTTCTGGTAGCGACCACAGCTGGGCTGGCAGAGCACCTTTAGCCCCTCTTCCAAGTGTCCAGTATTGGAGGGGCACACTTGGGAGGGGGTTAGGATTCACAGTGGGCAGAGTCCTGGTACAGGGGTCAAATGGTTGAAGCCATTTCTGTCTCTGAGTTTCTGATCAGGAAGGCAGCCAACTAGCCCTTAGTGTCACTCTGGTGGTCCTGGGTTCAAGATGCAGGTCTAGTCCATCTTACTCAGGCAGAGGGCAGCAGAGTTTCAGGGCAGCAAAGCAAATCTTCTTGCAGCAGAGCAGCTCAGCTGTCCTTTTTCTGAGACTTCCAGAATGCAAGAAGTGTACTGAAGAGTTGGGTCTGAGGTTCCAATTTGTATATTTAGTGCCCACTTTGAAATGGGAGAAGCTTCTAGAGTCCTCCCCCCATAGAGGTGTCTGGAATTTCCTTCCTCCCTGGCTTGGCCTCTGCCAATCTGGGGGCACAAAATACTAGTATGAAACCCTTTGTGAGTGTGCTGAGGAAGAATCTTTGTGATGTTAAGTGTAGTAGGTGACAGCACCTCCCCCTCATTCTGACAGAGAGGGCCCATCCTGAGAACATCTTTTCTTCCTTTGTCTCACTGTCTGGGAGTAATACACAAATACCAACTGCCTGCTACACATAGTCATGTGACCCAGCTTACAGGCTGCAGGTACCAACTGGTTAGGACAAGAAAATGCCAACTTTCTAAAAGGGGTGTTTTAAGAATTGTGACTTAAAATACAATTTTACCATTAAAGTGGATGTTGAATTACAATTCTTTACAGATCAAGCCCGCTTTTCCTTCTTGCTCCCTATAGAAAGCTAACACTTATTAAATGTAATAAGGTAACCCAATGTTATCCTTAGAGAGAGGCAGGCCACAAAGTAGTCAAAAACACATTTAAGAGTTTTCAGTACCAGGACATGTAAAAGTTAAAAGTGCATGTACAACTTAGTACATACACTACACTGTCATATGGGCTGTTTAGGGCCTACCCTAGGGGTGGCTTATATGTATTACAAAAGGCAGGTTTAGGCCTGGTAAAAGGTTTATTTTGCCAGGTCAAAATGGTAGTTTAAAACATCACACACAGAGTGCAACAGCAGGCATGAGACATGTTTAAACGGCTACTTAACTAGGTGGCACAATCAGTGCTGCAGAACTACTAGTAGCATTTAATTTACAGGCCCTGGCTACATATAGTACTACTTAGGAACCTATAGGTAAATTAAATGTGCCAATTTTGTGTAAGTCAACTTCACCATGTTTAAAGGAGAGAGCGGGGGGTGAGCGCTGGCCACTGATGAAAATGGCTGCCTGAGATTGAGCTCTGCTGCACAGGGAGGCCCTTGGGTGAAAAAATCACAGATAACCAGTGGTCTTTGGTCGTCATGAATGCTGGGTGTAGATCCACCCATGTGAGGAATACGCAGGGCTGCCCAGAAGTATTGAACTTACTCCGCTGAGTCTCCCGCCCTCATCGCAAGGGGTCCGACTTACGTCGTGAGGTAGCGGGCATTAACTGTCAGACTGCACAGAGCCTGTGAATCGGTAGCCCGCTCTCAACCCCAGCAATCTTATAAGGGAAACCGCAAGGGATGGACGAGCCTGAAAATCATAATGATGAAAATTATGCCGCCTCCTTCAGTTTCACGATCTAGGCCATTTGATAGTTAATGTTGAGGAGCAACATTCTTTGTCAGGCCACATAGAGCGGTGTTTCAGCACCTTGAATAGCTGTATGAATATTTGCATTAACATTAGGGGGAGTCCAATGATAAAATATGTTTCTCCTTTATTAAGAAACTCCAGCTGGACAACGGTGGTGACAAAAACATCTGTATATTTATTTATATTTATTTGCTCATATGGTTGGTTAATTTCTTCAGACGCTGCTGCACTTGAAAGACATTAGTGAGCTTAACACAGAACAGTTGCTTTCAGCCCCAGTAATCTCTTCACCTCTGCAGGCAATCCTGAAGGGTTGCCAGTTGGCTGATGAGTGGGCAGTGCAATTTCAAGAGATGGTCCTGAAATTGATGGAACTATTGCATCTCTGAATATCTATGACCCAGAGTTTGGAGAGGAAGTATACAGCGAACACTGTTTCTTCATCCCGCAGTTGCTAGGATGGAAGCCAGGAGTAACAATAAATTGCCTACCCCAAGGGCTAGAAAGAGAGATTCAACCATGCTATTCCACCACCTCATGAAATAACAGGCTCATGTCAGTGGCCAAGAATATCCAACAACTGAGCTGGTGAGGGCAAAAAGGAACCATTCACACACACACGGATCACCCTTGTGGTGTGTAGCTGGTCCCTGACTGAGTGAAAGCTCAAGACCGGAGTATGGTCTGCCCCTTTCATCACACCAGAGACCTGGCATGACCATTTTTGATATTCTCCCTACGGGGTGTAGGCTACTTGGTCTCCCTGGTGCAGCTAGTCCACCACCGTAACAGGACTCTGAAAGACCTAGCATTATCAACAGCAGTTGATACCTGAGGGGACGTTTTTGAATTGAGGGCTTGCAGCTCTATGCAGCCTTCGTCTCGCTCATAACGCTGCATACCACCCCAGAGAGGGAAAAAGGTTCTCTGCTCCTAGGCATATGCTGGCTCATAGTATTCATCAGCACAAGATTTGTTCCTTTCCAGAATGCCTGAAATATTGCCGATAAGCTGTAGTATTCTGGTCCATGACAAGTCTGCGCCCTTTCAGGCATGGGTGGGCTCTGCAAAAGAGACCTGCACTAAATTGACATCCTCTGACGTCCCCCTACGAGGAGAGGAGATACAGATTGTTTACAGCTAGCTATTATCCGCTGTCAAGAATCAACTGCTCGCCGGCCCAGGATGGCATCTGGGATATCGATGAAGCAGCTGCTCATCACAGAGGTGGTCTTTCAAACTAAACCTTCGCCCCCTCTGCAAGGATCTTTGGAGACCACAATGAATCTGATCCTCAAAGGCAGTGGTTCCCAAAGTTTTTTGACCCGTGGCTCCCTTGACCTAATTGGCAGTTGGCCGTGGCTCCCCACCATTTTTTTACCGGCGCACCAGGGTGCCGCGGCGCACACTTTGGGAACCACTGGTCTACATGAAGAATCAAGCCACTGCTCTAAAGAGTTGGGGGTCCCCTGAAGGTTTGGAGGTCCCCATTCGCCGCAGGGACCACCCGTGTGCTATCATGGCTTTAAATAAACTGCAAAATGTGCTACCTGGAGAATTATGAAAATTTAAAAATCCTACTTGTTGTTTCTGGGCTAGTAATGGGATTGTGGAGTTAGATATCTATCTTCACAATAAAGAGTAAATGCCATGCAATGTGGAAAATTCCAAATGACTTACAACAGCTGTGATACAGAACCCTGGTCTCCTATGGATAACATTTATGGGGAGAGCTGTCAAGTCCCTTGTACAGAGCTCTTTAATTCCAGCTAAATTGGAGCACATTTTATGACACAGCGTCCTTTAAAATTCACCATTCAACATGATTCAAACACACCCTTGTGAGGAACCCACGTATGAATATTATGATCATTACAATACTAAATCAGACCTCAATGATTTAACATATAAATCTATGCCATTGTTTTCAGTTGCATTTTGGGTGGCCCTCATCATTGCGACTGACAAACAAATGTTGCTAATTACTGGGAAAAGGGATGGGACACCTGATCCAAAGCTGAATACAGCCATGACACCAATAAAATAAAATACCAAATAAGTTAAGAAATAAAATCCAACCAAGAGAGTTATGGTGGAATGGGCTTTTACAAAGTCCGAAAACGTCTTAATGACGTTATAATTTAGGTGCTTTTTTTAACAGGGGACATTATACTGTCATGGGTCACACTGTGCTATGAGGCACTTTAAATGATGTCAAGAAATGAATGAGTACTATTCATCGAGGACTACATTTTACACATTGGTACGACTGCCAGAGCAATATTTGCTGTTCTCTTTATGAAAGGCGAGTAGTTGTTCACACATTTGTTCTATATACATAGTACTACAGGTGGTGGAAAGAGGAGCTGCATTTCATAACCCTCCCACATATTGCTGTTCCACATGGACTGCAGCTTGCAGTAAATCAAAACTATATCCCACACATACTCATGTTCGGAGACATTTGTTGAGATAACACTTAAAATGTGAATGTGTGAGACCTCACAAAAATACTAAGGTAGAAATGGGTAACACAGCAAATTAAACATAATGTAACCAACAGCAGACAGTATGCAGTCACATTGATTTGTTAACATTCACTTCTTGAAAAGACTTTGTGTGCCATGATGATTTAAACTGAAGGTCATTGCTTCCGTAGAAGAACACGGAGCCAAGCGTAAAGTACGTGTTTAGAGGAAACTCCAATTTATTTACTACGTCTAGAAATAATTCAAACAAAATCACGCACTTATATGTGCAAGTAACGAGCACTGAAAAAATTAAAGCGTGATGCTTTCACCTAACTGTACTGCAAGCAGTTTTAAGTTTCTTTTTCAGCGCTCACCCTGAAGCCATCTTTCCATTTCAGGACAGTGTAAAACTGCTTCTCAGCCTTGCCAGTCTGTATTTCTTGGAACTGACAAGGAGTCGGTGCTCGTTAGTTTTGGTCATAAATATGTTATCACCTTCTCTTAGAAAAGATTATATACAGATCTACATGTGTGTCGTTGGTTTCTTTCTTCAAGTATTACACTCTTCTCTGCACCCACATCCTGCGCGGCGCCCCTGGCTTCTCATCACGGCGCACCGGGGTGCCGCGGCGCACACTTTGGGAACCACTGCTCAAAGGGATAACTTCGTTGGGTCATAGACTGGAGACAATGGACACAAAATTTACTGACCTCACCACTAAGACAAAGTTAATTCATGCTGAGATCTCTGGTTTCTTTGACAAGGTGAAGGAGTTGGATTACTGCTTGTACTCTCTTGAATCAAGGGTCGAGCTTCGGCCAAACAGGGACCTGGAAATTTGCACATTGTACGACAAAGTAGTGGACCTTGAAGACTGAAGCTGTATGGATAATGCACACTTCTTTGGGATCCATGAAAATGCAGAAGGCACAGATGTTAGAGGATTTCTTCATGACTTTTTGCCAACCCTCCTAGGGATTGACTTTTCACCACCACTTGAGATACAAAGAGTTCACAGAATAAGACTGCTGCGAGTCTCTTCTCATCTGAACCAAGACCTATTATTACCTGCTGTCTCTGGCACGAGGAGGCCAGCCAAATCATTACGGTGGCAAGAGCTCATGGACCCTATCATTTTGATGGCTACAAGATACAGGTGGCAGCAGACTTTTCTGATGTAACAAGTGATTGGAGAAAGGGGTTTTCTCTCCTTTCAACCACTCCTTCACAATGGATGGAAATTTGAGCAGCTTCTTTGATCCATGGGAATTGCAGGCCTTTTTAGATGGACTACATGAAGGGGCCATGGACACTTCACAATGCCTTCCTGATCTCCCTGCCACAAGGGGGAACCCTCTTGTCCAGAGTAACTCTTAAACACATTCAAGGGGGCCCGGCATCAAGACAAAAATCATCAAATACAGCGTGCTAAGGACAAGATACTAAAGGCCATGGCAGAACACACACAGGACAGAGAGCGATCACCACTTAAGCTAAATCCGTCTGCAGTCTGATGGCTGATGTATTAGACGTAATGCTGGTGCTGCACTACTTCCCCAGCCTGCAGATTGAGTATAGCAGACAGCATGTTTGTCACTGGTGGGATCGCCTCTCTCCTTGTCTGTCTTTGACACAATGTTTATTGTAGTTCATTATTAAATATTTGATATCAGGTTCTACCCTTTGGTGGTCCAGCAAAAACAAACATTCACTTCCCTTTTACCTCCCCGCCCATAGAATAACATGCAAAGTCATGCTCCACTTGGTTGTACTTTCCACTGATTTGAATCCGATAAACAATGCACACATGTCTCTTCCACCTTTTGCCCCTCAAATGTACACCCTATGGAGTAATAACTCACATGGTACATTGTATCACCTAATGCCGAGACACAGTATGTCCTATTTCTCATCAATTGCTCTTCCACTCAGCTTGTAAACATAAGAACAAGTTTTGCTTACTTTCTCTTCCATTTTATTACTCACCTACCATCTGATTTTTGCCATTATCAACATCTTGAACACTTTGTATGGTCTATCCTCCCATCACCCTAGTTTTCTTTTAGATCACTGAACCCCGGAGGCCTTCTAGATGCAACGGCCGTTCAGGTGTGACCCGCTGACTACAGAAAATAGGACGCAGCAGATATACTGATTGAAGGGGGGTGGGAGCACACTGCCTCACCTCCCAGCACAGTTCGCCCCTTAGCATTGTGGTAAATGCAGTTCACAGTGATTGCTTACTTGCATTTTAGCTGTAGTGGTTCACCAAAGTTGGTGCAGGTTAGTGCTGTAAATCTCTAGACAAATGTGTTTCTGGATTTTATCCTTCATCAGTAGAGATAAAAAACGAAATTCCTTCTGGGGTTGCTGGAAAGGCTGCCACAGTCTCTCAGGTCTCAGTACCTCTCTCTGGCACACAGGTGGATCTCCAAAAGCTCGTCAGCTCAGTGGCTCAAGGGAGCCTTTTCAGACAGAAGGGGGGTGGGAGCACACTGCCTCATCTCCCAGCACAGTTTGCCCCTTAGCATTGTGGTAAATGCAGTTCACAGTGATTGCTTACTTGAATTTTAGCTGTAGTGGTTCACCAAAGTTGGTGCAGGTTAGTGCTGTAAATCTCTAGACAAATGTGCTTCTGGATTTTATCCTTCATCAGTAGAGATAAAAAACGAAATTCCTTCTGGGGTTGCTGGAAAGGCTGCCACAGTCTCTCAGGTCTCAGTACCTCTCTCTGGCACACAGGTGCATCTCCAAAAGCTCGTCAGCTCAGTGGCTCAAGGGAGCCTTTTCAGACAGAAGGGGGGTGGGAGCACACTGCCTCACCTCCCAGCACAGTTCGCCCCTTAGCATTGTGGTAAATGCAGTTCACAGTGATTGCTTACTTGAATTGTAGCTGTAGTGGTTCACCAAAGTTGGTGCAGGTTAGTGCTGTAAATCTCTAGACAAATGTGTTTCTGGATTTTATCCTTCATCAGTAGAGATAAAAAACGAAATTCCTTCTGGGGTTGCTGGAAAGGCTGCCACAGTCTCTCAGGTCTCAGTACCTCTCTCTGGCACACAGGTGCATCTCCGAAAGCTCATCAGCTCAGTGGCTCAAGGGAGCCTTTTCAGACAGAAGGGGGGTGGGAGCACACTGCCTCACCTACCAGCACAGTTCGCCCCTTAGCATTGTGGCAAATGCAGTTCACAGTGATTGCTTACTTGAATTTTAGCTGTAGTGGTTCACCAAAGTTGGTGCAGGTTAGTGCTGTAAATCTCTAGACAAATGTGTTTCTGGATTTTATCCTTCATCAGTAGAGATAAAAAACGAAATTCCTTCTGGGGTTGCTGGAAAGGCTGCCACAGTCTCTCAGGTCTCAGTACCTCTCTCTGGCACACAGGTGCATCTCCAAAAGCTTGTCAGCTCAGTGGCTCAAGGGAGCCTTTTCAGACAGAAGGGGGGTGGGAGCACACTGCCTCACCTCCCAGCACAGTTCGCCCCTTAGCATTGTGGTAAATGCAGTTCACAGTGATTGCTTACTTGAATTTTAGTTGTAGTGGTTCACCAAAGTTGGTGCAGGTTAGTGCTGTAAATCTCTAGACAAATGTGTTTCTGGATTTTATCCTTCATCAGTAGAGATAAAAAATGAAATTCCTTCTGGGGTTGCTGGAAAGGCTGCCACAGTCTCTCAGGTCTCAGTACCTCTCTCTGGCACACAGGTGCATCTCCAAAAGCTCGTCAGCTCAGTGGCTCAAGGGAGCCTTTTCAGACAGAAGGGGGGTGGGAGCACACTGCCTCACCTCCCAGCACAGTTCGCCCCTTAGCATTGTGGTAAATGCAGTTCACAGTGATTGCTTACTTGAATTTTAGCTGTAGTGGTTCACCAAAGTTGGTGCAGGTTAGTGCTGTAAATCTCTAGACAAATGTGTTTCTGGATTTTATCCTTCATCAGTAGAGATAAAAAACGAAATTCCTTCTGGGGTTGCTGGAAAGGCTGCCACAGTCTCTCAGGTCTCAGTACCTCTCTCTGGCACACAGGTGCATCTCCAAAAGCTTGTCAGCTCAGTGGCTCAAGGAGCCTTTTCAGACAGAAGGGGGTGGGAGCACACTGCCTCACCTCCCAGCACAGTTCGCCCCTTAGCATTGTGGTAAATGCAGTTCACAGTGATTGCTTACTTGAATTTTAGTTGTAGTGGTTCACCAAAGTTGGTGCAGGTTAGTGCTGTAAATCTCTAGACAAATGTGTTTCTGGATTTTATCCTTCATCAGTAGAGATAAAAAACAGAAATTCCTTCTGGGGTTGCTGGAAAGGCTGCCACAGTCTCTCAGGTCTCAGTACCTCTCTCTGGCACACAGGTGCATCTCCGAAAGCTCATCAGCTCAGTGGCTCAAGGAGCCTTTTCAGACAGAAGGGGGGTGGGAGCACACTGCCTCACCTACCAGCACAGTTCGCCCCTTAGCATTGTGGCAAATGCAGTTCACAGTAATTGCTTACTTGAATTTTAGCTGTAGTGGTTCACCAATATATACTGATTGTATAATTGATTTCTGGCTCACAAAGTATTGTGTTTATTTGTGCATTGTTCTTTTCTTTCACCACCCTAATTCTTCACTCCCGCCTTCATCTCTTCTGGTTTTGGTAAAACCGCCTTTGCCCTTCCTTTCGTTTGCATATTTTCTTTATTGCTTAACCCCCCTCCTTACCTTTCCCCTTGTCTGTTTGGGACTACCCTCTCAACAACCACCCATAGACATCCAACAGGATCTGACTAATATTCCTGCGCACTTACAACCCTATAACTCTCCCTTTGAATCTTGTGATCTCCATAACCATGAACACACCCTTGCGCATTCTTTCCTGGAATGTTAATAATCTTACACACTACATGAAGCGTAAAATGTGCTCACCTATCTCAACTCCAAACATGTTGACATAGCTCTTCCCCAGGAGACACACCTTACCAAGAAAGAAGTGATTCGAAAAACATTATACCACATAGTGCTAAAGACTTGGGTCGATCCGGAGGGTCGCTATATGTTCGCCAAATTAAAGATTAATGGTATGGTTCTATGCATAGGCTTAGTGTATGTGCCCACTGGTTTGTAGCGTCCCTCCCTTCTTCAACTTACACGAGTATTGACGGAGATAGATACCGTCAACATCCAGGTAGGCGTGGATTGGAACTTGTCCGGGAAGCGTTCTTAGATCGCACTGGTTCAATTGATGTATCTAATAATGCGGACAAACCCCTCCTAGGTGATCTTGTGGCTGATCATGACCTCTGCGACGGATGGCGTCTTTTGCATCTGACAGACCAGGAATACACATATTTGTCCATGGAACGCAATCTTGGTTGTATTTTTTCCTGATGGCCCACCATTTACTTCCTGATCCCCGCCAGACCTCAATATTAGAGGGCACACTTTCAGACCACTCACCTATTACCCTGGAGACTGATCTGAGCCTGTTGCAGCCAATACGCAAGCCCCAGCATCACAACTTATCCCGATACAACACCCCGGGAGGCAAGACACAGCTTAAAGCCCATGTGCATACTTACTGGGAGAACAATGATGGTTCGCTTGACTCTGCCCTGACATTGTGGGTGGTAGCAAATGCGACCATCAGCTTACAGCTGATGAGAGATTCAGCCCTGTCCAACAAGCAGAGGGAGGAGTGTCCGAAAAAACTAGAAGCAGATGTATCCCACCTCACGCGTTCGCATACGGTCCACCCTTCCACTATCACCAGGCGGAGCCTTGAGAAGGCATGCATGGTCCTCAATACCCTCTTCACCTCTAAAGCGAAGTATGCACCACAGAAGTTGAAATACCGGCACAATGAACAGGGAGAGAAGACGGGACATCTGCTGGTGGCGCAGCTCAAGCAGAGGGAGACAAAATGGTCATACCTGCTATCATAACTGACTCTGGAGCGCAGGACATCAAGCTGCAGGAAATTGCATATGCATTTGCATCCTACTACAAGACCCTCTGTTATATTCCATATAGGTACCCTATATAGGCGCAGGTAACATTGCAACCTTTCACCTATATTCTTCCCTACATTACATACATAACGGTTCTTAGGGACTGACCTTTTACCTAGATACGACACTGCATTCAGAACGCGGGTTTCCCCCTAGTTCGAATCTCATACATTATGTATGAGGCTTCTTGGAAGCACAGCAGGATTAACAGCAGGACAACCATCTCCTGTATAATATCTCTGTATAAAGTTCAGGCCCAACGTCATCCTTTAGGCCGACACAGTAACACAGCAAGGTAGGACCCCTGGGGAGACCTATGGGTATATATACATCACATCTTGCTTAGAAAGACAGAGGAGACCGAGACTTCCCGGCTGACACACTGACCAGAGACGCTGAGGTTCCTGCATGCAGACGCTCCAGCTCGCTGTGGTCTAAAATCCCTCGCGGGGTGTCCGACTCGAGACCAGGACGGGGTCCCATATTCTCTCATTCTCAGGTAATGGGGTTGACTAGATCCTAGAGGGATTCTTGGCATAACACCTACATAGATGCTAGGTACATTTAGGTACATCTAGTTAGGGAGGCATCGTAGGAGTACGCACTTTTTATTATGTGTTTTATGTACTTGTATATATTCATGATTTATGCAAGATGGTAGAACTTTACCATCCCTTTACTTTCGTAGTACTGCTCATCATATATCTCTGCTACTGTCTAATGGTTGTTGCAGCTCATATTTTACACTAGAATAACAACTGTTCAATAAATACTTATTGAAAACGCCCAGCCTGTTTATTCTGTGTAACTCTCTGAGACAAACTAAGTGAGCACGAGTGACTGAGCGAAAGGTAGTATATTGTTTTCACGATTCTGAGGGATCAGGGTTGTCATGTTCTGAAGTTGCCAGAATCTATTCTCTCCGTGATAAGAGGAGATTATAGTGGCACTGTGAGCTAGCTAATACAGGCAGGCTAACGTATCCGGTGGGGATGCTCGGAATCAGCCCGCCACCAGTCAAACAGTTTATGTTATCCAAACGCGCAGATCCTGTATAGGTAATATAGGAACTACACAACACCTCTACTCCCCAGAAATTGTTCAAGAAACTGATCAGAGAAACCCCCTCCTGGTAGGTATTCACTTACCTTGCCTCTCAGAGGATGGCAGACAGCTGCTTCAGGGAGAGATCACCAAGGAGGAGATAGAGCAGGCCATCTCGGACCTACCCTATCACAAAGCCCCAGGTGAGGATGGCATACCGGCAGAGTTCTATAAATGGACCAAATCCGAGGTAGTGGATCTTTTCTATGAGGCCTTTGCTGAGGCTGATCGCTCAGGCCCCTTGGGTATATTGTCTAACAGGGTGCTGATTTCGGTCCTACCCAAACCAGGAAAAGATCCTATCCTTCATGGAAGTTATCACCCAATATTCCTGCTCAATGGGGATGTCAAGATATTGACAAGCATTCTAGCAATCCGCCTTAAGCGAGCCCTTCCCTCTCTTATTCACCATTCGCAAGTTTAGTATGTCCCAGGCCGCTCATCATGCAGTCATCTCCTCACGCTAGCTCATGCGGTCTGGCTCGAAGTGAGCCTTCTGGATAAAGCCCTGGCACTGTCATTTGGATGCAGAAAAGGCCTTCAATGGGATAGAATGGTATTATTTGTTTGCCACGTTCCTGAAATTTGGCCTTTGTGCGGACTTAAGCTCCAGAATGATATGGCTGTACGATTCCTTCCTGGAGCAGGCCAATTGTAGGGGATTTCTACCTGACCCCTTCCCGTTCCATACGGGTACCCGTCGAGGTTGCCCACCCTCCCCCCTGTCATTTCTCCTTGCAATGGAATCTTTAGCGGCATCCATGTGCCAATCGGATCGGATAATAGGTATTCAAATGCCTGGAGGTCCCTCGACATTGTATCTGTACGCAGATGACATTTTACGTACCTTATTAGCCTTACCCTCCTCCATCCCTCTGGTGTTGGAGACTATTGATGCATTTGTGTCAGTATACGGCTACAAAGTGAACTGGGGAAAGAGCGAGGCCTTGCAATTGTTGCGGATCAACACCTGAACCGCCATAGCTGATTACCCATTTCAGTGGAAGAATTCCCACCTTAGGTCTCTGCTCATTCTAATAAATAGGGGCCTAGAATGCATGGTGGCAGATAACATGGACCCATGAAAGGAGCAAATGTGACTGAACTTTGTAAACTGCTCCCACCTATATCTCTCTCTCTCTATGAGGACAGATTCAAGAGGTTAAAAGGGTTAACCTTCCCTGAATCACGTACATGTTAGGCATGTTTTCCCAATAAATACGCCTCTCAACCCTCTGTCCGATTTATAGGACCATTAAGGCCTTCATCTGGTGCTCAATGAGACCTCGTCTGGCAATTTGGAAGCTTATTGCCCACAGATCAGCAGGAGGATTAGGCCTGCCCTCTGTGGAACATTACTGTTTAGTTCTACATTTGGTACAAATGGCATACATGCATCCCCGGTCCAAGACCCTCCATTGTGGGTTGTCATCGAATGCAGACTCCAGGAGGCATCATTGGGATTGCAGGCCCTCTGTCTTCTTGGCCCTGCTGCCAGCGACTCCCCCAATTCCATGCTAAAAGACACGTACATTGCCTGGATGCGGGACCGCAAGCTTTTTTTGGTGGACATGCATCTTCATGAGAAAGCTCCCCTCTGGAAAAATTCAGGTATTTGCATAGGAGGATACAGCAAGATGGCCGCTGGGAAGGAGCTCTAGGAAGGAGCTCCCGGGCTTTGGGATCAGTTTTGTTGTAAATCCATGTTGGCCCACCCCCCGGCTCAACCCAAATATCAGAACGTACCATGGTCGCAGCACCGAAAGGGTGAGCCGGGAACCTGCTGCACCATCCAAGTTGCTTGGGCACCGCCGAACTCTGACGCCGTCGGAGATGCGTGGACTGTCTCGTCGTGTGTCTACTGTTGAGAGCAGGCAGCTCTGGAGGCCGAGCCATGTTGTGCTGACCCCCAGGCCAGACCCAATGCCGCGTGAGAGAGCAGAGGAGGACTGAGGCATCACCGCCCCTCCCTACCCCTCAGGTGAGCCTGCTCGCTGGCGGCCGTGAGCGGCTGTAGGCATCGCGGCAGCGACTCGATGGGAGTGAGTGGTGGGGGTTTGTGATCAGTGTGGAGCCTGTCGCGGGCGCCCACGCCGGTCGCGACTCTCGCTGGCCTGGCATGCAAAGAATCTGTCTACATATCTGTGGACTGGGGTTGCTGGCCCTCTGTGCCACACCAGACCGGCTGTGCTGCGGGACTGGGTCTGCTGCATCCAGAGGTTTGCAGGGACTCTCCTGCTGCACTCAGGGCGCCACAGAGGTGCTGGTGACTCTTCCCCCGACGGCAGCTGGAATCACTCCATGGTCCTTGGCCGCATAGGCTCCGCCATATTAATCTAGTTGAGCCAGTCCAGTGCCATTTCTAAGGGATCCAGGGGGAGGATAACCCCCCTCACCACCTAGATTGAGGATACTGGGGAAACTAACAAAGGGCTAATTCTTCTCTCACAAGCCAGGCTGAGAAACAGGAAACAGAAAGAGGAATCTCACCAAGAGGGAAACAAAATTATGCTGGAAACTAAAAAAGAAAAAAGGACTAATTCCACCCTCACAGGACAGAAAAGGACAGAGTAAACCAACTCTACTACCACACCACCTAATTATCACAAAACCAGTCTCTCTCCAACTATATATGCAGATTCTAAAGGAAGCCACAGAAAAATAAAGTAAAGGAATAAATAATGGATACTGGGTTAACTCCCACACTCCCAGCCACTAAGGACTGGGCTGATTCCAGGCCACCTCCAGCACTTGCTTGCTCTGCCCCTTCTATACCAATATCCAGGGTAGACCCCTGGCTGAAATCCGCCTATCTACGTGTAAACGACATCAGGGTACCCACTGAGGTAAGATGCTGCCTGCTACATCAACTTCCCTCCGCCCCTCAATGCTGAAGTGCCTGAAACCCCATGGCCCAAACTCTTTCTCTTAAAGGTGAAAAAAGACTTCAAATATAGGCTGATCAAAAAACACTCTGAAACACTCTTCGCTGATCTATATCACAGCTCCTCTAAAGGCCAACAGAAAATGGATCTCATTTTCCACATCCAACGACCTGCAAAATGGAACACTACACTTAAGACCTACCTTCTTATATCCAAAACAACTAGCACCCCTCACAGCTGCAAACTGACAATCTCCTACGTCCTACTGACAACTTTCCTACGTTCAATGGCAACACATCTGCTACCATCTACAGAAACGGAATAGTCTTGATTCGAGCCAACGTCGCCAACCTAGACTCATTTGAATCCCTACTCCCCACGTTACGGAACTCCATTACTCATTTGTACTTTACCCACTCACACAACTCCCCATCCCCCAACCAACTGCCCCCACTAGTGACAACACAAAACAATCTCACGACTCACACCACCAACCTCAAATTTACCCCCTCCACCACCACTGTCTCTACCTCTACCACTACCCCTCACTCGCACACTGAAAACTTCTTACCCAGACCAATTCTGAGGAACGTCTCTACTATGACTCCCCAACCCCCTGGCAACCCCCTCTCCACCCTTCCCTTACCACAACCCTCTTTCCCACAGGCAGATCGTGAAGGCGACCCACTAACAAATCCTCTTGACTCTCACCTTCCGTCAGCACTCAACAAACTGCTGTCTCAATCAAGACAAGAGTGCTCACACCACATGTTCACGTTGACCATCATGAACTATATAGTTACCAATGACACTGTGAACCACACTCTCACTGACAGACACTCTCCATCTCTGGACTGTCCCACACAGGACATCTTGAAACTAAACACCTTTAACTCCTCCTCACTGAATATGACTCTGATACATTCTCTGCTGGAAATCCAATTAGAGATAGTAATACAGGGTATAAACAAAATCTTATTGAACCTAACCACACATCTGGAGCCTGCCCAATGCTTACACCTTTCACCCACAGGCACCAACAATCAACACCCAAGTCTTCCCAAGGCACAGCCGCACAGCTGGAACTCGACTCCTTTTATAAACCAGCCTCAGAGACCCAAAAGAACAAGTGCCGCAATGTTCTTACAACTCATCATCAACTATTGACAGCCCCAGCTCCACGATCCAGGTAATCACCAAGAACGATGAGGCCACCAGCTAACCACATCAATATTCCCATGGCACCTCCAAGAAACTCAATAACAAGGGAACGACCAACTGCATGCTTATAAACTGCAGCTCTGCAACCAAACACACAACAGAGCAGGCAGAAACCATCCTGAACCATGACATTGATATCACGTTCATCACAGAAACTTGGTTGAATGAATTGTCCTACCCAATCATTGCCATCCTAGTGCCCCCGGGTTCTCAATCATCAAGAAAGACAGAAAGAACCATCGTGGTGGGGACATTGCAATCATCCACAAGAACAGCCTTACCATAACTGAAACTGACACCTTCACCTACAACACATTTGAATATCTAACCTCCACCGTTACGACGAAAGACAACAAAACTCTATACTGTCATCTCCTCTACCATCCGCCAGGCAACACACTCACATTTGGAGAACACCTATCCGACCTGATAACACATTGCTCACTCTTGGACTCCAACAACATAAAACTAGGTGACCTCAACCTTCATTGGAACGATGAAAACAATACTCTGATCCAATCCTTAAATGAACTTTTACTCAATAATAATCTTCTCCAGCACTGCAAAGAGCAAACTCATAACAGAGGCTCAATCCTTGACGCCATTATAGCTCATGAAGATACAGTTACTATCGACTACATCCCTCCCGTCGACTGGTCAGACCACCACATCATTCTATTTCACATTAACCAAGCGACTCATCACCGACCCCGTACACAGGAATCCCTTCATTGGGTGAGAAATTTAAGGCAGATTCCCCTTGCCGACCTGGAAGAAAGGGTGAGGACACTACTTACCCCCACTGCGAATTACCTCTCTACAACTGAACTTACTACACACTACAACACAACGAAGACAACCATACTAGACCAAGTAGCCCCTTTGAAACAAAAAAGAGTCAGGAACTCCCCATCGAGATCCTGGTTCAATATAGACCTAAAATCTGAAAGAAGACAACTCAGAGCTGTCGAAAGACTTTGGCGGAATAACCCTTCTGTAACCCACCATGACCAGCTCAAAACAGAACGCAAGAAATATAAAAAACACAACAGGAATGAAAAAGCTACCTACTTCCGCAGCGCATTAGACAATGATAAAAACCGTCCCAAAGAACTCTTCAATATCATTAAACAACACACATCCAAGTCACCCACAATAACCATGCAGGCCTCCAAAGAACTATGTGACAACTTTGCCAATTTCTTTAATGAGAAAATCACCAAGATTTAGTGCTCCCTTGACGACCACATCCGGTCACCCAACGAAAGCCCGCCCTCCAGTAAGGAAGGATACAACCCCCGCCACGCACTCCCCCAGGTGCTGGAAGACATTCAACCCCATCTCCGAAGCAGACATCACTGAAATGATTAACAGGTCCAAACCCTCCACCCACATAGCTGACCCTATTCCTGCTCACCTGGCACTACGCCCTAGCCCCTCTCTGGGCCAAGATTATTAATAGCTCCCTGAGAACCGGAGTCATGCCAGACTGTCTTAAAATCGGCCAAGTCACGCCATTACAAAAAAAAAAGGGCACAGACCCAAACAACCCCAACAACTTCAGGCCTGTCTCCAACCTCCCCTTCTTAGCCAAAATACTTGAAAGATGTGTTCTTCTCCAACTCAACCAACACATTGACAGCAACAACCTTCTGGACACTCACCAATCGGGCTTCAGAAAAGGGTGCAGCACCGAGACAGCGATCCTGAATGTTATAGATGATGTATACAAATCACTCGATGTAGACAGATGCTGCCTACTCATACTCCTTGACCTATCAGCAGCCTTTGACACGGTTGACCACAAACTTCTCATAAACGCACTTCGAGAAAGGATCGGAGCGGACGAGGTGGTCCTACAATGGTTCACCTCCTTCCTACAAAACCGCTCTCAACAAATAAAAATTAACAATTCCACTTCTAACCTACTCCCCATAACCCGAGGTGTCCTACAAAGGTCAGTTCTCTACCCATCACTGTTCAACATCTACATGGAGCCCCTCAACGCCATACTAAAAAAAGCCAACATCCCCTTCCACCTCTATGCGGACGATACCCAGATCTACCTAGAAACATCCTCAATTGGAGACATACAGAGACTAAATGACACTCTAGGAGAAGTTCAGCACTGGCTATAACACAACCACCTAAACCTCAACCAAGATAAGACAGAAATCCTTCTCATTTCCAACAATGAGCAGACCCCCAAGTCTCAGAATGGCTAAAATCCATTGATGCTCTTAATTGCAATCTTACCCTGGCCGACTCTGTAAAATCCCTGGGAATCACTCTGGACCCACGTTTAGACATGAGCAAACATATTAAAAGCACTGAGAAGAGCGCATTCTACAACCTAAAACTACTCAACAAAATCAAACCCTTCATCCATCCCAATGACCTTAAACAGGCCACACAATCTTTGGTTTTGTCCAGATTAGACTACGGGAATGCAACCCTCACAGGAACGGCAAAATCTCACTTAGCCCCCCTTAAAACAGCGCCAAATGCAGCTCCTAGGATGGTCACCGGAGTAAAGAAATACGACCACATCTCTCCCTCTCAAAGAGAACTAAAATGGCTCCCGATTGAAGTGTGCTTGAACTTCAGAACTGCATGTCTCACTCACAAAGCTCTTCACACCGGTAAACCTGCCTACATGGCATCCAAACTCAAAAAGGCAGGCCAGACAAGGAATCTCAGGAGCACAAACACACTACTTCTCATTCATCCCAAAACCCGTAAAAAAAAAAACCTTATCATGCTCCTTCTCTGGAAACGCTCCTAAAATTTGGAACTCCATTCCAGTCCATATCAGGACCAACCCTTCCTTCATAAACTTCAAAAGACAGTTCAAAGACCTCTTCTTCAATCGAACTCATCCATCTGGATAGCAACCACCCAGCAAGCCAGAGTACCTCTGACACAGGAATCTCATCCAGCGGATAATCTAGCCACCTTAACAAGAAGGCATCTACATCGCCTGCCTTTAGATTCGCTTCTATGATCCCCTTCAGGCCACAACCAGATTCGACACGAGACAATGCTGTTTATTGAGACAATGTGTGTCCATTTGCATCATGATAAATGTTGTAAAGCGCTCTGATACCTTCGGGTCTGGCCAGCGCTGTATAAAACTCTTAAATAAATAATAAATAAATAAATAGGAGGCTCCATGCTTGACTGGGCCCCTTGGCGCAGAGCTGGGATTCTGACTCTTACTCACTTGATCTCTGGTTAGAGAACTCAAGTCCTTTAAGATGCTACGGGATGAATTTGGCTTGTCGCATACTCAACAATGGCAATATATACAATTGAATCATTGCTGAGCAAATTGGGTCCCCAACCCTGGACCTTTCCCTTTTCCCCGGAGCTCTTTTACCTCAACATTTGGGGTCAGTTTGAAGGCGTGATGTCCTGATTATATAACTTCTTGATTCGTCATCTTTACTCTCAGCCACAATTGGCTAGCCTCAGGATGACCTGACAGGCTCATCTGCAGGTGGAATATAATTAGGAAGAATGGACAGAAATTTTGGAGGCCTTAGAACGAGGACTCTGTGTGGCACAGATGATACTCAGTATTTTTAAGATCCTTCAGGGCTGGCACTGGATGCCGGCACGGCTCTAGGCTGCAGGGTTACTCCCTCATTCTGCCTGTTGGTGATGTGATCATGAACCCTGTGATATTGTCCATATTTTGGAGGACTGCCACATGATAATTCCCTTCTGGATGGCAGTAGAGTCTCTGCTTCAGGAATCTATGGATTTGCCCTAGCCACTTCTGGACCTTTAATTCTCCTGCATGACTTATTGGAAATTCTTAAATTGACCTGCCATGCTCGTCAATTGCTCGCCACTGCCCTTACTGTGACAAAATCTGTATTTTGCGACATTGTCGCTCTCCACAACTGCTGTCACATGAGGAATGGCTTGCAGAGATGTATAAGACGGCATCATATGAAAAGATCATTTACAATTTAATGAACGAAGCAGATATTTTTCTTTTTATATGGGCCCCCTTTTTGCAAGATGGCCTCCCAATATTTCACTTAGAATCTTGCTTCTTTTACCATCATTTTAGTCACTAGTACTCTCTCCCCCCTCCTCTCTTTCTTCCCTACTTTATAGTTTCCTTCTTTCTTCCCTTCTTTTTCTCTCTGTCCTTCTTCTCTTCCTCCCTTTAATTTCTACATTCTACAGCCTATTCTCTCATCCATTTCTTCCTTTTTCTACCTCTCTTAAATATGATATATAAGTATTGTTTGCTATTGGTGCAAGTATCACAATCAATCAGTCAATCAATCAATATTTACTTTATTTCGATTAGCATCAGCAATCATAAAAGCACAATAAAAACATCAATAAATTTCAAGTTCATAAAATAAAATTCAATAAAAATACAGTGTCATGCGTAAGTATAATACACTCTTGTTAAAAATCTAGATAAATACCAGCTAACAGGAAAATTGTCTAAAAATTAGAAATATATAAGAGCTGGTCTTGCTTGCTTAAAATTTAAAGGCACGAGTAATGGGCGAATATATTTATGTCGCAGATTGGCCCATTTAGAGCAAATTAAAACTATGTGTAAAGTATGTAGTGCAGAGAACGCATCACATGTGCAAATATGATGGTCTGATGGCTTATGCCAGCCCGCTAGTAATTGGGGGAACATGTTCAGATGAAAGTATGTTATAAATCTTCTGTGAATAACCGGCATATCCAATTTTAAGTCAAATTCAATTTTTTCCATAAATTTCACCATGTCATAGTGTGTATAGCAATGTTTGTGCTGTGAGTCTAAGTTTCTAGCTTCTTGGGTATACACCTTAAATGCTCTCTTAACCCATACAATATCTGATTTAGAAATTAGTTCTGGTGAATTGAAAAGATGTGGTTTACCTAAATTTGTCAGGGTCGTTTTTATATAACTCAATCAAGGTATGCGCAGACTATAGTCCATATTCAGACAATCTCTCAATATCAATCTGTTGAATTCAAACTCATTTTTTGCTCATATCGAACACCACAAAAGTATAGGCCGCAAATGCACCTATCTCATTGTGTACTCTTTCTGCAGGGACATTCTGCGGAATTCGTAACAGTTTTCTAAAATAATTATGTTCTGCCGTTTCTATAGTAATGGAGTAATTATAAGCCCAGATCTCCGCTCCAACGGCTACGTTTGGAACACACTTAGCATTATAGAGGTGTAATACAGACTTTATATGACTGTAGCCTAAACGCCTAGAAAAGGCATCAATACTAAAGGTTACCCTGTTAAAAGCTTGAATATGTGATTTCAATAAAGGGTCCTGGGACAATTTAACATCCAGCAAGATGCCTAAATAGCAGAACTTGTCCAACTTGCCTATATTAGGATCCTTTATTACATATGTTTTAGTCTTGGTATTTCTGGGTCCCCTGGTCATAGTATACGATTTAGAGTAATTGATTTTTAGGCCCAGAATTTCCTGAAAATCAGCATAATAAAAATTGCAAGCCATTAGCTGTACGGGAGATAAGAACAGAATCATCCACGTACAGCAAGGAGGGGGGCCATTCTATGTCCTACCTTCGGGACATCTTTACAATGTTCCCTTAAAAACTGATCTAATTGATTGATATATAAGATAAAAAGCAAGGGTGCTAAAATACAACACTGCCAGACTTCATTCCCTAACTGAAAGTGCACAGTGTATTCCCCAGATGGGCCGTATCTTACTGAGGCTTCGAGCCCCGTGTGCAAAGTATGCAAAAACGCCCCTAAGGCCTCATCCACCCCCATGTCCCTCAGCACAGACCACAATTTAGATCTCACCATTATTTCAAAAGTTGTGTTGAGGTCCATGAAGACAAAATGTAAACCACAGTGTATTTTTTTACTAAAAACTATAAATTCCTCCAAGCCAACCGCCCTCAGGGGAAGGTGGGTGGAGGAGTAGCAGCAATTATACGCCATAACCTAAAATTCACTGCACTAACCCCACTAGATCTACCTTCAGTAGACAACCTTGTAATCAAACTAGAATCTGTCTCTGCCCCCATGATTTGTGTATTGCTTTACAGGCCCCCCAAAGCATGCCACTGTTTCCACAATCTTTGGGCGAACAGGCAGCCCATCTAATAACTAACCACGCAAAACTTCTGTTGCTCGGTGATTTTAACTATTGGGCTAACGACACATTAGGTGGTCCCCAATCCGCGGAACTTACCGACCAGCTCACAGGGCTAAATCTTAATCAGCAGGTGTCAGCTGCTACACACATCAAAGGGCACACACTCGACCAGGTATGGACAGCCAACCTTGTCATGTCTACCCCGTCGGTTGCTCCCTGCACATGGTCTGATCCCTATTCGATCAAATTCACCATCAATAACATCAGTAGGACCAAAACCCCCACTGTTGAAGGGGGGTCTGCAATTAGGCCTTAGGCAATCCGGAAGGAGGTGGAGATGCAAATACCTACCTGAGGAAAAATGCAATTACCTAGCCGCGTTAAAAGATTACAAAAAAGCTATTGTGACTACAAAAGCCGCATATTTCTCTTCGAAAATTGTGACTGGTCAAAAGAAATGTTCTCGATTGTTAATGAACTGTCCAATCCGGACAGAGTGACAATAAAACCTACGCCTTCTCAAACCTTATGCGACTCCTTGAACATCTTCTTTATCAACAAAATTACGGTAATTAAGGCTAGCATTCCTACATGCCTTACCCATGAGGCATGTTCGACTACATAAATGAACCCTCGCACCATTGAACAAATGCCGACAATAAGCTACAAAGTATTCCTGGATCTGTTGGCCAAGGTAAAATCGGGCTCACCCAGGGATTGCTGCCCGCCTAGGATCTTAAGGGAAGCTTTTACTGCTCTCCCTGGCCCAGCTCTATCCCTCCTGAACGAGTCACTGTTCCAGGGCTACGTCCCCGACACCTTTAAGGAGGCAATTGTTGTCCCCCTCCTGAAGAAGCCGGGGGCTGATCCTAAAATTCTGACGAATTAGCGCCCAATCTCGCTGCTTCCATACCTGGCCAAGGTACTCGAAGCCCATGTGGCCAGATGCCTTTCTGCCTTCTTGGAACAGTCTGAATATCTTGACCCCCATCAGGCAGGGTTCCGTCCAGCACACTCTACAGAGGCCGTCATACTGACAGTATTGGACACTCTCCGGAAGGAGGCAGACAAGGCTCTGGTGTTGCTGGATCTCTCCGCAGCCTTTGACACGGTCGACCATGACATACTGATCCACCGTGTCAGAAACTTGGGAATCCAGGGCTCAGGTCTTGACTGGATCAGCTCCTTCTTGCAAAACCGATCTCAGTCGGTCAGCATAGGCCAGTTTACAGCCCCTAAGATGAAGACTACATGTGGAGTCCCGCAGGGCTCCTCACTCTCCCCCATCTGTTCAACCTCTACCTTCTCCCACTGATCCGTGCTCTGAAAGAAAGGAAAGCGTGTACTTTCAACTATGCTGACAACTTTCAACTCATGTTCTCCATCAGTAACTCCCCTGAATCCGTCCATGAATTTCAGACCACTATGCTACTCATTCGTGACTGGATGAATAGCAATCACCTGAAACTAAATCCAGACAAGACTGAATTGATCCTAACTGGGGACCCCATAACCCTTGGAGCCCTCATTTTTGGCCAAAGGAATTAGGACAGCCTCCTACCCCATCTTTTTCTGCTAAAAGTCTGGGGGTAACACTCAATTGCGATCTTACAATGAAGACCTAAATTGGCTCAGTGATTTCCACGTGCTACTTTCAGTTGAGAAAAATAAGAAAAATCAGTAGATTTCTCACTCAAGAAGCTCTGATACAGGTAGTCCTAGCTATGGTAATGTCCCATATAGACTACGATAATTCTTTATACTTTGGCATTCCAGCCTATTTAACTAAACGAGTGCAACTGGTACAGAACCAGGCAGCGAGACTAATTTTTCAGCAACATAGGTGGCAACATGCCGCTCCCCTCAGGAGGAAGTTGCACTGGCTCCCTATAACTCAGAGATGCGCCTTCAAGGTTGGATGCCTCATCTTTAAATCCTTGAATGGCAGGAGCCCTAAATTTGTGGACAGCCTAATTAAAAGGCACATCCCCACGCGTAATCTGCGCTTTGCTCACTTGCATCTTTTGTCTATTCCCTCCTTCAAACTGAAGCGCATGGGTGGTGCCATGTTTGCCGTACTAGCGCCTAGATACTGGAACTCCCTGCCTTTTGAAATTTGATCTTGCACAGGCCTACTGAACTTTAGGAAGCTCCTCAAGACATGGCTGTTTAGACAAGCATACGAGTAAGTCCCTGGGTCCTGGCATCCCTCAGATTAGCAACCAATCCGGTGTACGTGCGCTTTACAAGAACCGTTTAACATAACATTCAAATTCTGTTCTATAGTACCTCGACCCGGCCTAAACCCATATTGAATTTATGACAAGATATTCTTATTATTGGCCCAGTCTGTTAATCATTTCAGCAAGACCCCACCCAACACTTTTGCTTCTGCATCTATCAAAGAGATTGGATGGTAGCATGCTGGATCTGCTCAATTCTCTTTTTTGAAGATGGGTACTAACTGATTGCTTCTATGAAGAGGAAATGTGGCCTTGTGCTGCCACATTCAGATGCTTGGCAATTAGTGGGGCCCACAGACCTGCACATGATTTAAAAAGGTCACCTGGAACCCCATCTGGACTCAGAGCCTTCCCAGGTCACAATTCCATTATGCTTTCCCTCACCTCTTCCACTTCAAAATAGACATTGGTTACTTTGGCCGGACATGCAATATGATTAGAATCACTGTCCCCCGCATATATACAACCAAAATGATCTACCCACTTTTGCGCAGGTATAGTTACACTCAGATTCGGTGCTGTTCCCTCATTAAATAGTGGCTGGTTAACGACTTTCCAGAAGGCTGCACTATTTCTTATATTACAAGCCTCCTTAACCTTATCTCAAGCTTCTCTCTTCAGGGCGTTTAATCTATTCCTGCGAGCTAACACATATGCCCTCCTAGTCACTTTAACAACGCATGTCTGCCTTGGTTTTGATTTGAGGGATATCTTTAGATCTATATAGGGTCTTGTACAAATCTTATCAAACCATTTAGGACCTAGGCTAATTGTCTTGACGTTATGCCTATTCAGGGCTCGCTGGACCTCAGTACAAATAGTAGAAAATGAGTCTACAATGGCGCGATCGTGCGTGTCAATATTTAGACATACCTCTAATTCCCGGCTACTCTTCTGGACCAAGTTCCTCAGGAAGTGCTCCGGGATAACCTTCCCCCAACTAATACTCCTCCCTTGAGTTTTAAGTGTAAGCGGGTCTTTATACATGATGGAAGTCTTGGCCGCAAAGTCACACCAGCACAATTCTGCAGTGATTGGATTGTGGTCACTAAAGGTACTCCATACTATTATAAATTCCACCAGAAACTGAATCAAGTGTGCAGATACAAAAATATAATCAATAGTTGTATTGTTACTTCTACCCTTGAAAGTCGGGACAGCCATGGGGGGAGTACTCTTCTTTAGATAAAAGATTAATAAGGTTTAACTCTGAGACCATAAGGTTAAGATTATCACCCTGACCTGAGTGCCTGAATTGAATGTGCTCTGCATCCTCCATATGTTCCTGATCCCTCCTTTTCTCAACACATGTCTCCCTAGGATGTAAGTTAAAATCCCCAACCAGCAGGACTATTGGTGAGGACCACTCTAGTAGTGTTTTCTTGCAGAATGTTCTAAGCTCTATGTCCTGTGCTATCTCTGTAGATGGTGAATTATAAATATTGATTATCAGCCCCCTAATATTATGGGGAAAAGATAGTAGCACTCCCAAGATAGTTCCAGAATCAAATGTTATTAGTTCTGTAGTACAATTTAATCTTAAACTTATGAACGTTGCCAGGCCCCCTTTTGCTCTACCATACAGGGAGCCCTCGGCTTTAGACGGAAAGGCAATAAACCCGTCCAAAAACAGAATCCCCTCTACGTCCCAAGTTTCTTGAAAGCACATTATCCCATATGTTTTGCATAGGTCCACCCCCCGTACATCCGCTAATAGTGAACTTAACCCTTCAATGTTCCAACTAAGTATGGACAAATTACTTTTTGTAGTGTTCAAGAGTATTCCTTCCCCAGTCATCCTCCCTGATGTATCATTAACACACAAATTCATCTCCTCTCTGGGATCATGCTGAGGGGGACCATTCTCTTCTCTGGAAAGTCAATCTACAACTGCAAGGGCAACGAAACAGTTATATGTAGGTATAGCAGAAAAGCTGGACATGCTCACCGGGCCCCCCATTTTTACTGTTGAGGCTACTTGTGTGCTCCCCCTAGATACCTTAGGTGCCCAACTCGATTGAACTTCTGGTTTATAAAAATAACCCAAAGCAATAAAACAATGTTACTGAATTTCAGCTGGGTTCTCAAATGACCAAATAACAAGCTTTTAGCCAAATGATGAGTTTAAAAATTAACAATAATGCAATTTCCTTGTATATCCGCCCTCTTAGGTCCGATCCACCCCACCTGCCATAACATCAAGATGTTAGGCGGAAAACGTACGTGGCGGCCCAACCAGTTCACAGTCTTGTTGAGTAACAGCTCATATGACTCCTTTTGGCACCTCCTTAGGCCAGGAATGCCAGCAAGGATGGTCACATAAGGGCAAGAGGCTGGGGCAATCCTCTCACCGGTTGTACTTCCACTCGGACTTCTCTTCTCCCTTCATTCTCTTCGATTTCTTGACCTTTTAGTACTAAGGAAGGTGGTTCTTCCAATCAGGTTTTGTTCTTAGGAGCTATGGTGTCCCTCTGTGTATGTGGATTTGGGAGTGAATTAGGACAATTCTCGCCTGTTTTAGGGGCTCCAGGGAAGAAATTCATGATATCGGCTGGGGGACTAAGTTGCGGGTCCCATGGGAATGATTCTTCAGCTTTAGTACATGCCCTTCCTTTGTTTGACTTATCACAAAAAGAACATGCTTGCTCCCAGTTGCCCAACGACTTCTTAATATGCAGTATGGCATTATTTAAAACATTAATACAACAAAGAGGGGTGGGAGAGCGAGGAAAAGTCAAGGGACGTCCCTTTCCCCAAATTCGATATATAAACAATGTGGACGTGCCCACTGAAGAAACAAAGAATCGGGACTCACTGTGCTAGTAGCAGTGTCGCACAACCCTTAGGTTTTGTTAAAAGACCCCTCACACACCAACCTAGTTGGTGTCATGCTTCATCATGGGGGTCCCAACCGGGTGGCCTAATGCCGCCCGGTTGTACTACAACGCCTGATTACAGCGGAGCTGGTGTGGTGTAATAATGTGATGTGAAATGTGAAAGTTTAAAAATATCTCTGGGAATCCTTGCCAATTGTATTTAATTGTGGCGGCCCAGGATATATTAAAATCCGAAGGCGCAACTAATAAAGTTACTTAAAACTCATAGTTGTCTGTGATGGGTCTACATGTTTCAGCCCCTAAAAGAGAGTAGAGGGGGCTTTCATCAGGACCGGGTGAGAAAAAAGTGAGTGAGTGGCAAAATATAGCCACGTGAATAGTAAAAATCACAACGCACACGCTAAGGTGAGTTGGAAATGATTGAAGGGAGTCGATACTTACGACCACACTAGAAATAGCCTGTAAGGGAAAAAAACAACACATAAAGAAGAGCAACATAAAATGCAATCTTTTGTATGATCTTGTACTTGTGTAGGACTATATAGTGGGCAACGCAGTGAGTCCATATGGTCTAGTAGCCTGCTGAAGGAGTTTGAACTGTGCAGGGCTAGACCGGGTGAGGAAGTGGCATGCTGGACACTAATGATTTTGTGATGTCACGAAAGAGTACTGTGAAGTACATGCAGCATGCTAAAAGTGACATCGTGTAGGGCGTATATCACCCTACCAAGTCAACTAAGCACAGCATACGTATGCAGTATAAACCGAGCCGGTGTGTTGACCATATCATGAATAACCGGCAATGTTTGACAGCGTGCAACGTGTTCTTTTAAAATTCTTAGTAGAAAAGAGGTTAAAAAGAGAACATAATTACACTCGGTTTAAGTGTCTAGCAGGAAATCAGGGCCCGGGAGGGGAATCGTCTATAGTCCCACTATATAGTCCTACACAAGTACAAGATCATACAAAAGATTGCATTTTATGTTGCTCTTCTTTATGTGTTGTTGTGTTGTTTTTTTGAAAGCCCCCTCTACTCTCTTTTAGGGGCTGAAACATGTAGACCCATCACAGACAACTATGAGTTTTAAGTAACTTTATTAGTTGTGCCTTCGGATTTTAATATATCCTGGGCCGCCACAATTAAATACAATTGGCAAGGATTCCCAGAGATATTTTTAAACTTTCACATTTCACATCACATTATTACACCACACCAGCTCCGCTGTAATCAGGCGTTGTAGCACAACCGGGCGGCATTAGGCCACCCGGTTGGGACCCCCATGATGAAGCATGACACCAACTAGGTTGGTGTGTGAGGGGTCTTTTAACAAAACCTAAGGGTTGTGCGACACTGCTACTAGCACAGTGAGTCCCGATTCTTTGTTTCTTCAGTGGGCACGTCCACATTGTGTATATATTATTTAAAACATCCAATTTGGTAAATATGGGTAGTAGTTCAGCCCGTAAAAGCAATGTAATTTTAACCAAGACCTCCCCCTCCAACAACCAGTCACCTTTCAAGTTCTGTCCTTCCTTTTCCCTGGCCTGTGAGGTAAGGAACTTCGAGTAGCTTTTTTATTAGCCTTAGATTTAGGTATTCACTTCGGATGTTTCGCCTGCCTGCAAAGAGGTGGACTTTCTCTCAGTGGCAACGATATAGCACTTGAACCTTGTACCACTGTGTCCATAGAAGATTGCACTTGAACAGTTGGTAGAGGAGTTACAGGGCCTTGTGAAACCATAAAACTATTAGGGAAACCAACCACAGCAGCGGTAAGGGATAGCCTCCTTTCTGTATGATTACTCTCATTGTTAATTACCATCATAGCACGCTGTAGCATTCTATCCAATGAAGTGGGCATGGAGGGTGTTTGTACTGTATTCAGCCCCCCTCCTAATTTCCTCTAACCCATCTTGGTGCTTCTTGGGTCGTAGAATTGGTGCACCTCCCGCAGATGAAGTAAACCAAACAACAGGACCAAGGGGGGTGGCCAAGCCAGGCCTCTTCTGGGCTCTGACGGGCGCAGACGGACTGACACTTTGCCTGGGCTTGGCCCGGGCGCATCCTGTCCTGCGCTGCGGGATGGAAGAGGCGCCTTTACAGCAGCGGGGAGCTGACCTCGCCTCCCACGCCGTACAGAATGCTGGGGGACCGAGTCTCACCTCAGTCAGTCACAGGGAAAGTAGGTGAGTTGTGGTGAAGGGTCTCGGACGGCCCGGTTTGCAGAGCCCGTGCTGCGGAACGGAAGAGGCACCTTTACGGCAGCTGAGGGGCTGAGTCTGCCTCCACACCATATAGAATGCTGGGGGACCAAGTCCCACCCCAGCCAGCCACTGCAAAAGCAGGTGAGTTATGGTGAAGGGCCTCGGACGGCCCCGTTTGCAAATCAACATTTGTATCTCTACATGGGTATAAGCTGGACTTGCATATCACTGTATTTGCTGTTATTTCTCAATTCTTAATTTTATCACTAAAATAATTGATATGCAAAAAAAATAGGAGAGAGCACAAGCACTTTAGGACTGATTAACAGTGGTAAAGTGCACAGAGTCCTAAGGCCAACAAAAAACACATTTACCAAAACAGGAGGAGTGAAGGCAAAAGGTCTGGGGGAAGACCACCCTAAGACTGACAGGTCTAGAGTAAGGCAAATAATATTATATGAAAAAGTGAAATGTCTCGACTTGTAATTGTTTGATAGAAGCCGTTGAGCATTTGCAGATATTTAAAAACCCAGAAGTTGTAATTGGATATTGAATATAGGAGGCATTAAATGATTTGAATATATTATCATCAAAAAACTGGCCTATACATTGTAGTTATGTGCCTGGTCATTGAATGACAAAAATGTTGTGAGAGAACACAGGTAAAAATGGATTATGCCATAGGGACGTGTCATGTGTCAGTCTTGGTATATTAACTTTTTAGAAATAAGCTTCCAAATATGCCTGTACAAGGAGTGTGTTTGAAGCCTAGTCTTTTTAAAGTTGGAAGGGTTATAAATACCATCAGTGACTGATATGTCTTATTTTTATTTTTATTTAAAAAAAAATTTTATTAACTGTATATTGTTCAATCATACACAGCCTCATGCCTACAACCCTGGGGCCGGCGGCTTGTTACCAGGAGAGATTTTTACACAGCTTAATGGCCAACAACCCAATGGGCAGGCAGCACAATTCCAACCTTAAATTCGATATACCTCTTACAAATTCTGACAATGTTGCATTCAAGACTCGCTAGTATAACATTCGATGGTGTTTGCGGCATACCGGAATTAAATCAACTCCGCTCATCACCCAACCTTCTTAATAAAAAACAGTTGCAGATTGAACCTGCTGCTCCCCCTACGTTGATACTCGTACCTTACGTGGTTCCGTCTCGACTAACTGTTTGTACCCCTGGGACTGAGCCTCCCGCTGATTTCGCCTTTCGATTAGCAACTCTGTAAGCCCACTGGGAACCGTGGTTTGGAGTACTGTAATCTTAAGTCTCGCTTCCAGGCTCTGCCGGTACCGCGCTACTCAACTCCCCCGTTCTATGCAGCTTATGCGCAGTATATAGCCCCCAGAAGTTCTTGGGCCTGCTGCGAGGTGGAAGCAGCTCGCTGAAGTTCTCGGATTGCGTGCTGCAGTACAGCATATCGTGCGACCATTGTGCTACAGTAGGAACCGGGCCTCTCATCCAACACATTGCTACCCTGCGCTTTGCAATAAGGAGCCCCATGTCCACTAACCTTCGTATATCTTTAGGGAGTGCTTTAGAGTATCCTATAAGGGCAAGTGCGGGATCCGGTGTGAGCTCCCTGTCTACCACCTTGCTTAGTTCTCGAAAAATGGCCTCCCAATAATTAAATACTCCCGGGCACTGCCACGCTAGATGCATGAAATCTGCAGGCTGTGCGCGACATCTATCGCAGAACGCGTCCTCCCTCAGCCGGTATCTGTGTAGCCTCTCTGGGGTATAGTACACTCTGTTAATATATTTGAAATGTACTAATCTGTGTTTGCCGTGCAGTGAGATGCGTCTGGTGTTAGTGCAGCAATAATTCCATATAGAGTCATCTATTGTGAGCTGCAGGTCCCTTTGCCAGGCTAGCCTGGCCTTCGTATATTGGTTGGCTCTATGAGACATGGCTAATCTATATATTATAGAGACCGCTTTACGGGGAGTCGTAGCTTTTATAACATAGGACAGTTCCAGTACCTCAGGGGGTTCTCCCATGTCCTCCCCCAGCAAGTCGCGCATAGCCCTGCGTACTCTGTAAAACTGAAATTTTTGCAGCAGAGTGTGAGCGCCTGCCGTACCCGCAGCCTGTTCCCACGTCTTAACCACCCCATCCTGAAACAAGTCTCCCATCGTGTCTATGTTCAGTGTGTGCAGTACACGAGTAACCCCACCCTCCCTGCAGGGGCCAATCCATAATGCCCATTCAATCGGCATCATGGGTGAATACAGCAGAGCTCCTGCTTGTAATTGCAATATATTATGCCAGGCGTGGCGCATCGAGTTAATGGAATCCAGAATTCCGGTTCTCCGGTCTACAGGTTCAAATATTGTGGCTGGGAGGGGGAGTGGGTCAGCTACTAGCTTTTCCATGCAGAGGAATGGCACATCGGGCGTGCCATGTATCCAGTGGTGCACTTGTGCTCCCTGTGCTGCTCTATAATACACTTCAAAATCTGGCGTTCCCAGGCCCCCCATGTGGTACGGTAATGTGAGCACTCGCCACTGTACGCGCGCTTGCTTACCCGCCCAAGCAAGTTTTATCATTGATGTATTAAGTCTATGGAAGAAGGATCGTGATAAGACTATTGGAACATTCGTGAAAAGGAACAAAAATCTGGGCAATATCACCATTTTCATGATGGAAACACGGCCTATGAGCGACAGCGGCAGCCGAATCCAGGATTCAGCGTCGGCTTCCAGTTTATCTATGGCAGTACCATAATTCTCTCTCATCACAGTCTCTGAGTCTGTGTGCAGCCGAATCCCCAGGTACCTTATCGAGTCTGTAGTCCATTGTAATGGGTAGTCCATCTCAAAATGTGATGTTGCCGGAGTGAGTGGGAAGACAATGGACTTGGGCCAGTTGACATGCAAGCCCGATAGCACACCAAAGCGTACTACCTCCCTAAGTACTGAGGAGAGATTATGTTCCGGGTCACGGACATACAATAAGGTGTCGTCTGCATACGCAGACACTATTATCCTGTAGGTCGGGAATCTGACTCCTTTATGACCATGATACTCCCTGAGCGCACACGCTAAGGGCTCGGCCACTAAGGCATATAAGATAGGAGATAGTGGGCAGCCCTGTCTGGTCCCCCTAGTTATAGCAAATGGATCCGTGACTAGATTACTTAGTTGGATCCACGCTGTGGGTGCGTTGTACAATACTCCAATCAACTGTAGGAAAACTGGTCCCAGCCCCATCCTAGTTAACACTTGCCGCATGAAAGGCCACTCCACAGAATCAAAGGCCTTTTCCATGTCGAGAAAGACCGCCACAGCTTTAGTGTCTTGTCTGACATGTTGCATAGTTCCAAACACCGTACGTAAGTTGTAAGTTAGGTTCCTATCAGGGATGAACCCGGCCTGCTCCGGTGCTACCAGCACTGGAGTTAGAGGAGCCAGTCGGTTGGTTAGTAATTTGGCGAATAGCTTGGTATCCACATTTAACAGTGAAAGGGGGCGGTACGAACTGCATTCCTCTGGGGGCTTACCCGGTTTGGGAATGGCGACTATGAGTGCCTCTCTCATGGAACGGGGCATGGTGCCTGAAACGCACATATCATCGAATAGCGTAGAGAGGTGGGGAAGTAGCAAGTCGAGGAACGCTTTATAGAAGCCCACTGTGAGGCCGTCCGCCCCTGGGGTGCTAGCTGACTTCATGCCCGCCAGTGCTTCCTCTATTTCGTCCTTTTCTATGGGGCGCATGAGGAACTCTCTGTGGGTGTTAGTGAGGAATGGTAATTTAATATGTTCTAGATACTCGAGAATTTCCGCATCAGTACAAGGCGATCGGGAAGTATATAATTCCGAATAGTATTGTTTGAACCTTTCCGCAATGTCTGTTTCGTCAGTAAGCATTACTCCCTCTGCTGACCTGATTTCAGAGATCAGCGTTTTGTCACGTTTAGCTTTCAGAATCCGTGCCAATACCGAGCCCGGGCGGTCACCCTCTCCATATGTACGGGCCGTGGCGTACTTGCCCAGGTGCTTCACTTCGCTATCCGCAGCGTCGTGGTATTCACCAAGCGGGTCCTTTATCTCCTCAGCAAGCCCTTCGTCCCCACCCAGCACCTGGCGCTGCTCCAAGTCCCCCAATTTCTGCTCTAGGTCCGCTAGCCTCCGCCTGATAGATCAGAGTACGCCCGAATGTTTAGCCATGGCCTCGCCGCGAATATACACTTTAAAAGCCTCCCAGACAGTCTGGAAGCTATCTACGGATCCAATATTGGTCGCAAAGAATGTCTCTATGGCGTCAGCCAGTCCCTCCTTGAAGAGGGGGTCTAGCAATGAGTAAGGGGGAAAACGCCAAGTGAATGGAGGTATAGTTTTCTTAGGAGTTGCCAGGACCAACAGCAGCGGCGAGTGGTCCGAGAGCGTACGCGGGAGCACCTGACACTGGCGGATCTGCTCTACCAGCGACTCGGTGGCCAGCCAGTAATCTATTCGAGTATGCAGATTATAATAGGCAGAATAATGCGTGAACCCACCCTTACTGGGATAGCGCTTTCGCCACACATCGCAGAGGTCCCTACTAATCATGACAATCAATCAATCACAGAATTTGTAGAGCGCACTACTTACCCGCGAGGGTCTCAAGGCGCTGGGGAGAAAAAAAGGGGGGGGTGCTGCTACTGGTCGAACAGCCAGGTCTTGAGTAGCCTCCTGAAGGTCAGCAGGTCTTGGGTCTGTCGTAGGCTTAGTGGAAGGGTGTTCCAGGTCTTGGCGGCGAGGTGTGAGAAGGATCTGCCGCCGGTGGTTGTTCTTCGAATGCGAGGGACGGTGGCGAGGGAGACGTCGGCGGAGCGGAGCTGGCGGTTGGGGACGTAGAAGAAGAGTCGTCTGTTGAGGTAGGCTGGGCCAGTCTTGTGGAGTGCCTTGTGTGCGTGGATGAGGAGTTTGAAGGAGATTCTCCTGTCGACAGGGAGCCAGTGCAGGTTCCTCAGGTGGGGGGTGATGTGGCTGTGGCGTGGTACGTCGAGGATCAGGCGTGCGGAGGCATTTTGTATGCGTTGCAGTCGCTTGTTGAGCTTCGCCGGGGCTCCCGCATAGAGGGCGTTCCCATAGTCAAGTCTGCTACTGACGAGGGCCTGGGTGACTGTTCTTCTTGTATCTGTCGGGATCCACCTGTAGATCTTGCGAAGCATGCGGAGGGTGTTGAAGCAGGAGGAGGAGACTGCATTGACTTGCTTGGCCATGGAGAGCGTTGAGTCGAGGATGACTCCCAGGTTGTGTGCGTGGTCGGTGGGTGTCGGGGCTGCTCCCAGTGTCGTTGGCCACCAGGAGTCGTTCCAGGCTGAGGGGTTGGAGCCGAGGATGAGGACCTCTGTCTTGTCCGTGTTGGATTTGGCGGCGAGGGGGTCCTTGGTGAGGGAGAGGATCAGTTGAGTGTCGTTGGCGTAGGAGATTATGTTGAGGTCGTGCTGTCTGGCGATGCGTGCGAGCGGGGCCATGTAGATGTTGAACAGTGTTGGGCTGAGGGAAGATCCCTGGGGTACGCCGCAGATGATCTCGGAGGCTTCGGATCGGAAAGGTGGGAGGCGTACTCTCTGGGTTCTGCCGTCGAGGAAGGAGGTGGTCCATTCCAGGGCCTTGTCTCGGATAACTGCGTCGTGGAGGCGTGCGCGTAGAGTGTGGTGGCAGACAGTGTCGAAGGTGGCGGAGAGGTCCAGCAGGATGAGGGCTGCGGTCTCACCGTTGTCCAGCAGGGTCCTGATGTCGTCGGTGGCGGCGATGAGGGCAGTCTCAGTGCTGTGGTTGCTGCGGAACCCTGATTGGGAGGGGTCCAGGATGCTGTTTTCTTCGAGGTATCGGGTTAGCTGTTTGTTGACGATTTTCTCGATGACCTTGGCTGCGAACGGAAGCAGGGAGATGGGCCGGAAGTTCTTGAGGTCTCTCGGGTCCGCCTTGGGTTTTTTGAGTAGGGCGTTGATCTCTGCGTGTTTCCAGCTCTCTGGGAAGGTCGCGGTCTTGAAGGAGAGATTGATAACGTTGCACAGGTGGGGTGCGATGGAGCTGCTGGCTTTGTTGAAGATGTGGTGCGGGAAAGGGTCTGACGGGGAGCCGGAGTGTATTGTGCTCATGGTCTTGACACCCTCCAATGTCCGTGCCGCCGCCGCAGGCTTCCTCGCCGGTCCTGCGGATCTGTCTAGTTCAGGAGTTCTTACCAAATTAAAGTCCCCGCCCCAGAGATACTGTGCACCCTGAAACCGGTACGCTGTATTAGCCACTGTCGTGAAGAACTCGGGGGAGTCATAGTTAGGACCGTATACATTCACTATTATCAGTTCCAGGCCCCTGCCCCGGCATCTAGAGATCACGAAACGTCCTTCACTGTCTGAGTGTAGCTGTTCTATCGCATATTCAGATCTAGGATTAACCCAGGTTAGTACCCCTCGTGCGTGCGACGTAAAACCTGAGGTATTAACATTACCAAGCAGCCCCCTACTTCGCAGCAGCGCGCTGGACTTTGGGAGATGTGTCTCCTGTAGTAAGGCTAAATCTATGTTTTGCCTGCTCAAGTAGTTCAACACCTTACGCAGTTTACGATGGTCATTAAGCCCTCTAATATTCCACGACAATGCGCGTAGGGAGTCTATCTGCTTCGGGGCGGTAGCCCCGCTAGATGTTGTCATGTTGGGTATCGAGACGCATATTGCTTCCGGATCTGCGCCGCTCGCGAACCATATGTGCAACTTGTGTAAGATTTAATAACATCACAATCAACCAAAACAATCTGACTTCGTCCCTTCCCCTCCCTCCCCCCACCCACAGCAGACCTCCCCCAACTTGGTCGCGCATCTTCCCTAAATACACCCACTGGACCCCCCCGCTGCCCTCCCCCCTCCCCAGATTTACAACTCTGGTGCATGGCACTCATGGGTGGAGGAAGCTCGATAATTAGGAGCACTAAAGAAAACAGGAAAGGGGACAAAAAGGGGGAAAAACAAAAACCCTTCCGTCCCGCCTCCTGTGTGCCATCTACAAAATAATGCAGCTTCTTCAGCCACACCTCACCAGTTAACATAGGAGAGCACCAAGCCTCCTACCCCTACATTCCATCCCGGTCCACCCCCGGAGACCCAGGGCCCCAGATTCCATGATAGACCTACCAAGCGGGCCTGGATGCTCACGTAAGGCACTAGGTGCCGCCCTGCACATGCATTGTATAAAGTTCCACACCTGTGCCAGGAAAGTCATAACACAATACGACAGTGGTCAAATAAACTAGTGGTCAACAATTATCAGTTATTCCACCCTCTGGACCTCCCGACCTTACGCCGTGTAGAGCCCCCGTGATACTCATCAGATAGCTGGTGTCCTTCTGCTTCAGTCCTGTTGCTCCAGTGAACCACCAACTGCTTCATTGAGCAGGTGTTGGTCCGGGCTTCCGCGACGTTCCTTGGACCAATCCTTTAGGGCCTTCTGTAGGACCTTCGGGTCTGTAAAAATGTAGGACCGTCCCTGCCTGTTAACTCGTAGTTTAGCTATATACAGCATAGCATAGTCCAGTTCCAAGTCCCGCAGCTGTTTTTTTATAGGAGCGAATTGTCTGCGTGCCTCTTGCACACGAATAGTGAAGTCCGGGTTTAGCGATATTGTAGAGCCTTCATACAGCAGTATTCGTTTTTCTCGTGCCAGTCTGAGCGCAACATCTCTGTCCCGGTAGTTGAGCAGCTTTGCTATGATTGGTCGGGGTGGCGCTCCCGGGGGTGGGCGAGGGCCCAAGGAGCGATGTGCTCTCTCAACCATGAACATGTGTGAAAAAACGCCTTCCCCTAGCAACGTGATGAGCAATTTTTCAATAAATTGCTCCATGTTTCCTGTAGAGGTCGTCTCGGGCAGGCCAGTGATTCTCAGATTGCAGCGTCGTGAGCGGGCTTCTAAATCCTCAGTTTTTTCTTGTAGAATGCGCATTACCTTCCCCAGTTGCTTGTGTTCTGAATCAATCGTGGTGTGCGCCTCCTCTACCTCCGTTAATCTCCTCTCCGACATATCTAATCTTTCCGCATGTTTATCCAGCCGTTCCCCCATCCTATCCATCCTGTAGGAGAGAGCGTCCATTTTTGTGCCTCAGGAGGCGATGCCACTTTGCAGGCTTTTTTCCATGGAGAGGAGCATCTGACGAATATCTGGGCTGGGGTCATCTTCGTCAGGGGAGCGTGACCTGGGAGTCTCTGCAGTAGTGGCGTCGTGCGACTTCGAGCGTTTTTGCTCGAAGGAGAGTTTGGATTGTGCTCTATCGACTTTGCCCATGATGATTGTCCGTTGGGCGCTCCAGTCGGGGGGCCAACAGTGTGCCGCAGTGGCCTACTGACTCCCGCAGGGCCGAAGTGACCGCTGTTAGCACTTAGCAGTCGCTGTCAGTGACCTCCAGTCAAGCAGACGGGTAACCCCCCGGATGTGGTGCAGCAGGCCCGACCCCAGTGGGGCTCCCATCTCGCCAGTGCCAGCCTCCTGAGTCGCAGGGTAAGTTGGTCCCGTGTGGAGACCCACGATGCCCACCCCTCGAGGGGCACTGACGCCTGCCAAGTACTTCACGGTCAATCAGGGGCGCTCCTTCCGCGCGCTGACCTGGCCTGCGCTGCACTGCTAGAGCCCACTTCACCGCATTGGTCCACTTACTGCCGCACTGTATCGTCACGGGGGCACCGGCGTCCGTTGCCCTCTGGCCTCAGGGTCTCCCGGCCGTCCACCAGTGGTTCGCAGCCTGCACACCGTGTCTCTCAAGGGCCACCGCTAGGTCCAAGCTGTTGCTGATATTTCTCAGCAGACTTCCTGGCACTGCACGTTATTTCGGTGCGGGGCAGGATGCGCTTCCCTAATCGCCTCAGCGGTGTTTTCCGAGCTCCAGTCTGCAGCGCTCCTGCCCTCGCCGCACTGTAGTGGCAGACTCACTCCAAAACGAGTCCCACCTAGGGCGCCGCTCCCCGGGCTTGTGTGGACTCCAGATGCGGGCGTATGCACTTAGGCCCCGATGCGAACCACTGCTCCAAGCTGCCCCCGCAGTCTCCCACCGCCGTTCCCATCTGTGTTCGCACGGGGGTGTATCGATGGTCGTCGCGGCAGGCTCCTCACCGTCTCAGTCCCGCCTGACCGGTGCGCCGCGTTGATGTGTTCTCCGGCGCCGCTTCGCGTTGCTGGGCCGGGCCCAGTCAGCCGGGCTCTTCAGGCGGCTAGAGCTTCAGCGCCCGCCAAGACTCAGCGCGCTGCGCCGCACGTCAGTAGACGCAGGTCCGCCCTCAAACTAACTCCAGACCGGGGATTACGGGCCTTGCCGCCAGCCCGCCGCTCTCGGCCACAACCCAGGAACACTAGTCCGTGGAGCCCCAGAGTACGCCTCCCGGCAAGCAGGCGAATTCCGATGGCCAGTACGTCGTCGAGGTGAAGGTGGCTGAGGTAGTGCTGCCGGATAATGAGAGGATTGTTAGACGGCGACACGGAGCTCAGGGCTCAAGCGGCCATCTTGGTCGCGAGCAAGCTCCGCCCCCTGATATGTCTTATTAGAAGCCTCAAACGGACCATGGGGTTTTGCTAATCGAGATCACTTGAGGTAGGCTAAGTAAGAAGTGGTTGGCCATGTGTGGTGCTGGACTTACTCCATCTCTGAACTGGAGTACATTTCCTAGTATTGTGGGTACTTTTGGCTGTAGTAACTTTAGAAGTGCAGTTTTTGAACCCCAATGGGCTTACTCTTTTGTGGGTGAGTGCATGTCCCTACCATAACCTCCCTAAACCCATCCTTACTCCTCCTTTAACCCCTCATCTTCAGTAGTAAGTTTTCCCTAGTATTTAACCACTCCTTCGTCCCGCCCACATTTGCTACTAAAATGTAGACAGTGATCAAGTCATAACCAGAACTCGCAACAAAACAGCACTGCAAGAAATTACTGAATGTCTCAAAAGAGTTTACAGGAAAGGCACACTCCAGTGGAAGTAACTTGTTCACAAAAAGTTCCCCCTCAAATGTTATGCACAACAATGAAAAATCCATGGGGCAAACTGGGTTATCCTGAACTCTGACTTAATGTCAATCTTTGCCAGCTCTGCCCAAGCTCCACATAGCTTCCCCAGAGCCTCACCAGCTTTATCACTTAATCTACTGATACAAACTGCAGCACAGAGTCCTTTCTGTCAATATATTTATTTGGTGAGTGCCCTTAAGGCCATAATAGGTGATGAATGATGCTGAACTTACCATCTGTTTTTTAAAGCACTATTACTAAAATCAGCAAATCTTCTACTGGCCAACAAACAACTTGTCCTACAATACTCGCGGCATATGTCTTGCAGATCTCAAATTTTCCGCAAATCTTCTTCTTCCTGGAACCTGGTAACTTTCTTTAAATTCCCAATCCAACAGCAATTCACTTATTGACTCCTCAACCACACACCCATTGACTCATTCTCATACCCAGTGCTTGTTTAAAATATTTGCTGTGCATATACTAGACAGAACAAACATTTCTTAGCTGGGCTTATGTAATTAAATAGACAGCATAGTTATCAGCGAGGCTGCTTTACCTGTGTTACAACATAAAAGCTGATCATCCTCTACATGACATAAAAACCCATTATGGCAGCAAGTCTCTAATGTGCACTTTGCACACATTGAGAAAAACACAACACTGAATTTAAGAAAAGCTGAGGTGCCAGGAACGTAAAAGTGTGCTTGGACATGTAGAAACAGCAGGATTAATAAAATAATGAATGTAACTTGTCTATTAATTGATTACCTATTATTTTAAGAAAGTCATTATGAAAAGTTTATGATGAAACTTAGCATCTCTATTGTCTTCATTGTAATGCACCATAACAAAATGAAAAGTGGTGCAAAATCTTCATGCAGTGTGTTACATGACTGAAACTTTCACTATAATTGCTTAACAATATTAGGGTCTTAGAGTTTTTTTTTCTCAACATCTTTTTATCAAACAGTTGCTCAGCATACAGTCACAGGTTTGTAGATGTAAACTCACGACTGACAGTGAAAGGATAGAAGTACATCGCTTCAACCATGTCCATCAGTATTGCCTAAATAGTGCAGGAATATCACTATACAGTAAGCATATCTCAGCACAGTTCGGGGCATCACTCAGACCCCATCATTAAGTCTGGCTATGTGTCTTCAAGGGTGTTTCTTCATTGGCCTCTATACCCCTACCACAACTCCCATACTTTTTCCTATTTTCTCTGGCACCCCTGATTCTGGTAGACCACTTTCTCGGCTTGCTGACACCAATCCAGGCCGGCTTCCCAATCCGTCACCCTTAGGGGACGATTCACTCCCCAAGCCTTTGCTATGTTTCTTTTTGCCACTCCAGCCACCAACATCAGCCAAATTTTGTGATATTTGGGCCATACCTCCTCCTTGTCACACCCAGAAGATGCTATTGTGCTTCTAGTGGGACATCTAGGCCCGTGACTCTGGCTATGACCTGTATTACCTTCCTGCCGTAGTGTTCTATTCTGAGACAGGCTCATAGAATGTGGAAAAAGGAGCCCACTGCGATGCAAGCTCTAGTGCACAAATCTGCGTCACATCTCCCAACCCTGTGCATGAGTATTCTAGAGGAGTAGGGTCTGTGGAGGATCCTCAGCTGTATCAGGCAGAAGCAGGCATGAATGGCTATTTTTCAGGGGCTGTGAATTGCTTCCGCCACATCATTGTCTTCAAACAGTCCCAAGTCCACCACCCATGCCTCCCTTAGGGTTCCCAATGGATCTGGTGAGTTTTTCATAAGTTCCCTATAGGTTAGAGAGCTGGTTTTATCTGCCATTGGCTCAAGCAGTAGCTGGTCCTCCAAGATCATGTATTCTGGTAATTGCTTCCTCTCCAGTACGTGTCTCCTTAGTGCATGTTCCAACTGTAAATATCGAAACCTCTCGCTATGTTTCATCTGATACTCTACCTGCATGTCTTGAAACATAATCAGTGCTTGGTTTCTCCAAATATCCCCAAGATAATCAATGCCCAGGAGTCCCCACTTGTGGAATCCCTTCAGGTTCCCTACCTTCAGCAGCAGGTCGCTGTCCTATAGTCGGGTCCTCTCTGTTAGTCTGCCCTCCCAGCCTAGGAACTTAGTGGCCTCACAACATGCACAGATCACCATTTGTGTGTGGATTGGCAGCTGTCCCTCCTGCCATTTTCGGTACAATACTGCTGGGTAGCCTTGACTTCCCATTGCCTGCCAATCAACTCGATAGGTGGGTTCGTTCCTAACTGAGAGCACCCAGTCATTGACTGTAATCAATCAGGCTGCTCAATAACATTTCCTTATGTCCGGGACTGCCAGACCCCCTTCGAATACCCCACTCTGGAGCTTGCATAGTGCTATTTGTGAACTACCCCCATCCCATAGGAGTTTGCATAGCACACAGACAACCTTTTGAAAAAAGTCTGTTGATATTTTATAAGGGGTGTTCTGCAGAATATACAGCAAATGCGGCAGGGCCATCATCTTGAAAAGGACAGCCCTACCCATCAGAGACACTGGAAGCCCAGTTAATTTGATATCTGGAATAGCCACCAACTAACTGGAAAATGTGCAGCAGCCTGTCAACCGTTTGGCAAGGCTGTTCAGCATATAGCAATATTTCATTGGCATACAGGAAGATTTGTTATTCCCAGTCTTCCTCTCCTACAATGCCCTGTACCAATGGGTCTTTATGGACCTTTGCCGCTAGAGGTTCAAGCGCTAAAGCAAATATCATTGGAGACAGTGGGCATCCCTGACTTGTGCCCCTGTGTAGGGTAAATGAACCGGACAGTGTACCGTTAACCCACACTCTCACCATTGGGTCTCGATAGAGGAGTCTAACTCATTCAAAAAATCTCGGGCAAAAGCCCAGTATAGCCAAGGCGGCAAATAGATAGGGCCATTCAATGCCGTCGAAGGCCATTCGGGCTTCTTGAGAGAGTAGTACAGCCCTATCAGGTCGTTAGGCTGCTGTCATTTGTAGCACTCTATATAAACGTCTGAGATTTAATTGGGTGCTTCTGTGTGGCATGAATCCTGCTTGATCAGGATGGACTACAGAGGATATCACTGTCCGCACCCTGTTTGCCATGGCCTTCGCCAGTACCTTAGCCTCTAGATTCAACAGTGATATGGGCCTGTATAAACTACACTGCTTGGGAGGTTTGCCCTTTTTCGGGATCAGCACAATAGTGTCAGGGCACACAGTAACCGAGTACACTGATAGCTGATGACGAGGCTGCAGAGTGCAGAAGGAACTCGGTATCCCATCATTCCCCAGGTGCCGACGTAGTACGCACAAAGGAGCGTGCCGCCGGACGGAGCCGGATATAGTTGAAGGGCGCCTTCGTGAAGACGCTGATTATTTTGTGGAGATTTGGCGTTGCTGGATTGCTGTTACGCGGTCTAGTAAGGGTGCTTCTAGCACCACTCTTGATTTCTTGGCAACCGCTGGTCTTGGATAATACTTGTCAGCGGCTTCGGTGCGATTCTCCTGTTGGCGAGACGCGTCTTCCGGGCGGTCTCATGTGGGAGAATTGTTTAGGTGATTCCTATTGATCACCATTGCAGAGCTCGTGGTCTCACTGGTGCTAGGGTTCATGAGCCTGTGCGATCTCCTCTGTTGGCGAGTATCTCTCTGAACTGAAGAGGCGAATGCGGAGGACGTATTTTTGGATTTGTTGATTCAGAGCTGGAATTAATTATCGAGCTTCTGAGTCCTTGGATATGTGCAAGAAGGTATTGTTATCCCACCCTGGAGTAAAGTGTGGGTTTCTTTTGTTTTGTCCTTTTGTCGCTTTGTGTGTTCCACCTGGAAAGAGTGACTCGAACTCTTAAAAATGTACTGTGGCTTTCCTATTGCTACGTCCAGAACATATTGGTTACTTTGATACTGATTCAGTGAATATTCAGCCACATCTTTGGTCTTACTCATTTGGTCAAGCAATACACATTATTGGATAGAAGAAACACACAGGAGTATTGTTCAGATCAAAAAATAGTGATCTTTTCCTTTTCATACGTTTGCTCACAGGGGAGGTCTGTAGGGGGTGTCCAGGAGAGAACAGTCTATACTGTCCAGTCACGGCTTCATGCTTATTGGTATGTAGTGTTATCTAGAGGTAATCTCCTTATAGGAAGTTGTGACAACTGTTGAAAGAGGCTGTTTGCAATTATTACTATTCCTTGTCCTTTTATAGGATAATAACGTGTTGATATCCTGATCTCACCCTCTCCTCTCTCCTGGTGTAGGGCAACTTCTTTTTCCTTTACAGGTATTTCATGTACATGTTTTCTTATTGTATACCTTATGATGTAATGAATACTGAAGGATAGGGAATTGAGTATTGTTCCTTGTCATCCTCAGGTCTCCTTCCCTGCTGTTCCTCCCCTTTCCTTCCCCCGCTTGACCATCCCAACAGTCCGCGTTCATACACTTATCCGGACTTGGGGCTGTCGAGAGGTGGACCTCTCTGAGCATCGGCACGACCCTGAGGAAATCATAGTGGTGCCTGACAAATAGTCGCCAGTCTCGGGTCCTTTGGCAGGCAACCTCCCTTTCTCGCAGCATGGGACATATTCAGCATAGGCGGCGCTACCTCCTCTGCTATACCCTTGTATAACTCTACGGGCAGACTGAACCCGGAGCTTTCCCTGATTGCAAGTCTGGAATGGCCCTCTCTTTTCCTTCGACCATCAAGTCACAATTCAGTTCATCACTATCTTCAGCTGACAGAGTGGGGAAGGAGAGATCTCCGAGGAACTCAGCGCAGTCATCTCCAGACCTATCGGAAGCAGACGTGTACCCTGTCTCGTAGTAGGCAGCAAAGGCCTCTGCTCTGTCCTTCCTTGTTGTGCTTGAAGCGCACTCCCGGTGCATGGATTCCTAGGGCCCAGTTTCTCTCCTTGTCCCTTTTTTCGAGCCAGGCTAGCAGTTTGTTTGCTTTGTCCCAATCATCAAAGAGTCTATGTTGGCTCACTACCATGTGTGTTCGGGCTTTGTTTTCGGCTATGTCCCTCAGTTCTTATTGTATAAGGTGGAATTGATGGCCCAAAGGAGAGTAGGGCATACCCCCACCTGAGGCACCCGAGTCTCCAGTATAGCAATTTCCTGTTCTAGTGCTTCGCATATCAATCGTTGTTCCTTCTTCTTCCCACCTATCAGGGCCTGAGAGACCATCTTAAAGGCTTCCCAAAGGATGCAGTCAGAGGCAACCCTACCCCCCTTCTCCTGAAAATATTGATCAGTCTGTTCCCTTATCTTGTCCCTGAATGTTTTGTCTTTTAAATGCCAGGGATCTATTCTGGGCGGTAGGGTGGTGTCCCTAAGGGGGCCATGAAGTAGTACTTCCACTAAGGGGTGGTCCGAGATGCTGAGCGCTTTATGTAATCCGCCTCGAAATAGGCCTGCATTCTGAAAACATGATCTAAGCGGGAGCATCTGCTGTGTGCAACAGAAAAGTAAGTGAACTGCCACGCTGTGGGATTATGTTCGCACCACAAATCCAGCATTCCCATTGTGTCCACAAAGGCCCTCAGTGTTCTCAGACCAGTGCCATGGAGGCACTCAGATATCTTATCCATCCCAGGGTTCATTGTAGTGTTCACATCCCCCCCCCCCCAAGTATAAAGGTGCCAGTTGACATTTCGAGTAGGATGGCGCTGAGTGCCGGCAAAGTCTCAGTATGGAGTCTTGGTGGGACATACGCCAGACATATGTTGAGTGTGTGGCCCTCCCATGTGCCAGTATGCACCAAATACCTACAATGGGGGTCCTGCCAAACATGACCTGGTATGAAGGGCACAGATGTTTTAAGGAGTACACCCACAAGGTTCTAGAGCCTGAAGTAAAACCTACGTGGGTGAGAAGAGTATACCCAAACATATTGAGCGCCTTATAATGGTTGCCTTTCAGGTGAATCTCCTGTAAGAGGACCAAGTCCGGGCCGTGTCTTTGGAGATACTGTAGGACTATGGTGCGCTTAATTTTTATTGCCAAGGCCGTTGACATTCCACGTCATTACCTTCAACGCTGAGCCGGTTCAGGGTCCATGTAGTGTCTAATTGAGGTATGATCCACCCCCCCACACTGACAGTGCATCCCACATTCAAATGACCATCCTACCTGTTTTCTGTGACCTAGTGTCACTGAGTGAATGTCAATTAGCACTTGTAATTTAAACATTATAGAACAACAAAACTGTTTACCACTAAGAAACTGCACCCGCACTGCTACCCTGCACTGTAGGCCTTGAACTGCCCACTTTCCCAGTTTGCAGAGCATCTGTCGCCCAAACAATATTGTCAAGACTATCTAGGGCTGGCCGGCACTGCCATATCAAGCCTAACAGTGGTACATCATACCCCCTTAACTCAGAATAGTGCAGCCAGAACTGCATTATAAAAGTTTCAGCAATCTTTTCTTTTCCCCACCCCCAAAGTCAGTCTTACTCGATGCCCATAGAGGCTCGATCACACCTGGAGTACCTGAGTCCCATATGTATTCAGCAGAGTCTCTCACCAACTGATCATCATGCACAGACCGTATGGCAAATCGGCAGAGAGTTGCAATTAGGGTGGGGGTTCGTCGATCGTTTGTCTTGTGGGACTTTCTCACCTGAGTGTTCAGCATTATTCAATGGATGTTCATCCTTCTCTCGACTGCCTTGGTGCCCCTTCTCCCTCTCTCGTTGTACCCCCTGTTGGGGCATAAGCCAGCCCTTGAGTCAATCGCAGGCCTCCTCCGATGTGGTGAAATGCCATGACTTTCCTTCTGCCACCACTCTAAGTCTCGCTGAGTATAGCATCATGTATTTAAGGTCTTTGGCCCGGAATGCTTTTTTGACTTTTTCAAAGCTGCCACGATGGTGTTGTAACTGTAAGGTGAAATCCGGGAAGAAGCAAATTTTCGCATTGTCGTAGGCAAGGTCCCCATGGGAGCGAGCAGCCTGTAGGATGGCATCATGGTTGCGAGGATTGATCCAGGCTATAATTGTCCGAGCTGGAGCACCAGGTCGAGGTGGTAGTATCGGTGCTCTATGTGCCTGTTTGACGGAAAATAAATTGGAGAGGCACCTGGGTTTCAAGGTATTGGTTATGAAGTCATCAAGAAAGAGGTCAGCACTGGGTCCCTCCACCCCCCTCTGAGACCCCGACAGCCCTAATGTTTTTTCTACGATCCCTACCTTCTTGGTCTTCAAGATTTGTCACCATAATCTCATGTTGTTTTGTCAAGTGTTGGACTTGCTCTTCCAACTTCTTGGATGTGGACTGTAGCTGGTTGATGCGAGTCTCTGCTGCAGTGACCTTTTCCGTCATCTTTTTGAAGTCTGCCCTGAGCAGGTTCACGTCTATGGTCGAGGTGTCGGCCCGATGAATTATGTGTGAGAGCTATGGAAAGTGTCTTACTTGCTTGGGGAGGCCTCCCCCAGGGCACTAGTCACATGATTTTGGCAACGCGGCCTCTCTCACTCCTGTTGCGCACCGCAACTCACCGATACAGATGGTGCCCGGCCACCACCTGGAAGCATCCCAGAGTGGCGAGTATCTCCCTCATTGAGTCGGTGTGGGCCACCAGCTCTGATGCGAGATCCACCTCTCGTTTACGGGCCTCCCCGCACCTCTGCTCCTAAATCAGCAGGCGGAGGGCAGACACAGACCGTCTGGAGCCAGGATCAGGTCGCCGCAGTCAGACCTGACCGAAACAGTTGCCTCCATCACCACTCGGCACCCGCGAGGGTAGCAGCCCCCTGCAACACACCGCCAAGCCTCCGCCCCAGCACTGTCACACAGGACCCAGGCTGCCGGTTCCACTCCAGTCGTGGCCCAAGACAGCAGCGATCTCTCCTCCCTGGTCGGTAGCCGCTCCCAGGAAGTCCAGCTGTCACTGCCTTCCAGTTCTGTGCAGAGATTGGGGGTTATTTCAGCCACAGCTGTGGGGCTCTTTCAAAGTGCGGCCATTGTGGCTGGTACCAAGCCACGCCCCCAGGACTTGAATATCTTAAAACAATATTTTTGTAATGATTTTTAGGAATAGTTTGCACGTAGGTACTATTAAAACTTTAGTAGTAGGCCATATTTAGAGTTGAACATTTTTGTGTAACAATCACTGACAATGTAAGAAATATTTCCACATGTGATATGCTTGATTTATTTCATTATGTTTTAACTTAATTATGAGTTTACTTTACTAAAAAAGAAATACTAATTTTGAAATGTATTAAATTGCCTTTTTCCTAAGGCTGCATTATTTCATAGCCTGGTGTAATGAACTTTTGTTATGTTTCCTCAACTGTTGCTTTATCTGTTCTGTTTATGCAAAATTCTTTAATCAGTAAGACACTTTTTACAGGACTTCTTTGTGAGTGGATTGGTGGGAACTGGACCTCTCCACTTACTCCATGTCGAGCAACACAGTAAATAAGCTCTTTGTCAACTAACCAGTGAGGATGGAATGGACAGTCGTTTCTCATGAGCAACATGGGAAAATATGTTGGAGTATCAATTTTGTACCTGGTGAGCGGAAGAGTGGTCATATGACGGTCAGACCATTGTATGGTGACAATCATAGGTCACAAAAGGACGATTTGGAGTATAAAAAGTGACTTCCCAAGGAGGAGGTTGTTCTTAGCAGATTCATTGGGATCCTTCTCAATTGACTGCCTGTTGGACTATCTCTACATGCCCCTTGACTTATTCCCTATGCTGATGAACTTGCGTGCTATATGATTTTGAGCTGTCTGGTGAGAGACCGTACTCAAACGTTTCTGATTATAGATCCATTCCCCTTGCCCATGGACTTTTCCTTAGTGGACTCTAACTTGCTCCCTTTGCCCATGCTAAGAGAACTCTTTTGAACCATCCTCCTGCTTTTGTTGGTGGTAGGAAATCTCTATCCTTAACAAAACTCTTTATGGATTCTTTTATTTAGCATTAGATTCACTTTGACTAAATGTGCGGTTTTATACTGTAAGACTCATGAGGGAACTGCTTAAAATGTTACTTATATGCATTGATTTTGGATATTCAATACAATAACCAAATTATCTCAAATTGTCTCAGTCTATTATTGTCTTAATGTTCTTTCAGCAGAAACTGTGCTTACAATGATTTCTTTCTACTGCATGATGGAGAGAGTCATAGTCTGAGAGCAGTGTATTTAAATTTGATCACTAATTTGTGAGTTGGCTACTAATTATTGTTCCTTACTGGCTGGCCAATAGTTTGACACCCTCACTGTGATGAAGCAAGGTCCATCGGAGGACCAATGCCTCTGTGGTTGAAGTATATAATCTGAGTGAAGTGACTAGGTTGTAATGTTGCTATTGGGCCCAGAAACCGAGTACCGAGAAAAAGCTTCTGCTGCAACATCTGCCATAGACAGTACCAGTATTTGTTTACAGGGCTGCAAAACATGGAATGAACAGTGCTGGGTTACAACATATGTGTAAGCGGTAGAAAGTGCACTTTTCATCAGGGCTGCTTTGTATAGAATGAAAATTACAAATGCTGTTCAGCAAGACTTCCACAATATTAGTGAGACATCACTAGCATTTCGAAAGTGAGCTCTTATACCTGTAGTTGAACAGCACCAGCTCTTCTCCGAAGGGCTGCCATTGCTTGGAGGCAGATACTTACTGAATAAGTAATTGCACTTGAAACCACTGCTTAGCACCTCAAATGATCAACCATACATACATGAGACAAAACAGTTCAATTTGTAAAGACATCTTCTCAGAGAATTATCAAAATATAGAAATGCTACATTTCACTCACTTTAATGAACAAGGTCTTCCCTGAACCGGAAGCAAGCATCCTGGGACCGGTTTCGGGGTAACACCCCTCATCAGCCAGGCTAGCTTGAATCCAGTGACAAAGTGAGCATAGGATCCACGTCCGGGCATACCCTGCCAACTAGGGCGAACTAAGCAAACACAAGGAGATGATGGACGGAGCGCTGAAACTTTTCAGACACTGGGTGTTACCCAGAAACCGGTCCCAGGGTGCTTATTTCCGATTCAGGAAAGACCTAGCTTGGCAGTTCGGGCTGGACTGTTCCCATGAGGCACAGGGTCAAGACTGATTTGCATATAGCTGGGTATGAACTGAGGTGGCGAAGTGAGCTAAAGAATGATGATGGATTCATCCCAGATCTGTGACTGGGGGTGAGTGTCTGAAAAGTTTCAGCGCTCCGTCCATCATTTCCTTGTGTTTGCTTTGTTTGCCCTAAGTTGGTAGGGTATTCCCAGAAAGTGGGTCCCTTGCTCACTTTGCCCCTGGATTCAAGTTAGCCCGGCTGATGAAGGGTGTTACCCAGAAACTAGTCCCAGGATGCTTGTTTCCATGTCAGGGAAGACCTGGCTTGGCAGTTCGGGCTCGACTGTTCCCATGAGGCACAGGGTCAAGACTGATTTGCATATAGGTCGGTCTGAACTGAGGTGGCGAAGTGAGCTAAAGAATGATGATGGATTCATCCCAGATCTGTGACTCGGGGTGAGTGTCTGAAAAGTTTCAGCGCTCCGTCCATCATTTCCTTGTGTTTGCGATGTGTGATTAGCGCCAATTAGTATTTCTCTGTGACAAAGGGCCTTGGTGGGTAATTCTGCCTTTTGATCATTTAACCTCAGCGATCTCGCTAGTCTGTGTCAGAGGAGGCTTTGTTGCTGCAGAGAGAGACTCATTCCTGCCTGTATTCTACTTTTTCCCCCAATGTGGTGATGGGGCCTTGTATCCTACAACTCTATGCACACACACACACACACACACACACACACACTTCCTCTCCTCCTCTCTCTTTCTTCCACACTTTCTGTGTTTCTTTTTTTTCAAACAGTCATTAAACACATACTGGAATGCCATTCCAGGAAGAGAATTGCTGAAATGATGCTTCAAGGCATTGCCTTCCAAAGGGAGCACTCCCTCAGGAGCTTTCAATATCTGTTAAAATAAACAGTTTACAATAGAATTATTATCCTTATTTAAACACAGTTTAGCTGGATAGAGGAGTGCATACTGCAGACCCAGTTCTCTAAACTTGGCTTTCACCGCAAAAAAGGAGTTCCTTTGTTTCTGTACCTGAATCGTGAAGTCAGAAAAGAGGTGGAGTTTCTTCCCTTCAGTTGCCCATGGGCCATGAGTATGAACTACCTTAAGGTTGCAATTGCAATCCTTAAAGTTTAGCAGTCTTGCTAACATAGGCCTTGTCGGTACACTGGGGGCTGGCAAATGACTTGGAACACGTGGGACCTCTCCCCGTAAAGAAAGTTGGAGGATCCAACAAAACGTTTTTCTATCAACCATTATTCTACAAATAGTTTTGCACTCTGCCCTTCAAACCTCTCAGAGAGTCCTGTTATCCAGATGTTGTACTGGTCCAAGTGGCCTTCTTCATCCTCTACTCATGCCCGATGAGTTACTGTTGTCGCCGACTACTTGACCTGTATCTTCAAGTCTTTTAGAAAGGGATCCATCTTTCTGATTGCCCCTTTCATGTCTGTACCATGCATAGCCAGCTTCTTATGGTCCAGTTGCTAGAGCCCCACCTTTATAGCCACTCCATCTATCTTAGTTTCAAGAGCTCCCTACATGGCTGTTATGGCCCCCAAGATTTTCCCAAACTGTTCTTATTTTGTCTCCAGCACAATTACCAATGATTTGGGGTCATCCTGATCAGTGGATCTTTTTGAGGACACGTGGCGTCTTTGCAGCCGAAGCCTTATCTCTCCTGGTTTTTACCATGACTGCATGCGCCCCCCCCATTGTTTTTGCAAATCAGAACCTCTCTTGAGAGTCAGACTCAAGCGGGGAATGAGGGGGGCACGATCGGTCCAGCAGTATTGCGAGTGAGCACAATTCTCACTGAGTTTTTCTGATTCCAGTATTATTACTGCTGGGCCACCAATGCTCCTTTCTCAAATGGGCGCAACTCCATGGGGGCAATAGGCAAGATAAAAGAAGAGTATGTCTCGCCTGTCTTGTGAGCTCTTTCCTTCCCATCAGGCCACACTGCTGCTATCTAAATTTACACCTTTCTGGGTGATCACGGTGATGTGTCTCTCAGACACATCAGTCTGAGAGACAGCAGAGCACTAGACCCAGGGACATGGAGCCATTTTGATCTCTAGTTTGGCCCACTCTGCTGTGTGCAGTCATCTGGGCTACAACACAAGTCTCTAGCCCCATTAGGCAGGCAGGGGGCTCCCGGTACTTTGGGCCCCACTGCCCATAGTTAGTTGCCATCATATCAGGGGAAGTGAGTCCCCCCCCCTTCTCAGGGAGAAGCATCTCCAGATGACACACTCTTGCTTTGCTGACCTTTTTCAGTCTGGCGGCGGCCACCCCTACCCCCTTCCTTGTCAGCCTCATATTCCAGTGGGTGTGGGGGGCCCTAGGCAAGGCCCAGAGAAGGCTGAGTCAGGCCCCAACAGCCTCCCCCTCAACGTATCCTGCTATACTGCCGCTAGATGCTCCGGCTTCACTGCTCCTTCGCGGCAAGCTGCCATCTTGTGTGTTGTTCACCAGCACGGTTGTCTTCCCTCTCCAGTTGGGGACCACTGATAACACCCGCCAGGGCCCCGCAGCACCTGGGTATATTACTGTATCTGAGGCTGCTCGAGGGGGCACTTTAATGCAGGATTATGGCCACAGGTTGGATCTCGCCGGAGATCAATTCTTACTTCTTACCTGACTCGGCTCCAACCCTCTCTTACCACATAATTTAGTCAATCCTGCTGCATAATGTGGTCCTTCCGTGCCAGATAATTCCAGGAGCCCTGCTTATAAGTAATAAAATGGAAGGTTTATGTCTGGCAAAATGTGTATTTTACAGTTAAATAATTTGGTAGTATAATTTTTAGTTGTAGATAGGTCCATAGGAAAGCTAAAGGGTAATAGCTAGAAGCTTAGCCTTTGACAGAATCAATACATACTCGCTCAAATTGTGATAACAGCGTGGAGGAATAGCCAAGAGCCAAAGATACATGAGAAGAGGAAAAACTGATTGAATGGCCAGTCATCGTGGTGGTTATGGAAAGAAAGAAACCGGAAAGGTTGTCGCAGAGATCCTGCGTCTAGTGCTGATGTTACCCAGTAGTTGAATTGATTATCAGCCCGGAGGTGTGACAGAAAGGACAGATTTAAACTGGTTTGAGTAAATCTTAGACCAGTTCCTACAGATAACAGTGGTCTCATCAGCTGCCAAAACAGCGGGTTCATAGCAGATAGCAGTAAAAAAGATACAATCCTAGGGCATGTGACTTGCTTGAGAAGCCCTGTCAGAATCACATGCTGCAAATATATATAGGGAATTGAAAGGCTTGTGTGAGATGTAATATATCTGTACGGTTATTGTTTACTGCACAAAGGTTAAACTCTCCTATTAAAACGAATAAACCATCATTCTGAGGTCTAATTAAGTATTGCATGACATTAAACCTGGATGATTTCCTCACAGATCTTTTCTTTTCAGCCATTTGGACTGAGCTGCAACAACTTCATAATTGCTTCTAGGTGCCCTCTGCACAGCTTCATTGTAGTTGCTGTATAATAACTGCAATTGCTTTTGTGCAATAAAGAGTATCTAACCTCAGTCAACTAAGTGGCAGAAGGTTGAACTTAAGATAAGGGTTTAAAAGCAAGGGGGAGACAGCAGGACCATAGTGGAGGCATGGTGGACTGATGAAAGAAATGGCGGCTGTAGGAGAAATATAGGGGGAAGATAAGGGGACTTATTATGACAATGGGGACACAAAGGGAGACGTGCACCATGGGGAAACATAAAAACATGTAGGGCCGGTAGATCTTGGGATGCCTAGAGAGAGCCCTGGGCATGAAGGTGATGGAGCAAGGTTTCAAAAATGAAACTTGCTTGTACGCAATCCTCCTCATAGTATTAACTTATTAAATTTGTATTGTCAATACTAACCTTTGCATTCACAAACACAAGAGGGACAGAAGCTTGCCTATGTGTTTTACTAATGAATAACGCTTGTCTGTAATCCAAAATGTCCGCTAAAGCGCGGGAACTTCATTGCGCATGTCGCAACCTGATCACATGGTGTGACGTCTTTCTTTGCTTGGTGGGAAACTTCTGCTTCTGCGCAGTGTGCACTAAAATGGCCGCTAAATGTTTTCACATGCTTCAGCTTGCTCTCATGTCATTATTAAATTGTCGTTTTCTTAATGCTACTAATGCAGGATAGTATTATAATTAATTGGGAATAGAGTAGGGAAAGTGGGCATACAGTGAAACATTTTATTTGTGATTTTAATATTTTCTTCTTGCACTTTTAGTAATTCGTAAACTTGGGCCTGGGTTGGTGACTTAAAACTCGAGAGACAGATGGTTCTGCGCATGTGTCCTGTGTGCCTGCCAAGTGAAGTCAAATTGGACGTCTCCCAAGGACATGACACATTGGCCGAAGATGCTGTACTTTATGTTTCCGGTGGACAAAATGATACTTTTCCCCTGTAAAATGTATAACATTTGTCGTGAGACGAGTGGGAAATAAAGCGAATGTATTAATTTGAAGGGGTGGGAACGTAAAGACAATAGGCTTTACAATTTAGGCCAAATCGATATGGTGCGAGAATCCACCCCCTGTCCCTGTCCAATCAGAAGTAGTGGTCCCATATTTTAGCAACATTAAGGGGAGGTACATGGGCGTAGAAGGGTATAATAGAATATAGCATTAGTTAATTAGTCAGAGCATGCGTTCACGAAGAACAGGCGTCCATGCTGCGAGAGAGCTCTTAGCTCCAGACTGCCATGCTGATCGGTTGCTGACTGAATCCCTGTCCAGAAGAGGTCCTGAGGAGGGGGCGGCGGAGTCCATTAGAACGGGAGAATCGAGGAGAAGTCGAGTATCAGAGAGGGGAACGGCGCAGGCGTCGTTGTAGAGAGGTCACCGGTCCTGTCCTGATCCTGGAAGAAGTCTTTGCTCTTCATCCTTCCTGGGTCCTATCTTTTCCAACTCCTTGGCCAAGGGGCTTGGTTCTCGCATTTAGGTAACTATACTGCAACCTTTAGTTGCGCTGCTGTCTCTATCTTCTCCTCTTCCTTAAACACCGTCATTGATTAGCAAAATCATTTCTATGCTTTTTCTTGGGTATTTCAATCAAGTACCGTGTTTTGTGTATTTTACTCTGATAAACTTTAGATAAACATTTTAAAACTTCCTGACTCAGTGGTTATTTTAGGATTATGAACTATATTGAATGTCACTCATTTAAAATTTCCCAATTGGCAAAGGATCCATTGGTAAGTTATTACTCTTCAATCAGAAGGTAATTGGTAGCAGGGACTTTGATAAAAGAGTACATCTGACACCCAGCGTAAGTATTAGTGTAGTATGAATGTATGGGCCCAAGTGAGTATATGGTGTATGAATGCTGTTGGCTAATATTGCGCTGGATCAGTTTTCTGGTAAGCAGAGGACGGTTATGGTTACTCTTTGTTAATTGGGTAATGAGAATTTTTATTTTTATTTTTATGAACTAACATCCGCTTAAAATTTTGAGTTTGTTATATGTTGTCCAGAATACCCCGGGGTAAAAAGAATAGTGGGTGGCAAGTGGAAGCCATACTGCAGTGAGGTTATCTGTCAGGCAGAATTAGTACTGAGAAGTTAAGCAGGACTTTCAGTACTCGTTAGGGACTCTATGCGTGTGAGTAATAGCAAAAAGGGTACGCTGATAAAAATTTGATGTTATATCACCTAGTAAGGGTAACATTGGAGAAGTAACAGGTACTTCTGGAGCTTGTGTGAAGAGTAGACGGAAGTGTTTTACTCGTAGTATATGTTTTAGTAAACGGAAAAGTTTTACTAAGTGTGAGAAGAAACAATCTTTTTCGAATTTAGAAGAAACTGGCACGATAGCGAATGTTTTATGTTGTTACTGAAATTTAATTAAGATTTATAGAGAAAATAAGTTTGCGTAAATTTTTGTAAAAGGAGGGGTCAGTAGTCAGGAGTAGTACTGACGTCACAGGTGCCGCGCTGGGATTGGTTAAACCAGCGAGGACAGAAAAGAGCAGATTGTAAAGGAGGGGTTGACAGAGAAACGTCATCAAAAGGCCGCGCAAGGATTGGCTCGAAAATAAAAGATAGCAGACATTTGATTGGTCGAAATTATAGAAGCAAAATTCTTAGTGGATAAGGATTGCATGTTAAAACGCGATCCGACTTTAACAGGAACTCGTCCGGATAGGAGATTCCTAGGTTTCGCAGAATATAATTTTGTACACAGAAGATTAGATAGAATGTACGGAGAAAGGAGAAAAATTTAATTCTTACAAAAGATTAAGAATTATTTTAAAAAGGACAAACCAATCAAAACTAGAGAAGGAATTATTATTCCACCAGCTAAAACGCCAGCATCATTTATGATGATGGAGAGAGGTTATCATACTTGTGTATGGATGGAGAATTGGATAGATTACACCAAAAATGATGGAATATTAGCATTTCCCCAGAATGGCACGTTCAATGGGCGAATTCTTCAGAACTTGAGATTGAGGATGAATGACTTAGAACCCAGACCTAGATTAACTCAGTACGAAGCTCTAGAAGAATGGGAAACCGAGGCATTTGAGCGGGATAGATCTAGAAGTAATAGGAGTTACCCAGGATTTTTCCCCAGATATTTACGTGAGTCGAGAGAGGGTCAGATGAAACAATGGAGAAGGGCAATGATTACAGAAGGACTGTATCCATTATTCACAGAAGGAGAGAAATCAGGAGGCAAATGTACAGAAAAGACAAAACATTTAATGAGAAATGAGGAGTCTGAAGACGAATTTATGGAGGAAATGTTAAGAAATCCCCCACCATATGAGGAAGGAACAAGTGGATGCACCCCAAGGGCACCACCAAAAACTCCTTGTGCCACAGGTAATGCATGAATTCACCCCGAATAGAATACTACATGATAAAGAAAAAGAAGCCCTAGAAAAGACCAGAGCAGAATTAATACAGAAAATAACTCAGATAAAAGTACATCCTGATTCGTTGACCATACCTGTAACAATTGGTCCAGTAGTTCCATTATATGGTACTCAGGGAAATTGTCCTCCACCCATACTTGCACCTACTCCTGTGAGTAATCCCAGACCTGAAGCTCCAGTTATAATTGAGGATCAATTTAGTGACTGTGAATCCACAATATCACTTATGGACTTGCCTATTCGAGGTTCTGTAAATAGTATTCCAAGAAAAGATGTACCTGGAGATTCAAAAGATGTAAGTTTAGTAACTTCATCGGGAGCAAAAAGTGCTACCATAGTAACACCTGAAGATCTAGAAAGATGGGTGCAAGGGTCAGTTAAACAGTGCACACCTCCGAAAATAATGGACATTCATAAATTAAAAGTCGAATTAGAAGAAATAATAGCAGGAAATGTAGGACTAGAACGCTTAAATACCTATGATGAAGAAGAATTATTGTTCCTGTGCAGGAGTATCACCAGAAATGTAAGGTTATTTCATGAAAAATTATCCAATTTGGCACTACAGATGGGAATAGAAATAGGGAGATCAAAGGTACCACAGAAACCCTAAAGAGCAGAATTTTCAGACAAAGATTTAGAAAATATGAATGCCTCTGGAAGAAGATTACAAATAAGAGAATTAATGTTAGTTTTGCAAAAATGGGGAGACCTAGATAAATGGAAAACTAGGTGGGCTAAGAAAAAGGAAGAAGAACGAACAAGTAGAACAGCATCAGAATATGTGATGAAGGAAGCAGGAAAAGCAGATCAAATGTATCCAATGCGAGAAGTTGCGGGAGGAGGATATGTACATGTCCCATGGAGCAGACAGGATATTTTATCATTTACCAATGATTTTCAAAAGCTGAGGGAAAAGCCAATTGAATGGTACAAGCAGGTTGAAAGGTTTGTGAAGGTGTCAAAGGTATTGTTGAAGGATTTAGATGGTTTGTTTGACATAGTGGTACCTGCCAATTTGTGGACAGATTGTAAAATTACAGTCGATTGGCCTAGTGATGAATATCCTAGAGATCCGAAGACAGGTGTCCCGTCAAATGATGTAATGAAAAAGTATCAGCAGGTGATAACATACCTGAAAGGGAAAATACCCCCGAAAGAAACAGATTGGGTGAAAATAGATCGAACCACCCAAGAAGCCAGTGAATCAGTACATTCCTATTATGAGCGTCTATTGCAGGTGTTTAAACAGTATAGTGGATTTGAGGACATTGGAGACAAAAACATGAGTCAGTTTGTGTATCGATTTGTTTATGGTCGGAAGCCAGAGATTTGCCAGATGATTAAACAACACATGCTGTGTTGGCAGGGAAAGCCCATAGATGAAATTCTGAAATATGCGAAATATTGTGGAGACGATATTGAGGATAGACACAAGAAATTACAAGAAAAGGTGATGTGGGCACAGGTGAAATTGGCAGAGAAGCAGGGAATTAATTTGGAAAATCCGAGTGAAAATCAAGGAAAAGATTCTGGAACGAGTGGTGATACGGGAAATGGTGGAAAATTTAGAGGACGAATGAGTAGAGAAGAAGCTAAAAAGAAATTTCCTTGTCATGGATGCGGAAAATTGGGGCATTGGAAGGACGAATGTAAAAAGATTCGGAATAATAATGGCCCAAATCAAAACTTAAATCCACAGACGCAGAATGACTCACAGCAGGGTGTAAATCCCCAGAGTCAATTACCACCTCCACCTGTTCAGGGTAATGTAAGCAGAGCAAAGCACGGTACAGACATTGGATACCCAGGAGGGAGTGGTAAGAATGATTATATGACATCACAATTTCTTTTGCAGGACAATTACTGTGAATTCAACTCATGACGGTGCCTAGGAGAGGGGAAGAAGGAGTGCGTACTTGGCGCATCCTTACAGGTAGATCAGTCTGGTCCATATGTTGAAGGAAATGTGAAAGGTAATGATATTACTTTCCTTTTGGACACTGGTGCTACCAGGTCTACGGTGAGATCAGCAGATATCCCAGACCTTCCTCTCTCTGGTGAAGATATCCAAGTAGTAGGGGTAGCTAATCAAAGAATTAGAACGCCTCTTACAGAACCAATGGAAGTCAAAATAGGAAACTTCAGAGAAATGCACCAATTTGTAGTGTGCAATTCTAGCCCAGTGAATTTATTAGGTAGGGATTTATTGTGCAAAATGAACTGTACAATTTTCTGCACGCCAGATGGTGTGGCAGTTCAGACACCAGATGAGGACCATGTATATAAAATTTTGGTTGCAAAACAAGGTACAGAAATAGAATAAATGTTTTCGTTAATAACAAGAGATGAGTTGCCAGAAGAAATAAAAGGTACAGTAAACCCCATGGTATGGGATTTCACCGGAAAAGAAGTAGGACTTATGGCAAAAATAGATCCAGTTCAAATTACGGTAAAAGAAGGTGCAATTTTCCCAAATACCAGACAGTACAAAATGAGTGCAGAAGTAAAAGCAGGAGTCATTGAAGAAATAAATCGAATGGTAGAACAAAACATCCTAAAAGAAGTAATGAGTAGCCCATGTAATTCACCAATCATGGGACTAAAGAAACCTAGTGGAAAATATAGGATTGTTCAGGACCTGCGTAAAATAAACAAGATTGTGGAACCATTATGTCCCATAGTACCAAATCCCGCAGTAATTCTATACCAGATCCCTTGGAATGCAGGATGGTTCACAGTAATTGATTTATGTCAAGCATTCTTTTCAATACCATTGCATCCAGACAGCCAGTATCTTTTCTCATTTAAATTTGAGAACAAGGTCTATGTGTGGAATCGTGTTCCTCAGGGGTACACAGAAAGTCCTTCCATCTTCAACCAGATACTGAAAAAGTGCCTGGAAAAACTAGTGATGCCAGGAAGCTCAGTCTTAGTCCAATATATCGACGACTTATTGGTGGCGTCGACCACTAGAGAAGACTGTGTTGTTGACTCCATAGCATTGTTAAATCTTTTGGCTGAGGAAGGGCATAAAGTCTCACCTGAAAAGTTACAGTTTTGCAGGACAGCTGTTAAATATCTGGGACATCAAATTGAGAGGGGAAAAAGAAGAATAACCTCTGAAAGAGTAGAATTAATAAAGAGAATGCAAATGCCTGTAACCCAAAGACAAGTGCGGATGTTCCTAGGAATAGTAGGATACTGTCGACAATGGATACCAAATTTTTCCATGTTAGCTAAGCCTTTAATTAACATGACGAAAAAGAAAGCAAAGGACCCTGTTGAGTGGGAGGATGAAAGTGTAGAAGCTTTTGTAAAATTGAGAAACGCACTTTGTTCAGCACCTGCCCTAGGCATGCCTGATTATAAAAGAGAATTCGCATTATTCTGTCAAGAGAGAGAAAATTGTGCACTTTCTGTCCTAACTCAGAGACATGGACTAGACAGATGTCCTATAGCGTACTTTTCTGCTACATTGGACCCAGTAGCAGCCGCGTTGCCAGGATGCTTAAAAGCAGTGGCAGCAACTTGTTTGAGCATTGAACAAAGCGAGTAAATTGTGATGGGACATCCTGTAAAAGTGTATGTTCCACATGCAGTTGTGATTCTATTGACAAGAACCCGAACTCAGCATCTTACTCGTAGTCGGCTGACTAAATATGAGAGGATAATAATGGGTGCTGAAAATGTGACCATGATAAGGTGTACAATAATAAATCCAGCAACTTTATTGCCGGACCCATATCATGAAACAAATAAAGATGACGAAGAAGATGAACATGATTGTGTACAAATTACAGAATTATGTACAAAACCACGCCCAGACATAGAGGAACAGCCTCTTAAAAAGCCAGACAGGGAGCTATTTGTCGATGGTTCATGTCAAAGACATGAAGATGGTAAACTAACTGCTGCCTATGCGGTATGTGAATTAACTGGAATAGTCGAAGCATCCTATTTACCAGGAGTAAAATCTGCACAAGTAGCTGAATTGATTGCTTTGATAAAAGCTTGCAAAATTGGGAGGAATCAGAGAGTGACCATATTTACAGATAGTCAATATGGTTACGGGGTTGTGCATGATTTTGGCCAACTGTGGATGCAGAGGGATTTCATGACTTCTTCAGGATCCCCCATTAAAAATGGACAATTTGTAAGGGAATTGCTAGAAGCAATACAATCACCAAAAGAATTGGCTGTGGTGAAATGTGCCGCACACCAGTCAGGAGATGACTGGGTGGTAGTCGGCAACAGATATGCAGACCTGGTGGCTCAACATTGTGCCAAAACCAGAACGTCAGTCAATAAGAGGGTGGAAAGAATGGGAATCAGCTGCCAACTTATGCTGTATATGCCACCTGAAACATGGAATGAGGTGAAGAAATTGCAAGATGAGGTTGATGAAAGTGAGAAAAATTTGTGGATTAAAGTGGGTTGCTCCCAAAGAGGAGAAGATGAAGTGTGGATCAGTGCAGATGGCAGACCAGTCATGCCAGACTGTTTACTCTCACAAATGGCCAGAATGCATTATGGAGACACACACATAGGGAGAGATGCACTGATTAGGCTGTTCAGACAAAATTGGTACAATCCCAAATTCAGGGCTGTTGCAGAGAGTCTTTGCCAGAGATGTCTAACTTGCCAAATGCATAATCCAGGCAGGAAAACGATAATTGGGTTTGGAAAGATTGGAAAGGCAGAGGGCCCATTTATAAGACTCCAGTTCGACTTCATACAGTTACCACCATGCAGAGGACTAAACTATGTACTAGTCATAGTGTGTCTGTTTTCAAAGTGGGTGGAGGCTTACCCTACTAGGAGAAATGACAGTATTACAGTTGCAAAACTGTTGTTACGTGAGCTCATAACTAGATTTGGTTTCCCAGTATCTTTGGAATCAGATAGAGGAAAACACTTTAATAGCGAAGTGATCCAGATAATCTGTGAAGCATTTCAAATAAAACAGAAATTGCACTGTGCATATCGCCCAGAGGCTTCTGGAGTGGTTGAACAATTAAATGGCACTATAAAGTCAAGATTGGGAAAAATGTGTGCATCAACATCATTAGAGTGGCCAGACGCATTGCCACTTGTCTTGATGGGACTCAGAAGTATACCTGACAGAACGACAGGATTAAGCCCTCATGAAATAATGATGGGAAGAGCAATGAGACAAACACATGTTCCCACAAACAAATTAGTAAATATATCTGATGATATGGTTCTGGATTATTGCAAAGTATTGGCTGACCTAGTGCGTTCTGTCTCTCATCAGGTTGGAGAAGACGCAGTTTCCAGGCAGCCTGAACTAGAACATGATCGGAATCCTGGTGATTGGGTGGTAGTGAAGAATCACACCAGAGAAACGTGTCTATCACCCAGGTGGAGCAGACCTTGTCAAGTTATATTGACCACCAAAACAGCAGTGAAGTGTGCAAGATTTCCTAATTGGATTCACGTAAGCCACACAAAGAGAGTACCAGACCCTGAAGAGGAGAATTCACAGACAACACCAATCACTGAAGAAGCTGAAGGTTGCCCAGCAGAGGAATCTCAGGATCGAGGTTCAAGAGAAGCTGACGGAGAACAACCAAGCACAAGTCAGGATTGGATACCAGTGGTAGAAGTTCCTGAAGTATACCACAGAACGAGAAATCAAACTAAATTGGAAGAAATTGAAGAAGATCAGATAGGTGAAGAAGAAGCAGTTCAGGATCAAGAAGAAAAGACAGTAAAAGATCCTGAACAAAATAAGATAGGGAAAGAAAATTGGACACAAAACAGTGAAGATTTAATAGACTTTACACAGGAACAGACAGGTTTAGAAGAATCCGGTCAGGCTGCAGAAGTTCACAGTGCAATAAGCCCTGATCAGAAGCAGTTAGATCAAGAAGAATTCACTAAAGAAAAAGGGGTTGATACAAATGAACATAAAGAAATAAAAAAAGAACAAGGTCAACATCTTGAAAGAAATTGTGGAGCTACTGAAGAAAAACAAATTAGACCTGAAAAGGAGCAAACAAGAAACACAGTAATTGAAGAAAATGAAACAGTGCTAAGAAGTGAAATTAACGAGATCCCTGAAGACGAAAGCAAAGAAACAGTGCCAACAAAGAAAACAAGAAAAGGAGATCATTGGCCAAGTGTCATTAAAAGAGTAAAGTACCACATAACAACCAGAAGTGAAGATCCAGAACAAGTACCTGAAGTGACAAGTCAAACTGAACAAGAGAAAAAGTCAGGAAAAAGAAAAAGTAAAAGACTGAGACCTGTGAATAACAAATTCAAGGGTCCTGACTGGACTTATATTATTCTTGAAGATTTTGAAAGCTCAGAGTCAAGTGACAGTGGTGGCGAAGGAACAAGTGCAGAACTAACATACGAAGAAGAAACAAGACCACCCTGACTAAACAAAAGAATCCTCTAAAGAAAAGAAGAAGAGATAAGAAGAGCAATCTTCCTTGTCGAAAAATGCCTGACGATAGAGTTACTGGGAGACCAAAACGAAATTGTTGTAGGAGATGCTGTGCAATCTGCATATGTAGTCTAGTATTGGTGCTTATAGTATGGTTAGTCCTGATTGTAGCAGTTCCTTACCTTATGATAATAGATAAGAAGATTAATAATGAAACTAAAGGGAGGACAGCAAACATGAAGGGCAATAGAGTAGAATTAATGGCAGAAGATGAGGCAGAAATTCATCATGAAATAGCTGATAACAACACTAGTTTAAATGTTTTCACAAAGTTATTGTTTCAGTATGTAGACACAATGGAAGTTAGTAATTGTTATGTCTGTATGAAGTTACCTGAATCAGTAGCGGAAGGATTAACATACCATCATTTACCACTGACATATGGCATCTCATGTAGTGTATTAACAAGTTTATTTTATAGAACAGGTAGGCTACAGTATTATTATTCAAACTTAGATGTGATATTTTCTGAGGTTCCGATTCGCAAGAGTATGAACCCAGTGCTTAGTAGTCAAGACGCACAGTTTATGGGAGAGTTTTTCTTAACAATGAAATCGATAGACATAACACATGCACATAGACACAATCTAACATGTTCTTTACTAGAAGAAGAAAAGATATTTTTGAATTTAGTAGAAGATAGAAGATATGATTTTCAAAAGAAAGCTTCAGAGCATAAGGCTCAGTTGCCACCTTGGGCGGAGAAAGAAGGGAGTTATACACCTGGCAAAGCTCAAGCTGCTATGGCTCTGGATTTCGTAAAGACAGGGAAAATTTGTCTTCATAGGTTAAAGACTGATTATAACAATGTTTTCATCGGTACCAGTGAATGTGAACACAATTTTTTAATTCTTGGAGGTTGGGGACTAAAAGGAGGAACAGATTCAGTTTTTCCTGGAATTTATTATGTATGCGGGAATAAGGCTTACTTTAGGCTTCCTGCACGATGGTATGGAAGTTGTTATTTTGGAATAGTTTTTCCAAAGATATACCACGTAAAAAGAAACACTGGAAGCAATGAAAACAATAATGAATTAATACGTAGTAAAAGAGCTAGTTTTTCGAAATTGTAGGTGATATATTTGGTGCATTGATACCTTCAGTGGGAATAATTCTGAACTCAAGGAAAATATGTAAATTGTCTACAGTGGTTGATCGTTTATCAACGGATACTGCTGGAGGTTTTCTAATGATTAATACGGAGATGGTTGCGATTAGATCTATGGTGATGCAAAATCGAATTGCTCTTGACATTTTATTGGCAAAAGAGGGAGGAGTCTGTAAATTATTGAAGACGAAACATTGTTGCACTTATATTCCTGATAAGAGTGCAGAAATTGGAACGTATATTCAGAACATAACTAAACTTGAGAAAGAACTTAAACCCCTGGAAGTTGATAGTGTATGGGAAAGATTGACAAATAGTATCTAGTCAATTGGAACCTGGTTTGCTAATATAGGAAAAGGACTTATAGGTCAAATATTAGTACCCCTAGCAGGGATAGCAATAATAATATTGGCAATAACAATATGGTGCAAATGCTGTAGAAAGAGTGGAACATATAAAGTGACAGGAAAAGGAAAGAAGAGAAAACTAGATGAAATAGAACTTGAAGAATTGAGAAGTGATTTATACAAAAAATTGAAAGGGGATGTGAAAAACAGAAAATGTAAAAATGAGAATGAAATGAATTGCTAGAAGTTGGTATCTGATTGAGGGTAGTGTTTTTGATGGCTCAGAAACGCCATCAGAGAGGGGATTGATGGAGCAAGGTTTCAAAAATGAAACTTGCTTGTACGCAATCCTCCTCATAGTATTAACTTATTAAATTTGTATTGTCAATACTAACCTTTGCATTCACAAACACAAGAGGGACAGAAGCTTGCCTATGTGTTTTACTAATGAATAACGCTTGTCTGTAATCCAAAATGTCCGCTAAAGCGCGGGAACTTCATTGCGCATGTCGCAACCTGATCACATGGTGTGACGTCTTTCTTTGCTTGGTGGGAAACTTCTGCTTCTGCGCAGTGTGCACTAAAATGGCCGCTAAATGTTTTCACATGCTTCAGCTTGCTCTCATGTCATTATTAAATTGTCGTTTTCTTAGTGCTACTAATGCAGGATAGTATTATAATTAATTGGGAATAGAGTAGGGAAAGTGGGCATACAGTGAAACATTTTATTTGTGATTTTAATATTTTCTTCTTGCACTTTTAGTAATTCGTAAACTTGGGCCTGGGTTGGTGACTTGAAACTCGAGAGACAGATGGTTCTGCACATGTGTCCTGTGTGCCTGCCAAGTGAAGTCAACTTGGACGTCTCCCAAGGCCATGACCCATTGTCCGAGTTTGTTGTACTTTATGTTTCCGGTGGACAAAATGATACTTTTCCCCTGTAAAATGTATAACATTTGTCGTGAGACGGGTGGGAAATAAAGCGAATGTATTAATTTGAAGGGGTGGGAATGTAAAGACAATAGGCTTTACAATTTAGGCCAAATCGATATGGTGCAAGAATCCACCCCCTGTCCCTGTCCAATCAGAAGTAGTGGTCCCATATTTTAGCAACATTAAGGGGAGGTACATGGGCGTAGAAGGGTATAATAGAATATAGCATTAGTTAATTAGTCAGAGCATGCATTCACGAAGAACAGGCGTCCATGCTGCGAGAGAGCTCTTAGCTCCAGACTGCCATGCTGATCGGTTGCTGACTGAATCCCTGTCCAGAAGAGGTCCTGAGGAGGGGGCGGCGGAGTCCATTAGAACGGGAGAATCGAGGAGAAGTCGAGTATCAGAGAGGGGAACGGCGCAGGCGTCGTTGTAGAGAGGTCACCGGTCCTGTCCTGATCCTGGAAGAAGTCTTTGCTCTTCATCCTTCCTGTGTCCTATCTTTTCCAACTCCTTGGCCAAGGGGCTTGGTTCTCGCATTTAGGTAACTATACTGCAACCTTTAGTTGCGCTGCTGTCTCTATCTTCTCCTCTTCCTTAAACACTGTCATTGATTAGCAAAATCATTTCTATGTTTTTCTTGGGTATTTCAATCAAGTACCGTGTTTTCTGTATTTTACTCTGCTAAAACTTTAGATAAACATTTTAAAACTTCCTGACTCAGTGGTTATTTTAGGATTATGAACTATATTGAATGTCACTCATTTTAAATTTCCCAATTGGCAAAGGATGCATTGGTAAGTTATTACTCTTCAATCAGAAGGTAATTGGTAGCAGGGACTTTGATAAAAGAGTACATCTGACACCCAGCGTAAGTATTAGTGTAGTATGAATGTATGGGCCCAAGTGAGTATATGGTGTATGAATGCTGTTGGCTAATATTGCGCTGGATCAAAGGGACAGACACAATGCTTAAAGAGACATGGGGCCCATGGTAAAGAAATTATTGGTCTGATGGTTACATGTGGGGCTGATGATGAGACATAGATAACAAGGGACAACATGAGTTACCAAGTGGATTGTGTTCACCACCTCCATCCAGGTGGAGCCGCATACATTTTAGTGCTCCATAACAACCCTAATCATATGTTAATCAATGTGCTAATATATAAATTTGTGTGACAAATGTGACAGTAAATACATATATAATGAAGCCGCATTCATATATTCTTAGTCTAGTCCTTAGTTAATGATGTACTTGTATTAATCAACTGTATTGTGAACACGGACTTCCTGTGAGTAGGCCTCAGTTGAACAAAGTTTCTTTCACATTATAAATGTGATGTTCTTTTCAAATGTTCTTTCATTTTCCTTCCATTGCAAGTGTCTAATCACCCTAGTTAGTTGCAAGAAATGTTCCCTGTCTGTGTGTGTGTTGAAATGCTAATTCAAATGTAATCATATGTGTGCTATGCTTTATGCGCTGTTATGAAATATGAAAGAGCCTACTGTACCAGGCAGCTTGGACTGCTGATAACAAGTTCGTGCAGCTGGGAAAACCTTTGTCTCAGGATGGGAAAATAAGGAATCTCCTTGGCCCCAGAAGACAGCGTGTCCTAATTGGTCTATTTGATGGGAGTTGGTGAAGAAACTTCTGGAAATCTTGTTTTGCTATAATTGTTTTTTGTTTTTTTTAATAATTTGTTTATTGAGTATTTCATATTAGCAAGCAGAATAATCACAATCAGTGTCAACGAGAATGTACATACCAGCAGGACAACAGTATTGCAAAAACTTGTATAGACACATCTATGAGTATAGAGTTTTCCAATGGCCACTAACTATTTCCAAGACATAAGGCAATTGCTTCATTTGTACATTACAGCCATAGCCCAAGTGCGTAGACACAATGTATAGCGGCTTCTTCCAGTGAGGCGATATACCAGATATACAAAGTGAGAGATACCAATCGTCAGCTTTTCGAATATAGGGAGTACATTGTCGGACGGGAGAGGACAATTAGGACTCATGACTAGCCTGTGCAGAGTGTTGAAGGAGATACGATTTAAGTGGGTCCCAGATATCCTGGGGTCGGGACGATAGTGGGAGTAGTTCAGCATATGTGAAAGTTTGGTCCTGCCAGAGTGTCATATCCCCAATCCAGTCCTTGAACTTGGGTGCACGCCCCCGGCCCCATCTGCAGGCCACCCGGCGCCTGGCAAGTAGGAGAGTGAATGAAACAAATTTGCGGTGTGCCACAGGTATCTCTGCCGTGTAACCGAGCAGTGCGGTAAGCGGGGATAAGGGGATTTGTAAAGAGGTCATCGCCTCTAGCGCAGTGAATACCTGCTGCCAGTAAGTGAGAATTGAGTTACATCCCCAAGCAAGATGAAGGAAGTCTGCTGCTTCCTCCCTACATCGGTTTGTTTCGCGTAGTTTGTATTTGTGCAGTTTAACGGGAGTATAATATAGGCGGTGTAGGAACTTGTAGTGAGTGATGCGCAAATGACTACTGGAAGAGACTTGTTCAGTTTGCTTGCAGCAATACAACCATTGTTGGTCTGTGATCTCGTGTCCGATGTCCGCCACCCATTTTTCTCTGGAGGCGCAGGGGGGTAGACCATCTCTGTGTATATGCTATGATAGAGTGTAGAGACCAGGTGGGACGCGTTGTTGATGCATAGCACATGTTGTATTGGAGCAACAGTCGGGGGCTCTTGAGGGTATGAGGGAGTGTATTCCCTAAAACCTTGTCGCAGGCGGACGTACAGGAAAATGTCCATGGAAGTGGGTGGTGTATCCCTAAATAGTTGCTGCATGGTGCGGAACGTGCCATTAAGGAAAAGGTCACCCCAGCAATGAATGTTATGTTTAGTTTTGGTTTTGTGAAAAACTCCTTCTTGTAGGACCGGCATCCTTGGTTGATATGTAAGCGGAAGTAGCGGGGAGTATAGGATGGGGGCTTGAAGGCGGCGAGTGATACGGCGCCAAGCTGCAACCGTGCAATCTACTGAAGTTGGGCAGGCCGAGCGAGGTGTGGGTGTGGACAATATAACCCCGTCCAGCGGGATGGGGTCCGATAACCAATGCTCGGTGGCGACATGAGGTGTATATCAAGGTGGGTGAAACCAATACTGAGCATAATGTGCTTGGGCACATATATAGTACAGCTCCAAGTCAGGGACGTCAAATCCCCCCTGGGAGGATGGCCGTGTAAGTGTATCCCGCAAGCGTGGTTGTTTACCACCCCAAACTAAACAGATGAGTTCCGAGCGGAGCTGAGAGAAGAAATGCCTGCCCGGATCATAGGGGATATTTAAAAACAAATATAGGAGCTTGGGGAGGATGACCATTTTAATGAGTGAGACACGGCCCGCCATGGTGAGGGGGAGAGCATTCCAGCAAGTGATGTTGCTAGTTATACGTGCCAATGTGCGACCATAATTGAGTCTCATTAATTCCTCACGATCAGTGGTGATGTGTATCCCCAAGTACTTCACCTCGGAATCGCACCACTCTATGGGATAGTCAGTGGGGAAGCGTCTCACAGAGGTTGTGAGTGGAAAGAGCTGAGATTTGGCCCAATTAATATGGACGCCGGAGAGTCCTCCGAAGCGAACGACTTCGCGGAGGAGCGGGTTGAGGTTTTGTTGAGGGTTTTTGACATAGAGGGTGACATCGTCAGCATACAGGGATATGAGGATAGGGCAGAGGAAGCATCGAAGGGCCTTTTCTTGATGATGCTGCCTGGTTTTGGCCGCCAGCGGTTCTATGGCTAGGGCAAATAGGAGGGGAGATAGAGGGCAGCCTTGTCGGGTGCCTCGAGTGAGATGGAAGGAAGGGGAGGTATGGCCATTAATCCGAACTCTTGCAGTGGGAGAGGCATATAGCAGACGTATCCATGCCAGGAAGCCTACAGGTAGCCCCATGCACTGCAGGATGGTGAAGAGATAGTCCCATTCCACAGAGTCAAAGGCCTTTATGGCGTCTAAAAATACTGCCACTAGGGCCCGTTGGGGATCAACCATTTGCAGAATGGAGAATAGAGTACGGAGATTGTGAGAGGTAGCTCTACCGGGGATAAAGCCTGCCTGATCTGGTAGGACAAGTTTCTCCATCAATAAGCTGAGGCGATTAGCTAAAAGTTTTGCAAGGATTTTAGTGTCTGTGTTAATGAAGGAGAGGGGTCGGTAAGAGTCGCAGTGATCAGTAGGCTTCCCAGGCTTCAGGAGTGAGGTGATTAACGCCTCGCGCATTGTATCAGGAAGGATCTGCACCTCTAGGACTTCAAGATATACCTCTTGCAACACAGGAAGTAATTGATCCAGATATGTTTTGTAAAAATCAATGGGAAGGCCGTCAGACCAGGGGCTTTGCCCGATTTCATCTGCATAATGGCCGCGCGAAACTCGTCATCCTCAAAGGGGGCCACCAGGAATTCCCGCTGATTATCCCCCAACCATCCCAGCGTGATATCTTGAAGGTAGGGAGCGAAATCCGGGGGCGCGGACCGTCGAGAATGATAGAGGTTTGTGTAAAATTCAGTGAATGTGTGTAAGATTTTGATGCTATCCCGATGTCGTGTGCCCGCACTATCTATTATGTCCACGATGTAATTGGAGAATCGGGGTAGGCGATTTTCCGTCACTAGCGCCCTCCCTGGTCTCTCCCCCTCTCCAAACCGCCGTGCGGTGAAGTATTTGCCGCGGAAGCGGACCTCCCGATCGGCTGTGGCGGTGTATTCTGAAAGTTTGTCCCTGAGTATAACTTTTCGAGCTCCGGATGCATCTTGCCCCATGTCTTTTTCTATTTGTTTAAGCTCTCCTTCAAGGCGCTGCAGGCTGCGGCGAATGTCCCTCAGGACTCCAAAGCTTTTGGATATGCAGAACCCACGTACCGTGACTTTAAAAGCCTCCCAGAGCGTGCCCATATGGGTGACTGTGCCCTTATTTCTCTCAAAGAAATCGGAAATCTCCTCCCCAAGTTCCGCTTTGAAGACAGTATCTAATAGCGCTTCTGGCATTAGCCGCCAAGTGCGTGGAGAGGCAATTGAGTTAGGGGACGCGACTGTCATGCACACCGGAGCATGATCAGAGAGGGTCCTGGCCATGTGCTCCACCGAGAGAATCCAAGGGGCAACTCCTCAGGAAACAATCCAATAGGCAAGACGTGACCAGGATGCATGTGCCGTAGTGTAGTAAGTGCCTTCCTTGTCAGCGGGGTGAACGTGACGCCAAGCGTCAATAAGGCCATGATCAGGGAGCAGGCGTGACAGTGTGTCATAAGTTTTGGTGTAGTGATGAGGAAGATGATTGGACCTGTCCATTGAAGGGCATAGGGGGGAGTGTTAAAATCCCCCCCCCAAATGATATGAGTGGAACCCACTATGAGGATGTGACCCCAAAATGTAGTAAAGTAATCTGGGTCATCGATATTTGGCCCATAGCAACAAATAAGTGTAACAGACTGTGTACCCAGAGTGCCCCAGAGCATACAGCTTCTACCAGACGGGTCGCTAAAAGTGCCGCCTAGGATAAAGGGCATGGTCTTTTTAACAAAAATCAGGGTACCACGGGAGTATGTAGAATAAGAGAACACTCGCTCAGCAGCCCATTTACTCCCGAAATGGGGAGGGCGGCGTGGGTCGAGGTGTGTCTCCTGAACATGGCGATGTGTATCTGGTGTCTATTGAGATAGGCAAGCATTTGCCGACATTTGCGAGGGTCGCAGAGACCTCTGAAGTTCCACATGAGAAATTTTATATTGAGAGTGTCGGGAGCTGGATGCATTATCCGGAGGAGGATACGTGGCAACTGTAAGGATCAAGACGACATGCGTCATACACGGCTAATTCAATGTGTACTGGTATGATTATCTGCTGATGTATAACCAAAAGAACATTCAAAAACATCATTTCCCCTCCCACCCCCGCCCACAGCGGCACCCCAAATGTGCCGGAATGACAGAACCCAACCATCACCCAAGAGGAACGTGACATTGTAGTCTAGTTCTAGAGAGTCAAACAACTAGGGGGATCGCCCGCGTGGGGGGGATCTCTGGTGGGTCACGGTTCCCTCCCTGCTCGCTCATACTGCAAGCAGTCACCCAATGGAATGGGGATGAAATGGGAGAGAGAGGGAGGGAGACTTGGCATAGTTCAGTTCTACTTATCAAACCATGTAATTAATCTGCTGTTCCAACATACAAAGTTCTTGTGTGGAGCACATCACTTATCTGTCCATCATGCGCCGGGAACCATCAGGAGACCTGGAAAATGGGAATGTTCATCACTGCAGACCTCAACATCAGGGATTCGCCTGCGTTTGAGTTCATGGACTTCACAGATGAGAGAGTGTGTAAGAGGCGTTAGGGCAGCATCCAGCTGCGATGTCGGTATAGGGGTTAGTCTGCATCAGGGGATGGAGATCTGGAGTCACAGAGGTTGGAGGCCCCCCTCAGGGATCGCCGAGAGATGGATTTGGGGAAATCATCCACTTGCTGCGGATTGGTAAAGATGGAGGTCTTCCCTTGGTGGGAGATCCGTAGACGTGCTGGGTATAGGAGGGCATATTCAATCTGTGCTTTCCGAAGCTTCTGTTTGATTGCCAGGAATTTATGCCTAGCCTCCTGCACCGCAACGGTGAAGTCGTGAAAGATGGTGAATTCCAAGCCCTCGTAACATAGAGGTTTTTTCTCACGAGCCAGTTTGAGCGCCGTGTCTCGATCCCTGTAATTAAGGGGGTGGGCCACAATGGGGCGAGGTGCACTGCCTGGTGAAGGTCGGGGACCCAGGGATCGATGTGCCCGTTCCACGGTGTGCTGCGAGGAGAGAGCGTCAGCACCACATGCACCCTTCATAAGGCGTTCAACAAAGTCCTCCATACGGCCTGTGTTGGTACTTTCCGGAATGCCAATAATTCGGATGTTGTTCCGTCGGCTGCGGGCCTCTAGGTCCTCATTTTTGGCAGCGATGACTTTGAGCTGTTTATCCATCTGCGATACTTGGAGCTGCAGCTGTGCTGTGGTGTCCTCAGTGTCTGATATACGACGCTCCGCTTCCTTAATCTGCCCATCGTGCTTGTCCACCTTCTGAACTAAAAAATCTAGGGGGTTGTTCATGGTGTCCATTTTTCCGGAGAGGTCTGTGAGTCTGTGTTGCATAGCCAGAAGGAGCGTCTTGACCTCATCCCCGGAGGTGGACTATTGCGGTTGCGACTGTTCCTCTCTTGGATGGATGGAATCCACTGAATTGGAGCGTGTGGCCGTCCTCTTAGCGTCAAAGACCAATTTAGGCTGGCGCCCATTTGGTTTCCCCATGGCTGTCGCAAGCAAGGGCGATCAACGAGAAAAGGTGTCCGTCGGAGTAATGCGCAGCACGGGACTGTGTAAAGCAGCGTTATCAGCCCAAGATTGATGGGAGTGCGAAACAGCACAGTATCACGCCTTGATTGCCGGGCAGCACACCAGACGACCACCACTACGACAAGAAGAAGAGCGGCCAAGGCCTGTCGGCGTAGCAGGCAGTGGGAGTAAGTGCCTGGTACCCAAGCTTCTGGCAGTAAAGGCTAACGGGGAGCAAGAAGGCAGACAGTTCAAAAGAATGCACCAAGCATATGGCAGCCTTCAGGCTCGCAACGCAGCATACAGCGAGGTGTCCCTTGTTATTTGGGCAGGATTTCCCAATTTCGTAAAGGCGAAGTTCTGACTGAGACGGGGGTCAGGGCGGAAAGCAGGGCCCAGTGAACCGCCAGCACAGCGAAATCACGGCAGTCCGGGGAAATGTAGAAGAGGGTGCCCAAAATGCCCAGGAAAGATGAGGGCATAAACCAAGGGCTCAGTAAGCGCTGCACAGTGAGGCATATATAAGGGCTCCAAAGTCTGTCAGGTTCTAGCGGCAGTGCCGACTCAGGGCGGCAGACACAGTGGGAGAAGAGACTATCAATTGGCAGCGGAGCGTAGGCTGGAGGGCAGTGTGAGCACAATCATGTGTCAGGTGAATCCCACCGCATTTAAGGACGTGTGACCCGACAAGGAAAGGGATGGTCGGAGAACGGTGCGCCAATGGAGGGGGCTGACCACGGAGACCAGCCGGCGGGATCCGATGGTGGGAGTCCACAGTCAGGTGTGGTGTGCGGGCGGTGGAACTCCCGTTTTCCAAAGTGTGCCCTCGCAGTTCTCGGCCCTCAAGGTGGCAGGCAATGCAGGGAAGTTACGAGTCCGTGGCAGCGGCAGTGAGGCAGAGACGCGGCACGAACACAAACACACGGCAGTCTCCTCACCGCAGTCCGTAGAGCGCTACCCTCCGAAGGATGTCTGGCCAATGTTGAGGAGGCGGGAGTGGAGTCCGGGGGATGGTGCGGCAGTACCGGGGCTGGCCTCAAGCAATACCCAATGACGTGTGTCTGCAGCAGGGGAAGGGTCCGGGCAGCAAGGCTCGCGGCCACAGCACCACGCGAGCCCAGCTCTTCGTGGCACTATAAAGTAGACAGCAGGCCGAGCAGCAGTGAAGAGTTGCTGCCACAGATGGATTTTTGGGCAACAGGCGAAGGCTAATCCCAGAGCAATGTGGCGGAGCGCAGGCCTCAGCAAACCTCAGCACACCAAGATCTTGACTGCCTGGGGATCCTTCAGAAAATGGCGCCCACCGCAATAGGGAGATAGGAAGGCACCCGCCAAGAGTACTGTGTAGACCCTGCACCGTGGGGCACAATTGGGAGCCGCTGGCATCTTACAGGTACGTACAGGTGCTCGTTCTTAGGGCGGCAGGCAAAGCAGGAAAGTGTCCAGACTGTAGCAGCGGTAGGGAGTCTGGGGTGCTTCACGAACACACAGCAGTTCTCTTACCGCAGTTCGTAGGTTGCTGCCCCCCGAAGGGTGTCTGGCTGAGGCTGAGGAGGCAGGATTGGAGTCCGGGGAACGGTGCGGCAGTACTGGGGCCGACTCCCAGCACCGACCGGTGAGACCCGATGGCGTGTGTCTGCAGCAGAGGAAAGGTCCGGGCAGCAAGGCTTGCGGTTACAGCACCGCGCGGACTTAGCAATTCGTGGCAAAAGAAGGTTGACAGCGGGTCGAGCAGCAACGAAGAGCGGCCGCCACAGATGGATTCATGGGCAATAGGCAAAACGAAGTCTCAGAGCAATGTGGATGGTGGGCCTACCGCCACTTGGAATCCTCGAGGCTTGCGTGGCTGCGGCGGCCGAGCAGGGCTCCAGACGTGTCACCACCCCCACCACGCGGTCATCAGAGGTCGGCAATAACAGCACTTGTCGAGACCTGAGGACTCAGAATTTTTCACCGAAGCTAGTGGGTGGTTAGAAGAGCAGGCGGCAGGGTGTAGATAGTAGGTCAAAGCAGTTTAGATGTGGATAATTGGAGGATTATGCCGCCAAGCAGCCAGAGCCTCACAGGTGTGCGGCCATCTTGGTCGTGCGCCACCTAGCGACCCCCTTGTTTTGCTATAATTGTGCGTTCTTTAGAATAGTTTAGCAGATTGTGTCCTGACTTCATTGTGGGAAGACCTTTCCCTAACCCTGCTACTCGTGCCCTGAACTTTACCTTGGTTCATCCGAGGCTGACATCTTATGCTTAGAGTTTCCCCATGCTACTTTCCATGCTTATTAATCTTAGGGAAGTTATTTTATGAAACCAATTTATTATCCGTTTTGTCTTCTCTGAGTGATTATAATTTGCCATTACATTTACACAATCTACAGTTTCAGATTGTGCAAATGAATGGATATACACATTTTTATTTAATGACTGATTCGTCAATTGATTTAAGTTGTAACTTTGACTAATTTGGTAACAAACCTTTATGGTATTAAACCATCCTCTCTGTCGTCCTTGTGGAGCCATATTGGTTTCGCTGCAATTTGGGTTGTTGTTTTGCTGATGCTAGCTCCTTTCTTACACTTTCAGTCGATAATCAAAGGTCCTTACAACCAGTGGCGCAACCTGTTTGACAACTATCCCAAGTATCCCCTTTAGTGAGTGATAACTTTTAATTTTTCTAATGAACAGGCAAGAGTTATTTGCTATATGTCTTTCGCTTAGGAATTTGTAAAAGTATTTGCTTGTTTGAAATTAATTGTAAAGAAGATTGAGCTGCTTCATGGTGCTGCAAGTACGTCATTAAGTGCAGTGGTTGGTATATATGCCGTGCTGGTATCGGTTATCATCTCATCAGGGGTATAGAGTCATAATATCAATGTTTAAATATCGATATGCCATATTATCGATGTTTAAATATCGATGTGACACAATATCGACCTTCAAGAATATCAGTCGACCAGAATATCGACATGCAGGTAAGAAATATTGTTTTTGTTAATATCGAAGTTAGTAATATCGTTAGTCAAAATATCGTTGTTAATAATATAGAAATTTATTTTAGTGTTCTGTTTTTTAGTATATGTGTTAAAAGTATAGCTTATTTTTTTAAAGTATGTTTGAAATTTTTAGAAGTTATTAATTTTATGTTAAGTAATTTTTGCGTATTTTAGTTCCGTAGCGGGTTGTGGGTTTATAGGGAAATAGGGTTGGAAGTAATTTAATTATAATATATTTATTAATACATTTTTAGAAATTATTAATTTTTTAAGAAATTAAATATTGCATTTTAGTTCCGTAGCGGGTTGTGGGTTTATAGGGGAATAGGGTGGGAAGTAATTTAATTAAAATTAATTAATTAATAATTGTAATTAATTAATATTTTTGTTTAATAATTTATATTGTTAATTGTGTTAATTAATTTGTTATTAATTAGTTATTAATTGGTTATTAATTATTAATAATTAATTGGTAAATATGTTAATTGTGTCATTTTTTAGGAGCGGGTTGTTGGTTTATAGGGGAGTAGGGTGGGAAGTAATTTAATTATAATTAATTAATTAATCATTTTATTAACTAATATTTATGTATTTAATATTTTATATTGTTAACTGTGTTAAATATTTTGTTATTAATTGGATACTAATTATTAATAATTAATTGGTAAATATATTGTGTTATTATTTTAAGAGCAGGTTGTGGGTTTATAGGGGAGTAGGGTGGGAAGTAATTTAATTATAATTCATTCATTAATAATTTGTATTAATTAATATTTGTGTATTTAATATTTCCTATTGGTAATTGTGTTAGATATTTTTTTATTAATTATTAATTGGTTATTAATAATTAATTGGTAAATATGTAAATTGTGTTAATTTTTTATGAGTGAGTTGTGTATTTAGAGGGGAGTAGTGTGGCAAGTAATTAAAAATTAATATAATTTTTAATTTTTTATATAATATTTAATTATTGTTATTTTATAGTCTTAATAGTGTGAATTAATTTATTACTCATTGTTTTTAATTTTATTGTTCATTGTTATTAGTTAATTAATTAATTGTTAAGCAATTATGTTAATTGTGTCATGTTTTACAATAGTGGTGGTGTTATTTATAGGGGTATTTGGTGAGAGGTAAATTATTTTTTATTATTTAAGTGTTTGTTAATTAATGTTTATTATTTTGCTGGATTGGGAATAGCAAATTATTCACCTCCGCTATACAACACTTTCCCTACTGTTGCAATTGTTGGAGTGGGAATAGTAATTTTATCCCCTCCACTATCCAACACTTTCCCTACTGTTGCACTCTGTGGAGTGGGAATAGTAAATTATTCCCCTCCGCTATCCAACATTTTCCCTACTGTTGCACTTGCTGGGGTGGGAATAGTAAATTATTCCCCTCCGCTATCCAACACTTTCCCTACTGTTGCACTTGCTGGAGTGGGAATAGTAAATTATTCACCTCCGCTATCCAACAATTTCTCTACTGTTGCACTTGCTGGAGTGGGAATAGTAATTGTATCCCCTCTGCTATCCAACACTTTCCCTACTGTTGCATTCGTTGGAGTGGGAATAGTAATTTTATTCCCTACGCTATCCAACACTTTCCCTACTGCTGCACTCTGTGGAGTGGGAATAGTAAATTATTCCCCTCCGCTATCCAACATTTTCCCTACTGTTGCACTTGCTGTAGTGGGAATAGTAAATTATTCCCCTCCGCTATCCAACACTTTTCCTACTGTTGCAATTGTTGGAGTGGGAATAGTAATTTTATCCCCTCCGCTATCCAATAATTTCCCTACTGTTGCACTCGTTGGAGTGGGAATAGTAATTTTATCCCCTACGCTATCCAACACTTTCCTTACTGTTGCACTGTGTGGAGTGGGAATAGTAAATTATTCCCCTCCGCTATCCAACACTTTTCCTACTGTTGCAATTGTTGGAGTGGGAATAGAAATTTTATCCCCTCCGCTATCCAATACTTTCTCTACTGTTGCACTCCCTGGAGTTGGAATAGTAAATTATTCCCCTCCGCTATCCAACACTTTCCCTACTGTTGCACTTGCTGGAGTGGGAATAGTAATTTTATCCCCTCCGCTATCCAACACTTTCCCTACTATTGCATTCGTTGGAGTGGGAATAGTAATTTTATCCCCTACGCTATCCAACACTTTCCCTACTGTTGCACTCCGTGGAGTGGGAATAGTAAATTATTCCCCTTTGCTTTCCAACACTTTCCCTACTGTTGCACTTGCTGGAGAGGGAATAGTAAATTATTCCCCTCTGCTATACAACACTTTTCCTACTGTTGCATTCCCTGGAGTGGGAATAGTAAATTATTATCCTCCGCTATCCAACACTTTCCCTACTGTTACAGTTGCTGGAGTGGGAATAGTAAATTATTCCCCTCCGCTATCAAACACTTTCCCTACTGTTGCACTCCCTGGAGTGGGAATAGTAAATTATTCCCATCCGCTATCCAACACTTTCCCTACTGTTACACTTACTGGAGTGGGAATAGTAAATTATTCCCCTCCGCTATCCAACACTTTCCCTACTGTTGCACTTACTGGAGTGGGAATAGTAAATTATTCCTCTCTGCTAAACAACACTTTCCCTTCTGTTGCACTCCATGGAGTGGGAATAGTAAATTATTCCCCTCCTCTATCCAACACTTTCCCTACTGTTGCACTTGCTGGAGTGGGAATAGTAAATTATTCCTCTCCGCTAAACAACACTTTCCCTACTGTTGCACTCCCTGGAGTGGGAATAGTTATTTTATCCCCTACGCTATCCAAGATTTTCCCTACTTTTCAGTTAATGTAGTGTAAAATGTTGTTTTAAAGATAAATATTTATTTTAATATTTTATTTAATTATATATATAATTTATTTTTATATTTATCTTACAGGTTTATGTATATATATATATATGTATTTATAATTTGTATTATATTTCTAATGTTTTATAATTTAATAAAATAATTATTTATTAATATTAAGTAAATATATATATATATTTTTTTATATGTATGTTTAATTTATTTTTATATTATATTTATTATTTATAATTTTTAACATTTTTCAAATAATTCTAACTATAAGGCCCATTACGATACCCGGCGTAAAAAAATCCGCCAGGCATGAAAGCGGCAAAAATCCGCCCGCACACACCGTCTGAACACCGACCACGCCATTACGATTACACAAACCGAAAACCGCCATCGGCGGAAAAACCACACAAGATACCGCCCGCCCTCGTCCGAGTCGGAGTCAAACCGCCCGCCACGGACGGAAACACGCACGACAACACAAAACCGCCCGCCCTCACGGCCGACACACCGCACGTGAAATTACGATCGCACCGCCATGAGCGCGGGTAAACCACAAATATACCGCCCGCCAGCGCAAACAACGCCGATGAGAATTGACACGGCAGAAGCCATGGCGCCCACGTCCCTGCACAGAAACCATCCGCTGACAAAAACAATCGCACACAACATGGCCAACAAGTCCACACAGCAAGGCACGCACAAATACACAAGCACAGTACACATCCCGAAAACACCCCCCTGGACAAACAAAAAATACAAAGGCCAGAACACCAGACACAACACACCTGAAAACAACAGACCATGAGGACACACCCACATAGGTAAGTACAAAAGCAGCACTCCCACAGACCACAACCCCTTGCAACATTGCAAACTAGAGAGGAGAGGAGAGGACACAGTGACACAGCAAGGACAGCAGCACACCACAGAAACGCACACATCACAACCACCACCACCACCACCACCACCAAACACCGGCACCACAAACCCCCTGCACATTACACAACACACACCGCACCAGCACCACAAACACCATGGCACCACAAAGAATGCCCAAGTTCACGCCCATTGAGCTGACGGTCATGGTCGACGAGATTATCAAGGTGCACCCACAAATCTATGGGAACCTGGTCCAGCACACACCACTAGCCACCAGAAAGAGAATGTGGAACCGGATCGTAGACCAGGTCAATGCAGTCGGGACCCTGCCCAGGAACAGAGTTGAAATCAACAAACGGTGGAATGACGTCAAGAGCCTGGTCAAGAAGAAGGAGAGCAAGAACAGAGAGCTGGCTGCCGTCACTGGCGGAGGGAATCCCGCGCTCTTCAAGACCTTCAAAGCGTGGGAGGAGAAGGTGCGAGTCATTATACATCCGGAGATCCTCGCCGGATTAGCAGGGGGAGTGGAGGCTGGTAAGTACAAACTAATGTATACCAGCACACCGCTATGTACTCACATGCACTACCACCATGCCACAGCTCCCAGGGACAAACACCCCCATGTCCAGCACACAATACACAACACATCACACACACATGCAACAGACACCACCACACACAGCCCAAACCTAACAACTGTAAGATACGTGGGGGCATGTGTACACTCAGCCAGCCACGTAACCACCAACAGGTCCCCAAGTATGCCAGAAGCGCCACAACGAGCACCCACCACACCCATGTGTCCGCCATAGCTGCACTAACCGACAAGTAACAGGTAAGTGGCAGGAACACAAAGTGCAGTGGGTGGGAGGGTGGACAGCTCAAGTACAACACACACCAGGCCCCTAGTCCCACAGCACAGCAAGGAGGAGCATCCCCCACACCCCACACCCACGTGTCAGCCACCGCAGTGCACACCGACAGCCGAAAGGTAGACATCACGGTCCACAACAATCGGTGTCAGTGGGTGTCCAGCCATCACCACGACCCACAACACCGCCCCCACCCCCACAGACCTGCAACATGGAGCACCCCCGCTTAGAACCATGTGGCATCCAGTACAGTGCACGCACGAACAACCTGCAGGTGGGAAACTGGACAGGGCTGGATTACTGGAGGCATGAGGACCGTAACACGACCAACACATGGGACATGTTACGTAGCAGACGAACACGCAGCACCGCCCACTGTCACGAACAAGTGAACAATGTGCACACGGACATGAACCACAGACTCACACCCCACATGACCCATCACAGACACAGCAACACCCAAGGAGCCACGTCTGCATGCACAAGCCACACTGAATATAGTACCACACGGCAGCCACTGTGCAACCCATCACACACAACCGAAACACCATTGAAGTCCTGTCCATGTAGCCCCTACTGCCTGTCAACCACACACCCCACAACTACGCCTATGTAAGACAAACAACACTAGACGCAACAGAGCGGAACAACATAAATGCACACGAACACCACTGAACCCATCAAACACACAGACACACCATGCACATACAACATACCATCCATCCCATCCGTCAGCCCCAGTCTCATGAAAGGCATGTCATCCGCACAGCTGCCACACATACAGCAGTCACGCTAAGATACATGCCCATGACCAACCATGTGCCAGAAGTCAATGAAGCGCACGCCACACTGTGAGCAACAACACACAACATGGGCCACACCCCCCCCGAGCACTGCAGTGATGCACATGGCACAGGGCAGCACGCACACCAAGGAGATGGGACAACTGCAATACGTCGGGTGGCACACAACCATCACACACTCATAACGATGCGTCCAATGCCATGTCCAGTAATCACAACAGACAGCAAATATGCAGGGTATGTCAGGCATGCACACACCTCAGACCATGCACTGTCATGCTGCCACAACACATGTCACGTTCGGCACCCATGGCTCACAGCATGTAGCCCAAAAGCATATTCCATCCCAAATGCGTTTCTGGGGCATGACCCCCATGTTGCCATATGCGTTCCTAAGCGTTCCATTTGCACCCCAAAAGCATATTCCATCCCAAATGCGTTCCTGGGGCATGACCCCCATGTTGCCAAATGCGTTCCTAAGCGTTCCATATGCACCCCAAAAGCATATTCCATCCCAAATGCGTTCCTGGGGCATGACCCCCATGTTGCCAAATGCGTTCCTAAGCGTTCCATATGCACCCCAAAAGCAAAGTACAAACCAGACCCAGGATGGGCCTGGAGCCCGCATACACCAGAGTCACAATAAGTAGGAGCACAGCAACACACCCATCGGCATAGCCAATCCGTCCCATGCCACATGTGCACAGCACACAGTCTCATTGCCAAGCACACACAACAACAGATTGTACAGCCACACACCCGCCTCCGGGACACACGTGCACGAGAGTGCACGAACGGAGAATGTCAGACAACCAATACAGACTTCGCCAGGTGCAACACAATAACAAATCTCATTCTCTCCACAGGTGACGAACTGCTGGATGCTGGGGATGGAGACAGCAGCCAGCACAGCCAGCCTACAAGCCCCCAACGAGGACACACGGATGTGGAGGATCTGTCCTCCTCTTCGGACACGGACCACCAAGCAGGCCCATCTAGTGTGGCAGGGCCCAGCCGCTCCCCAGGACCCCTCCTACCCACCAACCCATCATCCAGGGCTGCTGAACATTCCCAGCCCCCTGCTGCCACTGTCGTTGCGGCCACACCCACGGTCATTGCGGCCACACCCACGGGCATTGCGGCCACACCCACGGTCATTGCGGCCACACCCACGGTCATTGCGGCCACTACCACTGCCGCAACCGCCACCACGTCTTCGCTGGCCCCAGCCCCAGCGCAGGTGGTGGCCCGGACGACTGGATCCACCCTGGGAGCCAGGGTGAGGACCGTGGTGAGCAATGTGGCTAGTGGGCAGGCCGGTGGCAGCAGGACTGGTAGGAGGAGCAGGGTCAGGGAAACGCCAGCCTCCCCTGGGAGCCATGCCCTGCCTCAAATGGCCAGAGTCCTTGGGGCCTATGAAGAGGCCCAAGGACAATGGGCCAGGTCAGCTACAGACACGCGTGAGGTGCTGGGGGTGCTGAGGTCCATGGACGCCCGTATGGGCCAACTCGTGGACCTCATGGGCCAGCTGGTGGTGGCGGTGAGGTCACAGCCAGGGACAGCAGCTCCCCCTCCGCCACCACCTGCCGGGGCGCAGGGTCGAGCAGCAGTGTCCAGTTCCCCTGCGTCCACAGCCAGTGAGCACACCTCAACCACCAGCAGGTCGCAAGCAGGCACCCCCTCGCAAACGTGGAAGGGGCCGTCCGAAGTGGAAACAGATCTCCCGGGAGGACTTCGCACGCTCCAGACGCAAGTGAGGCAGCCAGCCAGCCTTCCTTGACCACCCACTGCATTGACTTGGACTACGATCCCACTCCACACAGCCATCTGGATGGCATGTGTGTGTTGGACTATGGACATAGAACCAGTGGGTACACCCTGAGCATCACGCAGCCATGACCGACAGCTCATTGTCACTGCACGCACCACTTTTGTCATCACCTTACACACAATCACATGTCACAGTTTGAAATAAATGCACCTCTTCCACAAACTGCTGTCTGTGCCCTGTGTTTTAATTGTACGGAATACAACGGCCACCTTGAGCGGAACGGCACCTGATGCGTGGCATGGCAATGGAACCGGAGGGCCTGTAGGGACCTAGGGGTGGGAGACAGAACAGGAGCACATTCAATGAGTGTGTCACACACCCATCACACAGTACATGTCAACAACTACAAGCAATGTACACACATCGCACAGAGCAATAGGGCACAATGCCACAGCCACCATCAGTGGCATACTAACCTGGGCATGGAGCGTTGACACACAGCACGCAGTGTACAAAAGGCCACCCTGACACAGCACACACACACCTGCACAAATACAGACACATCAGCCGTCGCACATGGACACTCACCGTTAAGTGAAGTAGCGGGCGATGAGCTGCTGGCGCACATTCCCAGCTTCCTCCTCTCCGCTGTCCTCCTCACTCGAGCTGTCCTGGTCTGCGGGCTGGGGCCCTGGTTGATCTCCGTCATCCACAATGAGGGGGATCTGCTTCCGAATGGCCAGATTGTGCAGCATGCAGCACGCCACCACTATCTGGCACACCTTCTGTGGGGAGTACGCCAGCGCACCCCGGTGCGGTCCAGGCACCTGAACCTGGACTTGAGGAGGCCAAAGGTACGCTCGACCACACGTCTGGTCCTCCCATGTGCCTCATTGTAGCGATCGTCTGCTGGGGTGCGAGGATTCCTCAATGGACTGAGCAGCCATGCCCCATTCGGGTACGCAGAGTCACCTGGGTGTGAGGGACACAGAGAACCGTTGCTATTCCAACTGGACAGGGGACAGCATCGCACAACCAGCACGCTACACCACTCCACATACTCACCGACAATACAGCCACGATCCTGTTGCAGATTGGACATCAGTCGTGGCAAGATGCTGTTGCGCATTACATGTGCGTCATGGGCCGAGCCTGGGAACTTTGCACACACGTGGGTTATCACCATGTCCGCAAGGCACACCACTTGCACATTCAGGGAGTGCGTGTGCTTCCTGTTGCGGTACAGGTGCTCAGTGGCCTGTGGTGGAACAAGGCCAACATGTGTGCAATCAATGGCACCAACGACGTGTGGGATCCTGCCAAGGGCATAGAATGCACCCTTCACTGCCGCCAATTCACGAGCCCTGGGGAATCTGATGTACCTGTTTCGGTACAGCATCATGGCTGCCAGTACATCCCTCAGCACCTTGCTGAACATGGGCTGGGACATCCCTCCTCCACTGCCCACTGTGTGCTGGAATGACCCAGTGGCGAAGAAATGCATGGCGGCCATCACCTTAGCCGTGGGGGTGAATGCTGTCGGATACACCCTGCGGGGACGGAGATGGGGTTCCAACATGGCACACAGTCGATGCAGGGTTGGCCTGTCCAGCCGAAACTTCCTTATGACCTCAGTATCCTCCATGTCCGCCAGCAATTGGTATGGGCGGTCAATGTTCGGTCTCCGCCTAGGGAAGATGGCAGTGGACACATGTCAGAGCAACACAACACATAGCAATTTCGCATTCACATCACTGACATGACTGAGCAAGCACATGAGTCACAGCCCAGCTGTCAAGCAGGGACGGCACGGCCACAATACACTTACACAGGTCTCCCACCAATGGCAATGGCTAGTGATGCAAACCACTGCCATGGTCATGCACATGGGGATCTAGGCCCCAATGACTTGCGGGGCGTGCTGATGGGGACTGACTGCATATTCGTCAAGCGGCAACGCCACGGCAACATGAATGTCTGCTGAGCATGGCACTGCTTCCGAGGCTGGATGAGTATGGCACACGACGACGACGATGTGGGCACAGGCTGAGCGGCCAAAACAAGTGGGACCTGTGGCACGAGGGGATATGAGACAGTAGTAGGTGTCAGCACTGCACCCTATGTACAGCACTGTACGGATCACACCTCCCGAAACATTGACAGGTGTCCACATTGACAGCCCCATGCCAAGACGGCTGTGTGCTTGCAGTCACACGTCACAGGTGAGAGGTTACATTGCACGTGCCAGGTGGCAGACGTACATAGTGGGAGCTATCATGTGTGTGCATGTGTCTCCTGTTCAGGATCCACCAGATGGGCGCTGACTCTGTACTGACCATTGGACACAGCATGTTCCGTGGAAGGCTTGTGTGTGTGGGATGGAGGCACTGGATGTGCCTCCGTTGGGTGGGGGGCCATGCACAGGGCGGGTACGTCGATGATTGCGCATTGTTGGTCACGGTGGGTGCACCCACTAAGATGTGTTGCCCTGTGTACAATTCCTATGTCCGCATGATGATGGACTGTAGATGTGGGCAGACTACACATTGGTCGATGTGCTGTCCATGTGCATGTGCCTTCACACCGGGCACAGCTGCCCCTGCACATGTGACCCCTGCTGGACTCGCTGCTGGGTCTGTGGAGCTGATGCACCTTCTGTGCGTGGGGCGGACAGCTCACCTCACTTCCCTCATTGCGCATGTCATGACTTTGCCGCAGGTGACATGGATAATGGTGGGCCCACATGTACGCGTGGGTAGGCTACACATGTTTGTTCACTGGTCGCCACCCCCAGTCAGTGTTTCGAATGGGAAGGTTGTTGTGCTGGTGGTATATTCGATGTGGCGGATGGGCGGGCCTAGGTGCGGGCTTACATTCCGGACATGGGGGGGTAGTTGGATTGGCGACTAGTTGCAGTACACACGGGACACGTCTCTTCCTTTCCACATCTGGGTCATCCCTTGTACTCACTGACAGTGATACAGTCATCTTCGCCCCAGCCCTCATGTCCTCCCCTCGCTCCCCCAATATGCATGTGCACCTGCGAGGCTAGCGCTTGCACAGGCAGCCCCAAGCTCGCACCAGAGAGGGCAAGGAGTGTATGTGTGGGTCCAGTTGCACGAGTGGGCTGTCTCAGGGTATGATGTGTGGCGGGACGCCGTCCACCTGCGTGGTGCCCCAAATGGAGACCCGGCCTGCATGGACTATGCATCACAGTCTTCGCCTTCCGGATCCGCCACCTGCGACACCCAGTGGCTGTGGCTGCCCTTGCGGCCAGGCCGCGTCCGTCTGTGACTGATGGCCCACACATTCACTCTTTGGCCTCTCTGGGGAGGGCTCGGGGGTGGTGGCGCACGCGCTTGCACTTAGTCGCAATGGCATGTGGCGTGGTTGGTATAATGGGCAATGGATGGGATGGTGCGAGCCACCTACCGTGACATCAGTGCTGCTCGTGCTGAGGTGCGTCCCCCATACACTTCCATTTGACTTGTGCCATGCTACACGTTGAGGTTCTATTGCCTGCGTGATATGACCAGGAGGAGCGCGAGGAGACCTCTAACACACCATGCTCCACTGCCATCCCGTGCCCTGTATCGCCTGTGCGGATTGACTATGTTGGGGTTACACCTGGTCGACTGGGGCTGTGTGTGCCTTGTCAAGGGGCATGGCGGGTGCACAACAGGATCCAGCTAGTCCACGGAGGGTGGGCTGACGTGTGCGCCTGGTTCCGCATTGTTCGTGTGCCCGGCTGCTGTGCACACACGTGTTCACTTCCCCCGACAGGTGTCCTCTCACAATGCCCAGGGAAGCGGTGGTGTACTGTTCATGACCCCTCCCAACACGGCGTGCTCCAACTTGGCATGTGCGCATCTACCCGTCGCACCCACCCACCTGAGCACTGCGTCCATACGACTTCACACGACACATGTGTGTCTTCCACAGTAGTGCTACTCATTTGCGTTGACATTCAATACCAGTGGACTACATGGTCATGTCACGACTGCCGTGTACTTCACATACTCTCATCCTCTCTCATTCGTACTTGTGCAATGAGTCAGCGGAGACAGTTTTGGTTTCAAACATTATATTGAGTCTTCTGTCCTCTGTGATGCAGTATAGTGGACACTACTGGCAGCGGAATACATGTTGAGGATATACTGAGCATGATTACAAATGGGATAGGGTGTGGGGTTACATGTGATTGGCTGTTGCATGTGGGATGTGGGCTTCAGAGTTACATCTGCTTGGCCAAGGCTGTGCTAATGTACATTTACGTATAGCTGCGGAGCTGCGGACTTTGACACAGACGGTATACAAGTAGCCTACCAGACCGCTTGGCATCATGGGCACAGTCCATCTCAGTTCCATGTGACAGGTTTGCTGCGGTTGTTCCTCATGCACGCGTGCATGTGAGATGACATCAGGGCATGTGCTTGCGTGCATGCAGCGGCGTGCCACTTGTTGTTGCAATGTGGTGGTTACTGGACATGTCACAGTCACTGGGGTCGTGTTGTTGTTGTTTGCACTTGTCGTCCGTGCAAAGGTCCTGGTATGGGATTCCCGGGGCGGGGGTGGGAGGGGTGCAGCACCCACAGACTCCAGGCGACCTATTCATGTCCACTGAGCGGTGTGTGTGTCCATGGGCGCTGGATCCATGTCGTGTCCTGGTTGTTCGTGCAGTTCCGTCCATGTGGGTGCGATACACAGACCCCATGCCACTGCCTCCCACGATGCATGCGGTGTTCCTGGATGTGATGGGGAACAGTGTGCATGTCCCGGTCATATCCGATGTCATGGCGATGTCGTTGATGGTGTGGTAATTGTTGCCGGTCGTTTGGTATGGCTGTTGTGGTGGTGACTGGCCAGTCCGTGCGGAAGCTAAGCATGGGTGCGGGGTTGGACATCATAGGTCAATCGGGGAACCTGCGTTGGGGTCCGACGAATTTACAGGTTGTCAGGTATGCGATGCCGTCCAGCAGGGCTTCCATGTCATTGGTGGTGTTAATGTTTGCCAGCCAATGTAGCGGATGGTGGCTGTCAAGGTGTTGTTCGTAAGTTGTCCCTTGGAGGACCATGATGGGGCATGCTGGGTGACATTCGATGTAGCTGTGCTCGATGATCCGTCGTGTGGAGGCACAGTGGTCCCATTTCAGTGCGGGTGCGATGTTGGCCACATACGCCATGCCCCCATAGGCAGAGCAGGCCCTGTCGTGTGCGTCCAGAGGGAGGAATAGTGCTAGCAGGTCCGCCTTTAGACATGCCGGGTTGGAGAGACACATCTCCACGGGATGCTGGTAGGGACACCTCCGACAGTAGAAGACGGGTATGACGCAGCTGAACAATGTGATGCGGTAAGTCAGTCGGTAACTGACGTTCAGCAGGGACAGGAGTTCGCATCCCAATATATGTATCAGGTTGGTTTTGTACAGCTTGACCTGTCCGGCGTAGTTGGGTAGGTGTGTTGCGGTTGCCATTTTGCAGCGGTGCGTTGTGGTGGCGTGCTCCGGCTGTGTGTGCAGTCTGCAATGTGCACGCTCCGAGGTTGCTGTGAGCTCTGTGTAGTCGTAGGGAGACAGGACTTGTGTTCTGTTGGCTTGTGCGGAGGACACGGGCCCTCATCCCACATGCTTCTCAGACAGTTCAAGGTCAGTGATGTGTGACTCCTTCCAATTAACTTGCATGGGGCCGACATGGGGGAGTGTTTTCTTTATTCTTTCCCGTCCGTTGTGTTCTTCTGTGATATGCGCTATCTGCCCTGTGGTCGGTCTCCTCTGCATGCCTGTGTTGGTCTTTTATTGGACAATGGCTGTATTCACCGGCTTCTTTCGTAGGGCTGTGGTTTCGGAGTTGGAATGGAAGGTCATTCAGTGCTGTCTGCTCTCCCTTGTGTGGGCGGCAGGCTGCCTTTCCGCTCTGCGTTGGGCCTTGTGTGTGAGTGTTATTCTTGGGCCACCTGTTGTCGGTCCCCGGGCTCTTTGGTGTTCCGTTTTGTATGTCTTGTTCATATGTGCAGGGTGGTATGGGTGTTTCAGTGTGGTACTGGCGTTCCTCTTCCCGATGGGGCCCTGCTTCTCCTAGTTGGTGTTGCCGCCGCTGTGTGCTTCGCCATGTTTGTTGCACTGGGGTGTGTCCTGCTGTTGCGTGACTTCACTGACATGTGTGCGTCGGTTGTGTGACGTTGGGTGTTGTCCGTGAATTGGGCGTTGGGGACATGTCTGTGGCAGGCCTGTCACGTGTCATGTGCGTTCGGGGTGGGGCTGGTGTGTGTGCTGCTTGGTTGTGTCCCTGTGTCTGTGTGCGACGCATGCATGGCGCTGCGGTTGGCCTCTGCGTTGTGCGCATGTGTGGCAGCATCATCGCCGCTTTGGGGCCGTGACGGGGTGGTTGGTTCCTAGTCCCAGGTGGTGTGTACACATGTGTTACGAGATGTTACAATTTGGCCTGTGTGTCATATGTGGATGCAATGGTGGATGTGTCGTGTACACGCGGGGGTGGGGGGTTGTCCGCTTTTTCCGCCCTTGCACTGTGTGCGCTGTTTGCGTGCACTAATTGTGTGTGTGCCTACCTGCGTCTTCGCGGTACGTTGCGTCCTTGGTGGTGCATCAGATAGAGCATAGGGAGGGCCTGCAGTGCTGGATTCATGCTCGGGGGAGCCGCTTCTTCGGTGTCCGTGCTCGGCGTTCGTGTTACCGCTTCGGTTTGACGTACGGTGTCTCTTAGCCGTGGGTTCAGTTTGTGTGCGGCATCGTAATTTGTACGCCGGGCGGTACGTGTTTCGTCGGACGGTGTGTGTCAATTGGGCTGCGCCGCTACGTGTACGGGCGCACTTTGATGGCGGACGGTGTCGCTGGCTTGCCGGCGGTGTTTGGCTGACTTTTCGCATCGTAATCGGGCGGGCGTGTGGACTGCTGCGTGCAGGCGGTAACTGGTGGTTTTTGCATCCGCCAGCACGGCGGTAGTGCTTTTGCCCGACATCGTAATGGGCCCCTATGTTTTTATTAATTATATTAATTTTTTAGTTTATTTTATATTATTTTTAAGACATTTAAAAAAACGATATTTTGAACAACGATATTTTAAACAACGATATTTTGGTTTCAATATTTTTGTACTTACCTTTGTAGAGATAGGATGCCGATATTCTGTTCATCGATATTCTTGACACGATATTCTGGTAGGTCGATATTGTTGTCATCAATATTATGTCAGTGATCCCTCATCAGGTGCTGTGCTGTGAAAAGTAACCATAGAGAGTGCCGCACTGGGATTGGACATTGGTATTACTACATATTACAGTGTGATTTGTTGGGAACGACCATTTGTTTAATTGAGACTGCTGATTTTAGTTGCTGATCCTAAGCAAACAGTGGGGCCGATTCGGATCTCGGCCGGTAGGGCTCCGAATCGGATTCGGCATAACCGGATCCGATTCGGAGCCCTATTTCCCGACCGATTCGTACGCGTGTCCGGACGAACGAGTACGATGCGAAATCGCCGACCGACTCGTTTGGGCGTCCCAACCGCTCCGACCGACTCGTTCCCGGGTCTAACCGCACCGACCGACTCGCTCGGACACGACTCGCACCGCGCAATGGAGACGTTCCCCGGCCGGGTAAGTACGATGTGCGCCGCGAGCAGTCCGACCGACACGCGCCGTCCGGCTCAAAAGAGCAGTTGGAGCCGTACTTCGGGGGTCCGTGTCGGACCCCCCTGTATGCGTAGCCGCGCGAGTCGCACACAGGGGGGACCCATGGGTCCCCCTACCTGTGCGTGTACGGCGCGAGTCGCTTCACCGCGAACCCGCTGTAGGGGCGCCCTTGTTCGCCTCGCACCCATTGAGGCAATGGGAGCCCGCGTACGCGTTGTACGACCGGGTCCCATTGACTTCAATGGGAGTCCGACCGACTCGAGTACGATAGCATACGGACGCATCGTACTCGTTCGGTCGGGCTGCACGGGTCCGATTCGGTCGGAAATCTCTCCGGGACCGGCTCGGTCGGAGAGATTTCCGGCCCGAATCGGAATCGGCCCCAGTGTTGGGTTTCACACGTGCTTTTGACTTAACCAATGGGACAAGATCACTGAGAAAGAAGGGGCCTTGTGATTTCCCCTTAATGGTACTTTCTGTTACAGATTTCATCCTTAAGGTGGTCTTTCCCCAGATGTTTTGCCTTTTACCTCGTGTTTTTGCAGATTTTGTTTTTGGCCTTAGGACTCTGAGCACTTTACCACTGCTAACCAGTGCTCAAGTGCATATGCTTCTCCCCTAAACATGTACTGGTAAGTCCCTTCTAAAGTGGCACACCATATACCCAGGGCCTCTAATTGAAATCCTACTAGTGGGCCTGCAGCACTAATAGTGCCACCCATATAAGAGGCCTTTCAAACCAGTCTCAGGCCTGCCACTGCAGTGCATTTGTGTGCAGTTTACTGCCACTTCGACTTGGCATTTAAAATTTCTTGCCAAGCCTCCAACTCCACCTTTTATTACATATAAGTCATGTTATGTTATGTTATTATAATGGATGCAGCTCACGAATGGTGTCTTGGCGCTAACAGTCCGGAAGCAAGCTAGTGCACTATTCGTTAATTAGCAAGGTCTTAAGGGCTTTTCGAAAGGATGTTAAGGATGGAAGATTTCTCATGGAGAAAGGGAGGGCGTTCCAGAGTTTTGTAGCACCCACAGTGAAGCTTCTGCCGCCCCAATTTGCCTTGCAGAATCTCTGAGAGTGCATTAGTTTTGCCCCTTCAGGCCTAAGACATCTGTTTGGGGAGTACCAATTTAATGATCGTCTCAAAAACCGAGGACTGGTACCGTGAAGTGCTTTATATGCGACACATAAGGCCTTAAACTTAATGTGACACTTGACTGGAAGCCAATGCAGTCTCCGGATATGCTTACCTACTAATTGAAACTGGGGGATCCCCAGCAGAAGCCCTGCAGCAGCATTCTGGATTGTCTGCAATCTATGTAACTGCCTCTCGTCCATTCCGAGATAAAGCCCATTGCAGTAGTCCAGTTGAGCCATGACTAAGGAAGAAACCACTAATTTCCTGCTGCCTACTGGGATCAAGGGAAGAATTTTCCTGATCATCTTGAGTAGAAAAAAACTGGCTGATGAGACTGCTTTGACTTGAGCTTCAAAGTTTAGTTTCTCATCTATAATCACTCCCAGATTTTTTAATTTGGTGACCGGGGTGGGTACTGCTCCCAATTAGTCCGGCCATCAGATCTGTGACCAGTTAGGGGAGTAATTCCCAAACAGGATTACCTTAGTTTTTCCTGAATTAAGCTTGAGGCAGTGCAAACTCATCCATGAGTCGACTGCCACCATGCAATCTCTAAATCTTTTTACCGGCGGCAAGGCATTTTTACAGATGGACAAGACAATTTAAGTGTCGTCCGCGTAAGATGTTAAAACCATCCCGAAGGATCTGATTAATGCGGCCAGTACCGATACATATACATTGAAAAGTGTAGGGCTCATTGAAGCACCCTGAGGGACCCCGCATGGGAGAGTGAAAGACGGGGAATCATAATTGCCCAAGGCAATCAATTGTATCCTGTTTAATAGAAAAGAGGTGATCAAAGCCAGCTCGTTGTCCGTAATGCCCAATGAGTACAGACGGAAAAGTAACAGATTATGGTCAACCGTGTCGAACGCTTCCGACAGGTCGAGCAAAATAAGGGCCGCAGCACCACCTGCGTCTAAGACTGCTCTGATTTAATCGGTATTGCAAACAAAAACAAGGGACACCCTACTCACTAGGAACCAGGGTAAATTATGTGTGACAGAAACAGAGGTTCCTGTGGAAAAGTACTAGTTAGTATTAATAATATTATGCACAATGGCAATGATTATGGGTTATGTGGATGTCGGAAAGAAAGGAGACCCAGAACACTTCTATTTGTGTTTGTAATGAATTTTAGTTTTTAAAAAGAATATACAAATACATACATAAAGCAAACAATTTCAAGTAGTGCTTCGTGTCCCCAGTGTGAATGGAACCAAAAAACATAAACTAGTGATTTTGTGACACATAAAAAAAATGTTTACACTCGGTTTCCATCATTTTGAAAGGCGACCATCTATTATTTTATATTAGTCACAGCCATGTATACAATAATCATAGCTGTTCACAATGGTTCGCTTAACACAGTTGTCGATGACGTTTCGACCCTACAAGGGATATGGGGTCTCTTCAGGACCTACAGATATAGGGACATCTGAAATAATCGGTTTGCGCAGCCACGTGAAAAGTGTGAAACACCAGTCAAGTGAAAGAAGAGAGATAAAAGAATACTCACACTGGACCCAGCCGGGTACCCAGTATGAGAAAACGGGGTGAAGGGCTGGCAACCACGGATAGGCACAGCAGGGCAATTGTTATTGTGTAAAAGCAAGGGTGCCCTGTATATTAATTGTCAAATTTCTCTCGTCTGAATGAATCAGCAGAATGTGGAAAGCATGCCTTACGCTATGCTGAATCCACACAGGGCGCCTGGTCAGAGCAGAGACCCCATATCCCTTGTAGGGTCGAAACGTCGTCGACAACTGTGTTAAGCGAACCATTGTGAACAGCTATGATTATTGTATACATGGCTGTGACTAATATAAAATAATAGATGGTCGCTTTTCAAAATGATGGAAACCGAGTGTAAAATTTTTTTTATGTGTCACAAAATCACTAGTTTATGTTTTTTGGTTCCATTCACACTGGGGACACGAAGCACTACTTGAAATTGTTTGCTTTATGTATGTATTTGTATATTCTTTTTAAAAACTAAAATTCATTACAAACACAAATAGAAGTGTTCTGGGTCTCCTTTCTTTCCGACATCCACATAACCCATAATCATTGCCATTGTGCATAATATTATTAATACTAACTAGTACTTTTCCACAGGAACCTCTGTTTCTGTCACACACTGATTTAATCGGTGGCTTTTATCAGGGCAGTCTCGGTGCTGTGCTCTGCCCTGAATCCGAATTGGGCTTCATCCAAAAAGTTGTATTCATGTAGATATCGTGTGAGTTGAGTATTCATAACTTTTTCCACCCATTTGGCTGGAACTGGGAGACGTGAAATGGGCCTGTAATTATTAGGATCAGTTTCCTCAAGATTGTATTTTTTCAAAAGAGGCAAAATCGATGCCCTCTTCCAGATGGAGGGAAAAACACCCTCCATAAACATGAAGTTGAAAATTAAGGTTAGACTTGGGCCGAGGATCACAGAAACTTGTTTAAAAATTGTGAAGGGAAAAGGGTCGTGAGGAGAGCCCGATTTGGCATGTAAAATATGGGTGGTTACCTCGTCCACCGTTACTGCTCTAAATTCTTTGAAGACCGGAGCTTTAGGGAGTAGAGGGATTACTAAATCACGAATCTCAGATATTGTCCCATTGTCAAAGGTAGTATAGATTTGTTCCACTTTATTTTGAAAATGTAGAGCTAGTGAGTTACAGAATTCCTGAGAATGACTATTCACTATTTTTACAGGGAGTGTAGACAAATTTCTTACCTCTCGAAACAGTTCTTTAGTGGAATTTTCTGCCTCCTTAATTTGTTTGGAAAAATAGGAGCGTTTTTCTGTCAAGATTAGATTTTTATAGTCAGCTAATACAATCTTATACTTTGCGAGTTCCTGATCATTATAGTTTAATCTCCAACATCTCTCTTGTCTTCTTCACTCTTGCTTTTTTAATCTCAAGGTTTCTGAAAACCAGGGGGCTGATGGGGTTTTCCTATTGCTTGAGGTTTTTTGAAGAGGAGCTATGATATTAGCTGTCTGCATGAGCCATTGATTAAAATGAGAGGAAGCCTGTTCTGCTTTTCTGGAATTTTTGTTTGAAAGCACGAAAGCTGGAGACTAAGCGAGTTGTTATCAACCTGTTTCCAGTTGCGGTAGGATCTAACTGGCCTGTTCGATATATTCGGTTGGTCCTTGAGCGTACTATTAAGGTCAAAGATAACCACAAAATGGTCAGTTCAGGTCTCAGGTAAGGTCTCCTTAATTTTGATTAAATCATTGTTGGAAAAGATGCCATCCAAGGTATGGCCTGCCCGATGTGTAGGGCCAATGACCCTTTGGCCTTGTCGTGTAGTTCCTATAAACTTATATAGGATCTGCGAGTTTAGACAAAATACACTGTAGGATTGGTGTCAGACTGATTCTAGACACCCCTACCGGGTATGTTAGCCTGTATACCAGCTAGTTCACAGTGCCACTAGAATCCCCTCTTACCAAGTAGAGAATAGTTCTTGGCAACTATCGAACATGACACCCTGATCCCTCAGGATCGTGGAAACAGTGTAACTAGATGTACCTACGTGTACCTAGCATGTATGTGAGTGTATAAGCCAAGAATCCCTCTAGGATAAAGTCAACCCCATTACCTGAACTGAGAGACTGTGGGACCCCGTCTTGGTCTCGAGATGGATACCCCGCAAGGGATGTCAGACCACTGCAAGCTGGAGTGTCTGCGTGCAGGAGCTTCAGCGTCTTGTGTCAGTGTGTCGGCATGAAAGTCCTTTTCTCCTCTGACTAACTCAGCAAGATATGGTGTATATGTACCCAAAGTGGTACCCCCTGGGGATATACCTTGCTGTGTCATGTCGGACTAGGATGACGGAAGGAAAGACCCTAATACATAGTTATTATGCAGGAGATGGTAGGCTTGCTGTCCTGCTGTGATTTCAAGAATCCTCATGCATAATGAATGAGGTTTAAGATTTTTGGAGAAAACCCCATGTCATCTTCAGGCATTACCGTAACTAGTTAAAAGGTCAGTACTAAGAACCGTTATGTATTGTAATGGTAGGGGAGAATATAGGTGAAAGGTTAGGTGACTACCTGAGCCTATATTGGGGTACCTATATGGAGCATAACAGCCTAAACCTGCCAATGTCAGCGTATCAAGTAAGGAAACAGTATTTATGTCAGTGACAGCCTCCAGATGGAAATTGAAGTCACCTAAGATATGAAAGCTATTTTCAAGGGCGCAGGTTTTGAGGAGTGTGTTAAGGGAGGTAAGGAAACCATTTTTACCCCAGGGGGACAATTAAGCAACAGCCCTTTAAATGCGAAGTGGTTACTTATCTTTAAATTGAAAAAGAAAGCTTCGCAGTCTTGGGAGAGTATAGGCTCAAAAGAGGCTGTATAAGTATCCCGATAGATCAAAGCTAGCCCTCCGCCTTTTTTGTGAGTTCTGTCATGTCTGAATACCGTAAAACCTAGTGGGATAACGATACAGAAATCAGGGCCTGATGCCTGATCAGCCCATGTTTCTGTAATGAAAAGCATGTCAAGACCCTGAGCATCTATCAGCTCAGAAATGTCCAGCTTGTATTTAGGCAGAGACAGTGCATTAATGAGGGCTCCACAAGGTATTAGCTAGGGATTGGTGGTATCTTTCAGAAAAGGTAAGGTATTGAGGGGGAGTGTGCATGGTCTTAAAGTTCGTGCTAGAGAGAAGCCACAGCTAGAACAGGTGGCCAATTTCTTGATAAACAATTGATCAGGGTCAAAGCATGCACATTTATTAGAACAAGTAACAGGTATATGGTTTACAGCTCGCAATTTCTTGCCTGTATAGAGCAGGTCACGTCCAGTCAAGTTAGACCGATGGGAAGCATCTCTGGCGCTGGGCGCGGTCCGGGCGCGGTCCGGGCGCGGTCCAGGCGTGGACCGGCGCAGACAGGCTTGCCTTTGGGGCGCCTTTGGCGCACCGGTGGCGTGCCCGCTGCGCGCGGCCACCCCCACATGCTGCTTGAGTAGACAGCTAGACTGTCACCAGCCAGAAGTTTAGTGCAGCCAGGGGGAGGAGCTATGTCCCTCCGCTCAATCAGCAGGAAATTGCCGCGGCAGACCGGGGACTTGGGAAGCAGCCAGGGGGGGACGGAACAGAAAGTGCGATGTGCTTGTAAACTCGTTGGTTAAGGCAACCAATTAAAATCACTAAAAACAAGACTAAAAACAATGTCTGGCAACAAAAGTAAAAGATTTGCAAATTAGCCCATGGCGCACTGCTTACTTACTACAAGTGCTGCGTGTCTGCCCCCACATGCTGCTTAAGTAGACAGTTAGACTGTCACCAGCTGGAAGTTTGGTGCAGCCAGGGGGAGGAGCTACGTCCCTCCACTCAATCGGCAGGAAATTGCCATGGCGGACCGAGGACTGGGGAAGCAGCCAGGGAAGGAAGGAACAGAAAGCGATGTGCAAGCAAACTCATTGGTTAAGGTAACCAATTATAATCACTAAAAACAAGACTAAAAACAATGTCTGGCAGCAAAAGTAAAAGTTTTGCAAGTTAGCCCACGGCGCACTGCTTACTTACTAAGGTAGACACTAAGTAACCCTAAGGCCAGGTTATCTTAATCGCAAGGTGAGTTGATTATGATGATGGGTCACCTTCGCGAGGAGTCTCCGCTCCGGCAGCTCGTCCAGATGACTGCCGCAAGAGTTACGGAATCGGTTCCTGATGCAGGAACTAAGATAACCTTAAATGTCATTAGGAGGTGCAGCTCGCCAAGAACGGAGCTACAAGCTTCAATATGGATACACAATTTTAAACAAGAAAGACTGTTGGCAAGTCCATTTTACCATCCCCGTTTATGTGAATATATCAGCATACTGTGAACCATACATTTTTTGAGAAGTTAATTGGAGGTGGCATTCCTGAAGAAGGCAGGTTCTGCCGAAACGAGTGTATAGATGATATGAAAACCACCCGTCAATTACATTATCTTATGGGACAGTTGCTACATCTTTAGCCTGTGTGTTCTGTCTATCCTTTCGAAATCAACAAAAATATTCAATTGTGCTGCCATAACTTGGAATATTGTTTTTTTCTTTTGGTTAAAATTATTGTGTATCAGGAACATTCAAACAATTGATTAATGTGAACAATCTGAACATCTGTATGATATGTATGTATGGCTAGATGGATGAATGCAGCATGTATGTGATCTAAATGTTTACTTCTCTGTTATGAATTGTATATATTGAATTATATTTAGAGAAAATAATAAATATTTTTGTATTTTTCTAATTTAGAGTGTCAGCTTTTCTCTCTTAGATATATTTTTTTCATTATGGTTATTTAAATAGGTTTTGAAGTTACCCTAGGAATTTCTCAGGAAGATCAACACATCTCCTTGCTTGTGACAAGGAAAGGTACTTTGTTCACTGAAACCTGCATGGGTACTATAGCTGGCCTCCGCCTCTACGAGGTCGGCCTGAACATTGACCTTGCCCCTGTCCAGGGAGACCTAAAGCACCATTTTAGCACTACTTACTGCAAAAGACAAAGAGATGTATCAAAATCGAGCTAAAAAGACAGGGGCATATTTATGTAGCTTTCACGCAGCGCAGCAAATCAACTTGCTGTACTGCGTGAAAGGTAAAGGGCAGGAATGCACCATATTTATCATAATATGACGCATTTCTGTCCTTTCCCTGTGCTGGGGCTCTTTTTTGCTGCCTTGCACCAAGGCAGGCAGCCTTGCACCCTGGTGCAAGTGAGACTGCATTGTAAGCAGGATTGTTTTTGTGCAGGAAGGGACACCTTCCTGCAAAAAATCTATCCCCTGAGGCATTTTCCTCTTTCTATGTGTGCTGCAGAATGCAGCACACATAGAAAGAATCAGAAACGAAGAGAAATAAACATATTTCTCTTCGTTACTCCTCCCCTGGGGAGGTGTAGCATTTTGACACATTCGCAGGTTTACCATTGTTGGTAAATCCGAGAATACACCAGAATCCATGGGTGGATGCAAGGGACCACCCACGCTCCACCCATGGAATGACGAGCAGAAGGTATGGAGAAGAGATATGATTGATGGAGTTAGAATGTACCCAGCATTAACAAATGATAAACTGAAGAAGAAGAAATCACAGGAAGAGAAAGATGCAGATGTCCTGTCCAAAACTAGTACTGATAGTGACCCTAGTGATGACTTTCTAGAAGAACTCTTTCTAACCATCCCATATAATATAGTTCAGTTTCCTGCCGTAGGCCCATTAGGCAATGGAAATAACGTGACTGCACCCACTTACCCAGTCCATACCCAATCAGAAGGGCTGCCTCCAACAGTCACAGTAGTGACAGCCCCAATCGCAACAGCCCCTTTTTAAACCTGTCAGCCTTAGGGTGGTCTTCCCCCAAACTTTTTGCCTTCCTCCTCCATTTTACTGTTCACGTTTTTGCTGCCCATAGGACTCTGCACACTTTACCACTGCTGACCAGAGCTAAAGTGCATGTACTTACTCCTTAAAACATGGTAACATTGGCTTATCCCCAATTGGGATATTTAATTTACCTATAAGTCCCTAGTAAAGTGGAACTAAATGTATCCAGGACCTGTAAATAAAATGCCTCTAGCGGACCTGCAGCACAGATAGTCTCACCCACTTCAGCTGCCCCTTTAAACATGTCTCAGGCCTCCCATTGCAGCCTGTGTGCAGTTTTTAAACCCCCATTTCGACCTAGCAAAAAAAACCTTTTGCCAGGCCCAAACCTTCCATGTGAATACATTTAAATCACTCCTAGGGTAAGCCGTGGGCAGCCCAGAGGGCAGGGTGCAGTGTATTTAAAAAGTAGGGCATGTAATTTTAAGTTTTCCATGCCCTAGTAGTGAAAAACTCTTAAATTAATTTTTCACTACTGCAGGATAACATTGGAGTTACCATATTACATTTCATAAGCTGTAATTTCAGAATGGGAAGGGGTACCCAGTTCCTGTTTGGTGTCTTTGGAAATGTAATGAAAAATCCTCTCTCATGGTAAAGTTGAATTTTAAATAACAATTTTGAAAATGACACTTTTAGAAAGTTGGCATTTTCCTGCCTTAGCCATTTAGTGCCTGTAGACTGTCTCTGGGTCATATGACTGGGTGTAGTAATAGAGGACTTAGGTGCGCCTGGATGGGCCGTCATTGGCAGGATGGGTGGGCGGAGCTGCGCACAGCCCTACTTACACTTGAGTAGCCTGTGTCATGCCTCCACACAAAGGGCTGTATACCCCCTGTGGTTAGTCTGGCATCAGGGAAGGCAGGATGCCTGGGAATTTCAAAGGGAAACCTCTTAAAACTTCTCCCATCTTCCAGAGGGAGGGCACCATCAATCAGCATTAGTAGAGCACGGCACTGTCACCTCTGGGGGTATCTGGGCACTGAGGTGTGAAGTCTCTGTTGAAAAGCCAGCTCTTGAGGAAACGGCGGGAAGAGGGAAGAAACAAACAGAAAAAAGAAAAACAGAGGGCAGAAAAATGAGCGAGCAGAAGAGGGCAAAACTGGGGGCAGAAAAAGGCAAGAAAAAGACAAAACAGAGGGCAGAAAAACGAGCAGACAAGGCAAAACAGAGCAGGAGAGGGCAGAAAAGGCAAAATGGAGGGCAGAAAAAACAATTCAGAGGGCAGGAAAATGAGCAGAAAAGAAAAAACAGGGCGCACAATGAGCAGAAAAGCTAAAACAGAGCAAGAAACGAGCATAGGAGTTACAAACCGAGGGCAGCAGGTAGACAGGCAGCAGAGGGTAGCAGACTGCGGGCAAGCAGAACGGGAGAACTGTTGCAGGGGGAGCTAGCACAACGACCTGCTGAATGGAGTTGCGCTGTGGCCTCCAACAAGTAGGTCATGGGGTAGGGCGGGGAGCTGGGTGGTGGGAGGAGGGAAACGACAGGAAGAGGGAAGAAACAAGCATAAAAAGGCAAAACAGAGGGCATAAAATCAAGCAGAAAAGGCAAAACAGAGGGCCAAAAAATGACCAGAAAAAGCAGAAAAGAGCAGAAGAGGGCAAGACAGAGGGCAGAAAAATGAGTAGAAAACGCAAAACAGAGGGCAGAAAAATGATCAGAAAAGGCAAAACAGAGGCCAGAAAATTAGCAGGAAAGGCAAAGCAGAAGGCAGAAAAACGAGTAGAAAAAGGCAAAACAGAAGGCAGAAAAACTAGCAAAAATGCATAATGGAGCAAGAAGCGAGCAGAGGAGGCACAAACAGAGGGCAGCAGGTAGACGGGCAGCAGAGGGTAGCAGCCTGCAGGTAAGCTAGACAGGAGAACTGTCACAAGGGGAGCTGGCACCAGGATCTGCTCCTGCACTGCACTCCTACCTGCACCAGGTATAAATACTGGATCTCAGACACCTCCTCTTCAGTATACTTATGGACCTGTGGATACCCTGCCAGGAGAAAGGACTGCTGTGCTGCTGAAAGGACTGCCACTCTGCTGGACTGCTGTTGTGTAGGAAATGCTGCCCTGCTGTGCTGACCTGCTGCTGTCTTACCTGGGTGAGAAGGACTGGACCTGCATTTGTTGAACCCAGGACCCCAAAGTGACTCCAAGGGCTTTTTGGCTGGGCTCCTTACTGGACCCTCAGGGACAGAAGGCGCCAACAACCTTGAACCCAGCACTTGGATGTGCCACCCTAGTCCTGGACCCCTGTAAGTGGGCCTGAAATGCTCTGCCAGCCCATCTGTGACCCATCTACGGACCCAACAGAAGTGCTGTGTGGCATAATCCCAAGCAGAACTGACACATCTCTGCTGCAAGGGTTCTCCCGACGCAAAGGACTCCACATCAACCTCCCTGCCTGCATCAGAACAACTGCCTATGCAAATCTTTTCCAACGCAGGTGCTCACAGTTTTCATTGACTGCAGCCTTGACAAAGTCAGAGGCTCTACCTTCGCAGCCTCACAGCTCCTCGGAACAGATGCATCACCTCAACTGCGTGACACATCCTCGAGGGTGGACTTCGATCACAAGCCCTCGCCGACGAGATCCTCCAAGATGAAGATGATGCAGGACCTCATATCACACCTCTGAACCGATGCATCGCTTAGGCTGCTCAGCGCATCCTCAGCATGGAACCTCCTAATGACCCACAACCAAGACCTACGGTATTGTGTTAAGCAGGTCTTAATGGGTCCCTGTAGCCAGCCCGCTTTTCACTGAAATCTTAAAACCTGCATGTCTCCGTTTCTACTGATTGGATTTATGCCATTTTGGTCTTATTTTATTTATGATCAATTACATACAATTACAGAGGGATTAGGTGCACCTGAATGGGCCATCTGCTGGCAGGATGGGGAGGCAGATCTTAAAACAGCCCCACTTGCAACTGAATAGCCTGTGCTCTGCCTTTCACACAAAGGGACTAACAACCCTACATTGTTACTGCAGCCAGCTTGGAGCCAGGGCAGGGATGTCAGGAGATTCCATGCACTTCAAAAACACTGTCTAGAAGCTACTCCCAGGTTCCGGAACCAGGGCACCAGGGTATGAAAAGGGGACCTCAGACGCCAGCTCTTCAGCACAGTTCTGGACCTGTGGATACTTTGCCAGGATGAATGGCTGCTGTGCTGCTACAAGGACTGCCACTCAGCTGGAGCACTGCTCTAAAGGAACTGATGCTCTGTTGTGCTGACCTGCTACCCTGTTGCCTGGAGAAGAAGAACTGGACCTGCAACTTATTTTGAACCCAGGACCACAAACCGACTCCAGGGGCTAGTCTGATGGACTGGTCTGAGCCTCAGGGACATATAAGGCTCCCCAAACAGCTCTTGGACCCAGGTCCAGTATGTTCCTGCCCCACAAGTAGTGCCTTTCAGGTCCTGGGCCCTAGGTGTGGCTCACAGGCTCTTAAATCAAGCTTTTGGGCTCTTTGCGAACAGGTGTGTTCTCACCAAGACCACACGGCTCACACTGAAATCCAGCACAAGCTGCCACCAGTCCATCTGCGATGCCCGACCTGTTCTTTGCACCATGCAGACCGACTCCAGCGACACTCTCCCTACTCTTTGCGGTCCTCTCCAAAGTGAATGGGACTCTTGGCCCAAAACTTGAGAAGGTAAACCTTCAGCGGGACTACTCTAGGACCATATCCGACCTGTGCTACATCGCAGTCGGAGTGGACTTTGGCACAATTTTACACCTTATTCTTTAAAAATGTATAACTCCAGTTTTACTTATTGGATTTTTGTCATTTTGGTCTTGTTCTATTCATTAAATTTTGCTCTATTTTTTTAAACTTGGTCTGGGCTCTTTGTGTGTGGTGTTTTCACTGTTTTACTATTTTAGGTGTTTAACAAATGCTTTACACATTGCCTCTAAGTTAAGCCTGACTGCTCTGTGCCAAGCTACCAGGGGATTGAGCATGGGTTAGTATGGGGTGTGCCTGTGTCTTACCCTCACAAGGATTGTGGTTGCTGCTTGATCAGGGCACACACCCCAGTCAACCAACAAGCCAATTTCTCACAGTCCGCATCCAGAAGAATGAGGACATAGTAATGGGGTATCCTCTTATAGTGATGCCCCCACATTCGTTGGAGGGGCTCCTTACCTGAACAAAGACACATCATCGGACTCATACCCACCTCGCACAATATGAATAGGTGATTTTGGTGGCTGGCAACATTACATTGAAAAGGTGTATCAATTTGAACCCAGCTACATTGTTACCATTTCTAGGATCTGGATTGGATGGGAGAAAGTTGAACATGACTGCCTTGATGCGCCTAAACTGTGCACCAAGCTGATACCTGACATTAAGGATGAACCCTTTGCCCAGCCTGATTTAGTATTGTTCATTGATGGCTCATTCGTGAGGAATGAACGGGGAAATTTGAGAACTGGTGAAGCTGTGTGCACCTTAGAAGGTGTAGTAGAAGAATCCTGAATGTGTGATGAGTTACATACGGAGGTCAGGAGATCCTTTAAACAGGTTGAAGTTAGATTTCCTCGAAATGCCCATGTGCATAGGGTTGAGATATCTTTTGGAAGTGGTGTGTATCATCTCTTGTTGGGTGGAGGCTTACCTGACTCTGGGGCGGCTCCTCAACTAGGGCGGAGGAGTGTCGCCCCACTGATTTCTCACAGTTCGAGAAGCAGAAGCATAAAATGGTAATAACTTCCTCTTATTACCATTTTATGTTTAGTTGCGGGCGGGCTGGTGGGTGGGGCTGCTCTTCGAGCAGGGGAGGAGTGGTGTGCCCACTCCTGAGGGTGCAATGACCGTTTGGTTGGCCCTCTGGGGCCACCCAAACCAGTCATGCGCACTCTGCCCTTTCTCCATGCAGACTGCAATGCAGCCTGCATGGAGAACATGGCTTCCCCTAAGCCCCTGGCTGGGCGGCGTCCCCACCAATCACAATGCTGCCATTGCAGCATTGTGATTGGTTTCGGGGAGGGGAGGGAGGCTGCCTGCTTCCTGTTCCTGCTGGAGACAGGAGAGCAGGAGCCGAGAAGACGCGGGACTGGCCAGCGGACAGGTACGTTTTTTATTTATTTATGTATTATTAAATTAAACCCCCCCTCCCCGCGCGACCCCCCACTTCCCCATCTGTGATTAATGTCGCCCGACTGACCTGACTAAGAGAAATGACAGTCTCACTGTAGCCAAGTTATTATTCTGAGAATCAATACTTAGTTTTGGATTTCCAGTTTGTCTTGAGTCAGGCAGTGGAACACATTTTAACAATGAGGTTAGGAGAATGCTTTGTGGATAGTGGCGGCTCGCCGAGGGAGTGCTGCGGGGCGGTGGGGTGGGGCGGGGCAGGGCGGGGGAGGGGCAGGGTGGAGGGGTAGTGTAGTCCAACATACGACGGACAGGAGTAAGGTAAGAAATTAAATAAATAAAACAATTAACATTGCACATTGCGCGCGCTGCATCGCTGAGTTGGCGATGCGCGCGCAAGGTAAATTGTTTTATTTATTTAATTACTTACCTTACTCCTGTCCGTTGTATGTCGGACTCCACTACCCCCCCACCCTGCCCCCGCCCCGCCTCACCGCCCTGCAGCACTCCCTCGGCGAGCCGCCACTGTTTGTGGAGCCTTGCAAGCTGAACAGCGACTGCATTTTAGTTACCAACCTGAAGCATATAGAATCGTTGACCAGATAAATGGGACTTTGAAATCTTGAGTTGCCAAAGTGGGTGTGGGTGTGTCTACCTCTCTGAATTGGCTGAATGTTTTGCATTTGGTACTGATGAGTCTCCCGAGTACCCCTGATCGGTTGACAGGATTTTCGCTGCATGAGATCCTCATGGGAAGAGCCATGAGCATGTGGGGTATGCCTGCCAATGCTTTTGCAAATAATTCAGACGATATGTTACTTGACTAAAGGAAGGGACTGGCTGATGTGGTTCGTTCTGTCTATCGCTAGGTTGAAGCAGTGACATCTCTTCCAACCCAAGACCAGTGTCATAATGCCAGTCTGGGGGACCAGGTGCTGGTGAAGAAACACATAAGAAAGGCGTGGCTGGAATACTGTTGGTGTGGTACATTCCAGGTCATCCTGCACCAACACAGTCATTAAATGTGGTGGACTTCCTGACTGGGTGCATGAATCCCACACTCAATACTCAATGAGTGCGGCAATATGATAAAGAAGATGTGGCAGTGGCCACTGTTTTGCAAAGTAAAATGTCTGTTTACCCTGAAGGAGTGGAGTGAGTGTGTAGAGCACCCAGGTGCCTCAAAGTCAGCAAGTAGCACAGAGACAAGAAGCATTGCAGACTCAAGTTGAAAAAGTCATGGGCCTCTGGTGAATGGTCAGGAGTAACCATGGTGAATCAGTCCAGTGTGCAAGTGAATGAAGATTCCAATCCAGGAGAAGGTCAGAGAAATGTGTCCATGGTGACTGCAGGAGAGCAGGGTGGCCAAGGACTTGTGAGAGACTGAGACGTGTATATCTGCAAAATGCATCCACAGAGTCAAGCAGGCTTAGTGACAGTGAAGATGATGAGCCAGTAGTCTGAAGATAGAAAAGAATACCTAGTCGAAGGGACTCAGCTCCTGAGTGGACGTACTTTGCAGGAAGTGAACTGGATCAGATAATCAATGATTTAAATGGACAAGAGACAGTGCCCACAGAACCACTGTGAATAAAGACTATTGCAGTGAAGATCGTTTGATTCCTGATTCTCAGATCAATTGACACTATAATTGTACTGTATTTATGAACTGAACTTTGTTGAATTCTGAAGATTCCCCAGGACCGAGGTTCCTGTAGAAGAGTAGAGCTATCATTTTAGAAGAATATGGATTAGGTTTAGGGGTGACTCACTAAGACAACTGTACATACAGTACTTGTTTGAAAATTACACAGTTTTGCAAGTTTGCATAAGTAGAAGCAACAAGCAGTTATCATTAATTTGCTTTCAGCTGTTCTCTTTTTAAGGTGTGACTCTGGAGAAACAATGATTATCCTTTAAAAGAACCAACATAGAGTGGTAGTGGCTGTAGAAATAATTGTTTTTATAGTCTATATGATTGGTTTGCTAATGGGGTCAAGTTCCCCTGCAGGTACCTGTCCTATCAGGTCAAGCCCTAAACCCACTGATACTTCTTCCACTGTAGAAAATAGACATAGTTTTTATCTGAGAATTCTGCATTTGGATGCTTCAGAAAGAGATTTTTCTTCGAATGTGTTCTTTAAACTGTTATATGAGTACACCAACATTATGGACGCCAAAGATTGCTACTTGTGCGCTCAGCTGCCTGCATCTGTGGTGGAGGGTATAACGTATCAGCACAATCCCTTTACCTATGGTGTATCCTGTAGTATCCTCCTTAGTCTGCTATATCGTCAGTGTCACTTTGAGTACTATTTCTCAAATTCTGATTTAGTTCTGTGTACCCATGTAGAAACATTTGAATCCCCATGTTAATGTGAAAGAAATGGATACAGTTTGGCATTTTTAGGACCCCAGTTAAACTTGATACATTCTGAGCCCATAGAAAGATTTTGACCTGTTTAATGAGTCCCGTTGAGAAGAAATGTACTGATGATTTAGAAGATAGGAGAGCTGTAATTCACCGTAGAACCATGAAAGTGATGAATATGATCAAAGCTGTGTGGAAAGAGGAGGCGAAATACAAATTAATGGGAGTACAACCTATATTGAATTTAGATCAGCAACATCAAGGGAAGGTATGCATATATAGAAAGGAAGATAGGCTTCCCAATGCTCAATTTAGGGTGTGAGTCAGTCTGCTCACACGTTTAAAGCTCTGGGTAACACAAACTAAGTGCTTGCAGAAAAGATCCTGTTATTCCTGGAGTCAATTATGTGTATTATCTGCTAATTGGGCAACTGGGTAGGTACCTGCTATTTAGCTTTAGTATTTTCCAAGATCTACCATGTAGATGTTTTGGATAATCAGGACGTTGGGTTTTCTGAAAGATCTAAGCGTGTTAGTAGTAGTGCCTCACAGATAGTGGGGGACATTTTTGGCTCTATGATTCCGTCTGTAGTGCTTGTTTTGAATGATTTAAAGATTAGAAAGCTTTCTACACTAGTTGACAAACTGGCAACAAGCATTGCTGGAGCTTTGCTACCTATTGATACTGAACTGATAGCCGGTAGTGCTTTGGTCCTTCAGAATTGTCTTGCCACAGATGCTTTGCTTGCTAAAGAGATCAGATTCGGCAAAATGTAGAAGGTTCAATAATGCGGCACCTATATTCCGATAAGAGCAAGGAGATTAGAGTGTATGTGAGAAATATCACTGAAGTGTCAATGGAACTGAAGGAGATGGAACCGACTGATGCCCGAGAAGCAATTGCGAAAAGCTTTCCTGCTGTAAGTAGTTGGCTTAACAATATTGAGGCCTATTTTGATTATTGGTGTTTGTATGATTTGCTAATTTGCTATGGAAAAGGGATTCAAATATACGAGGACCAAAGAGAGGCCTGTATATTCATATGATATCAGGAAGAAACAAGAGGAGATTGATTTGAAAGATAAGCAATGTAAGGTTTATGATGAGTAGAGGGAACTAGAGAACTCCCCAGGTAAAAAGTAACAGGTTACACGTTTCTAGGTTGGTCTTGGGATGTTGATTTGTTATGTGTGATGGCTTTTCTAGCCATCAGAGGGGGACTGGAGCTGCATACATTTAGTGCTCCATAATATCGCTAATCATATGTTGATCAATGTGCTGATACATTAATTTGTGTGACAAATGTGGCAGTATATACATACATAAGGAAGTCACATTCACATATTCTTAGTCTAATCGCTAGTTAATGATGCACTTGCAGTAATCAAATATATTGTAATCACAGGCCTTAGTGCAAGTAGGCCTCAGCTGACCAAAGTCTCTTTCACATTAGAAACGCGATGTTCTTTTCAAATGATCTCATGTTTTCCTTCCATTGCATGCGTCTTATCATCCTTGTTAGTTGCAAGAAAAGTTCCCTGTCTCTGTGTGTTTAGAAAACGATTTCAAATTTAATTAGATGCTTGCTATACTTTATGTCGGGTTTTGAAATGAGAAAGAGCCTGGACTACTGACAACTACAAGGTTGTGCAGCTGTGAGAGCCTTTGTCCGGGGGTGAGAAAGTAAAGAATCTACCTGCTCCCAGAAGACGGCGTGTCCTGATTGGTCTATTCAAAGGGAGTTGGTGTGTTCTTTAGAACAGTTTAGCAGATCCTGTCCTGACTTCACTGTGGAAAGACCTTTCCCTAACTCTGCTATTCTTGCCCCGAAAGTTAAATTGGTTCATCTGAGGCTGACACCTTCCACATAGAATTTTTCCCCTTGCCACTTTTGATGCTTATTTAGCTTAGGGAAGTTCCTTTATGGAACCAATTTATTATCTGTTTTACCTCCTGTATGTGATTATGATTTGCCTTTTCATTTACATAATCTACAATATCAAATTATACAACCGAATAGATAAATACATATTCATTTGATGACTGATATATTAATTGATTTGAGTTTGTAATTTTGACAAATTTTGCTCATAAACGTTTATGGGTTGAAACCATCCTCTCTGCTGTCCTTGTGGAGCCAAATTGGTTTCATTGTTATTCGAGTTGTGCTGCTGATGCTAACTCATTTTATACACCTTCGGTCAATAATCAAAGGTCCATACTACCTGTCCGACGACTATACCAAGCCCTATAAATTTAAGCAAGGGCACCAAATCACGGGTGAGACCTGGAGGTATCCTCAGTCCTCCCTAAGTGTCAGGGTATGAGGGTTGGACAACCTAAAATCATCATTTTGTGGAAATGTTGACCCCAAGCCTTCAAATACACCAATATGCGATACACTTCACATTGCATTGTCGAACTTAGGATAGAAAGAGGCGTAGGACATTCCCCTAAAGCAGTTTAATCAGGAACAAAAATGGATTCCCCAACATGAAAATCCTTCTCTGTTATGAACAGAGTAAAGTGGCAGGAGGAAAAAGAGCAGCTTCCTGCTATAGTTTTACCAGTAAGGATATTCTGAAATTCAATGTCACCTATATTCCAGCTTAAACTCTGGGCAGGAGAAAAGGGAAGGGGGGGCGGGGGTTCAGGAATTAGTTTTGCGAACAGAAAGCTAGAAGGAACGTAATTTTCTTAAAATTCTCATCACAACTACACTTCTGTATTTACAGCAAAACCCAACTCTGAGGAAAAACACAAAAATTGAGACTTGCAAAAACACAGTGCTGCTCAGAAAATTGAAACACTTATAATACCTTAAGTACAGGATAGCCATAAATACATCTAGCGTGTCAGTTCTCCTTTAATGTCATTATACGCAAGTGATTGTTTCTGCACCTCGTGCCAAGAAGAAGAGTTGCTGCCAGGAAACAGATGAATACATTTCAGTAGATCTGCAGAAGCAGATGGATTAATTTAGACCGAGTTTAAATTTCTCTATTCGGCAGCTTTATTCATAAAATTGGACTTCAAACCCAATAGGATTCCTGGAAAATTATTTATTGCAATATTCTCTATCATGTTCAACTGTATGGCATAGGGCTATTTTATCATATTGTCTACTTTTCAGCATTTAAAGTATGGTTTGGTACCTTCAAAATAGTGATTTCGTAAGTGTCTTTTTCTGTCATCTTTTTGGACTTGAATCACAAAAAATAATCTAGCAACCAGTATAAAAAAATCTTTCCTTCAAATTTCCACTGTGTGGAAAACCAGGACCACAGGGAACCTATTTGCATAAATGGTGACAGTAATGTGGAGGGCAGCCACTTGTGAAACATTGGTTTGCATTCAAAAGTAAGGACCAGTTGAGGAATTGATAATGTAGATGCGTAAACCTGGATGACTTCCATATCTCTACTGGCAGAGGCTGTGAGTGCCACTGGTACATTAAGATCTCTGTGATGAAATGAACGAAACACTCCTCCATGGCAGCAGTTTAGTCACAGAATGGCGCCTAAAGATGCAGGTGACACTTCAGTCACTGACAAAAATGGAATGGTTGTGTCCTGGGTTTCCGAGAAGCGAGCGGCTGGTACCACCTTACAGAAAGGTTAGAATTCCAATTGTGTGCAAAATGTTTGCTTAAGCAGCAATTATCACCCTTTGTGGTTGTGTTTCCATTTTAGCTTTCTGAAAGCGTTTGTGTGTGTCCCAAAGGTGTAATCAGGAAGGCAATTATCCGCCTAATGTCTCTATTTCCTGAAGCCCATACATGTTAATGAAGACCAAGCTTGATAACCTCTTATGCGGTAAGATAAACTTCCTTAAGTACAGTTGGTACGGGAAGGCTATTACATAAATCATTGAAAAGGCAAACAAAATAGAGGCTTAAAACGGCAGCTCAATATATGATGAAGTAAGGTCAGAGCAAGGATAACACATTAGTTCCTTACTTCGGGTAAGTGAGTGTAGAAAAAAGCCTTTAAAGAAAACCTGCACGCATATGTAGCAGATATCAGTAAGAACGTTGTAGAGGGCATGACCAGTGCATGTTTTTTGTAATCTGTAGTGGCCAAAGACCTGTAAGCAAGTTAGAACTTTCCATACAGAACATGTCACACCTCGACCCCTGCAATGCAGCAAGTGTTAGACCGACGTCTGTCTGTAAATACCTGGATCTAGAGGCTTTGTTTTGAAAACGGCAGCCATGTTTTGGCATAATCACAGGCACAGAAGGGCACTGGTCCATTAAAGGGACCGACTCTTGAAGGTAGTATATGGATGGGAGGCCTCCCTGTTAGTGATCATGAACCTCTTTTGGTACAATAGACCATGTTACAGTTTCCTCACAACATTTTTTGAAGAACTTTCAGAACTCAACCAGGAAAGTGAGCTTGCAACCTTCATCCACCTCTTCCTTCTTTAAGCAAAGTCGAAGACCCAAGGAGGCCTGTGGGCCTGCCACCTGCATAGACACTCTTCATTTCTTCAAGTGACATCCTAAGGACAACCAAGAGCTCACTAAATGCCACCATTCTTTCTCACTAATTGCAAACCAAAGGTTTAATTGAAGCTAAAGATGCAGATCTTTGGCGCGTAACCTCAGGTTCCCTTAAACCTGTCCCATTTCACTGCACCGATTCAACATCTACCTGAGGCCACTGGCCGACTTGTTGGTCATCAGAGGAGTGGGTTTCCAAAATTATGCAGGTGACATACAATGCGTTGTTCTTTAGATCATCAGAGAACTATGAAGATGGAAGGCTAAATGAACTGGTAATTACAACTAAAGATGAATGCGGAGTAATTGGTTAGCTGTTGCCTGTAGGACTCCTGCGTTTTATAGTTGACTTCTTCTGCTCAGCTGCTCATCAGCTCACATCTTTCTATCATTTCAGACTGCATGGTGCACTGATCTCTACCTTATCTAAAGCAAAAATTCTAGATATATGACTAGCTCATAATCAATCCATAGACCCCAGAAAACATATAGGGGCCGATTCCGATCTCGGTCGGAGGCGCACCCAATACCATTCGGTCGGGAAAAAAGCCATGCGAAAGCCTGTTTCCCGACCGAACCGTACGCGGGTCCGGCCGAGCGAGTACGATGCGACTCGCCGACCGACTCGTCCGGGCGACCCGACCGCTCCGACCGACTCGTACCCGGATCGTACCGCTCCGACCGACTCGGTCGGACCCGATTCGCACCGCGCAATGGAGACGTTTTCCGGCCGGGTAAGTACGATGCGCACCTCGACCGCTCCGACCGACTCGCGCCGTCCGACTCGAACTCGCTGTCGGAGCCGTACTTTGGGGGTCCGTGTCGGACCCCCTGTACCGCGTACCCGTGCGAGGCGCACACAGGGGGACCCATGGGTCCCCTACCTGTGCGTGTACGCCGCGAGCGCCTCGCGGCGTACTCGCTGTAGGGGCGCCCTTGTCCGCCTCGCACCCATTGAGGCAATGGGAGCCCGCGTACGCGTTGTACGACCGGCTCCCATTGAGTTCAATGGGAGTCCGACCGACTCGTGTCCGATAACATACGGACGCATCGGACTCGTTCGGTCGGACTGCACGGGTCCGATTCGGTCGGAAATCTCTCCGGGTCCGGCTCGGTCGGAGAAATTTCCGGCCCGAATCGGAATCGACCCCATAGTGTTAAAGAGCTGTTATTACTTATTCAGGTTCCTTTGAAGGCAGCAGCCATTTTTGGTGGAATAAGGAAATGGAGGAGTCAATAACCATCTTTAGAGTAGATTAGGCTCATGAGCTGTGTGCGTTTTATGCAAAGAAAATGCTGGTCAAGTTACAAAGTACACTAAATCCAGCAGACTTAATTGTGGATTGGAACACCCTACAGAGATCCTATATTCCAGCACTGCCCCGATTGCACTGAGTGTTGATTGAAAGACAAATTCAATTTAAGGTCGATACTTTGATTCCTAATATCCTAGGGTCACTAGGACCCAGCTATCTGAACGGCTTAAAAAATGTAAAATGCCAGCTGGCATCGCAAGAGTGGAAACAATATCAAAGTGTGGCCTCCGGTTTTCAGAAGAGAAATCGTGGGAGGTAATTCGTTAGCAGATCCTGGGGAAACGTACTGTGCTCCCTCGTCGCTTTTGGAAGTCTTCCACCTTATGTGCTGTGCTTTCAAAAACATTGGAGAGCAAAGTTATTAGGATAGCCTTTGACTTTTGCTGTTCAGTGGGTGGACAGTCCATGGATCCGTATGAAGGCCTAGAGCAATAAACATGGTCTTATTTTCACACAAACAAAATGTTTACAGCAGCGTTTGAGAATGTTATCAACAATGTAAAAATGTCACTCTGGGATCCAGTTGAGTACTATCTTTAATATACTTCCTGGAGAAGAAGGAGGAAACAAGGCATTAACGACGTGTGTATGATGGGGTAGCGTCCAGCTTTTGTGAGGATGATGAATAGTGGTTATGTAGAGAAACACCTAATATATCTTGGTGTTTTTCCATACCCTCTGCTTCAGGATCATGTGTAAACATTCAGGCAAGGGCAAGTGTGTAGCAGGGGCACAATTACATGTTGCAAAAATGGACTAAGGGGGTATCTGGAACAACAGATGAATCAAGAGAAGAGGCAGATAAGGCCTATAGATCGAGTGGGCAATATAGCCAGCAAGAAGAGTGTACCTTTGACATTCCTGCTTCACACATACTCAAACTAAGCACACATAACTTTAGAAAGACCAAAGATGCAGTGTTGTGTCCGTTGAGCAAGCAGTCTGTAACTAATAGCGCTTGTCCAAGAGACCAGAGATAGTGTAAGCATCCTCATATTACTGTGCATTCAGAAATAGCACTCAGTGCTACTAAAACCATTGTCTATGCTAACAGGAGAAGAAGGAACACCACATCTTGCCTGCCCAGGACAAGGCACGGATGTACCAACAGTCACATTAAAGTGAAAGCACCTCTCACTGTGAAAATAGCTAGTTTTATGGAACAAGGGAACTCAGAGAATTTGAATGGTGATGTTGGCATTTTAACAAACTGCAAATTGTTTCGCAGTGCTCTCCCAGAGAATCAAAAATATGTAATGCCTCTTCAACAGAGGGAGTCATATTATTAATGTTTTCCATAGAGTCATAGCTACAATGTTTAATTCCTAGATGGCGGACACCGCTGTCTGATTTAACTGGTCTCTCCTAGAGAGGGTTCAGAAATAAATGTTTGATGGCACTCTAAAAGATGGTTAGTGCGCTTGATAAAGATGAAAATTAAATCTAAAATTAATTAACGAAATTGACAATTTGCCTTAGGTATTAACATGAAAACACACTGTATAATAACACGCAAACAAAATGTGCTCAAATGCGCCAGGCAGCCATATTCACTGGTAGGCTGCTGTTAGATTTTCCCTTAACAAATAAAAGATTTAGAAATTACTGAACCATGCACAAATGTATTTGATGGCTTGACCTTAATGTGACTTGCTTAGAATCTTCTCATAACTGCAGAATGTTCCAGGTTTATAAAATGTATTAATTTCTTTTAGCTACATATTCTTGTTGCACCAAGCTTGAACTTCCTATCTATCTCAGGGATATGTAATGCTGAATAGAGAATAGCATATTTTAGCAGTAACTCTCACTTACATGAAATACGAAAAGCATTACCTAACTAGAAATCGGCAAGCAATTGTTTCTGTCTTTAGTATAGTTCATTGTTACACAGTGAAACATTTAATAATTGGTAGAATAGACTGCATTAAAATCTCATGGGAACCAAGGTTAATGCTTCCAGAAACACAAATGTTTAGTGATGTCTGTTACATATTTGATACTAGACTGTCAACTTCATGTGTTATCCTTGGAAAAGGAAGAACGAAGACTACTCGCCATCGAAAAATATCTTTCCATTTGACTGCATTGATCTAACCTGCAACAAAGTATTCACATGTGTTCTTGTCTTTTATATTAGTGCGTTTCCTAGTTAGCCAAGACAACTCATTTTGGTGGTCTATCTGCTGTGGACTACTGCTGTAGAGACCCTGCTGACAGCTACTGCTGACAGCTATTGCTGTTGCCTTTGGAGGTGGCACTCCCAGACTTACCCCTATCCTTGAAGGAGGTAGCTACTGCTGTTTCCCTTAATTTCCCAATTGAGGCCTTATTTGTAAAGGTTGCTTAGTGCAACTGTATGCTGATGCTTTGTGGATATTGGGACTCGGCTGATTTTCATGATTTGCTCTTTGTGGGGAGTTTTACTACTTAATTTGATTTTGAACCTAATGCTCATTTGATCTCACTCCTTTCCCTGAGCTCTTTATTGGTTCCATTATCCTATGATTTTGGACTTTACTTAGAATAGGGACCAATCATCCTTCATGGAACACATTTGTCATTTGTCATTATTATTGACTCTAATCATATATTTTCTTGATGAATTTCTGTAAACCGATTTATCTGACATACTAATTGAATAAAGACAAAAACAATCTTTTACTAATCTCTTTATGAGAATAAAGGTTTGAGAAACCCTTATAAAACTCTCATTATTGACTTAACTTAAGGACTGATGAAGTTGAATGTGAATTGAGATTGATTTTATTTAGCTTAATTCAAAAATGGTAGCAAAGATCTATCCTAGAAGAAGAAGATTTGACTCGGCGTTAGAGTCTATTCTTATAGGTTACAGGTTGAATTGTACTGGAAAGTAAATTGTGGACTCTTTCCGCGCTATCAGGCCCAAATTTTGAAAATAGCTGAATGACGCCTTTATTATAAAGTCTGAGGTGTTTACAAGTATTAATTGGAACTCACTTTCAACCACATTTGCTCAATATGAGCTATGGTTTCACTTTACAAACCACAATGTACATGTGTGTGTGTGTGTGTGTGCGGGGGGGGGAGAGAGAGAGAGCGAGAGAGAGAGAGAGATGTAGGCATACTCCAGGAAATGTTTGTATATGGAACTAAGTAGAGAAAATACATTCAGACGAAGATGTCCGTATGTATTTTCTCTACTTTTATTGTGATTCGTGCTCTTAAACACTTTTTATACAGATACCTTATGGAGGATGTGGTGAATATTGAGAGGCTACAAGGTACTGCTGCTCTGTGTTTATTTTTTGTTCAGTGAAGCTAAATATTGCCCAAGGGCACACTTTACCTAGGGCATGGCCAAGATGGCATTGGGAGTGATTGCCTTTCTGTGAAGTTCTGCTCCGATCTGGGCCCATCGTACGCTATCCTGAACTTCTACGTACCACGAGTCCTCTAAAATACCGACGAGCCCTTTCCCCACATCTACTGCCTAGCACTGGATGTGTGGCCATCCCATGATGAAGACAGCGAAATATAGACAATCTGAGAGATGCCCTGACAGTGAGGCCTGCTCCGCTGGAATGCGAGGCGAGTGACTCAACTCGGCGCTGGGAGCTTGCGGTGCTCCTCGGCCACTGCAGGTGTCCACCCAGGGGCCTGCTTCTCGGACCCCTTTGCCTCCTTTTGTGGCCTAATTGCTTTGTGTGCTGTGATACTGAAGGGCTACCACGAAGGAGGCCCGAGTGGCCATTACCATGGGGAGAACCTGGCCGTGCTGGTGGTGACTGCGCAGAAGACCCAGCACTCCCTTGATGGCCCGCACAGTGAGCGAGACGCTTATAGCAGGAGCCTGCATCTGCCTCACTCTCTTTGCCTTCAGAGGATAACTGCCTGGGGGTCGAAAAGGTGAGCCGCATTGCCGCCCATCCCGGCCTGAAAGAACTGAGGGTAGCAGCAGTAGTGGGTTGCCAGGATCAGGGCCCCGTGCCGTCACTGCCTGGGGGGAGTGCCCGGCTGAGCTAGTGGCAGCTGTACTGAAGATTTGATATTTCACTGGCAGCTTACATAAGGAGGGGGCCCATCAGACACCTGAGCCTTTACTGGCATTAGCTATAGCAGATGATGGTGGCGGCCCAGTCAAAGGCTGATTAGGACAGTACCTTGGGTGAAGGTGTTCTGCCGGGTGCCCAAAAAGGGACTTACTTTGCTGCCCCATGGGGGCTGGAGCCGCCATCGGGGCGGTATGGCCTGCCAGCTGGAACTAAGACCCATGACACTGCTCTAGATTAAACTGCGTGACGAGGTGGACAGGGGATACTCCCAGGTCACAAATGGAATATGATCCCAGCAAATGGGCACACCATTTAAGGAGGGCTGGTGACAGAGAAGTAAGTGTCTTACAGCAATTCCCATCACCTCGTGCCCCCGCCACGCATTCATCTCATACCGGCAAGAATATCTACATAGCACCAAGGGTGACAGGATTGGCTGCTGCAAGGCCCTGGATGATATTGGACTTACGTGTCTGCGAGGGACTTCAGGCTACTACTGCATGTCAATCAAACACCTACAACCCCCATAGGTGACCTTAGGGACCACGCCAGAGCGCAAAGTACTAAGGCAGGTGGGAGACACCCTCTCCTCACAAGACGACAGCGCACCAGTGGGAGCTACCAGGGCACGTCTTACTGTGCACCCTATTCCATCCTTCGCCTCCCCTATACACACGGTGCACCCTCGCCTGCCGAAAAGGGCATTCAGAGGTGAGGTTCCAGGGGCCCCCTAATGCACCCTTTTGCAGACTGTTGCAGCACAGATCATTGACAAGTGTCCTCGCTATATACGCTGGCCCCACACACGGCCCCCTGGAGAACACCATAACGCTGAGACTGCAGGTAGGATCAGGAGTATTTAAGCTCATACAGTGTTAGGGTGCTACACGATTGAGGTTGCTACCCCCACCCACTTGCCTACACCCCTGGGAATTCCCTGCACTGGAGTTGGATGTTCAACCCCCCTGCTCTAGGTCCCCAGTCGCCATGGAAGGCAGCCTTTGGGGCATGGTCAGACCAAAAGCCTCCAAGCCTTCGCCCCCTTCAAAAAATGATCATGGTTATGCTGGCGGCTTCCCCTACGCTGGTGGATACGATCCGCAAACTGGAAAGCACCCTTGAAAAACAAACCGGGAAGTTTGACAGAGTGCTGCAGGCCATCCAGGACTTTAAAACTGCTACTCAACTCGGAGCGATTCAGATGGAAACTGGGCTACTACAAGCGACCACACCAAGTTCGCAGAGAGAGGGGATGATGCAGAATTCTTCCTGACTACAAAGTGGCCCTCCATTGGTGGCCATGCAGGATCAACTAAAACTCCTGCAGACTGAGGTACGAGACCTCAAGGTGAGAGCGGAAGATGCGGAGGGCCGCTTGCAGTGCAATACTTTACGGTTCTTGGGCTTCCCCAAGAGGGCAGAGGGCTCCAACCTGTAGCTTTTCCTTGAAGACTGGTTATCACAAATGGTTCTGGCCAGCTGGATCCCAAAGTTCTTCTCCATTTAAATGGTGCACCGAATCCCCACCCCACCCCCATCCCAGGGGCCCCAGCAACCAATGATTGCACATCTGCTCAATTACAGTGACAGAGATCTTCTCATGCAACTGTTCTGTGCAAAGGGACCCTCGATGTACAATGAGAATACCATTGTGGCATATCCGGACTACACAGCGGAGGTCCAAAGGCAACGCAACATCTTCGGGGCAGTCAAGTCACACCTGCAGACTATGGTACTGATGTATGCCCTGCTCTTTCCTGCGAGGCTCAGTGTAGTGGATGCCGACACGACTAACTTCTTCTCCCCAGAGAAGGCCTGGGCATTGCTTGCCACCAAGGGAGTTCAGGACCAGCCGGTTTGGAAGGAGACAACCTGCTTAGATGGTCTGATGGGAGGCCCAGTCGCACCCGCCAGCACAGACCCTGATCACGCCCATCCAAGGAACACCTGCAAAAGAACAAGCGCAGGTGGTGGCAGAGGTCTTCTTTTATGGTGCAAATAGGTTTCAGGTGCTGGCACCTGACATTGATCAGGAATCCGTCCTGGGCACTACCAGCTCAGTGACATTGGAAGGAGATTCCACAATTGCCTCTGTATGGTCGCCTCAAAGTGAGATTCCAGAACATTGACTCTTTTCTTGTCGGTGAGTGAAGCGAACTATGCTTGTGCTGTGTGGGGGTGGGTAGGGAAGTGGTCCCTTGGTGGGTTATTGGATACAATGTTTGCGTGGTGACTCTGGGTCGATCATATTCTGTACTTGGGCCCAGGATGTTCGAGCCCACATCGGATATTACACCATATACTTATTGACCCAACCCTCAAAGACTTCCACAAGGACAATTCAGCACTGAGGTCACATTTTTGTTACTGGATGCTTTGTTGGGTACATTGTGGTACAATGCATGTTAGCGTCCAAGCCAAGGGTGTGGGTGTTATTGTTATTTTTTTCTTCCTATTAGACAGGATTGCCTAGGACGGGGGGGGGAGAGACAGGGGTAATGCAATTTATATGTTGAATGGACACACTGGAGAACCTTGGCTGTGGGACATATCACATACCCTAAGGCTACCACGAACAATATACTGACATGGAACATTAGGAGTATGGCAACTCCCATACGCCAGCATAGAATATATGTGTACCTTAGGCAGAGGCACATACACATAGCCTGCCTTCAGGAGACGCACCTTACTGCAATTTAACTAGATAAGGTATCCAAGCACTGGAGTGGGCAGGTGTTTGGCCCTAGGTATTCCGCATTTGCCAGAGGGACTTTGATTTGGAGTGCTCTGGGGGTCCCAGTTATGCAGAGCAGGACAGTGGTGGACCCTGATGGCTGTTATGTGTTGTTAGATGGTGCACTATATAGGCGCTTTCTTTCGGTCATTTCACTACACACAACCAACATGCTTCAGGGTGGATTCTTGTGCACATTGTCACCAGCTTTACTCTTAGACCCCCAGGCCCATGGTGTTTGAGGAGGGTACTTCAACTGTGTGCACTGCACTGACATGGAACGCTCGGTAGCCCACCTCCCAGGAGCAGAGGCCTTACATGCGACCAAACACTTAGGCAGTGGACGTCCGCTACACAGCTTCACAAATTCTGGTGGTTGGGTCACCCAGGGAATGCAGAATACTCCTATTGTGGAATCTGAATAAAAGAAACACAGACAATTTGTCACATTTCATAGATAGGCGCTTACATGTGAATTCACAGAGGCCCATGCTAAAATAGCAAGATGCCCAAAGTACAGAGTTTTACAGGGTCTTTTATGCCAGTGAACCACAAAAGGAGGGTTAAACCCACATCCAATCAGAATACAGTAACAAGGTCATTGTCATAAACAAATACATTGTATGTAGTTGTCCAGACAGGACAGAATTACACACTCTGTAAGCATATAACCAATCAGAGAAGGAAGACGGTTCGTGCCACCGGCGTGGCGGAGTGCCTGATGTCTACAAGCCCAGTGATGGGGAAAATGGGGGACTTTCCAATACTTGACAACAACATAGTTTGAGAAAATACTTTGTCCAATAAGGGACAGACACTTAGTCCTATCTATATATGGCATGATAAGGATGGCTGTTTCTGGGCCAGTGAGCTAATGCATTGTCCTTGAGCAAACCTTGCATTACAAGCTGTCTAGTTTATCAGGGTACATTAGTTTATACAAAATAATTCTACTTCTGCACATATTATTCAGGCCTTGTCATCATTGAATGTCACAAAACGTGACCAAGACAAAATGGATTCCACATAAAATAAAACACACTTTCACACTATTATGCTCCTGGCCACCAGATACACACTAGATTAGACTACAACTTCTGCAATGAGGAGCTCTGTCCCTGAGTGCTGAACTCTGAGTATTTAGGCCAGACGATATCGGACCACAGCTGCATCAAGTTGGCCTTTCGCTGGTGGCAGGACAATGAGCCGATACCAACCTGGTGATTGCGGACACAGGCCCTCCTAGATGTGGTTTACAGGGACACCATCAGCTCTCATCTGCTGCACTATTTGGATGATAATGAAGATACTGCAGGGAGCAACGGGGTAGAGTGGGATGCCATGAATGTGGTCATGAGGGGGCATTGCATAAAGACTTCATGGTTAGAAAAGACATCTCTCCTTCATAATGTATTGGTATTGAAGGCATGCTTACATGACGGTATTCAAGGCTTGAGCATGACTGCTGGACCTACAGGGTCAATGTAGGGAAGAGACCCGCTGCCTTAATAACATCGATTTTAGGGCATCACTAGCTCATCAGCATACGGATGGAGACAAGCCGTAATGTACTTTGGCATGGCTTCTGTGCTCCATGGTCCCTAGGACCATTATTGGAGCGATTTACACTCCTACTGGCGATATTGTAAATTATAAACACACTCAAAGAGGGGGTGAGAGGAATACGAGCGTCCCAAATCGCCCTCCTACACGATTATAACAAACACACAACAGAAATGGGACGGGCTTACTAAAAAAAGACTAGAGTGAGAGTGGGGACACGCTACGTGGGATAAAACTGCCCTCACACACAGCAAGCTGTGTCATGCTTCATCATAGGGCTGCTAACACACCTCCGTGCAGACCAACACTGGAGGTGGAGCAATAGGGAAGGGAAGACAATACAACATATAAGTCTTCATGATATGGGACCAACAAAAGTGACATAAATAGCAGAGAAATGTTTAAAACTGGAGATAGGGAATCCCACCACAAATATTTAATACTGGATACCCTCTCCAGAAGAAAGGTTGGCCTCTCGTAGGCCTATGGATGATGGTAAGGGAAGCCTATAATGAGCACCCTACCCCTCCATTCTGCAAGAATGCAGACATGTTTCAGCCGGCATTAAAAATACCCCGGCTTTCATCAGGACTATCACTTAGTTAATCCCTAAAGGTGTTAACCCTACCTCCGTATGGTCCAGGAACATGCAGGGTAACACACCCACCACTATCACGAACACTTATATGTTGTATTGTCTTCCCTTCAATACAACATATAAGTGTTCGTGATACACGGCGACCGGGAGTGACATACAGGTTCAGAGGCAGCTCACCTTGACGCAAGTGTGACTATAGGGAGCTGCCCTTGCTCCCCCGCCATTACGAGTGTGAATTCTTAGTAAACTCGGTTCCTCTTGGAGAGCAATGGGCTCTACCGTACTCAGATCTGAGTAGTTACAGAGGTGGGTGTGTTACCCTGCATGTTCCTGGACCATACGGAGGTAGGGTTAACACCTTTAGGGATTAACTAAGTGATAGTCCTGATGAAAGCCGGGGTATTTTTAATGCCGGCTGAAACATGTCTGCATTCTTGCAGAATGGAGGGGTAGGGTGCTCATTATAGGCTTCCCTTACCATCATCCATAGGCCTACGAGAGGCCAACCTTTCTTCTGGAGAGGGTATCCAGTATTAAATATTTGTGGTGGGATTCCCTATCTCCAGTTTTAAACATTTCTCTGCTATTTATGTCACTTTTGTTGGTCCCATATCATGAACACTTATATGTTGTATTGTCTTCCCTTCCCTATTGCTCCACCTCCAGTGTTGGTCTGCACGGAGGTGTGTTAGCAGCCCTATGATGAAGCATGACACAGGTTGCTGTGTGTGAGGGCAGTTTTATCCCACGTAGCGTGTCCCCACTCTCATTCTAGTCCTTTTTTAGTAAGCCTGTCCCATTTCTGTTGTGTGTTTGATATTGTAAATTCACAGGCAGTTATACGCAAGGTCTTTGCCTAGTATTATGACGTGCTGTATTCCCCCCCCCCCCCGGACCCATCCACAGAATGCCTCCGGGCCTACATCACTAGCTCCACCATTCTCCGTCTGAGCCGCCTGCAGTTCCAGGAACTTGAAAAACCTCTACAGCTTGAGGAAATACAGTCAGCAATATGTCAAATGGCCCGCAACAAGGTCCCCAGAACGCAATGTTTAGGGCTACCATCGCACCCAGGTTACTTGCGGTGTATCAGGAGGCGCACCAGCAGGGTAGATTGCCTGACTCTCTACATGAGGACCTCATTGTGGTGTTGCCCTAATCAGGCAGGGAACCCTTGGAGGTGATTTCCTATCGCCCTGTATCAATGCTGAACATTGATTATAAAATCTTGAGTAAAGTGCTGGTGAATCGATTCCTTCCAATGCTCCAAATGATGGTCCATTCCTCATAGAGCCACCTCCTATAACACTCACAGACTGTGTCTCAATATGGGTGCGGCCGAACGGTATGTGGAGCTCCCAGTCTTGGTCTCCTTGGACTTCGAGAAAGCTTTTGAAATTCTCGGGTGGTCGTCTTTGCTGCTTGTCTTGAAAGCCTTGGGAATGGGACCCGAGTTCCTGGGCTGGGTTAAACTTAAATCCATGTGTGTGTGTGGGTAAGTCGAAAAGTGCCACTCCAGACTTTTTTAATGCAATTGAATATCTTATATTCTTTAGTGGAGCAGACAAATGTTGTATATTGTCTTTGCTTATTATTTTGTTTATTATGCTTGCTTAGAGTTGTGGAAAGAGGTGAGCTTGTGAAAATTGTAAATGAGGGTGAACTGCTGCAAAGAGTGACAATTACATCATTCGGTGCAGCACTGGAATTGGATGGTTGGTGTGAGTGCCACGTCACTGAGAGCCATGCTGTGATAGGACAGAACAAGAAGTGGCCAACTGAGACTGGTTGTCTACACAGCATCCCAGGCCAGGGTGATAACAGGACGCCAAATATCACGTCAATTTGTCTTTGGCAGGGTGCATGGCAGGGTTGCTCCCTCTACCCCATAATCTTTACATTGGCCATGGAGCCCCTGGCCACCCTGTTATGGGTGCGGGGCCCAGACTGCAGCGTGGTGGTGGGGCCACACTCACACACAATTTTGCTATATGCGGATGATGTCCTGGTCTATCTACGAAGCCCTGGGCGAGAGCTGTCGGCTCTTTTCAATCTTTTAGACATCTTTGGCAATATGGAAGGCCATTGAGTGAATTGGGGGAAGTCCTGCATTTTCCCCCTAATGAAGGTGGAACGTGCAGAGGTGGAGGAACTGGAAGCTGATCGTCTACCCTGGCAGTTCGAGATGTTTCGATATCTAGGGGTTAATATATATCACGCTGACAGGGATCTCCTGGAAGGGAACCTTGGTAGAACCCTTACGTCGCTTTTACAGTCCTTGGCCTTTTGGATGCACCTACCTTTGTCGCCTATGGGCCGAGCCTCCATAGCTAAAATGATAATACTCCACCAGCTCCTATACTTTTTTTTGGCAGTGCCTGTGGTCCCAACTAGAAACGTTTTGGGGGATTTGCGGAGATTCTTCTCTGACCTAATATGGGGCAGAGCGTGTAAGCGAGCCTCCATCCGAACGCTCCAGCGGGTGTTAACAGAAGGTGGCCTGGGAGTGCCGGACCTTGAGCTTTCTTCACCATGGCACAACTACAATGGCCTATGCACTGGCTGGTGGGGGAGGCGATGGGCGAGAGTAGATCGATCAGGGAGGAACTGGGTGACTCAGAAATCTTAGTTTGGCTACTATCCCCTGGTGGCCCACCCAGAGGGATTAGCAGACTGCCAAGCATTGCAAATCACTGCTGGAACAGGTACAATCAACCACAGCATGGCTCGCTGCCTTACGCCCCACAACTATGACTTTGGAGTATGCCTGGTATGAGGGATCTATTGGGGGCACATGACCCAACACCTTGGCAGGCGGCAGAGGTGTCCTGCATGGGAGACCTGTACAATGATGGGGACCTGCACTCCTTTCAGGACTTGCAGGATGTCTATGGCCTGGGAGCTGGCCAAATCTGGCCTACAGCGCTCTTGTCCTGGAGATCAGGAATACTTGGGCAGTGGGTCAGGAGGCCCCCAACCCTACACCACAGGCTATAGTGCATTCTGACACACAGCCTAGGTCATAGGGCTAGCACTGTGCTCTGCGCAGCTTTACAAGCTGTGGAAGCAAATCATGCATTGCTTGACAAGCCCCACTGGGACCCATGCCTGGGGACAGTACTGATGACCAAGCAGTGGGTAATGGCGCTCGAACAGGTGAAACGCATCTCCCGTAATGCTCATCTGAAGTTCACTCAGTTCAATTACCTACATCACACTTTCCTCAAACTGCACGGATTGCATAGGATGGTCCCGGAGGGAGGCCCCCAATGTAGTCACCATGATGCAACCTTCTTTCATACTGTGTGGGAATGCCCCTCTTTAGTGCATATATGGGTGCAAGTGATGGAACATATCTTGCCAGTGATCGACTGTTCTGCCTGCTAGGAATCACCAAGCGCACGAAACGCACTAAGAATTATTTGAGGCTGGTTGACCAAGCTGTGGCCCTCTTCAAGTGGCTAATAGCTATGTCCTGGAAGGCAGCGCAGCTGCCCTCGGTAGGCTGCTGGCTTCAGGTTGTGCATAAATGGGCGACCACTGAGGCTGATATCATGGCCCACGATACACAATTGCAAGAGGGTTATGCTGCCACCTTATGGGACACTTATGTGCTCAATCTGCCGGACAAATTAGACACCCTTACAGGATCGCTGATATGGGCCGAGCCACCACAAGTCTCTCATGGCTACTTGAGTGCTGGTTCAGGGAAACCCCTGGAGCTCGATCCAACCACCCCCACATGCAATAGAACCCCTGCCATTAGACATCCTGGTGGTAAACAGGATGAAGAATGCTACATGGCTACACATAGATGCTCCTGGCACCTCCCCCACATATCCTTCTTGTTTGCTTCTATATGAATCATACTATTGAATTCTCGTTGCCGCTCTTGGACTCCCAGATTGTTTTTTTATATTTTCAATTTGTAAGGATATACATTGTTTTGACTATTTCTTTGTAGACGGCATCCCCCTGGGGAATGTATTGACCTAGCCTACCTCCCTTGTTAGAGGGCTATAATAATTGGTCTGCATACATACCACGTGCTTCTCCATATTGGATTATAATCCTATGTTACATTATTGCAATTACTATTGTCATGTGTGCTGATATACGTACTGTCACATTCTAGTGCCTTGATTATTGATGTAATGATATGAAAATGCCAATAAATATATATATTTTTTTTTTAAAGGGCACACTATACCTATTTGCTGGATATGTTTGTTCAGTTATATTGGCAACAAGAAAAGTGAGTAGGCTAGCCACAAATTGCTGTTTTCTTGTGGGCAAAAGAACATCAGAATCAGAATGAAAAAAATACATGAGCATTAGATGTTCCACTGATTGAGATGCTGCAACATCCACATGAGTTTCAATAAACTCCTTAACGTTCTACTTCTCTTCGAAATCGACTTGGAGTGTATAAGACTGGAGCAGCTCAACTTAGGATCCACTCTTTATATGTCATTATTATACATTTATATATTCATATACAACATTAATATGCAATGTGTGACTCGATTGCATTAACGTGTTTGATGCTTTTAAATCTAACTAATAGAATGTAACCATTGTAGTTATTAAGGGCCATATGTATGAAGCTGTTTTGCGATCGCAAACACTGCGAATCGCTGAAAAACGGTGTTTGCGATCGCAAAACAGAGCCCCGCTATGTATGAGACACATCCTGACTGCCAATGTGCGAATCGCATAATTAGCGATTCGCAAAATTGCGAATATTTCCATTTTGCGAATAATTTGCGAATTCGCTAAATGCGTCAAAATCTAGCGAAATTCGCAATTGTTGTGTTCAGATTTAGCGAATTCGCTAAACGGAATGCATGAATAATTCTCAATTTGCGAATTCACGAAATTTGCAAAATAGAGAATCGCAATTACCACCAAGTCTGAGCAGGTGGTAACCAGGTGCAACCTATATAAAGAGACCCACAATGCAACTGATGTTTGCCACAATGTCAGGGCTGTACGTGATAGCCAGGAGGCTGCGACTCAGAGCTGCTGCACAGAGAAGGAGACGCCAGGAAAGGATCTTCAGAGCGCGCATAACCCTGCTCCAGCGGACTGAGGAGGAGATCCATAAAACTACAGGCTGGATGAAGAGAGCATCCTGGAATTAATAGCAGAGCTCAAACCTATCCTTGAACACCCCACACGCAGGACACACACAATCCCCACCCACATACAGGTCCTGTGCTCACTCCACCTCTTGGCGTCAGGGAGCTTCCAGGGGGTGATAGCCACAGCAGGAGGGGTCTCACAGAGTGCATTGTCGCGCTTCTTCCACGCGTTCCTTGATGCCATGGTACAGAGGCTGCATAACCACATATACTTCCCCAGCACACCACAGGCACTAGCCCAGACCAAGCAGGAGTTCTACCAAATTGCACAATTCCCCCACGTCATTGGATGCATAGATGGGACCCATGTCGCCATATCCCCCCTCCCAGAACGAGTATGTGTTCAGGAATCGCAAGTCCTACCATTCCCTGAACATACAGGTGGTGTGTAATGCCAGGCACATCATCACCGACATCGTTGCTAAATACCCAGGCAGCACCCACGACTCATTCATCTTCCGCCACAGTGGGATACACCGCCGACTCACAAGTGGGGAGTTTGGTGAGGGATACCTACTAGGTAATTGCATGTGATAGAAGGACACACTAGTAATGCATAGCAGTGGCAGGACAGTGTTCAACCAAATTTTTCTCGCCCCACAGGTGACAGTGCGTATGCGGTCCGGGACTACATACTCACTCCTTACCTTAATCCTGCCAACGCTGGGGAGCAGAGGTACAACAGTGCCCACATAGCAACCAGATGTACCATCGAGCGGACCTTCGGAATACTCAAGAGCCGGTTTCGATGCCTACATAAGAGTGCTTTTGTCACCCCGAGTGGGACGGGTATGCCCAGACGTGGGTCCCGTGCTCTCCATGCCACTGGAATCAAGCTATCCTGGCTGAAGAGGGGTGAAACCCCGAAACCGGTCCTAGGATGCTTGTTTCCAGTCCAGGGAGGACCTGGCTTGGCAGTTCGGGCTGGACTGTTCCCATGAGGCACAGGGTCAAGACTGATTTGCATATGGCTGGGTCCAAACTGGATTGGCATGGTGAGCAAAAAAACGATGGATTTAGGCCCAGATCTCTGTACTGGGGTGAATGTATGACATTGTTCTGCATTCTGTCCATCAACTGTTGTTTTTACATAAGAGTGGAGGGGCACTTCAATACAGCCCCAAGACCTGTTGCAAGATAGTGGTAGCGTGTGCCATGCTGCACAACATCGCCACCAGGAAGGGCACACCAGTGGAGCTCACTGAATCAGAATCATCAGATGAGGAGGGGCCAGCTCCTGGACGCATGCCGGCCGGAGTAATTGGTGCAGCTGCTGGGCGCCAGAGGCGAGATGAGATCACACAGAACTATTTCTAGGTAAGAAAAGATGACACAATGCCAAAGATCTAATACAGGACTGTGTTTAATTGCCCTTTGTACAGGATATATATCGGCACACAGCCTGTGTGGCACACAATGTATTGACAAAAGTACCGCACATGTGTGATTCACAGTGCAAATTGACTCTTGACCAAGTGTCTGTGTGCACTGGGTTAATGCACCCATATCCATGCCTATGTGTGAGCGCCTCAACTGCGGCGCTGACGGGCTGTAGGCCCTCGCCGTGGGTGCACTGTGCCCTCTTCGCTTGTCTCAGCAGCCCTGCCGTGACGCACACTACGGCGCCTGTCCGGTGGGGGCGGTGGTGTAATGCTGCTCCTGCTGGATTGTGCGTCCTCGTCTGTTGGAGTGAGGACTCCTGGGCCAGCAGTGGCAGCTGCCCGCAGCTGATCCACAGCACATGTCACCTGTACCAGACCCCTGGCCACGTCCTGGCTGCAGTGTGACACCTCGTGCTGCATACTGATGCTGCGCCTTGACAGCACAGAGGTCGCTGAGGAAAGGTGGTTTACCGCCCTGGTGTAGAGGTCTAGGCGGGTGTGGAGGCGCTGCCTCTCCCTGCGCCTAGCAGCACGGTCCGCCCTTAGTTCAGCACAGAGTGCCTCCAGGGCACCCGTCAGGCCCATGAAACCAACCCTGATTTGCCTCTGGATTGACCTTATGTTTTTTGCCTGCAGGCGCTGGACCTCCAACATGTGGCCCTCCAGCCCTTGGAAGACTGTGTCGTCTCCTGTGAGTGCTGCACTAGTGGATGCACGTGGTGCCCTGCGCCTGGATGGGATTTGTGGAATTGGTTCGGCACGTGCACGTGCACGGGGTTGTGGCTCTGACTGTCCCTGGACTGTTTGGACATTCACATCGGTGTCCTGGGATTCCTCCTCCAGTGGTGGCAATGGTGGCACTGCAATCCGCCTGCGGCGTATTGGTGGGATGACTGGGCTGCCCTCGTCTTCCTCTTCCTCCTCCTCCTCTTGCCCTGTTGCCTCTGGGCTGGGGGATTCATCCTCCCCTCCACTGATTGTTCCCTGTGTTTCTGCTGGTGCTGTGGACATAAATGCACACATTAATTTACTGTCCTGCCTTGCATCTGTCATGCATTAAATATCACTGTTTGGAGTTACATGGGTCCTATCCATCTGTATTTTGACTTTCATGATGCACACATACTGTTTGAGCCTGGCTGGGTGTCATTGCTCCACTGTTAGGTGCATGTAACTACATCTCCCATAATGCATTGCTGTGTGTGCTTGTGTACCTGCACTGGAATTGTAGTTTTGTTGTGCCCCTGGGACTCTCCTGGGTGTGTGGGGGTAGTAGGGAGGTATCAGGAGTGTGATGGCATGCTTCTTACCTTGTCTTGGTTGTGTGTGGTCGGAGCTGTCCAGGTCTGACACACCCACTGTGCTCTCCGGAAGCAGGGTCCCCTCAACCATTTCTTCGAGTGGTGTTGAAGCGGTGGCAGTGGAGGTCCCCCCCACCGGTCTTGTTGGCCTCCTCCAACCTGGTAGCAACCTTCTCCTTTGAGCGCGCGCGCATATCATACCAGCGCTTCTGTAGGTCTTTGACGCTGTGATGTGTGACGCCAATTGCGTTTACTTTGCGCTGGATGTCTGCCCATATCCTCCTCTTGCGTGTCTCTGGCACACACAGGGACTTCTTGCCAAACAGGAGCTCATGGCTCACAACCATCTCCTGTATCAGAGCCTCCTGCTCACTTTCTGTGAACTTTGGTTTTCTGATTCTGGGTGTCTCCCCCTGCTGCTTGTCCTTGCTGGCCATGTCTCCACTCTCTCCAATGTGTGTTTCACTGCAGTGATGCCTCAGCCTCAACTCCTGCTCTCTCACTCTGCTCCTGGAACTCAGGTGCAGCATGGGTAGTCACACTTCCTGGTTGTGATGTCATCAAGCTGCACCTGTGTCTCAGAATTGTCGTTTGCGAAAATCGCAATTTTGCGATTTTCTCAATTTTGCGAAATTCGCAAAATAGAAAGTTCAATGCTAAATGAACGCTATTTGGGTAATTGCTATTCATTTAGCGAACTTTAGCGAATCGCTATTGTTTTGCGATTATTTGTTTACATACGGTTTTGCGTTTCTCAAATAGCGATTCGCAAAAATTCGCTATTTGAGAATCGCAAAAGGGGACTTTGATACATATGGCCCTAAGATCCATGCATAAACATAGTTGGATTGATTAATTGATTTATGTAATTATGTTGCGTATCCATGTTTAACATTTGCTCCCATTATATATGCATATATATATATGTATAATCGTGCAACCAAAGTTTATTCTCTCTTGAGTCAACTTAGTGTGACTTTAGGCCTCAATTGAAGTATGTGTTTTAACCTTGCTTGTAGACTGTTTCTTCCCTTTTGCAGGTGTGATATCGTGCTTCTAGTTAGATAGAGAAAGACTCATTGTTTGCATTAGATGACAGATAGTGAGGCCTGCTGGCATCAAACTCGAAGAAATTATGGTCAAAGAAGGACTTCTGTTTATCACGCACCAGGATGGTGAAAAGCTCAAGGCTGAGCTTTGCGGTCCCAGTTTCAACAAGATCAGAACTTAATGGAGTGTACTGATTTCTTTCACATTTAGCAATTTCGTTGGTTCTTGATTGTGTAAGGAGAGATAAGGATGTTTCTGAAGCTACTGTTATTTTAATTGGTGTTTCCATACTTAGTTAGGCAGACTTTCCCCGACTCTGAGAGGAAACAGATCTCTCTCTTGCTGGACTTTCCCCAAAGTGTGAAGCTATATGCAGAACACTTTTTCTATTTCATCAGACTTCTACTGAAGTTCGGTTCCATGCTGACATCTTCTATGCTCCCTAGCTACAAATCCACCTTTAGAAAATCTGTCTTCTATCTATGGTCAGGCTAGAAAGGAGAAGTTTTTTATAGAACACCTATTTGCGGCAATTTGCTTTATTCTTATTGTAGCAGTTACCATTCTGTATCTCATGTTCTTACGTCTCAATCTACTGAGACATTTCAGTCTGCAAACTATATTATTGTATCTAGTGAATTTACTCTTATTCTGTTTACATACAGGATTGATCAATATTCTAAAATGATCCCGTTTATCTTAACTATTGATTCCTGGTCCGTATTGTGGAGTCATACTGGCTCCACACATCTGAAACGTATTACTGATGTTTGCTCCCTTACAGCACTTCAAGTCAATTACCAAAGGTCCAGACGACCAATGGGGAAATATCTTTAATGATCTTTACTAAAAGATTAAGGTGTAAGTACCAACGCTCCATCTGATGGTAGCACGTCAGGTGGTTAGTTACTCAAAGCAAATGAAGCTAGCATACTCCCTGAATGAGATTTAGAGTTGCCCACGCCTAGCCCCAGCCTTTAGAGCCTGTGTCCTGGTTAAGAAGATCAGCGGTGTTCCAATGGTTCAGAAAAGAGTTGTTGCAGCAGAGGAGAGTGACTATTAATAGGGTTGTGCATTGTAAGCATGTATGTCAAGCTTGCGGTATCTTATAAGATTGTGTGATGCGGCGTGCTAACATTTTAGTTATTGTGTATATGTAGATTTGCATAATGTTGAGCAGTTGAAGTTGTTACCAGGCTAGTCGCAACCCAAGATCCCAGGATAGGTAAGAATATTTTGTGTCGTAATTTGTCTGCTAAGTTTTGTGGTGTCAGTCGTGAGGTACCATCAACTGCTTAATTGAGATAGGGTCCTGTAACTTTGTGTGATACTGAATCATGATTGGTGCTGGTAGATCCTGTTGCACAAAGAAGAAACTGCATTAGTCAGGGTGATTCCCGCTGGTCGAGATTTCATCCATGTGTGTGGGTAAGTCAAAAAGTGCAACTCCGGACTATTTTTAGTGTGATTGAATATCTTCTATTCTTTTATAGAGCAGACAAAGGTTGTTTATTGTATTTGCTTAGTATTTAGTTTATTATGCTTGCTTAGAGTTGTGCAAAAAGGTGTGCTTGTGAAAATTGTAAAGGAGGGTGAACTGCTGTGAGGAATGACATTTACGTCATTGGATGCCGTTCTGGAATTGTACAGTTGATGTGAGTGTCACGTCACTGAGAGCTGCGATAGGCTAGAACAAGAAGTTCTGCGCTGAGACTGGTTGTTAGTGGCAGAAAAAGTTTGTGGATAATGCTTGATTTGAAATAAAAAATGAAATGTTTCAGAGCTATTAGAGATTTGATCAGGGGAGATGTGAGGGTTACTGTCCAAGAGGGTGAAGAGGCACCACCGGAAGGCATGGTAGGTGATTATGTGGCCATAAATATGCATTTGGCTGAGCCAGTGGTATCAGATCACCGAAAGTGAAGGTGCATTGATATTTCCTTGCTATGGCACATTCAATTTGAGAATAATTGAGAATCTGAGGAGAGTGTTGTACAAAATGAAGCCACCCCCTGGATCCACAGTATGAATCGTTTAATGCTTGGGAGCATGCTGCCCAAGCTAAAGATAAAGAGAAGTGCCAGAGATAGGTTAGGAGGGCAGTGTGTCGCTGAGCTGAAAGAGAGATGCAGAACAACAAAAATGACAAGCAGAAATGCTTGAGGGAAGCAGACAATTGACGAGTGAGGAACCCCAGAAAAGGAAAAAGAAGAAAGGAGAGTACAAAACAGAGAATACAAAGGGCTTGGGTGAGAATAGTGATAGCGGTTCTAGTGATGAGTTTTTGAATGTGTTACTGTCAACAACATGGCCCTGTCTGAAGGGATGGATAGTGTTGTCAGGTGAAGACTCAGAGAGAACCTCCGCCCCAGTGAATATAGGTCAGAACCCTATGGGAGAAAATTCAGGGATTGGTGCTCCTGTGAACGCTCCTGTTTCTAATGCCACAGATATAATAACTGTTCCTTTATATAAACCTGAGTTGTCTGAGGCCACGAGACATGCCTTGACAGTTCCTAAATACATCAACCACTGTTCATGTTACGCCAGGATGGGGGGAATGGGAAGAGCTCCTTTGGTCCCTACTAAGGTAACTCCACCTTATGGTGCCCCTGCACCATCAACCTTGAAGAGGACAGGACTCACTCCCTTAGAGGAACCTGCCCTGATATCGCAAAATTCCCACATGGCCATCTGAAATTCACTGCAATGTTTTTCAAGCAGCAGCCCTAGAGGGGGTGATGCCCAATACCTCTGGAACCCAAAATGGTATTAGTTCACAGGAGTTGGACGATATGATCAGATTTTTCAATGGGCCCCCTAGAGGGTGTGAATGCTCGCAGTTAAGTAGGGAAGTCCAGTCTCTGCAGAGGGAGACTGCAGTGGATGTGGGCAGGGTAAAATTAGAGTTGGATTAGATGATTTTAGGAAATCTTGACCTTTCCTGATTAGATACTTATCAAGAAAACAAACTCATGTACATGTTCAAGGATGCTACACAACGTGCAGGGCAAGCTCATGACAAGCTGTCTGATTTGGCCGTAGAGCATGATATAGATCTAAATAGGACAAAATCCTTACAGAAGAGTTACCGTGTGTGTTTTGATGAAAGATACATAACCAGTATGAGGACGTCAGGGATGAAATTGCAAATTAAGGAATTAGGAGCATACGGAAATGGAATGAGCTAGACAAGTGGGAAGACAAGTGGGCTAAAAAGAAAGACCTGAAGAAGTTGAAGGTAATGTCTGCCACAGGGAGGAAAGGTGAACCACCTTCTTTGTCATTAGAAGAATAGGGGGCTCAGAATTTCCCTTTAAGAGAGGTGCCTGGTGGAGGGTACATCCATGTGCCCTGGAGTAGAGGTGATCTTGCTGCTTTTAAAAATGATTTCCCTAAGCTGAGGCAGAATCCAGTATTGTGGTACACCCAGGTTGATTGATTTGTAAACAATTCTCAGGTGCTATGGGTGGATTTAAATACCCATTTCAGCATTGTGTTACTGACGGGCAGAGTGTGAAGTAGCTGTACAGTGGTCGGAAAAGGAGCCTCAAAGAAACCCGATAATTCATTCCCTGTCACCTGTAGTGTTGAAAAAGTATCAACAGGTGATTAAATTTTTAAAAGGGAAGGTGCCGGTAAAGGGCATTGATTGGGTCAAGATTGACAGAACAACTCAAGAGCCTTTTTATGAGAGATTGTTGCAGGTGTTTAAGCAGCATTGGGGGATGAGAAACCCCAAAAATAAGGATATGGGAAGTTTTGTGTCTAGGTTTGTGACAGGATTGCAGCCCGAGATTAGCTTTATGATTCAACAGCATTTGATTTGCTGACAAGATAAGACAATTGATGAGATCTTGAGGTATGTGAAGTAGTGCAGTGATGAATTGGACATGAAACAGAAGCGGTTGATGAAAAAGCTCATGCTGGCTCACAGGACAGCTCAAAAGGGAAGTCAGAATCAACTATATACAGGAATGTTGGTGGTATGGAAGGTGATATGTATCAAGAAGGAGGACTTGTGATGCAGGGTGGAAATGGTGTTCCACAAGGTAGAGGTTGAGGTATTGCTATTGACCCGAGTACTGGTATTGATGTGGCAAAGTCAAAGAAATGTAACCCTTGTCATTATTGTAGTAGGTTGGGGCATTGGAAGCGGGAATATCATTTCGATTCCAATAGGGGAGTGAGCAATAAACAAGTCCAAAATTCAGGGTTTGCACAGACAGAGATTGGTAGCCCCGTACAGCCACAGAATCTGCCAAGGATGCAAGGTCCTAATGTACCACAAGCTCCGGTGATGCAGGTCCTACAAGCCCCAATGCCTCAGCAGAATGTGAATGGCCCTAGATATAATGCGAATCAACTTCCAAATCATAACCTGAACTCTTTTCAGCAATTTCCCATGTTCGATTCACTTGAGGGCTATTGTTAGAAATGGGGTTTCTGGTTGGCCAGGGCATGCACCTAAACCAGGCAGAACCCACCACTCTAGTCAAGGTAAGGGAGTTACACACACAAGATAACCCCTGCTCACCCTCTTGGAAGCTAGGCAGAGCAGTCATGCATATCCCAGAGGCAATGTGTAAAGCGTTTGCGCAACACACACACACCAGTGACACACTAGGCACACCGCAAAAAGTGACTCCACACAAGGTTATAAAAAAAACCTTAGTATTGTACAGAAAACACTTTAGACTACGATCACATAATCAACTAGGCAATTGTCATGATGTCACATAGTTCATAACATCACTTTGCCACTAGGCAATGGTCATAACAGCATAGGTAGTGCAATAGGTTAAATATTCATAGATTGCACATGTTATAAAACCACCATCACTGCACATATAAGGCGAATCCTGGAATAATGTTTGTTATCCTGACAAATGCAAGGTAAAACACAATATACATTAGAACACATCAGGGCCTAAAATGTAGGAGTTAGGTTATACATTAATCCTGGCTACTGGGCATGCCATGCCAGTCCTGGAAATGCGAGGAATCACACCCTACATCACAACATCAGGGCATAAGTAAGAAGCAGGTTGGTAATGACCACAAACACAGGGAGAAACCCCTACATCCCCATGTTGGGGTTGGTACGGCACAATAATGAAAAAGGCTCAGAAATGACCACTTTCCACCCTGCACACGAAAGCCACAGCGCACCTGCGCTTCTTTTACATGCTATACAGCAATTCCTGAATGTCTCCTGTGTTCAGCCCAGCGGGTGCCTCCGTCGAGGGCTCACCCACATTGCAACACCCAAGCAAATGCAACAGAAACCTATGACAGTGCTCTTGCGCTCGTCGTAAATGTTATACAGTACTGCACACAGGGAGACCGGGCACAGCAGAATCTGCACATCTATCACTGGGATTTTGGTCATTCTGGGTATACCGTTGAACCTAGATATTGAGGGCGTCCACCGAAGTTTACTCCGTCCTGCCAAATCCACTACCGTGCCCCCTAGGTATGTGTCAAACAAAGGGGGGAAGTACCCGCACTTCCCACAGGCTAGCTGCCCGTGACCTCACGGTACAGCTGATGGCCGTGGGGGGAATCCACCACCAACTTGGACAAGCCTGAGGCAACTCTGCCCTCAGCACGGCCAACCACGCGGCTTTCTCTCGTGTGCCCGAGCTGCGCCGGGACGTGCTCTGCTGCGACTCGCTGGTTGCGAGAGAGAGTCCTCGCTGCTCTCGGTACTCGGAATCCAACATCACGGGGAAGCAGTAAGGATACCACGGCAATGTGGGGGGCTCCCTCCCAGCCTTCTCACGGCACTGCAGCAGCTCAGTGACCCACAGGGTTGGTGAGCTGGACACAAGCACCCAGCCTGCACTGATCTCGCCCCGTTCAGAAGCAAAATGCCTACCACGCACTACTTGTATGTGTGCTGCACAGGGCAGCTCGCATGCAAAGTCGGAAAAGCACGAAGAAATGAAAACATTTTCCGTTTAATGCCTGCTTTTTTGCTGCATTAATTTTGGGCGCTAAACCCTTTCTACTGATATGTGAGAAAAGAGTTTAGCATCAAAAAGCATGGGTGGTAGCACGGGTACGCCTAAGTACCACCCATGTAACGGCCCCTCGATATAAATTAATGCAAAGCAGTGTTTCATGCTGCTTTGTGTTACTTTATCATAAAAACCAACGCAAATACTAATTTGCATTGGTTTGTGAATCCCAATAAAGGTTTAGCATTGGTTTAGTGATACAAAAGTAACGCTAACCCTATGCTAAACTTTTGAGAATCTGGGCCTTAGACTCATGATGAGGATGTGGATTTCAAATTAGGGAGCCAAGGGGCAGCTGTAGGGTTGTATCCTTTGATGACAACTGATGAATACCTGTCAAACAAAAAGAGGGACTAAGGGGGCTGTTTTACGGAGTCCAGCGTACATGCCCAGATACTGTAAACTAAGAAGGGTACGCTGTTCCCCAGAGAGATGGAAAAGCAAAGTAAGGGGAGGTAAAGGAGGAAGTCCTCCTAAGTGGAACTAGAGTCCTCACACACCCAGCAAGCTAGGTGTCATGCTTCATCATATGGACTTGCTCCTCGTCGGGTCGGCGGTGCAATGCCCGACGGGCACCCATAAAGGGCTCTTTAACGGAGATCTTCTGTTCCTGCCGTATGGTGCCGTGGGTGTGAGGGCCCTAGAAGTGAGTGTAGATGCAAAATAAGTGGTTAAAAAGGTTGGATAATCCAAGGGGAGTTTAATAGGCTGGTTATCCACCTTACTAAAAATATAGTGGAGCGGCTGATCACTGGCTAAATTTACCAGAAGAGCAAAGCTCGACTCTCACAAATGGTCGACATGTTTCACGCAATATGATCAAACTATGATGCTATGCATTTCTTCAGGACCTATAGAAAACTATCTACACGATGTGGTGCGGTGGAGGGGTTCCTACGTACCACTGTTCCTATTTGCGGGCACGCAGTCCCGTCAGATCTAGTTGTAGCCTATCTAGGTCCACAATAGGACAGGACACCAACCATTACGGTGTCATGGACTGAGGGTATCACAGGAGCTAGCGCCATCACCTAGATAGGCTACAACTAGATCTGACGGGACTGCGTGCCCGCAAATAGGAACAGTGGTACGTAGGAACCCCTCCACCGCACCACATCGTGTAGATAGTTTTCTATAGGTCCTGAAGAAATGCATAGCATCATAGTTTGATCATATTGCGTGAAACATGTCGACTATTTGTGAGAGTCGAGCTTTGCTCTTCTGGTAAATTTAGCCAGTGATCAGCCGCTCCACTATATTTTTTAGTAAGGTGGATAACCAGCCTATTAAACTCCCCTTTTGGATTATCCAACCTTTAACCACTTATTTTGCATCTACACTCACTTCTAGGGCCCTCACACCCACGGCACCATACGGCAGGAACAGAAGATCTCCGTTAAAGAGCCCCTTTATGGGTGCCCGTCGGGTATTGCACCGCCGACCCGACGAGGAGCAAGTCCATATGATGAAGCATGACACCTAGCTTGCTGGGTGTGTGAGGACTCTAGTTCCACTTAGGAGGACTTCCCTCCTTTTACCTCCCCCTTACTTTGCTTTTCCATCTCTCTGGGGAACAGCGTACCCTTCTTAGTTTACAACTGATGAATACCACCAGATGTTAAGGATACAGTGAAACCTGAAGTCTGGGACTTTTCAGGGTAGGACATAGATCTCATAAAAGGAGTTGACCCTGCCCGAATAAATGGCAAGCCCAATGCTGAGTAGCCTAAAACGCCTCAGTATAATTTAATGACTGAAACAATAGTTTGAATTACATCTGGGATGGAGTCAATTATACAACAAGGCATTTTGAAAGAAAAAATGGGGAGTCCATATAGCTCTCCCATTATGAGCCTGAAGAAGCCTAATGGTAAGTACAGCATAATTCAGGGAATTAGACAGATCAATAATATTGCTGTTCCTTGTTGTCCTGTGGTACCGAATACAGATATGATACTATTTCAGATTCCAGGTGAGGCTGAGCGGTTTACTGTGATCGATTTATGCCAGGCTTTCTATTCTATACTCTTGCACGAGGACACCCAGTGCCTGTTAAAAAATGGCCCACCCCAAACGTTTTGCCTCCTCCTCTTTTTCTGACCTAATTTTTGTTGCCATTAAGACACTGATAAGTAGTTTTCTGCTTATGAGGTTGCACTGAAGGTTCACAGGATTCCTGAGGACCACCAGTGGGGTGGCCTGTGGAAACACATGCAAACACTTGGGAGGGACACACTTCTAAGATTAGAGGTTGGGGACCAAACAAAGTATATCCCCATAAACACCATTTTGACTACCAAATTTGGGCTGACTCATGAAATGTATTGCCAAAGATTCAGGGACACCAAGAAGCTCCCCAGCCAATCCTGGGTAGATTTTGTTGAATACTCCAGTAAGGTACTGAATGGCTTGGTGGGGTGCAGCACGGTTATTGATTGTAATGGGTTGTACCATTTAATCATGAAAGAGTACATGTTCAGTATTTGTTTTACAGAGTTGTATCACCACCCAGTTGACAGCAAGCTGACTGACCCCAGGAAGCTTTGTGAGAAGGCATACCTCTGGGCTAGCATAAGGGTGTCCAAGAAAGTACATGGGAGTGGCTCCAAGAAGGGTGGTTCAGGTTCCCCCCAGCAGAGTGAGGGGGAGAATAAAAATGGCCCAGACAAGTCCCAGAATAAGCGGAGAGTAAATGGTTCCCATGCCCCTTCTGGGAAACAGTGGGATGGTTCTAGTGGGCGGTGGCCCACGGCACCCCATTTTAACCCCACTGGTTTGAGTGTTCCCAGATAGGACACAAGCAGGGGGACTCTGTCCAAAGAAACCATCCACTGGTGGAACCTCCACTGGGGTGGCCAATAAGGCCTTAGGGTAAGTAGTCCCCAGGGGCAGGTCATAGACCATGCCATGATCTCGGTTAGTTGGGAGATAGACTCTGAGGCTGAGGTGTTGATCCCTGAGGGTGGGAGTCGTCACTTTCACCAGGTGAAAATGAATGGGATCCAATCTTTGCTCTGAGGGATACCCAAGCTAGCCAGACCATGATTGTGGAAAAGCTAGTTGCCCCAGAGCAATGTCATGGCCAGGTCTGTAGGGTAACTCAAGTCCATGGGCAGGACTTCTTCTGCAATATGTCTCTGGTATCCCGAGAGCAGGATGTGGAGGTGGCCCAGAGAAGGGTCATAGTTAGTCCCCAGATGCCCATAGACTGCATTTTGGGGAATTGGTTGCTTCCGGTGTCAGGAGAACTGAGAGGGGCGGCTGCCAAAGGTGCCCTTACACTTCAGTTTTCTGGGGGCACGAGATGGAGGGACAGGGTAAGGGATGACTTATCCCTGTCCCTTGTTCTGCCTCAGGGTACAGAACCTGGGTTTAGTGACTAGTGTCAGGATACTACCCCTGAACTGGTGGGAGGTAGGGTGCAAACTCCCTGGGGCTACTGCCCCCACCCTGAGATATCTCAGAGGCCAGAAAAACCTCAGGAGCCCATAGGGAACTCCTTGCCAGCCCCAAGCCTAGAAAAGGGGCCTACCCAATATCCCCGCTTAAGGCATCCACCTTGCAGTGGATGGCCTGGGACCTGGCTCCTGACACTCACAATTGCATGTGGCCTCTGTTCGTTACTGTCCTTATGGACAGAGTTTTCCTTGGGTTGGGGACAGAAGTCTGATGCAAGGGGTAGAATAGGCCACATACCTTTGTTGGCCATGGTGGTACTGTCTGCCTACTGGGATGCATCTGTGAGCAAGTAAAAGTTTGGTGCTGCAAAGATGGGTCCACAGGTGAGGAGAAGGGTTCCCAGGGGTCAGTTTTGTTACCCCAGAGAGTATAGACAGAGGGATTCAACTGAATTCAGAGAGGCATAGAAATTACAAGTGCCCCTGCAGTAGTGGACCATTGTCCATGTTCTATCACCCTAAGCAGGGAAGTCCATGAAGGTATTAATCAGTCTACCCTGGCTTTAGGCTAGAGGGGGCTGTGTTGGAAAATGGCCTTCCCTGAAGGGACACCCCAAAATTGTTGCCTTCCATCTTCTCTTTTTCTGACTTCTTTTTGTTAGCGTTAGGACACTGAACACTTTACCACTGCTAGCTAGTGCTAAAGTGCATGTGCTCTCTCCTCTAAACATGGTAACATTGGCTCATACCCAATTGGCATATTTAATTTACTTAAAAAGTCCCTAGTAAAGTGCACTACACGTGCCCATGGCCTGTAAATTAAATGATAGTAGTGGGCTGCAGCACTGCTTGTGCCACCCACTTAAGTAGCCCTCTAACCATGTCTCAGGTCTGCGATTGCAGAGCCTGCGTGTGCAGTTTTCAACTGCCATATCGACCTGGCAAGATAAACCTCATGCCAGGCCTAAACCATTCCTTTTTATACATATGTCACTTCTATGGTAAGCCCTATTTAACCCACAGGGCAGGATGCAATGTATTTAAAAGGTAGGACATGTACTTTTGAGTTTTACATGTCTTGATAGTGAAAAACTTCCAAATTCGTTTTTCACTACTGCAAGGCCTATCTCTCCCATAGGATAACATTGGGACTACCTTATTACATCTTTTAAGTGTAATTCCCAATTGTGAAGAGATAGACTTATCAAGTTTGGTGTCTCCGGACTCACAATTTAAAATCACAACTTGTGGTGAATTCATATTTTAAATTGCAGTTTGGAAAATGCCACTTTTAGAAAGTTGGCATTTACATACTTTCACCATTTGGTGCCTGCTACCTGTTTCTGTTCATTCTGGGTTGGGTGATCGCTGGGCTTTGTGTATTCTCTCTACACAGCCACACACAAAGGGAGCTTAGGTGTGTCTTGATGGGCCATCCTGGGAGACTGGAGGGAGGAAATGGGCACAGCCTCACACTTACGCCTGAATAGGCCGTGTCCTGTCCACACATAAAGAGCTTCAAACCCACTTGTAGTGAGTCTGCAGCTAGAGCAGGAAGGGAGGACCTATGTGCACTTCAAAGCTTTTTTGAAGTCTCCCCCACTTTAAAGGCACAACTGGGTATAAGTACTGGAACTCTGAGACCATTACTTGAGTACACTTCTGGACCTGTGACCACTCTGCCAGGAAGAAGCAGAACTGCTGTGCTGCTCAAGGACTGCCATTATGTTGGACTGCTGTTTGCTGGACGCCAGCCTTGCTGTGTTGCCCTGCTGACTGCTGCTCTCTCTTGCCTAAGTGAGAAGGACTGGATCTACATCTCTTGAACCCAGAGTGATTGCAAGGGCTTGTTAGCTTGCCTTTGGTTTTTAAGTCTCAGGGACACAAAAGACTTACAACCTTCCTGCTTCAACACTTGGACTCTATGCTTGTGAGTCTGTCTTGCCAAGTGGTACCACCCCAGACCTGGACCCTTGGAAGTGGACTTAGGTGTTTGCTGCAGTGGAACCGACATATCCTCTGCCGCGAGAGCAGAATCAACGCATCACCGCTGTTGCGTGAACAGGATCGGCACATCACCCTCGTAACTGCTGCATCAACTCCAGAACCACTGCTTCAGAACCAACACATCACCGCAACTGTGTGGAGAAAATTGACAGATCCCCTCTACAGCATGGAGAAACCCGGCGCCTCGCATTCAGAACTGTTGAACCTCAGAACCGACACATTGCTCATGAAATCGTTGCATCGCTCCAACTGCATGGGGATCAGGACGCATCGCTCGGTTGCACCCCACATCTTTGTCGATGCAAACCAAGGATCAGGGTACTTTTGTTCAGCGGGTCTAAGTGGGTCCTTGTATCCAGCCCACGCTCCATCGCGGTCAGCCTAAACTCTTGACTTTGTCCCGTCTGGAGCGACCACTTGACTCTTCAGGCGCTTACTGCTTCTAAGAGCTATTTTTAAATGTAATCTTTAAAAATTCATATCTTGACTTCTACTGATTGGATTTTTGTCATTTTGGTCTTGTTTTATTTATTAAATTAAGTTATTTTTGTTTCTAACCAGGTGTGGTATCTTTTTGTGTGGTGTGGTGTTTCACTGTTTTATTTTTTGAAGTGTTGCATAAATACTTTACACATTGCCTCTAAGTGAAGCCTGACTGCTCTGTGTCAAACTACTGGAGGGTGCACAAGTTAATTTAGGGTGTGTATCTGACTTACCCTGACTAGGATTATGGTTCCTGCTTGGACAGAGTGCATACCACTGCCAACCATAAATCCAATTTATAACATTGGTGATCAGCGGTGAGGATAAGACTTGTGATTGTGCAATAACATACAGAAACTTAGTGTACACTACCCATCCACATCCAACTCTAATTTGCATTTTTTATTTTTCCTCTACATCATGTCTCTGGCTGGGTCTGCAACTGGAATCATGGGATTTGAGCTGGCCAACTTGGAAACATACACAGTGGATCAGCTCAAAAACTATTGCAAGCAGATGGGGGTTCCTGCCAAGAATGCCAACAAGAAGGTGGAATTTCAAACGGAGCTGAGGGCCTGGGCAGAAGCCCACTCCAAGGAGAATGATGGATTGGGAGAGTCTGGGAATGGCTCTTCTGAGGAAACACCTGCAGCTGGTAAAATGAAAGATGGAAGCTGGTGAGAAAAAGGCTAAAAGAGAGGCTGAAAGAGCCTTGGCAGAAAATAAACTTTTGCTGGCTCATGAACAGAGTCTGTAGGAGCTGGATATCAAGGCCAGGCAGGCAGAGTCCAGCAGTGATGGTGGCAGCATACATGCAGTGCCTGATGGAGACAAGAGGTTTCGTATACCCAAGGGTTTGGTGCCCAGTTATGTGGTGGGAGATGACTTTGGTAAGTGGCTTTCTGCCTCTGAGGTTGCGCTAAAGGGTCAAGGGGTTCCTGAGGAGCACTGGGTGGGGGGATGGCAGGGGGTGCCCTGTGGAAATACATGCCAACACTTTTGAGGGACACACTTCTAACATTAGATGTTGGGCAGTACTAAGTTGTAATAAATGTCCCGGGGACCTCTTCAGGAGGCCACTGCAGCTTGCACCATCCATTTCCCCTGCTAGTGCTGCCAATGACAGTACTAACACAACTACTACCATCACACACTTACAAGTGTTACAATGCAGACTATTCCAGCCCCACCAAAGATAGAAGAATGGCTTGGGTGGCAGGTATCAGTCATTTTTAATGTATAGTGAATTAACAAACAACTGTTCCTCTGCTAAGATCTCAATCAGACAAACAGCGCCACCATGTGGCAGACTATCATAAGAGCTGGTGTTGACAATTAAGTGCTGGTGCCGAGCACCGGAAACCACAGACACAAATTAAGCACTGAGGTTGAGGACCAAACAAAGTATACCCCATGAAGACCATTTTGCTTGTCAAATTTGGGCTGACTCCTGAAAAGTATCACCAACGATTTAGGGACAGCAAGAAGCTCCCCAGTGAATCCTAGGTAGGTTTTGTTGATTACTCCATTTAGGCACTGAATGGCTGGGTGAGGGGCAGCATGGTTAATGATTTTAATGGGTTGTACCATTTGATCATGAGAAAGCACATGCTCAGTATCTGTTTTACAGAGTTGCATCAGCACCCAGTTGACAGCAAGCTGACTGACCCCAGGAAGCTTGCTGAGGAGGCAGACCTCTGGGCTAGCACCAGAATCTCCAAGAAAGTATCTGAGAGTGACCCAAAGAATGGTGGTTCAGGTTCTTCCCAGCAGAGTGAAGGGGAGGTTTAAGATGACCCAGACAAATCCCAGCGTAAGGGGGGAGTAAAGGGTTCCCATGCCCTATCTGAGAAACAGGGGGATGGTTCTGGTGGACAGTGGCCCAGGGCATCCCATTTCTAACCCCGCTGCTTTCAGCGCTCCCAGATAGGACACAAGAAGGGAGACTTTGTCTGTCCAAAGACACCACCCACTTGGGGGAACCTCTACCGGGGTGTCCAATATGGCCTTAGGGGTAAGTAGTCACCAGGGGCAGGTCATAGACAATGCCATGATCTCCGTTAGTTGGGAGATAGACTCGGAGGATGAGCTGGTGATCCCTGTGGGTGGGAGTTGTCACTTCCACCAGGTGAAAGTGAATGGGGTCCCAGTCATTGCTCTGAGGGATTCCGGAGCTCCCCAGACTGTTATGTACCCAATTGTACCCAATCTAGGCCTAGTTAGCTACACAACCTTTTACCTACATTTGTCCTACCTTGCTCTGCATAATGGTCTAGCACTGACCTTTTACCCAGTTATGTGCTGAATAAATGTCGATCAGTTTCCTTGAAACTAGCCTAATTTATTATGCATGAGGATTCTTAGAAAAGTCCCTGCACATGACGTACATAACAGGATTAACATACTCTGTATAAAAGTCATGGTTATCTTCATCCTAGGGCGAAATAACTACTTTGCATAATTGCAGGTATTGATTTAGGCTCATTTACATACTCGTACTCACAACATATCGATTTTGTAAGGAACCCGAGGTTATCTTCATGGTATAAAATAACCATACCAACACTAAATAAGCAGATGAGCAGCTTTCATGTTGACACAAGATGCTGAGGTCCCTGCACGCAGAAGCTCTAACACGCAGTGGTCTGACATCCCTTGCGGGGTGTCCAACTCAAGACCAAGACGGGGTCCTTCGTTCTCTCCCATCAGGTAATGGGGTTGGCTCTTTCCTAGGGGATTCTTGGTTTTACACCCACATACATGCTAGGTACACTTAGGTACACTTAGGCAAGGTTTGCATCGTAGGAGTACTTTGATTACTGTCATGTATGTATGCCTGCATATATTCACTGTTTTAGCACCATGGTAGAATTCTACCTTTTATTTACTCTGTTGGTGCTTGTAATCTTATACATCTATTTCTGTCTAATGGTTGTCGCAGCAAACATGTTTTATACTAGAATGACGCTGGTTCAATAAATGCTTATTGAAAACATCCCCATTGTTTATTCTGTGTATCTCTCTGAGACTAAGTAAGTACGATTGACTGATCGAAAAGTGCTGTACTGTTTCCACGATCCCTGAAAGATCAAGGCTTGTCATGTTCAATGGTTGCCAGAAACTATTCCCTCCTTGTTAAGGTTATGGGGCTTCTGGTGGCACTGTGAGCTAGCTGGTCTAAAGGCTAACATATCCTTTTGGGGGTGTGTAGAATCAGTCTGGACACCTTTCCCTTAGTTTATGTTGTCTAAACGTGCAGATCCTATGTATTTTTAGGAACTACACAACATGGCACCCAACATTGGTTTGGTTCTTATTTAACGGTCAAATCTGAGTAGCTCAGTAGTGCTTTCTCAGAGACCCCTGCTCACATTTAACCAGAGACGTTTGGAGTAGAAAGGGAAAATCCGCCAAAGCTAAGTAGGTATACCCTATGTATTAGCGTAGGTTTTTCAAGCTTGAAGGATTATAGTTCCCCACATTGTGCAAAACTTTATCTCTCTTTCTTAATACTTCCTCCCATAATGTCTAACAATGGAGACACTGGTACAAGTGATGCTAGTGCAGAGGAAGCCGAGCAGGAAGGTGCTCTAAACATTTCATAAGATTGCAGACGTGCACTTACTATGAAATTAGTAGATTATGGCCTCCTATCAATAGGTGGGACTGTTACCTTCGTGATTGAGGCACACGAGGCATTCAGGACAGAGGTATTCTATTCTTGGATCAAATTCCCACCTGCAGATGCACACACACATTTGTTTCATACTTACATTCCAGATGAGAGCTGAAGAATTCTCTCCATGCGAGGACATAGAAGTCCCATTAATTTACCAAGAACATATTAATTGGTTTAAATGCGCCCTCCCCCACACTACAGGAAATGTGAGACTCAGTCCGCTCAGCAGAGAAGGAGCGACCTGGACGGTCCTAGCTGCTTAAACACCACATCCAGAGATTGCTACATTGCCAGCAGCAGACTTATATACACTTTACCAAGAGATAGTAAAACTGTACAGAAACCTTACACAGTTCGTAATGCGAACACTTAAATTCAATCTACAAGGGTCACTCATGCTGGTCAACCGCAAGGGACTTTGTCAAAAATAAGCCCACATACGCTGAAAGTGGTTATGGGACGGATGCCCACTAAACGTGAGCTGTTGCCGTTCTGGATAGCACAGAAAATAGCACAGCTTGAGGCCATATTTCCCCTTATGGGCCCGCAGGAAAAACACAGAATACCAACAATTTGCTTGCCAATGGGGATATCTCCCCTGATAGAGGGTTGTACCACTTGGGGTACAGTTTTCGCTGCCGTTTATACCAGAACTCATGGTACCCCCTCAATAGCAGTCATACCAGAAGTATTGAAACAAATACAGAATAAGTACGGGGCAGAACCTGCCCTGGACTTAGGGATGAAATTGATAGGCAATTTTGCCCAGGTATCAACAATTATGCTAGGTAACATAAAATGGGAGGCAGCAGCTGTAGCTATACGCCAACGCATGAGGGAAGTCACTCCTGCACAGCAGGAGCGAGAACTACCTAAGATTATCAAAGAAACCTATGCTTCACTGGGTAGAGATAACTTGGGAGCTAGACCTGGGAAACCACAAGTAACAAGTAATTCCGAGAAGGATAACTCAAATCAAGCACACGATTCTTCTAAAAAGAAATGGGATAACAAACAATCAAAAAATAATAAGCAGAATACATCACGATCACTGGGTGGTTCTCCTCAACAGGAGCCCTCCGATAGAAAATACAACCTTAAAAACTGTGATAATATTAAAAAGCCAGACAAGTATTGGGATACTGATACACGTTCCTCTCGTTCCTTTCAGGGTTCATCAAAAAACTCGGAGAGGGAAGGACGGTCAGAACACAGATCTGAAGAGCGAGCCAAGCCAAGAGACACACATTGCACTTCAGACTACATTATCAAACAAGAAGATAAACCCAAAAGTAAACCTCAATTTAAAAAGAAGAAGGTAGCTGGCCTTAAAATAAGAAATACCCAGGCTACTGAGGACTACACTACTGAACGGGGAATGGGCTCTGATGATGCTAGACAGCACAGCAGAAGTAACAATAGCTCGCCAGAACCTGATGGAATTTCTGGTGACAGCAGCATTGAATTAACATATCACGGTGGAGACACCGGATACAAGGGTAAGTTTACACGAAATTACGCTCCAAATGGAGGGGGACATACCTAGGAAAGAGAAAGGTCTCTTTTGGGAGAACCTGACATATGGATACTATAACCTTTTGGCTTAAAAAGATGGCCGCCTGAGTTCACCAGGAGTGTCCAGAGGGGGGAAGATGTAATTTTACTGGCTTTCACCAACCTCGTTCCAGAGTCACTAAAACATTCATACTCGCAGGAGTGGGCGTTAGAGCTAGCTCCCGCACTTTACCGCAATCATGTAGGGTAGGATGCAGAGTCACCTCACCATGAATTCCCATTAAAATCAACTCATACTCCACAGAGGCAGTACCCAATAAAACATGATGCAAAGAAACACGTCAGGGAGATCTTAGATCAAATTGAATACCACGGTGTGATTGAGAATTGCTCCTCTTCCATGAATAATCCTTTGTTTCCCATAATGAAACCTGACAATTCATACCATCTAGTTTTAGACTACAGGCATTTGGACACATGCACAAAAACATTTGCACTACAAAATGCACACAGTGCCGCATTAATGAATAACATTGTGCGGAAGAAATACAAAACAACACTAGATATCTCAAATGGATTCTTCTGCCAAAATATAGTGCCTGGAAGCAGACATTTGACAGCATTCTCGGCCCTGGGCTCTCAACGCCAATTCTGTAGACTGCCCCAAGGGTATAAGAATAGCCTCGGGTTGTTCTCAGCAAGAGTAACAGAGTTAATTCAAAATGTGATGAGGAGGAATTGTCCTATGTAGATAATATTTATCTGTCGCCTGATGAGTTATTGGATCACTTACACAGGGTAATCAACATAATTTCGGGGTTCGCCACTGTGGGCTACAAATTTACCTCTAAAAAATTAAAAATTGCCCACCTCAATGTCCTATTTTTGGGATATGAGTTATCAAGTGAAGGAAAAAGCCTGGCAGGTAATTTTTTAGAAAAATGTGGCTGCTCCAACCTCCAAAGACTCTGAAAGGCCTACAATCCATTGTAGGATTCCTAAATTTTGGCACAACATACATTTTAGATTACGACCTAAGCAGACCTGATTTTTCAGTCCAACATTGGACACAGGAACATACAGAAATTCTCCGTTCCGTACAAGCTGACATTATAGCTTCCAAACACTTACACACACGAGTAAATACTACGAATTTGGTGATCCGTGTAGTCGCGGGTCAATCAGGGTACACTTACCTCACCTTCAATGAAGGCAAAACTGTACCCATTGCATACAAATCACATTTGTACACAAATGCTGAAATGCATTTTGCATCCTCAGAAAAGATACTGACAGCAGTACAGACTGCTGTAGTGAGAGAAAGAGCACTAGCACAGGGGAAACGCATAATTGTCGTGACTCCAGTGCCAACCTTAGAGGCTGTTACCAAAGCAAGCATCCCAAACGCAAAAGCATTGCATCTGCGATGGATACAATGGGCTAATTCTCTCACTGCAACAGATGTGGACTACAAATTTGATTCTACATTAAAAACACAAGCAGTCCTACAGTACGAACAAGAATATCCTCTCCCAAATGAAATAATGCCTCTAGGACAGTATGAATACATTATTTACACTAACGGATCTGCCCAGCCTGTCGTAGGCAGTATTCAGCAATGCAGCGCAGCATGTGCAATTGTGAAGGGATGTATGCGGGACAGCAAGTTCCTTTCTAGCAATACACAGGCGCAGCTCTAGGAGATTGCATGGCACAGCTGGCAGAACTAAAAGCCCTGATACTGGCACAAAAATACGGATCGGGAATTCCCCACACTCATTGTGTGCGATTCGCTTTACTGTGTCCAGTCAAACAATGAGTATCTTCACCATTGGGGACAGAATGGGTTTAGAGATTCCAAAGGTTGCACAATAAAGCACAAGTTGCTTTGGGAACAGGTGGCAGAGCTAAAAGAAGGCTTTTCATGGGCTCATGTAATTTACACATTGAGTCATCAGCGTGTTGGTGTGCACGTTGTAGGGAATTCTCTGGCTGATGAAGCCACCAAGGCAACAGTGCGAACTGCTGCTGATGCTGCAATTACTTGTTCTAGCTCTAGCATGAGGATAGACGGACAGATAGGACAACAACAGCTCAGCCTTGCCAAAAGGTTTTCCACTCAAGTACTCCTACAAGTTAGATGCACAAAACATTCCGTATGCTCGAATTCCAGGAGTGGGGGATAGAGTAATACCAAACATGGATCGTAGATTAGGATTAATTCTAGCTGCACACGAGGGTCTGAGTTCAGCACACGCAGGTATGGCTGCGACGGTTTCACTACTGAAGCAGCGTCATTGGTGGCCAGGTCTTACTAAACAGACCAAGGGTTATGTCCTTAAGTGCGACATCTGTCAGCAGATGAAAGGTTCCACCGTAGCATGTCCACCACAAACACCATTACTGATATAGGACAGACCTCTTGCATGTGTCTATTTGGACCACTGCGGCCCCTTACAATCTGACGGGGCTTACGGGTACATCCTGGTGGCCGTGGATTCATGTTCTAGATTCCTGTGGGTTTGGCCTCAGCGCTTGGCTGACGCCTGAACTTTTATAAAGAATTTGCGAGTCTTCATAGGGACATACGCAATTGGCACATTACATTCTGACTGTGGCCCTGCGTTTAGCTCAAGGGCTTACAAGGAAGCCATGGGAAGTCGGGGTGTAGCATTGCGGTACTCCTCTCCGTATCATCCCGAGGGAAATTCGATTGTGGAGAGGAAGAACCGGGACTTAAAGCAATCCTTAGCAGCTAGGGTATTAGGCTCGGGTGGCAGTTGGGTCAATCACCTATATGGGGTCAAGAGGGCACTAAATAACATGCCAAGAAGTTCCCTGGGGGGCCATACTCCATACAAAGTCCTTTTTGAATGTGGGTATCTGACCTCAACTGTGACAATACTGTGGCAGATGAAAAACCATTTGACATCAATGATCGTTTGGCTGTTTTACAGGAACTCAATGAATTCCAGGCATTAAAAAGCAATGTCCAAATAAAACGCACCACCACTGGAGAAGTGAATGCTGTACCGGCAAGACTTGCCTGGGTCCCGAAGATTGGGGACCTGGTCAGAGAAAAGGTTGTGGACAAAAAAGAATTTGGGCCATCTTACAGAGCGCCTGTACCTGTCCCGGCTGTCGAAGGAACAAGAACAGCACTTCTTCTGCCCCTTGCCAGCAAGAAAGAAAAGATATTAATCTCAATTGATCTGATCAAACCACACTATGTGGCCGATACTTAATAATAGGCCACATGGGCTCCTGGGTAGCACAAGATCTCCTCTCGCTACCATACAGGAAGTTCAGACAGAAAGATTAACAACCTTTGAAGACTCTACTGTACGATGTGAAGGAGTTACCGACAATGGAATGGAACGTGTACCTGTTGAAAATGAACAGCAACAAACTACAAATGAAACACAGATTTCAATTAAGCCTAACACCGACATCTATGTGAATATGTCTCGAACAGAGGTATCTCCCAGTTCTACAAAATCTGCTGAGCTACCGAAGATAGATCGAGTTGCTTCTGGCTACTTCATTCATTTTGACACTTTCTCACAGGATCCAAGTGAACCCGAGTTACCGCCACCACCTGTTTCCTACTAATAACGAATTTGTGATTTCTACCTTTGGCTGAAAAAGACTTAGTTTGTTTTTCCCTGGCTACAGCTCTGGATTGCAATTGGTCTACAGTTCCTAGTACTTTGGATTGGTATAGTGACTGTCTTCTCCTTGCTCCTGAATGGACATTATATCCCAGAACAGTCTGCAGTACAACATGTGAACTTGGTCCTGAAACCGCATGCATCATCACACTGTGAACAGAGAGACTAGTCCTTAGTGAACATTACAGCAGTTCCAGTTCTTGAAGGAATAGTTTGGGACAGAGATTCCTATGATGCATATGGTCCTACTGAATTATTAGGAATACCACACTTGTTTAACATTTCTCTTAGTGATATCATCACCTCTAGTACTCTCTCTGATGATTGGGACATTGAAACTGTGCATACTATGCTATCTGATTTAGAACAATCTGCAGCAGTTTCAAATGATGAATTGTATGATGGTACATCAAATTTTGACACTATGTTTTGTTACCAACACTATGGTCACCATTTCCTACCCAAAGCAAGTATCCCACGTAACATTTTCTCTTACCATCAATGTGAACATTGTCCAACACCGCCGAAAGGTAGTTCAGCTACATTTGCACAGAAGTTTGCTTATTTTTCAGGGTTTAACACTGCAGACCGACCTCTTATTATTGTAAGCTTGCACCTACACCTGCAAAGGAAAATATGCTCACTGACACAAAACAGATATACTCTGCTTCCTTTATTGCCCAGTTGTCTGCACATGGTTTCGACTTTTGGAAAGACACTATAGACACAAAATCTGTCTGAGGGACTAAAGAATGGCAAGATCAGGGAACAGATGCCTTATTTAGAGTATGCCTCATTCCACATTGGATGATCTTCCTGAACGACACAGTGCAACAGACTTCCTCTCTTGGATTAGCCAAGATCAAGGATTTGAAGACACCTCGGATTCCCTCACTTACACACTTTGAGGGTTGGCAAAATTACACACAACACAGTGAGGATACATTAGATGCCATGCTACACAATGGATCATACAATTCATCAGACCCCAATTGGAAGGGTGGTTGGTTTGGTCTGTCGACACAAATAGATGTCAGCCACGATTCAGGGGTACCACCGAAGGGTTTAGTATAGATAGGTCTGACCCGTGCTACGTACACTCAGAACACTCGGGTGGTGATATCATACAGTGTTGGGAAGTTATGCCTAGAGTGGCTAAAGACTTCAACACTGTCCCAAGTGAAACAACATTTGTCCCTTCTCTCGGATGACATGGATCTTAGAGATTTTTTGTTAGGTCCCCAGAAGCTATGTTAAAAGCGCTTCTTATACGCTATTCACAACGAGGTATGGAAAATCTCCCAGCAGGAGGCTGCTGAGAGATTGCCTGGGATTGATAGGGTTAACCTAGAAAAGGCTTTGGCAGTGGTCGACAATGGTATGACCACACTATCATCCAGGATTTATTCACTGGCCAACATTGTGTCTTCTGCTATAGATATAATGGAACAGGGTTTGTCTATTCTACAACACGGACAATCGCAATTGCGTTCCATTATATTATTAAGCTGAACACTGCAATCATTGTGTTCTGGTCACGTGCCCTGGCGCTACATCAACAGCACAACTCTGTCTTCTGCATACAATCTAACGGAAAGACAGATATCAATGGCATGCAGAGATGCAAAATATACCATGTTGCACATTGAAAAATTGGATCAATTACCTTTCACCGTGGCTGAGTCACCTTCCACAGAACAGTTAATCCATGGCTATATCACACTGCCAGTCACGACATTCCAGTTTCAATATTGTCTACAGTATCACCAGGTAGGCAGATATGAAGCATTGGGAGACGAATACATACATGAGTACTGAGAATTACCGTACAGATTTAGATGCAGGAATGGGGACACTGAAGTTTTTCTCAGTGGTTCAAACTGTGAAACTGCTTTAAGTGGGCCTCTAGTCTGTAAGGATATTTCACTCCACGGAGCCTGTAATGCTTTGGTTGCTAACTTATCCTGAAACTTGAAGGGTTCCCCAGCTGTCGTGATTTATACGGTGTTCAAGTTGCTTTCGAATGGGAGCTAATAATTCTGAGTGATCTAGGTTGTTGTGGGATGGTACCATGTATCGCACATCTGGTTACAGTAGGTTCCAGGGTTACTTGTTGTATGCAAGTATTGTTTCCAATGACCCACACAGTTAGGAAGGCAACGTTATGGCCTTCATTGAATGTTTCCTTTATACAGTTTGATTCTCTGAGCAGACTGAAAGCCATGCTTTTGCAGAAAGAGGTGACCTTAACCTCAGCCCGAGAGACTTTTGATCTCCAGGTGGCAAGGTCTTCATCTGAGATACAGGCACTAGTCCGTATGAAGTTCCTGCTCCATTTCGGGGAAATGGTTAATTGTATCTTTAACATGTCTGATACGAGGGGGATCGTGCACCTATTTAAAAGCATAGGTTCTGGACTATTAAGTACCTTTCAGACGATCTTCGGAGTTATTACAGCATTTATACACTCCGTATTGGAAAGCGTTTTTGGAGGGCTTCCACTGCTCCTACTACTTGTAGTGGGTATCCTGGTTTTAATTTTCCTGTTACGCAATGGATGGCCCAGTTCCTCAAGAGATGGAAAAAGCACCCCTGGTGCGACGTTGCAGTGAACGCATGGTACTCCATCTGGGCACACCTCGGCATCGGGGGCTAAGCGAGCATTAGTCCCTATCATTTCGACCAGTCTGGGTTGACTGCATCTTGCCTGTGCTCCGCTGCCTATTCTGCGGATATGAATGCATGTTGGACATATGTCTGACTCTTCCATCGGTTACGCCACCGGACATAGACGTTCTACTGAACCCCTTAAAGGCCCACGTGTTACAGTGTCCTCAGCGTATTCCCATGTTGATGACTGCATTCTTAGAGCCCAAACAGGATGCTTCAGCTCCTGTCGGATCGGACAACGGCTCTACAACAGATTCACAAGTATCGAGTGTTCCCTCAGCGGCTGCTGTGGGAACTGAAGGTGATCCCCTTTGCTCCATTGACCTGATACAAGAGGTGTTACAGGGACCGTCGTCTGTGAATGCGAGTGACAGTGATGTTGAGTTTCCCACACAGTACACATAAATATTTAATTCTCCGTGTGATGGGAACAGTTCGGCCCTTTTTCGAAAACACGCCAAATTGAAATGTGAAAACATTGTTTTGTTTTATTTTTTCTGCTCTCACTGAGCACCATGGTATTAGATGTGCTCAGTTGGTCTAACAGTATATTGACCATTTAGCGTTCTTAATGAGCTTTTTTTTTTTTTTTGCATCATTTTTTACATATACCATGTTTTTAGACACTGGTTTTATGACAATGTTCTTTATGCTTTTTAAACAGGCATATTTTAGCATTAGTTGACCTTATCGACCTTTGGATGGGGAATGGGTGTTATGTACCACAATCTAGGCCTAGGTAGCTACTTGACCTTTTACCTACCTTGCTCTGCATAACGATTCTAGCACTGACCTTTTACCCAGTTATGTGCTGAATAAATGTCAATCAGTTTCCTTGAAACTAGCTTCATTTATTGTGCATGAGAATTCTTAGAAAAGTCCCTGCACATGACGTACATAACAGGATTAACATACCCTGTATAAAAGTCATGGTCATCTTCATCCTATGGCGAAAGAACTTCTTTGCATAATTGCAGGTATTGATTTTGACTCATTACATAATTGTACTCACAACATATCGATTGTTTAAGGAACCCCGAGGCTATCTGTATGGTATAAAAGAACCATACCAACACTAGATAAGCAGAGGAGAAGCTTCCCCGCTAACACAAGACGCTGAGGTCCCTACACGCAGAAGCTCCAACACGCAGTGGTCTGACATCTCTTGCAGGGTGTCCAACTGGAGACCAAGACGGAGTCCTTCGTTCTCTCCCATCAGGTAATGGGGCTGGCTCTTTCCTAGGGGATTCTTGGCTTTACACCCACATACATGCTAAATACACTTAGGTACACTTAGGCAGGGTTTGCATCGTAGGAGTACCCTTGATTACTGTCATGTATATATGCCTGCATATATTCACTGTTTTAGCACTATGGTAGAATTCTACCTTTTATTTACTCTGTTGGTGCTTGTAATCTTATACATCTGTTTCTGTCTAATGGTTGTCGCAGCAAACATGTTTTATACTAGAATGACGCTGGCTCAATAAATGCTTATTGAAAATGTCCCCAACGTTTAATCTGTGTATCTCTCTGAGACTAAGTTAGTGCGATTGACTAAGCGAAAAGTACTGCACTGTTTCCATGATCCCTGAAGGATCAAGGGTTGTCATGTTCAATAGTTGCCAGAAACTATTCGCTCCTTGGTAAGGTTAGGAGGCTCATGGTGGCACTGTGTGCTAGCTGGTCTAAAGGCTAACATATCCTTTGGGGGTGTCTGGAGTCTGTATGGACACCAATCCCTTAGTTTATGTTGTCTAAACGGACAGATCCTATGTATTTTTAGGAACTACACAACAAGACCATGATTGTGGAAAAGCTAGTTTCCCCAGAGCAGTACACCGGTGAGGTGTGTAGGGTAACTCAGGCCCATGAGCTGGACGTCTTCTGCCCTATGGCCCTGGTATCCCTAGAGTGGGGTGGGGAGGTGGCCCAGAGGTGGGTCATGGTTACTCCCCGGATGCCCCCCCAAATCTATCTGGGGAGATTCCTCTTCCTCCTCATGTTCCTCCAGTCAGCCCTGGGTCACCCCAACAAGTGCCATATTTCTCTAGCAATGCATGCTATCTTGGCATATTGTAGAAATTGGCCTGGCCCAATCTCGAAAGTCTCCTGAGCTTGTACTAAGTCAAAACCCTATTATCTGGATAGAGACCCACAAACATCAGAAAGCCTCTCCTCTTCCATCTGTACATTGTCCTACTTTGAGTAATCTGAGCAAATGGGTGTTTGCTCCATGTATGCATATCAGGTGCAAATGGAGGACACATTCACTTTTTTTATTCTCCCTGTCCCAGCCTTAACAGATATGTTTTATAAGAAATGGCATAATAGCTTGAACCCCCAACCCCTCTTCAATACGTGCTGTAATAGAACATTTCCATGTGTTCCTTCCAGCAGTCTTTTTTCCCAATTTGCTCTCTCATTTAACCAGCACCTCATACCCTGCAAATGCAGCACTGTGTAGTATAGCTACTCACCAAGGATCTCTGACCCCCTCTGTCTCGTTCTCTTTTGAATATTGTAGATTTTATTTTGCTTCTTTTTTCCAAATTAGTTCCACTAATATTTGATCCAACTCTATAAATAGCTTTTGGGGGACTTTGCACATTGCACCTTGTAGAGTATAAAGATGTCTCGGCAAGAAAACCATTTTGGCCATGCCCACTTTAGCCGTTATTGATAATGGCAAAGTGTTCCAGAACTTGATGGAGGCCCGGAGGCCCTCTGTTACCCTCTCCATATATATATATTATGACTTTCAATCTCATCATATGCAATGCATATGTTGAGATATTGAAAACTTGACATCACTCAACATGCAATCAACTATGCCTCAAAGGGAACCCATTGGGAACAATTTCCATTTATTTCTATATATATAAAGTTTTTATAATTTTGCAAATGCTTTTAGTGCATGTAGTAGTAGTATTGGAGCAGAGGAGTTGGCTGTCAAAGATAAACTAGTGCATCATCTGAATATAAAGACACTACGGGCCAAGTTACGATGCGGTTCGGGCCGCAACCGACGGCTTGTCAGTTGTGGTCTGAACCGCATCTACTGCTGCGGCATTAGGATGCGTGCGGCTGGAGGCAGCAGTTGGAGTGACCAACCAACACTTTCTGACAGGCTCATGGAGCCTGTCGGTCGGAAACTCCTCATAATCAGTTAAGGATGGCAGTTGGGATTATGATGTGGGTTTCCGACAGCCTCTCCATGTCAGCCTTTCCGACATGGAAAGGCTGTCGGAAAGCAACATTGGGGGCCCCAAGCAGGGCCCCCTTCCCTCCTGGCCCTGCGCATCTGGGCCTAGGGGGCACCTATGTTCACAAACTCCCATTTGTCAATGGGAGCTTGTGCAGTGGGTGGTTTCTGCCAGCCGCACAAGCTCCCATTGAGAAATGGGAGTTTAGTGCGGTCAGATCGTAATTCGGTGTGCGGAACCTCCGACCCATGGTTGGGCGGTTCCACCACCGAAATGGTGTCGGTTGGAGGCAACTCCGACCGACACAGAATTCATGCCAACATGTGTTACTCTCCCTACTTGAACACCCCAGTGCTGTGGGACTCCTCTTAGCATTCCAGCAACTCAATAGCTAATATAAATAATTGAGGAACATGTCCCTCACCCCAATTCAAAGTATTCTGAGACTGTCCATCCTTGCTGTGAGTTTGGTGTGTAACAATTCAGTCCATTGTAGCTATGTCCAAATCCTATATACATAGAACCTCCCACATGTATTCCCAGTTGACAGTTTCAAAAGCTTGTCCTATAGCAACTAGCTCTAGTCCATATATGTCTCTTACCAGGTGTTTTGCATGTAATATGCAGATTGCACCATGAACTTTTAAGCAGAATGAAGCCACATTGACCCTCATGCACCACTTTAGGGATCACTTCTAACAGCCTGCGTGCCAATATATCGATGAGTACATTGCCATTTACCTTTAACATGGACAACGGATGATAGGCAGATAGCTCAGTTAGGTCCCTGTCCAATTTGGGAATCATTGTTATAAGTTCCTCCATTGCAAAATGGGGCAAAATTCCTGTCTCAAATGCTTCAACATATACTTACAACAAATTTTCCTCTAACATTCAAGCATTAGCCTGATATTATTCAACTGGTAACTCATTGCACCACCCTCCCCCCACCCCCACCCCCCAATCCAGCCACTGCATTTTGTATAGTCTGTATAGCAGTCACTACTAAAAAGACTCATAATTTTTTCCCCTTCTTCTTCTCTTACACTTACTCCTTCCACAGTTTTCTTTCCACCTCTTCAAATGTCTTTTAACTTCTGTGGGACCCCACTGAATCAAGTCTGGAAGCCGAGGGCCCCAGCCCAAGCTATTTCTAAGATTTTTACGAAAATACAGAAACAAATATACATTAAAGTATTCACCAGTTAAGAAATTGTATATTTAAATCACAAACAACAAACAAAAAATATACAAAAATTGAAATTTTATAATGAATTGGAAAGTTGGGGTTTTTCAAAATATGTTTTTATTTCTCAAAGAAGATATATGCTAGAGCCCAGCAAGTCACATTGCCTTATTTTCTCCTACTACTGGTTGCTATCATATTTTTTGTCCTGATGATCCCCCTGGATAAGGCAGCATATATAGAGTCGACACGTCGATATATAAACTGGTGGACTCGTATGTTTTATGACGATGTACACATTGTACACCTATTTTGAGTCCTGTTGAGAATCTGTAACTGTATCAGCCCCTATCAATAACTTGTACCTATGTTGTTTGTATACTTTTTTTACATTTACTTTCACTGCGTCGTTTTTGGAGCACCTGTTATGTGACACAATATGTTGAACAGAACTTTATACAGTGAATAAAATGTACTGTCTAATTCCATCTGATTGTTTCAAAATCATATATTTTGCCTAAGAGGTTTAGAAAACCACCCCCGAAGGGGAGCCATTGGTTTACCTTCTACATTTCTCAGCCCTGGTTTCCAGGGTTATAGTGTTGCCCCATTGTAGTTTGCTCGTGCAGGACTGAGAAGCAGAGCATTGTTGTTGTGGAACCCTAATCTTTATAAATAAGAGAGTAAGGAAAATGTTGAAAGGTCAACCAAAAAGTCTCTACGAGAAAAAACACACACGTTCCTCGAATACTTGTGCAAGTATATTTGGGTGCTCTACTCGAAGCAGTAGAATTTAGAGGATGGGCCAACCCTGTTGGTGCTAGTGCAACGACTATGTAGCTTGTTTTTATCTTGTGGCATATTCGCACAAAACCCATAATGTACACATTTTTAAATGAGGCGGGACAAAAACATAATCTTGCACTTCCGTGTTAAATTTAAAGAGAAAAGACACATGATTTGTCTTAGTTATTAATATGATGATTACAATGTCTATGCCCCTATATTTTTTATTCTTCCTTCCCTCGTTTCTTTTCTCTTTATTTCTGAATTTAAATTAGACAGTTAGGACAAACAAAGACATCGAAAGTTTGTTTTTCGAGCAGAAATGTAATTTACGACTAGAATAGTATCAGCGTCTTGCTCTGGAGAATAAAAGAACCATCCATGCCTCAAAAAAAAAAAAAAAACACAAAATGAACCCACAAGCATGATTAAGGTTGTAACATGATGGGTAAACGGATTGAAGCACATTTTTAAAGCCAGCTGATTCACCCAATTGAAAATACAAAGCTGCTTCACTGCGCACACTTAAAAGAGTTGCACCTCTCCTGACAGAGCTAACACGACCTAATGGAAATTGGTTTATAATGCATCCTTTGGGAAAACGGATAAGAACATCAGGTTTTCTACAGTGATTAATAAAAAGCTTCACTGGGTGTGAGAGAGTGTTATGCGGGAAGTCGACTGGGAGTCTCCTGATGGCGGAAAAGCTATTTGGGAGATAGTAATCGCTAGGGATGAATGAGATGAACGCATGTGAGTGTGAATGGAAGTGTATTGTTTAATTTAAATGAAACAGAGAATAATAAAGATACATAATAATATCAGCCATGAAATGTGTGATGTATTAGGATCAAATGTGTAGTAAATAATAAATGATTGTAACTTTGGAATGAACCTTGTCAGTCCTGATCTATTGGAGTGAACTTAAAGTTTTTTTTTTCAACAAGAAACGAGAGTACAATTATCACATCATTCATGATGAGACCTGAGAAACAGTTAGATATGCACCCTACTATTTTCCATAAAAAATTATCGACATGCTGTTTTCCGGGAGATTTCTACAGTTTGCAAGAACTCCTTGAGCTGAGACTCTATGGTGCATGTACCTTTGTTAGTAGGACCTGTGGTTGTTTTGCAATAAGGTTAAAGGAAGAAGAAAGACTTTCCCACTGCATTATGATAAACAAGGAAAACTTTGTGTACATGGTTGATAGTTAATCTCTGTTCATATTGTCTGGGATTGAAAGGTGGTACTATTCTGAACTGTTTCAATATCGATATCCACAGTGTTTAACCTGATAGTTTGCCTTTAATTGCTGAGGTGATGTCCAGCAAAGCCAGCAGGCCTGTTGTTTAGTCAATGCACCGCTCATGCTGTTAGGCTCACATGGGAGGGATGTTGTGGTTTCAGCGGCGGCCGGTGCAGGTAAGCTCGGTGAGGTGAGGCGAGGCAAGGGGATGTCGACAGATGGTGGGATAGGATTTATTTATTTATTTAATTTTCCTTATGCCATCGTCTGTCGACTTCCCCCCCACTCCACCCCACCACGCTTACCTGCACTGACAGACGCTGTGTGGTTTTAGGTTGCAGGGCTTGCTGGTGTGGAGACCATCAAATGTGCCTCCAGGACAGGGGGCTGGGGTGCATTTAGGAGGTTACCTGACCTTTGAGGCCTTGCTTTAGTGTGCACCCCCTGTTGGTTGTGAGGTGCTTTAGAGGGTGTCCCCTTAGGCATTCCCTCCTGCCATCTGTATATATTTCATAATTTGTGTGTAGTATTTATTAATGTGTATAATAAAGTACTTTTCCTTTTCAAAAAGCCAAAGTACTTACCGAACAGCGATTTATTAATTGATGCTTCGTGCATTGCTGAGTTCTGAGTCTGTAGCTCACATTACCTCTTCTGAGTAAGACTTGGACTGTTATGCCTCACTACCCTGAGAATGAAATGCTAAAAAGGGGTACTTGGTTCCTGGTTGGAGGTCCGCAACACAGGGGGATCCAGGACACCAGTCACGAAAGACCAATGTTGTTACAGTTGTCACCAGTCGCAGCCTGCATGACTCGTGGGTGGAGGGGTTTAATTTAAAATACAAATTTAAAAAATAGTTAACTTACCTTCGCAGGCCCGGTCCCACGTCATCCCGCTTCGTCTCTGCTCCTCTCCTGCTCTCAGGAACAGGAAGGAGGCAGCTTCCCTCCCCTACCCTAAGCCAATCACAATGCTGCAATGGCAGCGTTATGATTGGCCGGGACGCCGACCAGCCAGGCGCCTATGGGAAGGCCATTTTGAGGAAATACAGAGTGCGCATGACTGGTTTGGTCGGCCCCGGAGAGCCGACCAAACAGTCAGCATCATCAGCAGCGGGCAAGCCACTCCTCCCCTGCTCTAGAGCAGCCCCGCCCACCCGTCCGCCCCCAACCAAACACTTCTGCTTTCTCTCAGTGAGAGAAGCAGAAACATAAAATGGTAGTGGAGGAGCCGCCCATGGTTGTCACCCATTACCCCCTGTCTGCCCTGGGAAGCTTCAAACCAGATTTCTTACAATGAGACTGCACTCCAATGGCCCTAGTGACCCTGTCTTACAGGCAACCTTATGAAAACTAAAAAACAGAGATGAGGTATTTTAGAAACATGTTTAAGAAAACATTATTTGGACTGCATATGCCCAACCAGAAAGCTTTTCCCAAAAGCCGCACAGCCCCCAATCTCTTGTCATCACAACTGTGAGCCAATGTATCATTTGTATGTCTGAAAATACTGGGCACACTGATCCAATTAATCTCCTACCACAGGATATGGCACAGTTCACAGTACAGGTGTGAACATGTGCCTGCAATGAGAACAGTACATTGCCACCTATGTCTTGTCCTCCTCGTTCTCTTCCTGATGAATCTGAGGCATTTGCCTCCCTTGACAGACTTTGAAGCCCCAGGCTTCTCCATGGAAGTTCTTCTACTAAAATGACACCCATTTGTTGCCCATAATACCCAAGACCAGTGAGGTCTTGTCCTGTTTTTCTGTCTGTCCTTTTAATGGCCAGAATCAAGGAAGGCGGTCATGGGAGACCTAGGCGCTCATTGTGAACGCTGAGAGTCTCTCTTTTCATTTTCTTCATCGCTCTCTGCTTTTGGAAGGTATCGGTACCTGTGTCTTCTGGTACATGAGGAGAGTCAATTTTATGTGGGATCTAATTCTGCTATGGAGGGGGGAAAGGCCCACATGTCACAGTACCTCCTGGTTTCGCTCTCATTACCACTCTCCTGCAAAACGATATAGATTGAATTCTAAAGATGGGCTCCATTCAGCTGCTGCTGAACTCCAGCCATGATTCTAAGGCAGTAGCAAAGGCAGTGGTTGCTGACAGAGGACACTCCTCTTTTGAATCTGAAGTTGAAGCTTGGAATGGCAGACAGTGTTCGAAAAAAGCTCAAGACCTCCCGTGAACAGGGGACCTGTTCAGAAGAAACTCCAAAAAGAAGACTCTGAGGCCTCCGGAACTGCCAAAACCCGACACCTGAAGCAGCCTCTGCACCCATTGCCTCCAGCCCGAGTTGAAGTGGAACAACTGTGCCAACAAGGTTCTCCAGTACTCCGGAGCTTGGGTCCATCCTGGGGTTTACCCCACCTTGACACCCCGGCGTCGCCTGAAGCCTTTGCATTCAGGCCCCCTCTACAGCAACTGCTCCGATAAGGAAAAACCCAACGCCTCAAGACACCTCTGCACTCATTGCCGCTGGGCCTTGGAGAAGAAGACGAAAGGTGTCCCACAGCCCGAGCTTCGCAAGGCCTGTGCCCAGTTGCTGGTTCAACCCAACTGGCTTCCTAGTCAGAGTCTGCAGCCTCTTTTTACAGAGACCGATCACAATTGAAACGCATTGGGCACCCAGCGCTGATTTCACCCTGCAACCGCCCGCCCTCGTGCTGCTGGTGGTATGCTGTTGGTGCTGCCTTGGACCTTGCCCACCACTCACCTTAACTTCCAGAGGTTGGACCTGTAAGTCGATGTACTCTGCCTGTTTGCAGAACTTGTTTTTCCTTCCATAGGTTAACATTGCAAAAGTCAGAAATTGCACTGCATCAACTTTTTAAAGTGAAACAAATTTATATTTAAAAACATACTTACCTGTACAATTTTTCTCTGATGCCTAAACTTATATAAAGATACTTCTTATTTTTATAAATTGGTGTGGATCTCCTGCTTGAGTCGTGTTGTCATTTATTAAACATTGTGTGCATTTGCAAATGTCTTACACTCCTCTGTGTTAAGCCTAAGGCTGCTCGACGACACTAAACCCTAAACAGAGCACTTTAGGATTGCATAGCAAGCCCTGTCCACTAGTAAAGGAACCCCTGGACTCTTTACACGATATATCAGATTCGTGATACATCACATAAAGAGACAGCTTTCTACATTTTCTACTATTTGCGGTACCCAAGGTCAAACAATGGTTAAGGCTAGGTAAGGAACCAAAATGTTTGAATGCTTAGATTCCTAGCCTCCATTTCAAAACGGAGACCTTCAATAGGTGATTTCAACAATATGTCAGTTGGATTATATGACATCTGTATGTCTACAAGTTGCTTATCACATTGTTCCTATTTGGGATGGTCATGAGAGGTATATCCAGTTTGCCATGTGTAGACAGCACTTTGGTTCATCGTGTTGCCATTCGGCTTAAAGACTACTCAACGGATATTCAAAAAGATGTAGTCCCCAGTGATTGGTCTACTTCATTAGGAAGGTGTCAAGGTACATCCATACTTGGATGACTGGCTTTTTCTTGTGGCTTCTTTTCAGTTGGTGACCATGCATACTCAAAGGGAATGCTCTGTTTTGCTGAAGTTGGGGTTTCTGATCAATGTATAGAAATTCCATTTACTACCAACATCGTCATTGGAATTTCTATGTTCTACTTAGAAGATAAATCAGGGTAAGGAGATCCCGACAGAAAGGATTTTGGCTCTGTAATCCCAAGTGTCAGCATTGTTCAAAGCAGGGGTAGCCCTAGTATGGAATTGGCTCAAGATACAGGGACATATGGCGCCAGCAAAATTCCTGCTACATTGGGACCGTTATCATCTGCAGCTACTTTTGAAACCTCTCCTGTAAGCAAGCAAACTGGAGTTAGAGAATTATGATCAACTGATATCACCTTTTCATCTTTTCTACAGCAACAGTTACAAGATGAAAACTTGAGGAAAGAAGTAGAATTGGATCTTCCACTTCCATATGTTCTGAAACGGACACCAGTGCTTCAGGCTGGGGTACAACATTGGGCAAATACGAAGCCCACATTCAATGTCCAGAATAGAGAGACTTTAATCTCTCAGTTGGAGACAACTGCAGGCAAGCCATAAAGGTCTCCTGACATTCTCATATCTGCTGGAGGATGTTCGTGTAGTTGTTAGGATAAACAATATAGTGGCAAAAACAGTTGTAAACCATCAAGGGGAACCAAGATCCCTCACTCCTGGCATTTGAAATCATAGGTCAGGCACATAAGAAGGTTCCTTCACTTCTAGCAGATCACCTCAGGGCAAGCGAGAATTATGAAGTGGATCACCTCAGCGGGGTGTTTCTGGCCTCCAAAAATGTTTGAAATATTTTGCTAGCAGTGTTCAGGAAGAATAGTAACAGGTTCAGATAGCCACTCCTGGTGTTCTTCTCAATGAGGAGCAACCACTTTGCTGCCAGGTTCTATGATTCTCTGAATTGGGGAGTGGATGCCATGGTGACTCCATTTGCAAAGGTCCTATTATATGCACTATATGATTTTATGTTGATTACTGCTGTGTTACAGGGGATCCCGAAGGAAAGGGCAAAGGTGCTATTGATAGTGCCCTATTGGATTCAGAGTGAATGGCTTTCACTGGTACGCAGTGCTTACTTTGAGCTAGTGGTTGCTGGTGCGGGTCACTGGCACTCAGGTTTAGAGACAGGCACTTATCTGTGCTTCATCAGATATTTCTCAAGTGCAAGACAGGAAAAAATACAAACAGGAAAAAAGGAGGAAGAGCAAGACGGAAAAAACGTCACCAAGGGAAAAAACATGAACCTGCAAAAGTGAGATAAAGGGGCAGGCAGTGTCTGGCAGTAGATTAAAGGGGTCTGCAGTGGATTCAGGGCTACACAACTGGAGCAGTGTAATTTACGCTCCACCTTGTATATGTCATGTATATACATTTATAAGCTTATATACAACACTTATATTCAACATGTGGCTTAACTTCATTAACGTAATACATTTAAATGAACTAATTGAGTGGAACCATGTGAGGCTGAGTGGTTCACTGTGGTTGATTTGTGTCAGGCTTTCTTCTCTATACCCTTGCATGAGGACAGTCAGTACCTTTTCGATTTCCAGTTCCAGAACCATGTTTTGGCATGGTGCCAAGTCCCATAAGCACATGCAGAGAGTACTTCAATCTTTAATCAGATTCTCAAAAAGAATCTTGAGTCCTTAGTATTGCCCTATAATTCTGTCCTAGTCCAGTATATCAATGACTTGACAGTGGCATCGGATGCTCAAGAAGCCTGTAAACAAGACACTATCACGCTGTTGAACCACTTGGCTGAAAATAGATATAAAGTGTCCCCGAGTAAGTTACCATATTGTCAGAAGGAAGTCCTGTACTTGGGACACCACATTAAGAAGGGAGCGAGGAAGGTGTCACAAGGAAGAATCTTTGTGATTCTAAAAATGAATCCACCAACTACAAAAAGAGAAGTCAGGATGTTTTTGGGAATGGTGAGCTACTGCCGCTAGTGGACACCCAACTTTTCCCTAGTGGCCAAGTCTTTGCAAAGTCTGTATCACAAGAATGTGCCCGGTCCCGGACCGTAGGACAACAACTGCTTGGCTGTGTTCCTAGAGATGAGAGAAAGTCTCTGTTGTGCCCTTGCATTGGGAATGCCTGTTTATAATAAAGCCTTTACACTTTTCTGCAGTGAGAGGGAGGACTACGCTCTCTCAGTGCTTACACAAAAGCATGGGTATGCTCGAAGACCTGTGGCTTATTTTTCTGCTACTCTTGATACCGTAGCTGCAGGACTGCCCAGTTGCCTTAAAGCTGTAGTGGCAGCAGATGTTACCATTGAAAGATGTGAGAGCATAGTCATTGGACATCCTCTTACTATCATGGTGCTTAACTCCATTGAAATACTGTTAACAAATACTCGCAGACAGCACTTGACAAAAAGTAGGTTGACTAAATATGAACAGATTATACTTGCCACTGAGAACATCACCCTCAAGGGGCGTGCTTCGCTGCATCCTGCTGCTTTGTTACCATTGCCCGAAAATGAAAATGAAGAAGGGGAGGTGGAGCATGACTGCCTGGATGTTACAGAACTATGCACCAAGCCGAGACCAGATCGAGATGAACCCTTGGCAGAGTCTGATCATATACTGTTCGTAGATTGCTCTTGCCTAGAGATAATGAAGGAACGCTGAAAGCCGTGTGGTTTATACTGTGAGGTGAGTAGTGGAAGCCTCATGGCTCTGAGGAGTAGCCTATTCACAAGTGGCTGAACTGGTTGCTCTTACCAGAGCCTGCTATGTTTCAGACCAACTGAGAGAGAATATTTTTACTGATAGTCAGTAGAGCTTTGGTGTGGTCCATGATTTTGGACAGTTATGATCCCAAAGAGGGTTTATGACGTCATTGGGATCCCACATTCGAAATGGGGAATATGTCATGAAACTGTTGGAAGCATTGCAATTGCCTAAAGTAATTGCTGTTGTAAAGTTTTCGCCATGCAGGAGTGGAAGCGACTATATAACAATCGGCAATCATTATCCTGATGAGGTTGCACGGTATTGTGCTCATGGGTCCCGAACATTCAATGGAGCATATTGAAATAAATCTCAAAATGAGACCGATTTCAACATGTTGTTGACAGTGGGTGTATCTGGGAAGAAGTTAAGAGGCTGCAAGAAGAAGAACCAGAGACAGAACAGCAGGGTTGGGTCATGCAGGATGTGTTAAGAGGGATGATGAAATCGCGGTATCAACGGATGGGAGACCTTTGCTGTGTGATAGCTTGCTGTCGCCAATAGCTAGGCATTTTCATGGTCCCACAAATGTAGGGAGGGATAGCATGGTCTGGTTGTTTCAACAGAATTGGTTTAAACCCCGGTTCAGGTTGATTGCTGAAAGTTTGAATCACAGATGTGTTGTGTGCCAGCAAATGAACATAGGAAGGAGAACTCCATCGACGAGGAGTCACATAGGGAGATCAGGAGATCCATTTAACAGGATGCAGCTGCACCTCATCAAAATGCCTGTGTGTAAAGGGTTGAGATATGTCCTGGTGGTTGTGTATATTTTCTCACGTTGGGTTGAAGCTTACTCAAGAAGAGGAAATGACAGTCTCACTGTAGGCAAGCTGTTGTTGAGGGATCTAATCCCCCGGTTTGGGTTCCTGACTTTGCTGGAGTCAGACTGAGGAACTCATTTTAATAATGATATCCTGAAAATTGCGTGCACAGCTTTGCAAGTGAAACAGAGACTGCACTGTAGCTATTGGCCTCAGGCTTCTCGCATTGTAGAGCAGGTCAATGGTTCACTGAAATCCCAGTAAAGTGTGTGTGCCGACATGTTTGAAGTGGCCAGATGCCTTGCCTTTGGTGCTGATGAGTCTCTGCAGTATTCCCGATCGGAGGGAGAACAGGACTGTCACCACATGAGATAATCATGGGCCGAGCAGTGAGGTTGCCTGCGGTGTCTGCAAATGTGCTTGTGAATATAACAGATGATATGATTCTTGGCTACTGTAAAGAGCTGGCTGATGTGATGCATTCTGTGCCTCACCAGGTTGGAGCTGCCACCACTCTCCCGCATCAGGAGCAGCCATGACCTCAGTCCTGGAGACTGCATCTTGGTGAACAAACATGCTCGAATGATGTGTCTGGAACCTCATTGAAGAGGCCCTTTTCAAGTCATACTAGTAACCCATACTGGCAAGTGTGCAGGCTTACCCAACTGGGTGCACGCTTCACACACACATACAGAGTGGAGTGCCCCCTTGATGATGTGATGGTGTCTCTCCCTGAAGAGCAGAGCGCAACTGTAGAGCACCAGGGAGAAACAGAGGGGGGCTCAGACAACAAGCAAGAGACTTGCGACTCATTAGTAGTCTAGGAAGGGCCCTGCAGCAGCATACCCTTGGCCTTATGGGGTCTTGATGTGTTGGCATCTGGAGTCAAAACAGATGAAGGCTCTTGGCCGTTGTCGCAGGCAAAGGGCAAGTTTGATCCTGACGAAGGGCTGAGTTGTAGGACCAGCCGAGTTGGTGCTGGAGACAAATGGCCAAGAAGGCAAGGGAGTGTGAGACTGAGTCTGTCTGTTGAATGCATACCACATACTGTCATGGAAGAAACTGAAGCGAGTGATCTTAGTGGCAGTGAAGACTAACAGCCCACACTCAGGAGATCGAAAAGAACATGGGTGCCTTGTGGGATGTACTCAGCCCCTGAGTGGACTTACCTTGTGGCCTATGACAGAGACAGAGTGTTCTATGATCTGGGTGATGACAGTGCAGTGTCAATTGAACCTCTGTGAACTTGAGCGTATTGTGGAGTACTTTTTTAAAAATGTTATCCCATCATTGGATGAAGTAAATTGAACTGTGTCTTTGCTTGATTATCAGGACTAAACTTTGACATTTCCTTCGAACTGTGATAATTTAATGAACTTTATTTTCAATAACTAAGAAGATTCTCTAGGCCCGAGACTGCACAAGGAGCGTAAGGTTGTCATTTTAGAAGAAGATGGAGTTGGATAGGGATGACTCACGAAGATTGTTGTAAATAAGTTAATCACATTTCATTATTGAACAGTTGTGTCATTTGCAGAAGTACAAACGTACATAGAAAATCTTTTTGCTTCTATTTCTACTCAAACAGTCTAATTGTATTGAAGTCATGGAAACTGGCAACCCAAATAAGCAAAGATTTATAGTATCATGTGTATTAATAGCGGTTGTTATAGTGTTAGTCATTATGCTTGTAGCATTACACTCACCAACCCCTTCAAGTCCTAGGCCTATCTCAAGCACCACTGCTTCTGCCGTAGGGAATTTGCGTACTTTCATTTTTAAATTGTAACACATGGATGCTTCAAAGGGAGTTTTTCTTAAAATGCTAATATTAGACAGCTTTATGAATATATTTACACCATGGATGCTAAAGATTGCTATGTTTGTACAAAATTGCCTGCTTCAGTAGCTGAGGGAATTCCTTACCATCATATTCCTCTAACGTATGGTATTTCCTGCAGCATTTTGCTTAGCTTTTTATATAGACGAGGTAATTTTGAATATTATTTTTCAAATTATGTTTTAGTTTTCTCAGAAGTCCCCATGTAGAAATATAATATTTGAATCCACATCCCAATGCTAAAATGATTGGAACTGTTTGGAGCTTCTTCCAGCCTATAAAGAAACTTGACACTGCTTATACTAATAGAATTTGACCTGTTCTCTGACCGATGTCAAGAAGAAATTTATAGATGAGTTAGAAGATAGAAGAACGGTAATTGAGGAAAGGAAGAAAACTGGTCAAGATTTGGGGAAAGATAAGTGGGCAAAGGAAGAACTGGAACATAACGCATCAGGAATGCAACCCACGTTGACTTTAGATTGGCAACATACAGGCAAGCTGTGCCCACATTGAGTTAAGATGGTGGTCTATAGTAAATTGATGGGAAGGAGTGATTGTGAGCACATCTTCGAATTCGGAGGAAATACTGAGCAAATATTCCCGGAACTTCTACTGAAGTTTGATCTTATGCTAACACCTTTTAAGCTTCCTTTGCAAACTTTAGAAACTCCCTTTAGAAAACCTTGGGCCCAGCCTATGTTTAGATTAGAAAAGGAAAGTTTCTTTATGGAACACTTTATTGCGACAATGTTTTGTCTTTGCATTTTGACTGTTGCTATTTTGTATGCCATTTTATTACAACTTAATTTACTGTCACATTTCAGTCTTCAAACCATATTGCTACACCTTCTAAATGTATTCCTGCTTTGCATATATACTGGTTGGATTAATGTTCTAAAATAAACATTTATATTTTAACTAATTGATTCTTAGTCTTCATTGTGGAGTCATATTGGCCCCACAAAATTGGAGATGTATTTCTGATGTCAGCGTCCTTATAACACTTCAAGTTGACTAACAAAGGTCCATACAACCAATGGGGAAATATATTTGATGATTCACTAAGAGACTGAGGTTTAGATATCTGCGCTCCATCACAGCCTTGGTATTTGGTGCACAAAAAGGTAGCACCGGTCGTGGGCTTCTGAGCAGTGCTTTTGGCACTGGCACTCATTATTTTACAAATTAAGCACTGCTGGTATGAGCATTATCAGTGTCCCCCCACTGTGGATGCCAGATGACATTTAGAGCCTGCTGGAATCACCAGTGACCTCCACACAACTGTTCTAGTTGAAATGTGAGATCTGAATGCTAAAAGGTTGGGGCTAGAGTTCTTGGGTTCTTCAAATGTAGCAGCCTTAGCAAGAGTCACAGAGAGTGTTCAGTAGGAGAACCTAAATTCACCATTCTGTATCCCATCGAAGGTGGTGGTTGGCTAAAGGAGTGCTGTCATTACCATATCCACCTCCTCCTATTCTTGAATCCATTTAAACAGTTTTCATAGCTGGTTGCCAGTTTAAAGGTTCAGCGGGCTGCAATTAAGGCCATGTGGTGTAGAAGATGCGTTAGATCCATTAGTGCCCCGGTTACTATAGGGGCATTTATTACTCAGTCCTCTACAAAAGTTGATGGTTCCTCACTGGGGTTTATCTTGATTTTTGTCCAAGCTTCTTTCCCGTTGTCATTTGTAGCAGTAAGACATTCTTCCTGCAGTTAGCAGCGAGAAGATGGGTAAAAATCCAGGTTTTACATATGAGACCTGCTATGTTAACTTATTTACATTGTACACCAGAATTTAGGGCTCCCAAAGCTTTTTTGGGGAATTTTGGTTCCAACAAGTGTGGGTTTAAAACCAGATACATCGACTTTGAGCAGATTGATAACGTTACTTACTTGTCTTCTACCTTCAGTGCAGAGGTGATTCACAAGAGGCGTTTGTGCTTCATGGTCCTCTGCTTCACGCATGGGAACAGCTTCGCCCTACCAGTGAAACTCTCCATGAGTGGAGAAGCGTTTTATGAGCCACGACATTCCAATTTCACATCAAGGCCAAGTAAGTGCCTCAAGCCCTTTTTCGTCACATCATGCTTTTTTTTTAAAAACCTCCGAAGACTGACATAGTCCTTCCCTGCTTTCCTTTCCTTTTCTCTTGTGCACACAGATTTTTTGGCATCTGCCGGTCCTAAGTGAAAGTGGCAGACACCTTGAGGTGCAAGTAACTCCACGCAAGGTAAACCATTCATAGAAGAAGACTTTTGGAGTGTGTTTGAATGAATGAATAAATGGTAACACAAGCACCCCCTTTTTTCTTTATTTATTTTTTAGCTCATTCCAGGTCCTGAGGAGAACCCCACCTAAAAAGCATCCAATGGGGTTCGAAACGCGTAGACCTTCTCTTGTCGAAACAAATGCATACTAAGATGAATTACCGGGTTAACCATTGTGCAAGATTCATGATTTTTGATTAATCTGGGTCAACTGGAGTTACACACAGTTTGGCAAGTGCTTAAGTGGGGTGATGTTGTTTATGAAGAGATCTTAAAACACATCCTTAACTTTTCTTTCCCCAGTCTGGGCTTCTCTCTTTTTCCTTTTCTTCTTTCGTTTTCTAATTGTGCTGTTAACATAATTGTTTTGTGGAACTAGAGCTTGTCTATTATTCCATTTTCTTTGCTATATGTGAGATGTATTGTCATGTCATTTATGTGATCACTGACTTGTCTGTTACATATGTGTGATATTATTGTTATGCGGTTCATGTGAATTTATGTTGAAATTGTTCTTTGAAGAATATGAACAAAAGAAAAAATTGAACTCCAAAGGAGTATTGAGAAAATAAAAACAAAAATTGATTTTTTTACAGTCACTATGAGTGTCACGTGTGAGAAGGTGTGAAAAGATTGAGTTAGTAATCATCAGTATTGGCAATTGTGTTGGTTTCTAAGGATAAGGATTTAAGCATAAACTCCCAACTAATCCTATCAAATGCCTTCTCAGCATCAATTGTTATGGCTGTAAGCGAGGATTTAAATAGGGGGGCCTTGCTAAGAACGTTAAACAGTAAACAAGAGTTTTCAGAAATAAATCTTCCTTTAATAAAACCTGATTACTCTTTCAAATAAGATACAGGAGGAAGGACTCCAAACGGAGTGCTAGCACCTTAGCAAAAATCTTATAATCAACATTTAGTAAAGAGATAGGTCTATAATTTTTACAATCATGGGGATCTTTACCTTCTTTATGTATTAGTCATACAATAGCTTCTTGAAAAGTACCAGACGTTGAAGAGGAGTCAACAAAGTAGGAAAATAAACAAAATAAATATGGGAGAAGAATATTAGAAAAGTGGAAGCAAAATTCCACTGTAAAGCCATCCGGTCCTGGCGTTTTCCACAGTTTTAACGCTTGCAGTGCACGAGAAATTTCTTCAGAAGTGAGATCTTTTTCTAAAGATTGAAAGTCCAAATCAGGTGAGGTGGCATGAGAAGCATGGTCTAAATAATCTACAATATTGGAGGATTGAGTCTGTGCCTCCAGAGTAAACAGAGAATTATAGAATTAAAAAAATTCTTTTAAAATTCCATTATGTTTCGTAAGAGAGCCACCATGTATGTTTGTCACAGACTCAATACCTCTCTGCTCTTTTCTAACCTTTAAGTAGTTTGCTAACAGTCTACCCGCTTTGTTTCTCCCTCCATAATAACATGCACTCTTCCGAAGGAGAATACAATTTGCCTCATTAGTAGAAATCGAGTTAAACTTTAGCTTTGCCTGAATTAAGTTTTGAAGATCTGAGGGCGATTTAGAAAAAAGTACTTTTGTTCCATAGATTTAATTGAAGAAAGTAGGGCTGAATGTTCCTTAGCACGACTCCTTTTAGTCCTAGAAACATAATTTAAAATAAAATCATGCGCAGATGCTTTAAACGTATTCCATAACAAGGAAGGAGAGACAGAAGCATTATCATTAAAAGAAAAGAATTCAGAGCAAAAGGAAACAAAGGAACTAGAAAACTGAACATCTTGCGAGAGAGTTAAACCGCCATCTATGCGAGGGAGGAACCAAATCCAAGTCAGTGATAACCATAGTATGATTAGAAATTATAATAGGGGAAATATATGATTGTGTGATATGTTGTGAAAGGGACTTAGAGAGAAAAATGTGATCTAAACGTGAAAGTGTACATGAGAGGGTAAGTAATAGGTGTGATCCCACATAGTAGGGTTAAAAAGCCTCCCGGAATCTACCAAGGCACCTTTAGCAATGGACGTACAAAATTGTTTATGCATTCTGTGGGGTAAAAATTGAGTCAAAGAACATCTATCTTAAAAGGGGTCCATAATTTGGTTGCAATCCCCCCCAAAATAAAATATGAGTCATGATATTGCATACATTTCTTAGCAATAGAAGGCCAAAAAGTGAGATCGGGAACTGTAGGGGCATATACATTTAACACTGTAAGGGAGATATTATCAATACGACAGGAGACAATAATCCATCTACCTGTATCATCAATTTCCTGTGAGATAAATGTAAAATTGAGTTATTTCCTGCACAATATAGCAACACCATTCTTTTTATTCAGTGCTGGGAAAACAAACAAATTTCCCACCCAACTTCGTTGAATTTTAAAGCTTCCAACTCAGTAAGGTGGTTTCTTGCAGAAGTACCAGGTCAGGATTAGATTTACCCAAATGGGACAATATCCTCTGTCTTTTCACGGGACTAATAGATCCTTTAATATTCCATGAAATTATATGGAATTATAAACAGTAAAAAATAGATAACTTGCTTGTAGTTATTGACATGGAAAAGTAGAGACCAAAAGAAAAATAAAACAAGAGATATGGTTGAAATAGTAAAGGAATGGGAAAAGAGAGGTATAAAAAATAAAGAGTAAGGAAAACTAGGGAAGATAAAAAAGGAAGGTAAGGAAAAGAAAAGAGAAAGCAAAAGAAGAGACAGTACATATCCAAAAAGGACGACTGAAAAAACGTACCTGAGGAAGTAGGGAAGGGAAAGGAATGGTGGTGGTAACGACACAAGAAACGATGACACGCCCAAAAGGGGAAGGAATCCACGCCACATCAGGACCATAAACATTCAAGAAGATGGACCACACAAACGTAATAACATAAGATGAATCTGCAAGGAGATAAAAAAGAGCACTATAATACACATCGTATATCATAAATATCTCCAAAAATAAAAAATTTTAAGAATATACTAAAGAATTCTTAAAACAAAGCATCAATTCAAACCATCTGAAAAAGCCTAATACGAAGAAGAAAAAGAAAGAAAAAACAAGATCAACCATTAGAAGGACCAGCAATATCCATAGTAACCAAAGTATGCATTTGTATAAACTTCTTAAGTTCTGTTGGATCCACAAATATCGTAGTATTATTCTAGAAAGTCACTTTGAAAGTTCAGGGATGAAAAAGACCATATCTGGCACCAAGAGAACGTAGGGGAGCTCTAAGATTGAGAAATTATTTTAATCTTACTGCTGTGGCATTGGTAATATCTTGAGATAGGAGCACTCTCTGTCCAAGCCAAGTAACCTGGTGCTTAGCTTTAGCCGCAGAAAGAACTGACAGTAAGTCAGTAAATTAAAAAAAAAGAATGATGACACCTCTGGGTTTCACAGGAGATGCCGATAATGAAGGGCGAGGTCCAAGTCTATGAGCTCTCTGAATGTTAAGCGGAGTTGAAGAAGTAGGCATATCTATGAATTCTGGCTAGAAAGAGGTAAAAAGAAGACAGGATCATCTCCTTTCAAAGCCTCAGGCAGGCCATAAATGCAGAGATTATTCCGCCTATTTCTGTTTTCCAAGTCCTCTGTGTGCTGTTGGAGGCAGCGCACTCCCTTCTCCAAGGAATGAATTTTACAAGTTACCTCATGCAGATCCACAAGATGCTGTTCCACCATAGAAACACAACTCTCCATCGATGACCATTTGTCATCCAGATGTTGTATCCGGTTATTAGTTTCCTCTCCAAAAGGACGCAGAGCCCGAATCTCCTCCAACAGTAACTCCATAGAAATAAGGGACACTGACTTGTCAGGTGAAGGAGGATCTTGCTTCAGCTTTTTAGATGCAGAAGAGGGCGACACAGTCTTGGTAACAGCAGGTTGCAAAGAGGCATTACGAGGAGTGACTGAATTTACCATTACACCAGGAGAGTTTGATCGAGCTTCAGTTAATAAGTGTGAAACAGAGTCAGCACACAAACCAACTGAAGAGTTTCCTTTAGGGGAGAAAACAAACAGTGGTTTCCGTAATTTCCCCATAAAAAGTAACAGTACACAGCGCCAGAAACAGCAAACCAAAGTAAGCGAATGACTGATTGTATCCCAAATGCCAATAGAGAGCAGCACCAAATATCGCGTAGCTTCAAAACATCTTAAATGCCAGGAAAAAATAGATTAAGAACAGGCATAGGCAGCACCATAAATCAGGAAGACATTTCTGACCTTTCAGAATGCAGAGCTCATCATCATTCTGCCCGCTTCGGTGGAATAGAGCGTGCAAAATGGCAGCTGTTTCTGAGGGAACAACGTCGCCGTGAAAAAAAAGAGTAAATAGGTGCAGTTTTTCAAAAAAAGCGGCACCGCAACATGCTGCTACTTCTTCTAGATACCGATGGACATGTCCGTCAAAGTGGAATCTGAGCACGCCGAAAAGCATGAGCCAGTCCGTAGCGCAGCGGAGCTTCCTCGTTAGGTGGCCATCTGAGGTGGCGTCAATGCCACGCCTCCAGAGGCAACACTTGTAATTGGGACTATTAGGGAGTAAATGCGAGATAGTAACTAGGCAGTAAATCCAAGTTTTTAATGTCTGGCAGTTTCATAAGAAACAACAGTTTTAAACGCTAAATAACCCCCCCTTCAGAGATGGAAGATTTTATCAAAGCAGTCACTATCAAAAGTAACAATATACATTACTTTTTTCGGAATCAAGAATGACACGAGTCCAAGTCACATATAGTCTAGTTATGTCTGACTGAGTTTTGAATGCGGGTGAGACCTCAACATGGGAAATTATTTTAAAAGCAATTTACTTTTACAAATTTGCATGTAAGGCACTTCTGAAACTGATATGCTCTCAATCCACAAAAATAATGATACATTTGTAACTCAGACTTTTAAACAATTCATCAGCCCCTGCTCTTTTCTCTTTACTCCAAACTGGTGGGTGCAGGAGCCCCATGAGTGACTAAAGTGATAGAGAAGGTGGACAGCTGGAGTAAAAGTGAGGGACAGTGGGGTGGAGCAGGCTAATGGGAGCTGCTATGGAGGGACTGGACCTGATAGAGATAAGACAGGAAACAAGAGAGCCACGATCATAGGGAGTATCTTTCAATGTATTAAACGTTTGAGGGACTGCTGCTGTTGGTTTTCACGGCCATCTACCAAACCTTTACAATTTATTTTTTGTTTTTCAGAAACAAACTTCCAAAATAGGAGTTTCTTTCTGAAAATCAAAAACATAATGTCCCCACACCTGGGGAGGGTGGCAGGAGGTGTAATGTCTTTGCTCTGTTGGCCCCTTCTGGAGGTATCAAAGGAAGTATTCCATTAATGGAGCCAGCAGGGGTTCTGTCCACAGAAAACGTATGGTCCATGTATCTCTAAAGGAGGCAGGTGGACTAAAGGTTTGGCAGACAGGGTACTCGTCACATTTGTGGGGAGTACCCTGTCTGCCAAACTTTAAATTGGGCTCTGAGACTTGATGAACAGCTCTTCCAACCAATGGCTAGCAAAGAATGAAGCAAACAAGCCAGTGGCAGCTGGGCCAGTAGTCATCTCTAAATTTGACGGATGGTAGCCCTTTGGGATGGAGGAGATAATGTCCTTAGCCACACTGATGGACTGTACTCCATCTATCAAATTCACAATCAGTCCTTTGTTCTGTCTCCGGCATTTCAAGGATGTGTACGTTATGCCAATAGTTGTTGGGGCATATTTCTTTTGCTGCAGCCATTACAGTGCTTGAGAACACATATACAATTAGCAAAATGTCAGTGTGGTGCTTCCACTAATAGGGTTCAAATATAAAACTGCTCATACACTTATAATATTGTCAACTGTGATTCAGGCAGGAGGGACAGGGGTGAAGTGGGAAGCAGAGGCAGTGCATTCACTAATTCTCTAATTGCTAATGGCTCCACATCAGTAAAGTTATTGTGCGATTTTAGATGGTCCCTAGGTGCACCCAATACAATGTAATTTTTGGGCAATGATCTAATAAAGATAAGGAGAAGTCTAATTCAGAACCAATAAAATAACCTAGATATTCGGAAAGACTCATATTGATGTGGGAAATTGAGTGGCTAAAATGTCATGGCAAAATTATTACCTATATCTAAAAAGGTATGACCGACATATTTTCAAACAAACGCATGCACATTGCTAAAATGGTTTAACCAGGAAATAAATTAATGTGATAAGAGAAATAATACAGAAATCATGCTTGGATGAGAAACTGCTTGTAGTCTTAATTTTCTATGCCTCATTAAATTGATAGATTTAGTTAGTAATATTGCTCATTTGTTTGTTCTTTGAATATCTAAAGAGGAATAACTCAAACACAAAATTATTTTTACAAGAAGCAACCAGGTAGAAATACTTCATTTCCAATTTATTCAGTTTTTAGTATGCTACTTAATAAATGTGATGGTTTCACTGATTCAATAAAAACACATATTAATGGGCGTGATTCAAAAAGGTAAACTTACACTTTTGTGTAAGTTTACTCCTTTCAGTATTTACAAACTACGATGTAATAGTAACTTTACTACTGTGGGGACTCCACAATCGGGGCAGAGAACTCTGCACATAAAAAGATAGGAAAGGCCTATCTTTTTATTGTCTTAGTTCTTCGCCCCGTCTGCAGAATCTCATCAGTCATAAAGCTACTATTGAATCGTAGTTTGTGAATACCCCAAAAAATTAACCTTACCAAAAAGCGTGCATTTACCGTTGTGAATTAGTATCTTTACCTTCACCCCCTCTCTCTCAGAAGTTGGGCAATCTGAGCAATATAAGATGATTTGGTGATTTTTTATTCCAACGGCTTTTGTGGTTTCTGCACGTTTGAGATTCAGATGGTGAGTCTGATTGCCTGCATATCATTTCTTTAAGTGCCTGGAGATAATCAATCTGCATAGTGCTATAGAGCCATTTCTTCTCTTTCATTTTCCTTCATGTGTATGTGCTCCCTGGTGTTGGAACTGAGTAATCAGAGACCCTCTCAGAGAGTCAGGCAAGCATAGAAAATGAGTAAAAGGATGTTTAGGTGCTGAACAGTTAAGACTGCACAATTTCATATAGGTTCCTACACTACATATCTGCCTCAAATATATGGCACAAAATACACAAACTTTCATTCTTGCCCACAGAGTGGAACACACTCATACCGAATGCACAGTGTTTTGTAACTGAAAACAACTTTTTTAGGTGCAGTTTCAAAGACACTCTTGTCCTGTTGAGTAATTTCATGTATTCGAATCTCTTATTGTGTAGCCGCGGCCCGTGCAGGTAAGAGCGGTGGGGCCAAGTGAGGGAGGATTTTGATGGACGATGACAAGGGAAAATTAAATAAATCATTAATTCTTCCTCGTCATCGTCCGTCAAAATCCACCCCACTTTGCACCACCGCCCCACTGCTGTTACCTGCACGGGCCGCAGCTGTGTCAATATCTGCCGATCAGACTTAAATGGGCTGCTATCCTTTCCACATATTCACACCACAGTCCTCCTCACCTCAGTGCTCTTTTTCCTCACCAACCATCCTATAGTAGTGTGGGCATAGAGAGAGACGCCTCTGTGAACAGGTGAGCCCTCTCCGATAAATGATTACATGATCATTAATTTAGAACTTAACTGGCAGAAAAAGTTACGAGAGAGCAGTAAATCAATCCTCAGGGAAAACAGATGCAGAATTATGTTTTATAGCACAATCAAGCAGGGAAATAGCCATTATAACGCGGCTGTTTCCACACATAGGGGTCGATTCCGATTCGGGCCGGAAATCTCTCCGACCGAGCCGGACCCGGAGAGATTTCCGACCGAATCGGACCCGTGCAGTCCGACCGAGCGAGTCCGATGCATTCGTATGCCACCGGAAGCGAGTCGGTCGGACTCCCATTGAACTCAATGGGAGCCGGTCGTACAACGCGTACGCGGGCTCCCATTGCCTCAATGGGTGCGAGGCGGACAAGGGCGCCCCCTACAGCGAGTGCGCCGCGAAGCGCCCGCGGCGTACACGCACAGGTAGGGGGACCCATGGGTCCCCCTGTGTGCGCCTCGTGCGGGTGCGCGTACAGGGGTCCGACACGGACCCCCAAAGTACGGCTCCGACAGCGAGTTCGAGTCGGACGGCGCGAGTCGGTCGGAGCGGTCGAGGTGCGCATCGTACTTACCCGGCCGGAAAGCGTCTCCATTGCGCGGTGCGAATCGGGTCCGAGCGAGTCGGTCGGAGCGGTACGATCCGGGTGCGAGTCGGTCGGAGCGGTCGGGTCGCCCGGACGAGTCGGTCGGCGAATTCGCATCGTACTCGCTCGGCCGGACCCGCGTACGATTCGGTCGGGAAAAAGGGCTCCGAATCGGATCCGGTAAAGCCGAATCCTATTCGGAGCCCTACCGGCCGAGATCGGAATCGGCCCCATAGCCTTTACCACGCATGCGTTACAATGCATGCACGTTACCACGCATTGCCTTTACCACACATGCCTTTACAACGAATTACGTTGTAAAGGTATGTATGGTAAAGGTATATGTGTGGTAAGGGTGTGCACTGTTACCACACAAAGGGGTCGATTACGATGTCGGGTGGATCGCCACCGCCCACATGGCGGTGGTGATCCGCCCGCCATAATCGCCCGTCCGCCAACAAATTCCCCCCGCCATATTACCATGGCGGAGGGGAGCCCGGCAGACGGTAAGACCGTCCGCATGTTTTCCGCCCGGCCGAACAGTCGACCGGGTGGAAAAGGGTTTAATATGGTGGCGGTGTCTGCAAGACACCGCCATCCATATTATGATGCCGGCGGGTGATGAGCCTTTCCATGGTGGCGTCGCCGCCATGGAAAGGCTCGCGATCTTGCTGTTGGGGGCCCGTTGCGGGCCCCAGGGTGTTGGGGGGTGGGGGCTGCACATGGGGGTACCTATGGTACCCCCTGCATCTGCATGCACAAGGTGGCAGGCACCGCGCGGTGCCTGTCACGTTGTGCATGCAGATGCACAACATGCATTTCCAGCACTGTGGCGGGCGGTGTTGTGAGCACTGCCCGCCACAATGCTGGAAATGGGGGATGCCACCGCCACCGTGGCGGTGGCATCCTAATCACATGTGCGGGACCGCCGCACACATAGCGGGTGGTCCCATTTACCGGGGCGATGGCGGGCGGACAAAGTCCCCCCCATCATAATCGGCCCCATAGTCTTTGCCACACATCCCTTTACAACATAATTCATTGTAAAGGCATGCGTGGCAAAGGTATATATGTGGTAAGGGTGGTGAAGGCTATCAGCATTGTTAGAGGAAATGGAGAGACCCTTCCATTTCTTCTTTAGGATGTGTGCTGTGCTTCAGAAGAGCTGCAGAGGAGGTGACGTGTTGGAGAGGTAAGGGGGATTGGACCTGGGGTGGGGGGGCTACTGACGTACGGTTTTGGGCTGGGGTTGGTTAATTTAAATTTTTTAAGGGAGGGGGAGTCACGCAGAGGTAAATGTAAATGTAAATCCAGTATTTGTAAAGCGCGAACAGCTACCCAAAGGCATCCCGGCGCTGGGGGCCGTCGGGAAGATTAAGCAAGCTATTGCCCAGAGTCACATGGTGCTGGGCTGACCTGCCGCCGGTGCCGGGGATCGAACCGTGAGCCCCAGATTCCAGCATCAGTCGCCCTGGCCCCTCAGGGCAGGGGAGGGGGCATTTTTAGAAGGGCTGGGGACGGCGGGCGGGAGTTGCACATGGGTCTGCTTTTAGGGCTCAGGGCAGAGGAGGGGTAGTTTTTAGGAGGGCTGGGGCCGGGGGGGGGGTCACGCAGAAGTCCGCTTCTAGGGCTCAGGGGAGGGGTATTTTCTAAAAATGGCTGGGGGCCGGGGGAGTGCAAGGGACCAGTTTTAGGACTCAGGGCAAGGGCCAGGGAAAACCTTTACCACGAGTATGCCTTTAACATTCATGCTTTTACAATGAAATTCGTTGTAAAGGTATGCGTGGTAAAGGCACTATTCATGGTAAAGGTTATGCGTGGTAATGGCATTTGCGTTGTAAGGCATGAGTGGTAAAGGCATGCGTTGCAACGGAATGCGCTGTAATGTCATACAACCCAATTAAGCAACAATTCAATCATAAAAATCATAGATATCCACACCAAGTTTTTAAAAGAAGAAGCATTCAATAAAACATAATGAAGGAATGAAAAAGACTGGTCAGCAGAGTAATAATATGTTATGAAAATATGTGCATAGTATTAGTGAAAAATATTGCAGCTGGAGGCCAGGAATGTCACACTAGAGTCTGGAGCCACTCAGGTAGGAGGTAAGTTCGTTATTCCATGTTATGTCCTTAGGTCACAGACACAGCTGGATCTTGTCAGGACTATATCCTCGCTCCAACTGTTATTAACTGGGAGGCTTCTCCCAGCACACAGACTCCAACATTTCATGCATCATCACATTCTCATAGCATCTATACTCAACATTCTACATCATGCCCAAACATCTCATGCATACAGCGACACAACATGTCACTACATCATCCCTTGTCCTTATATACATGGCCGAAGTCAGACAGAGGCACACAAATGATGCAGAGACAACAGGCCAAAATAAATGCCTATACTGTACTCCCAATACAACCTACAGGAAAGTACTTTAACTTTCCCCAAACTGCCTTACAGCCTGAAGTATTCAAACAGCCCATGCTTCATAAAATACTGAAATCCCCCAAAATATCAGAACTCAAACCTACATGACAACTGCTAAAAGACACAAAGTATTCTGAAAAAAGAAGTACATAGAACGATTATGAGCACACTGAATGCCTCATGTACCCCGGAAACTGTTTTAACCTTCCTATGGCTTTCAGAGCTCCACCAGTTCCAATTGATTCTCAGAACAATCTTGTCTCCTGTGGCATTTGGGGTGGAGAGCTCCACATGGTAAAGTATAGGGAAAATGAAAATAATTTTTTTTTTACGTTAAATGTAAATCTAAATTCATTTTATATATTTACTTTAAATATTGCCATGATTAAAAAATTATATAGCACTATTAAATTAATTGGCATTAAAATGTAATTCATGGAAAGATAACAATTACATTATTATATTTTATTTTACTGATGCTTGAATTAAAAAAATAAATTACCACCTAAAGAAAAATATATTTGTCTTTGCATTAATAAATATTAAACTTATGTAAATAATTAATTAACATTAATTGAATTATCTTTTAATCGAATGTTATTACATTATTTTTAAATTATAAATTCAAAATAGGTTATTAAAATATTTTAGAATTTAATAGTATGTGTATTCTATTTTTATATATTTTTAACATTAATTTATATTTATATATATTTCTAACTATTTTAATTGAACAGTATTTGCTATGGGGTTTTATTTTAAGTCCCTACCTCCATTATTTTCTATGGGAGGGGTAATACCAGTACTTGGTCATGTGGAATGCTGGTCTTACTGCTGCTCTATTTTTAGTATTATCTTACATTTGGAGTTGGTGAATACCGAAAAGTAGTAAACTTACTCAAAAGTGTAGACTTACTCAAAAGTGGATGTTACCTTTTTGAATCAGGCCCTATGTGTGGATTATATATGTTTTCATAACCAAGCCCAAGGCCTGGTCATATCAGGTGTACAATGGTATGAGCTACACATCAGGGAAAAAGATAAAGGACCTCATGATGACGGGCGGAAAGCCATCCGACAGCTCGTTGGAGGCTTTCCGCACAAGATCATAGGTTTCCTTCCGACCGCTGCATTATGATACTGGCGGTCGGTGGGTAACCTGCGGGGGAATTCCGCTCCGCTTCTGCCGGGCTCATGGAGCCCGTCGGGACAGTGGGTGGAATTGCAATCCCAAAATGGCAGTGGAGCCAGCCTCGGCTCTATCGTCGGGATTACATCGGTTTCCGTCTGCCCTTTCATGTCAGTCCGACCGGCATGAAAAGGCAGGCGGAAAGTGACTTTTGTGGCCCCTAACAGGGCCCCCTTCCCACCTGGACCTCCGCTATGGGCCCTGGGGGCACCTGTGGTTCCCCCCTAAATATCCCTGCACCATGTGCAGGCACCTCATGGTGCCTGCCCGACTGTGTAGGGATGCTTGAAAACCCATTTTTCTATTTCAGCGTGTGCTGCGGCCCTTCTCTGGCTGCCGCACAAGCTGCAACAGAAAAATCGATGTTACGCATTCTAATACTGTGGGTGCCACGGACCACCAAATTCGTAATTAGGCCCACAGTGCTTTACAGAGCATAAGGAGCCGTGAGCTTGCTTAGTAGTCATCGGCCACATTAGAGATCGAGAATTGATGTTTCCAGATTGTAAGAAAAGCTCAAGGTAACCCACAAAGGCAATTGGATTACCTTGCTATTGACTATTAATAGAATATTTGTATGGAGTTTGAGTACTGGAACTAATGCATTGTAGAGTAGAGTGCTGTTGTAATAGGGTGACGAGTTAATTTGGAATCCTAGTAGATGAGAAATGGCCCGATTTATTGCATGGAGGTCCCTACTTTATCCGCCTGGGTGGTGGAGGACGTTAGGTCCACCACCCTGATGGAAAGAAGAAGATTGATGTATTTAAAGATAATCGCCGGCCTAGTGGTGAACTCTGACCCTTCATAGGAACCGCAGCTTGGCAGTGAAAAACAGAAGAGTACCACACCATATGGACAAAACAAGAGAATGCAGGAACAAAGGGTAGTAGGGGAGAAAGGGCAAAGGCGGGCTATGATGGGGATGAGGTGGTCAAGGTATACAAATAGAGGGTCTAAAGGGGAGGGGGAAGGACGTGTTATGCATACCATATAATAGATAATATAAGCATACCATATAATACCATTACGCATGCTATATTATGCATGTCGTGAAATAAAAGCAGCATAAGCAAACATACAACATAGATCTGGGCCGCATTATATGAACAAAACGCATGTTAGTCATTGCAATTGAATGTAAATCACATTTATATTCACATAATCACATATGTTTTCCATATTCCCTTCATTCCATCGACCAACAGCTCCAGTAAGGTTAGCACAGTGCTTCTATAACCATTGGTGGTGAATTTCTGGTTGCATCAAATCAGAGTGATAACTCTGCAGTGTAAACCCAGCATAAATAGTTATTAATATTAATCCCATGATGCACTCATGCATTTTCTCAATGCTTACTCTAAAACTGTCTTATATAATTATGTCAAGATTTGTTTTGACTTCGTTCTCATGCAGTCCATGATCGGAGCAAATACATTTCACATTTAAACATTTCAAAAAACGTAAAGACAATTAAACAACTGCATTTATTGACCGCATTTCTTTACAACATTGTTTCAACCCATATTAATAACTTCATAGAGGCTATCTCCAACATTTTAGCAAAACGAAGACTGAAAAAAGGACAGTAGCGTTGATTGGTCTATGAGTCTACCAATCTGACCCAAAACTGACTGAAGAATCGATTAGTGATTCATCTTCATAAACTTCAATATCACTGGAAGGCAGTGAGGCTGGTTGAAGTCAAGGCCTTTGTTGCTTTTCCCCAGAGAGAAGGCACCAAAACGTAAAGTAAAGTTGAGTTTGCAGAACCTACCAGAAGCAGTGAAAGGGAAGAAAGTGCTCCAAATTACACAGCACTGCATCATTTGTGGACTGGGCCATCAATCAATCAGGGAATTTTGAAGAGCGCTACTCACCCATGAAGGTCTCAAGGCACTAGGGGGAGGGGAGCAGCTCCGGTCAGCCGAAGAGCCAGGTCTTGAGGGTCTTCCTGAAGATGTGCAGAGTGGGGGCGCGTCTGATGTCGATCGAGAGCTCGTTCCAGGTTTTAGCCGCGATGTAGGAGAAAGTTCTTCCACCTGCTCTTGCTCTGCAGATGCGCGGGGTTTCGACGAGGGGGAGGCTGGAGGATCTGAGGTTTCTCTTGGGTATGTGTAAGGAGATTCTTTCGTTGAGATATTGGGGTCCAGTGTTGTGGAGGCATTTGTAGGCGTCGGTGAGTATCCTGAAGGTTACTCTCTTCTCAACAGGGAGCCAGTGGATGTTTCGCAGGTGTTGGGTGATGTGTTCGTGTCGAGGAATGCTGAGGACAAGTCTGGCTGCGGTGTTCTGTATGGTCTGGAGTTTGTGGAGCAGAGACTTGTTGATCCCGGCATAGAGGGCGTTTCTGTAGTCCGTCAACTGGGCCAGCCTGGAGATGAAGCAGTTAAACCCCACTTTGAAGTAGTGCTAGTGGGTTACTCATTGAATGAACTCACCATTGATTGACCAAGTAAACTTGCTTTGGCCTTTCCTCAACAGCGCAATCTTACCTTTTGCCAAGGTTCTCTTTATATACTTAAGACTATTATTTTCACCCAGAGGTGGCAAATGGCACTGAAAGACAATAGAAGTGTTATCACTCAGCACCATATCGTCAGCATAAGCGAACATGAAAATATGTACACCCCTTAATTGGAGGGAAAACACTTTATTTTTCATAAATAATATGCAAGGTTGGCAGTGCACAAATTCAGATCCAGTGCCGAGTGAAAGCGAGGGGCAGTGGCACGAAAGGTGAAGAGAGGAATATTTACACAGCTAAGGGATCAGCGTGGAGTTAGAGTGCCTTGAAGAGGTGAGAGCATAAGGTGCATGCTAAATGTCTTACAATTGTTCATTCTGTAGCACACAAGCAACACCGGGGGGTCCTTTTTTCAGCACTTGATATGTCTTTCGTAGAAGGCTGCCAAGACATGGTTTATTTTTTAAAACTGGTTGTGTGCAAACAACCTGAAATTACAAGCTTTTGATGTAAGTAGAATGGATTTTCAGGTTTAAATGTTTAAAGGTAATGCAAACAGTTCTGGTGTAATGCAAAGATGATGTGGGAAAGTCTGATATCTTAACATTGTGACACCCTGGACATGACACACAGCCAGGATGAAGGTGGAATTTGGGAATTAGAGACATCTTTAGGAGAGCAACAGCTAGTATTCTGACAACCTCTAGATGAGAGAGAATTAGTACCTTGCACCACTGCCCTGATGCCATAAACAGTAATGGGGTTCCTGTTTCACAAATGTGAAACTGATAATTTGTGACCTTTCCAATCCAATCTTGCAGCTATAAGCCTGAAGGAAAGATATTGATAATGATACCATTTGGTGTACCCAGGATTGTACAGAATGCAGAAGATACTTACAAGTAGTAAAGTTATGAGTGTGGAGTCTCCGCACTCGGGGAGGAATCTCCGCACTTGGGGCGGAATCTCCGCACTGCAGTACTCAGTGTGGAGATTCCACCCTAAGTGTGGAGATTCTGCCCAAGTGCGGAGACTATGCACTTGTAGCTTTACAACACGCAAGTACCTTCATGAATCAGGCCCAGAAAGTCACTGAAGGAAAGAAACTCAATGTTTGCAAAAAGGTTGATAAAAGGCACAGTAGGGTATATTATTTACCACAATTGCTAAAATAAATTTGAAATATTAATTGAAGCAAATGCCCCATCAGCTAAAAACTCAGATGTTTTTTGTTTAATTATTTAAAAATATATTCTTACTATTCCTAATACTAGCAATTGATGTTGAATATATATATTGCCTACTGGCAGCAGCCAATAGGTAGTTATATTTAGGACCTAGTTTCCATAGGAAAAGCATTTTTTGACTTGGCTATACCTTTGGCATCCCAAAAAAGTGTCAAAGTAGGTTCTGGTTGTCATGGAAAGTTTGGGGGTGATCTGTGCAGTGGGGACCGAGAAATAGGGGTGCGAAAAAAGAGTGCTGTTGTAATGTTAATTCCCATAGGAACACGTTGTTGAACCTATGCCCGAACCGCTGGTTGGAATTACACCAAAATTGGTAGAAAGGTAGATGTTGTTACGCAGATGGTGCTTGTTTTATTTGGCGCAAATCTGTCCAGTAGTTTTTGAGAAATTCAAGCCAAAAATTATAGATATATCTCTGGCCGCGGATATTTCGCAACGATTTCACGATGAATCGCGAATGCATGTGCCAACAGGAATGCTATTTTTGGCTGGACACAACCTGAACAGAAAGCTGTGACCACCATTTTATCATCTGGGAATGGTTTCCGGGGCAGAACATTTGTTGGAAAGCTAATATAAGGGGTCAGGGTGGTGATACTCTGACCTCATGTTTGAGAAATGGGTTTGATCGTGACACAAGTTATGTGTCCAAAATTGATTTTTCGATCACGGACAATATTAGCGACAACGTAGCACCCTCCAGCATGGCCCCCTGTGTACCGTCATGTGGTTGTCTTGAATATTGGTGGAAATATTTTAAAAAAATCACTGAATCATTAATGCGCATTGTTATTGAGATTGTGATAAATGTTTTTATAGAGTTATTTAGATAGTGAGTAATCTAGTGTAATGGTTAGAATGAATTATATTTTTATAATTTTTGATTGTGTTGGTGGCTATTGAATTCCTGCTTTTGCTTTCCGCTTTTGCAACGTAACCGTGCGGATCGCGATGACCAACGTTATTGCGATCTCCAGCCTCACTGCGAAAATCAGAAAATGGGTTTTAGAGATGGTTGTTCTAGAAATACACTAGAAAAAACATGAGTTTGAAGTGTACAGTAATAAACCTCTTGGGGCATATTTGCAAGCCCCTGTAGCCATGGAAACATCACTTTTTGCAACGTCCCTGTGGCGATAGGGGCTTCGACTTATTTACAAGGCAGCGTTAATCCAATCCATTCCATTCTTTATCTTCTATCTGGACCTGTATACTAGAATATTTACTTATCCTGTGGGCTTTCTTTTTAATGGGGGATGTTTTTCTTTCTATGCTGGATGATTTCTGAGTATGTCTGCTGGATGTTTTGAGCTCATATGATTGATATGAGTGGGTATGCATGAATGATGAGTGTTTGTGGGGCACTGTATTTATTGTGTTTTCTTTAATGTATTTCATTCATATGCATCAATTCTTTGTAATATAAGACTTATTTTGTGATAATCTTTTGATAATTTGTTAATAAAAAAGACAAAACGACTCATTGTTTCTATTGTTGTCTTTTCCTTGCATGCAGGAGATTGCTTTGTTTACTTAATCATTATCATAGGACCCCTTTGCGGGCCTTTATTATTTTCAAAAGGGTGGGTACTCCTTCGTCTCTGTACTGTTTAACTGATCCCCTATGTTACCCACCTTTAATCTTTATTAGGGGTCCCTCCGCTTCCCCCTATTTACAAGGGCAGCGTAAATAGGAGGCAGTGCCAAAATTAAACCTGGTCTTAACTTGGCAAAATGAGAAGAAATGCTTTATTTCTCCTCGTTTTTGCTTTCTCCATGTGCACACATGGAAAAAGCAAACCTCCCTGGATTGTTTATTTTCAGGAAGGTCCCACTTCCTGCACATAAACAATATTTTTTAAAAATGACATTTTGTAACTTCCATGTGTGCTGCATTAAGCAGCACACATAGAAATGACAAAACGGCATTTCAAGATTGTTTATGTGCAGGAACGGGTACCTTCCTGTACATAAACAATATTCCCCTGCAAGCAGACACCCTTGCACTATAATGCAAGGGGGCCTGCATTGGCGCTACACTGCTAAGTGTAGCACCAGCGCAGGGGAAACGCAGGGCTGCACCATATTCTTGTAAATATGGTGCAGTCCTGCGTTTCTGAAGTGGCGGACCGTGTCATTAAGTCAAGGAGGCTAACACCACGCTCCACCACTTCTGTTGTAAATATCCCTCCTTGTGTGTAAAATACTGTAATATGTGTGCATATATGTGTTTTTCACTTTATGGAAAAAGCATAATCATCGTGGTTAACGGTGACGTTGCGACATCCCGAATAACCGCGAAAAGGGAAAATAGGCCTTAAAGATGGATTTTCAAGAAACTTAGTACCAACACATTAATTTAAACATGTGTTTAAAGAAGCATGTATGTAGTAATACGTGTAGTGCAATATTTTCAATTGATTTTTTTTGTTAATATTTTTGCATGTTCTGGTGACCGTTGAATATCTGCTTTTGTCTCGTGACGATTCAAAAAAACTAAAAAAAGGATCTTTTTAAAGAAAATTAACAATATTTCTGGTACTAGGGTGGCTCTGACAAGAGCCTTTGTGTTGATTGTGTGTATATGACAGCTGCACAAAAGACTGTATGCAGAGTTTCAGTTTACTAAGAAACACCCTGTTGCCTTCGTCTGTAAAGTACCCTTCATCATTTCTATAAATTGCATGCATGTCAAAACGCAGATTGTTGTTATAGATACAGCCCATGCAATGGTCTCTGAGGAATGCAGAAACAGTTTTATTAACATGTTTCCTGGCTTTGTCAATCTGTGGAAAGAATTGATTTGACCGGTTCCATTTCTGTCTTTGGCATATATTAGAGTACACCAAGACAGTGTGAGGGAAAAGCAACATCAGTTGTGCAAAGGTATCTTTCATTAGGATTTCAAACCCTACCCCAGTCAATGTGAATATGAGTGATGCAGTATGTGAGGTGATAAGGAGTGCATTTCGGGCGCAAGTTATAGTTAGCTCAGCTAACTATAACTGCTCAATTTCTCTGGTTTTGTACGAGTGAAATGTCAACCTAACTATAACGTCCCTGTAACCTTTGGTTTGTTCAGTATATATATAGCTGGTACCTGGGTTTCAAATCCTAGCCAATTTAATATTTTCCACAAAAATCTTTGCCCTTGCATTGAAAACGATTTTTGTCACTATGAACTTTCCTCAGGGTTGGCAAATATTATAGAAATGGTAGGGTGGTATAATTTATTACGTATGTTAGATAGGTATGGTAAATATGGTGGGTGGGTGTAAAGTAAGTACAGTAGGTGAGCAGCTTGTGTATGGTAGGTATGTTAAAATACAATACATTGTTAAGTTAAGTGCAGTAGGTTAGGTAAAGTTGCTATATATATTAGGTGGGTATGATAAGTAGGTTTGGTAGAATAGATGTTATACATAGGTAGGTTTAGTAGATTAGGGTTGGTAGGTACGGACATTATGATGGATATCAATCAATCAAATCAATCAAAATGTATGAAGCACGGCTAATCACCCGATAGAGTTTCCAGGTGCTTGCAGTTCCCTGAGGCTTATCCAAACAGCCAGGTATTGAGGGTCATTCAGAATTCTGGGAGTGAGGTGGTGGTGGTGGTCTGGAGTTGTGTGGGAAGCGGGCTGTTCCTGGTCTTTGCTGTGAAGTGGGAGAAGGAGCCTCTGCCACTACTGCTTCAGTCAGTACAGGGAGTATGGGCTAGTGAGAGGGAGGCGGAGCATAGTCTTCTTGGTGGAAGTTCAGGTGGTGGCTAATGTAGGCGGGCCCTTGGTTGTGTAGAGCCTTGTGTGTATGGGTCAGCAGCTCAAATTGGCATCTCTTCTATACAGGGAGCCAGTGGAGTCGCTTGATGTGGGATGTGATGTGGGTTCATTGGGGAAGGCTGAGGATGAGTCTGGCTGCAGCGTTCTGTATGGTCTGAAGTCTCTTCAGGAGAGGTGCGACAACTTCTTTGTAGAGGCCATTGCCATAGTCCAGTCAGCTGGTGATGAGGGTCTGTGTCACAGTGCGTATTGTGTGTAAGGGTAGCCACTTGAAGATCTTATTTAGCATGCATAGAGTGAGGAAGCAGACGGAGGAGACGGCGTTGAACTGTGATTTCATGGTGAGTTTGTTGTCAATGATGATTCCGGCCACTGGCATGGTCGGAAAGAGTGGGCGCAGGTCCTAGGTCTGATGGCTACCAGGAGCCATTCCATGTGTTGCTGCTGTTGCTGAATATCAGGACTTTCATCTTGTGTGTGTTCAGCTGCAGGTAGTTGTTCTTCATCCAGTCGGGGGCGCTTGTCATGCATCTGTGGAAGTTGGTTCTGGTGGTGGTGGGGTCGTCGGTAAGTGAGAGGATGAGTTGGTTGTCGTTGCATAGGAAATTATGTTGATACTGTAGGATCTGAGAATGTTGGCCAGTGGGGTCATATACAGGTTGAAGAGCGTGGGGCTGAGGGATGAGCCCTGGCGACACCGCAGGTGATCTCCTTGGGTTTGGATATGAAAGGTGGGAGATGGATCCTCTGGGTTCTTCTGGTGAGGAAGGAGGTGATCTATCTGAGCATGTCCCCTTGGAGCCGAATTGGTAGAGTCTTTTGATCAGCGTGTGGTGGGATACGGTGTCAAGGGCTGCCAAGAGGTCAAGGAGGATGAGACCTGCTGTTTCTCCTCAGTCGAGGAGGGCTCAGATGTCATCGGGGGCTGTGATCAGGGCGGTTTTGGTGCTATGATCGCTGTGTTAGCCAGATTGGGAGGCGCCAAGTAGCTGGTCTGCTTCAGGTCTGTCATGTGTTGCTTGTTGAAGATCTTTTCTAGTAACTTTGCTGGGAATGGGAGTAGGGAGATTGGCCAGTAGTTTTTGAGTTTGCTGGGTTCGGTCAAGGGTTTTTTGAGTAGTGGTCTTATTTTGGCATGTTTCCAGGTGTTTGGAAATGTTGCGGTGGTGATAAAGGGTGGTGAGATCCTGGCCGATCCTTTGGTTTCCGAGGTTGAAGATGTGGTATGGACATGGGTCTGTGGGGCTCCCAAGTGGATGGATTTCATGGTGGAAGTTGTGTCCTGGATGGAGAGGAGGTTCCAGGTGGTCAGTCTATGATTCGTGTCAGTTGCAGTGGTGGCATATCAGTCAAGGAAATCTTTAGGTGTGGGGTGGCGGTCAAAGTTCTGTATATGGTTGCGATCTTGTGATGGAAGAAGTCAGTGAGGTTGTCACACAGCTCCTGTGAGGGTCTGATGTTGTTTTCGTTGGCAGCTGGGTTGGAGAATTCCTTAACAATGTTGAAAAGTTCCTTGGTATTATTGGCACTGGTTTCGATGCATGAGGCTAGGGCTGTCTTCTTTGTTGCCCTCAGCAGGTGGTGGTAGAAGTTGAGGGAGGTCTTGAAGGCTCCCTTATCGGAGGTGTCCTTGTGGCTCGCCATCTCCTCTCTTGATGTTTAATGTCTCATTTACATTTTCTGAGTGCTTGAGTGTACCAGCTTGCTTTTTGGAGGATTTTATCTGATGTGGATGATGCTGTCTGCGCAATTGGTGATCCAGGTGTTGAAGTTCTTCACTCCCTGTTCAAGGTTGGTGGTGGGGTTGGAGGTGTTGAGGGCATCCGTCTAGCTGGTCTCTGAGATTTTCCTCCACTTCCGTTCGGGGGCACTAGTCGTCTTCGGTTTGGCGGGGGCTGGAGATGCTGAAGTGGTATGGTAGGTAGGAATGGAATGCTAGGTATTATGTCAATGGCAGCTAGTTATGGAAGGTAGATATGGTATGGCAGCTTTTGGACCTGACATCTTTAGGGTTGTCTTTCCCCCAACTTTTGGTCTACCTCCTCCACTTTTTCTGACCTCGTTTTTGCTGGCTTTAGGATTTATAAGTCCCTAGAAAAGTGCATTAAATGTGTCCAGGGCCTGTAAATTAAATGCTAAACGATGATGGATTCAACCCAGATCTGTGACTGGGGGTGAGTGTTTGAAAAGTTTCAGCACTCCCTCCATCATCTCCTTGTGTTTGCTTTGTTCGGCCTACATTGGCAGATATGCCCAGACGTGGGTCCCTTGCTCACTTTGCCACTGGATTTGAGCTAGCCTGGCTGATGAGTGGTGTTACCCCGAAACCGGTCCCAGGATGCTTGTTTCCTGTCCAGGGACGACAAGGCTTGGCAGTTCGGGCTGGACTGTTCCCATGAGGCACAGGGTCAAGACTGAGTTGCATATAGCTGTGTCTGAACTGGGGTGGCAAAGTGAGCTAAAGAACGATGATGGATTCAACCCAGATCCTTGACTGGGGGTGAGTGTTTGAAAAGTTTCAGCACTCTGTCCATCATCTCCTTGTGTTTACTTTGTTCACCCTAAGTTGGCAGGGTATGCCCAGACATGGGTCCCTTGCTCACTTTGCCACTGGATTTGAGCTAGCCTGGCTGATGAGGGGTGTTACCCCGAAACCGGTCCCAGGATGCTTGGTTGCGGTCCAGGGAAGAGAAGGCTTGGCAGTTCGGGCTGGACTGTTTCCGTGAGGCACAGGGTCAAGACTGATTTGCATATAGCTGTGCCTGAACTGGTGTGGCGAAGTGAGCTAAAGAACGATGATGGATTCAACCCAGATCTGTGACTGGGGGTGAGTGTTTGAAAAGTTTCAGCACTCCGTCCATCATCTCCTTGTGCTTACTAGTGGGCCTGCGGCACTCATTGTACCACCCACTTTAGTAGTCCTCTAACCATGGCTCAGGCCTGCCATTGCAGATCCTGTATGTGCAATTTACCCTGTCACTTCAACCTGGCAAGATAAACCTTTTGCCAAGCCTAAACCTTCCCTGTTTATACATATAAGGCACCCCTCGGGCAGGCCCTGGGCAACCCATATGGCAGGGTGCAGTGTATGACATGTACTTTTAAGTTTTTCATGTACTGGTAGTGAAAAACTCTCAAATTTATTTTTCACTACTGAAAGGCCTAGCTCTTCCATAGGATAACATTGGCATTAGTATATGACATTTTTTAAGGGTAATTCCCACTTGTGAAGAGATAGGCTTTTCTGGTTTGGTGTGTCTGGAATCACAATTTAAAATCACAACCTATAGAGAAGTCAGATTTGAAATTACAATTCTGAAAATGCCAGTTTTTGAAAGGTGGCATTTTCTTGTTTTACAAGGTAGCACCACTCGCGTGAGTGGTGTCCCTCTAGGCACAGCTGTTTGTCTGCCTGAGGCAGATTAGGAAATTGTAATCCCGAAGGGTTGTGAGCAAAACAGAAGTTTGTAAACGAGTTTTTGTACTCTTCTCAAATGTATTCAGTGTTTGAATTGCATTCATTCAAAAACACATAGCAATGATATATTCAACATCACTTTCCAAAATTCGGGAATCCATCTCCCGATGCATTTCGGGCTTTAGAGCCCTTCGTCAGGGGAAATGATCTAAAAAATGCGGAGAAAACAGAGCGTCACTATGCTCTAAACATAAACAAACTAGGTGTCTAATAAATGACTGTAAGCGTAGCCTTATCTGGATTTTCTTGTTTTAGCCATTTGTTGCCTGCCTTGGATACACATCTGGGAAGGGTGACAGCTTGGCTTTGTGTATTCCCCCTAGACAGCCACACACAATGGGAGCTAAGGTGTGACTTAATGAGGCATCCTGGGAGGATGGGAGGAAGGAGCTGGACCCCAGCCTTATTTACACCTGAATATGCTGGGTCTGGTCCCCACACAAAGGCCTACATACTCTTGTGTAGTGAGTCTGTAGCCAGGGCAGGAAGGCTGTCCTCGGTGCACTTTAAAGGCCTGTCTTTGAAGTCTCCCCCGCTTGAAAGGCACAACTGGGTATAAGTACTGGACTTCTGACACCACCACTTCAGTACACTTATGGACCTGTGAAGACTGTTTTGCTGCTGAAGGATTGCCACTCTGCTGGACTGCAACTTTGCTGGACCCCCACCTCGCTGCACTGCCCGGCTTCCTGCTGTTCCCCGATTTGAGTGAGAAGGACTGGACCTGCATCACTTGAACCCAGAGTAACTCCAAGGGCTTGCTGGCTTGCCTCCTGATCTGAAGTCTCACGTACATAAAAGACTTCCAACTCTTCTGCTGCACCTCGACTCTGCCACGTGTGAGTCTTCCCTGCCAAGTGGTGTTATCCCAGTCCTTGACCCTTGGAAGTGAGGCCTAAGGTGCTTGCTACAGTTTAACCCATGCATCCTCTCTCAAACCAGTGCATTAGCCTCATTGCATGGATCAGAGCGTGGGCATTGCCCCCTGTTGCTTTACCAGAACCGGCACATCGCCTCTGCTGCATGAATCGACCCAGTGCATTGCCTACAGAACCAGCCCTGTGTGATGCTTTCCTCAAGGTCTTTGCATCTCCATCAACAGCAGCCTCAACGACGACGATGAGAACTCTGCATCAAAGCCCCAGCGCTCATCACAGTTGACGCACAGCCACTGCTGCATGGATCAGGACCAGCGCATCGCTGCCACTGCGAAAATCGACACCAATGCATTGCTTCAACATCGATGGCATCACTTTAGCTGCATCTCGCATGCCCATCATCGACAGGATCTTCGATGTTGATGCACCCCCGGTCTAAGGAACTTTTCCTCAGTGGGCCCAATCTGGTCCCTGTAGCCGGCCCGTGCTCCATTGCAGTCGGCCTAAACTTTTAACTTTGTCCCAGTCCAGCCCGGTCAGATGTCCCTTTTTGGCACTTAGTGCTTTTTAGTGGTATTTTCACTTTATTCTTTAAAAATTCTTATCTCGATTTCTACTTATTGGATTTTTGTCATTTGTTCTTGTTTCATTTATTAAATTAGGTTCTATTTTTCTAACCTATTGTGGAATCTTTTTCTGTGGTATTTTCACTGTTTTACTGTTTGAAGTGTTGCACAAGTACTTTACACATTGCCTTTAAGTTAAGCCTGACTGCCTCTTCCAAGCTACCAGAGGGTGAGCACAGGTAAATTTAGGGTTTGCCTCCTTCTTACCCTGACTAGGATTGTGGTTGCTGCCTGACTTGGGCTCATACCCTAGTCAACAAAAAACCCAATTTCTAACAGTGGCTACAGTAGGCAGGGTATGATAGGTAGGTATGGTAGGTAAGATTTGTAGGCTAGGATTGGGATGGTAGGTCAGTAGGGAAGGTATGATAGGCATGCATGTTTGGTAGGTAAGTAGGTAGGGAAGGTAGATATGATAGGTTAGCTAAGGTATATTTGGTATGATGGGTATGGTAGGTAGGAATGGTAGCTGTGGTATGTTACCAATGGTTGGTTTAGGTGTGGTAGGCATGGTAAGTATAATGAAGGACTAATTAAGTTAAACGTAATGAAGCAGTAATAACTTATATTATTAATATATTTCCAGTTTACATGCATACAATTTAGCTAATTATATACAGGTCAATATAAACAAAACAAAAATTGGGGCTTTCGGTTACAAAAAAACCATTACACCTGGTTTATTGGGCCAGACGAAATTGAGCAGGTGCCCAATTATTCATACCGGGGGATGAAAATTAGTAGCAAGCTAAACTGGAAAGCCCATATGATATACATATATCAGAAATTGGCAGTTGGGGCTATAAATAACTTTGCCTTAAAATATGGCAGAAACGCTATTGGTTCCACAGTGACTGTTGTTAATGCCAAAGTGGATCCGGTCTGTACGTATAGAACAGTATGCTGGTCGGCTGAAATTATTAAGAGAATAGAATCAACTTTTATGGGCGGGGTAAGCAAAATTCTTAATCTATAGAAAGCAACCCCCCAATGTTTAATCAGGCTGAAATTGGGCCTGTTACCATTCACAGCTCGAATAAATATCAACCGCATTATTACTGCATTGACTGTAAAGGGGTGACCGAGAACACAATAAGATATATTATAAAAAAGGCTTCTTGTTGTCCTTTTTTATAGATTTTTACCGATAAATACAGACAGAAAGCCACCTATTTTCCTCTCTGTATTTATTTTTAAATGTGAATAAAAAAGGAAATTTGTTTGTTTTTTGAGTGATTCTTAATGCTGTCAGTCATGACTGCCAGGCCAATAGCTGTGTGGATTGAAAGGTAAGAGAGTTGAAAAAATAAAGGAAATTTCCTAAAGAGCCTTAAACAGCAGTAGGTATGTACTACCTTGATACTAACATTTGCTTGTTTTCTTAAATGTGCATATTTTATCACCTGAGTGTGTTTATATTACTGAAATCTATCAGGCTTGAGTGCATATTTATTGGTTAAATAAATGTAGAAATATACTTGTTTCAGCTTCATTTTTTCTCAAAACCCTCCCCAAAAAATGGATAAATTAATAAAAAATAAATATGGATAAATACAGACAGAAATGTCAAAAATATAAATACCATTAAACCGGGAACCCTAATTATAAACAAAGAGCTAGCTAATCCAAAACATTGTCTTACACTGGCAGAGTCCTGTGTTAAAAATCTTCTGGTCAATTATAATCTGCCTCTGTTAGAAATGGGGTTTCTGGTTGGCTAGGGTATGCACCTAGGCCAGGCAGAACCCACCACTCTAGTCAGGGCAAGGGAGTTACACACAGAAGATAACCCCTGCTCACCCCCTTGGTAGCTTGACAGAGCAGACAGGCTCATTCCAGAGGCAATGTGTAAACCGTTTGTGCAACTCACTCACACAGCATTGACACACTAGGCACACCACAAAAGAAACTCCACACAAGGCTATATAAATATATCCTTTGTATTATCCATAAAAACACAACCAACATCAGCAGTGCACTATAGTAAACACTTTTAGAGTGCACACCTCCTACATCACTTCTGCATAATGTAACACCACAAATAGATTCACAACAGGGCATCAACTGTCAGGTATTGCACATGAATCATAAGTTGGCCACGAAATGCAGCCAGAAGTTACAAAACATCACCAAAAGGCATAGGGTGCAGCGTCTCAGTATTCCTATTATAGGTTATGTGGACACTGTTTCAGAGATCCTTTCTACTTTGGGGGATCGGGGGCCTCCGTCGAGGGTTCAACCCGTTCTCTCCGACAAGGGATATCCCTGGTGCCCAGTGCACCAAATCAGGGGGTGGGGATGCACCAATAACTGCTGATTCCCTCTTAGTGAACCGTTAATGCCACTCAAGAAAACGGCCGATAGGAGCGCGGTCGCTCAGGGTAGACCTCACTGAGTCCACGCCTGCGGGATGTCCAGGCCTTCAGCTGCCCGCGAACGTGGTGCAGCAGCTGCAAAAATAGCTCAATGTGAGAGTCGGGCCGGCCCGAGGTCGTGTCTGACTGGTGCGCTGGCTTCTGTGGAATGCTCTTACCAGCGCTGTTCCGCAGTTCAACTCCTGGTGGCTCCCTACACTGATTCCCCAAGTCCTCCTTGCAGCCTCCTCCTCACTGCAATGCACAGCGGATCAGAAAGGGGGACAACAGCCAGTACCACCCTCACTGGTGAATCCAAAACACTGAAACTACACTCAGGGGACAATCTATCCTCAAAACTAGTTTCTCTCTGGCGAAGGCCCTCTCTGTCTCTGCCATCATCTCCTGTGCTAGGACCCTTTCGTCCTCTAGCCTCTTTCTTCAATGACCAGCTCCTTGAGACTCAGCTCCTGAGCCCACAGGGCCTTTTTCTCCTCTAAGGCTCTCTGGGCCTCCCCTCGCTCTGCATCCAGCTTGGCATGCTCCAATTTGAGCCTTTGTAACTCCAGCTGGTGCTCCCTTTCTGTCTGCTTGTCCACCAACCCCATTGGGGACTCCCTCTCTATGGGGTCCTCACTACCTACTGGCATCCCTGCCCTTTCATTTCCTCCCTCCCCTTCAGATTCTGCAGGATCACCCTCAAAACCACCACTTAGGTATGCGAGTGGGTAATAAACAGGGTCCTCCTTGGTCCCTAAGGCTACTCCCCTGCAGTCTCTTTCAAAGCGAAACAGATCTAGGCGAAAGTTGCCCTCTACTGGTATCCCTCTTTCTCTGCAGAGGCCCTTTACCTCCTCCACAGTGTAGAAATATAGGTCATCTTCATCATGGACTAACCCCATTCTGGCGAGGTACACAACCAATAGTGCAAAACAGGAGACCTAGGCTTAAGAGCTGAAGCAAGAGTACACAATTGAAAGTGACAAATGTGAGAAAAAATCAGGAGAAATCCAAAACATGTGATTGTCTAAATGCAGAGCTTGTAGTGCAACCATGCGTCAATTTGGTACTGCGCAAACGCAAGTCCTATCCTCACCGCTGACAACCAATGTTAGAAATTGGGTTTCTGGTTGGCTAGGGTATGCACCTAAGCCAGGCAGAACCCACCACTCTAGTCAGGGCAAGGGAGTTACACACTGAAGATAACCCCTGCTCACCCCCTTGGTAGCTTGGCAGAGCAGTCAGGCTTATCCCAGAGGCAATGTGTAAAGCATTTGTGCAATACACTCACACAGCAGTGACACACTAGGCACACCATAAAAGAAACTCCACACAAGGGTATATAAAAATATCCTTTGTGTTATCCATAAAAACACATTAGATCACAATCACATATATCATTGTGCCACCAGGCACTTGTCATGACTTCACAGGTATTACATAAAACACCTTGCCAATCTGGCAATTGTCATAACATTACAGTTATGGTCACCAGTAACTACTGGTAGGATTGCCTGTAACATGAAAACATTAGTGTTAGAAATGGGATCTCTGGTTGGCTAAGGCTTGCGCCAAAGCCAGGCAGAGACCACCACTCTAGTCAGGGCAAGGGAGTTACACGCCGTAGATAACCCCTGCTCACCCCCTTGGTAGCTTGGCACGAGCAGTCAGGCCTATCCCGGAGGCAATGTGTAAAGCGTTTGCGCAACCCACACACAGCAACAACATACCAGGCACTCCACAAAAGGAACTCCACACAAGGTTATATCAAAAATAGCCTTTGTATTACCATAAACACATTAGAATAGTAATCACACAATATACACTGTGCCAACTGGCACTAGGCAATATTTACAGGGGATTATATACACCTGACAGGGCCAATTGGGCCACTGTCAGAACCATCACTTAGTAAAGATAGTAAATGTAGAACATATAATAAACTTAGAACACAACCAGTAATTACTGGCAAACACTGTACTCAGCATTATCTCCTGCAACATAAACCATATTATGCACAGTATCACATCAGGCGCAAAATACGTTATACGCCAACCTCATAAGCCTAAACGCATTAGACCATAACCTCACCAGCATAAATACATTATGCAGTAACCTCCTAAGCATAAACACATTATGCAGTAACCTCATAAGCATAAACACATTATGCAGTAACCTCATAAGCATAAATCTCATATAGGGAATAACCTTCTAAACATAAATACTAGAGGCATAAATCAGGTGCATGAATAACAGTACATGAATCACATTTCCTGCGCACCACATAAATCACATTAGGGCCTGGCGCCCTATCAACCTCACAGTCCCCCTGGCCAACTGGCCTTCTCAGAGGGCTCAAATGCCCTATGTCCCAAATGTCAGGGCGGCTGCCAAGGCAGCAATCACCAAAAGCGCGCAATTGCGCTGGGGCAGAGGAGTGTATCTCACTCCTATCTCATTCCAAATGCCCCCAAAGGAATGTTGGCCTAAACGTTGCAGCTGCCCACTAATTGCTGGGCAGCTGTGAAGCAGAACGTGGGCCTGGGCACTCACTGTGCCCACTGAACAATTATGCCCACAACGCTGCAGCTGCCCGCGCTGGTGCGGCGCAGCTGGGAATAGCCAAGTGAAGGGGCCCTGGCACATCTGTGCCTCTTCAGCCCCACCGGGCCTCTCTAAAACAAGTATGCCCCCTCGTTGGAGCGGCCCGCTCTCCTGCGGGTCCGCTCAGGCACAAGGCACTGTGCCAATCATGGAGTCCCTCTCTGGGGCTCTCTCAATACTCTGCGCAGCGTTGCAGCTGCCCGCGCTGGTGCGGCGCAGCTGTGGAGAAAGTAAAGGCAGGGGCACCACTGTGCCCCTAGGAACCCCCACTGGGGCCCTGGAACCAATTATAGGCCACACGTTGGAGCGGCCTGCTACGGCGGGACCGCTCGGGAAAGAGGCACCGGCATGGTGCCTTGACCTCGCTCCCCCAGCCAGTTCCACTCACCGGCTCTCTGTTGGGGACTCCTCCGGTCTCCTCTTCCGGCGCCGGGGATCCTCTGCAGCCTGTAGGTAGGCGGGGTGGGCTCCCGCCTGCCTTCCTCTCCCTCTCTTTGCGTCTGCTGACCCCGTGGGGCTCTCCCTCGCACACGGGAGCCCCTCTCGGGCGAGCAACACCACCGCCATGCTTCCGGCTTCCTCGGCAGGCCCCGCCCATAGTCAGGTGCGGGTGCCTGACTTCCGTTTTGCGAGCGGGCCACGGCGGTGATTTCCTCTTTACTTGGGCGCAATGCGGGGTGGGCTCCCGCTTCGTAGATCAACCCATAAGCGGGGTGGGCACCCGCAAAAGGCACCAGAATGCGGGGTGGGCACCCGCCATTTAAAATAATCATAAAGCGGGGTGGACTCCCGCTAAGTAGGCAAAATGTGGGGTGGGCTCCCGCTTCTCTCCCCTCCATTAGGGGGAATCCCCACGTCGGGATTCCCTCTGGAAAGATCGCAGCTCAGCGCTGCGGAGCCCTCGTGCTCCTTCTTCTTGGGCAGCTTGAGATATAGCGCTCCCCAGGGGCTAGGAGTCTCAAAAAGTCCTTAGGAATCAAGGGGGCAATGCTGGGCCCAGGGAGGCAAGCCCTCATGGCGGTTCCTCCTGGGCCCCAGCAGCAGCATGCCCCTGCAGGTTCAGGAACAAGCACCAAAGCACAGAACAATTTCATGGGGTCACAGCCCCTACATTTATACCCAGATTCTCTTTGTCTGCAGTGTAGGGTTTGGGGGGAACCAGATACAACTGGTTCAGGGGGGATTTGGAGCACTTTGTTTTCCAAGCTCCTCTTCCCCTTTGTCAGGTGGGGGCTAGGTGATCAGAAACACCACAGGGGGCGGAGCCAGCATTGTACAGGCTGGGCACAGTCCTATTCAGGGTCAGGGGATTACTCCTCCCACTACTCCCAAGGCAGAGGTCCCATTCAGCCTAGCGCTGACTCACCCTGCCCCTCCTGGAGCCACACACACCTCCCAGCCCCTATCACTCACGAGCCAGACATGCAATTCACATCAGGCAGGCAGACACATAGCACACAGAAATGCCAATTTCTAAAAGTGGCATTTCTCAACCAGTCATCATAAATCTGCGCACACCACTGCGCAGCATTTATTCTTACAATTTCATACATACTAAACTCGACCACGCTGCTCCTCCCATCCCAGGAATTATCACTGACACACTTTATCAGGGAATCCCCAATGCATTCCTATGGGAGGGCAGGCCAACCTTACCAAATGTACACAGAGAGCGCCCGCACTTTACACTGGACCACAGTGCTAAAGTGCCCAAAGGCCTAAAACCACCAACACCATGTCAGAGAAAAGGCAAAAAGTTTAGGGATGAACCTGCCAAAAGGGCCAAGTCCAACAATTAGGCATAAACAACATCAGCAGTGCACTATAGTAAACACTTTTAGAGTGCACACCTCCTACATCACTTCTGCGTAATATAACACCACAGATAGATTCACATCAGGGCATCAACTGTCAGGTATTGCACATGAATCATAAGTAGGCCACGAAATGCATCCAGGAGTTACAATACATCACCAAAAGGCATAGGGTGCAGCGTCTCTGCACTCCTATTATAGGTTACGCGGACACTGTTTCAGAGATCCTTTCAACTTTGGGGGATCGGGGGCCTCTGTCGAGGTTTCACCCCGTTCTCGCCGACAAAGGATGTCCCCGGTGCCCAGCACACCAAATCAGGGGGCAGGGGTGCAACCCACACCCAATCTCTGCTGATTCCCTCTCAGGGAACCATTAATGCCACTCAAGGAAACAGCCAATAGGCCCGCAGCCACCCAGTCCACCAAGGAGCGAAGACCTCACTGGGTCCACTCCGGTGGGATCTCCAGGCCTGCAGCTGCCCGTGAACACGTGGTGCAGCTGCTACAAAAATCACTCAATGCGAGAGTCATGTCTGACTGGGGTGCCGGCTTCTGTGGAATGCCCTTACCGGCGGTGTTTCGCAGTTAAACTCCTGGTGGCTCCATACACTGGCTCACCAGGTCCTCCCTGCAGCCGCCTCCTCACTGCGATGCACAGCGGGTCAGAAAGGGGGACGACGGCCAGTACCACACGGAGCGAAGTCTCTGTCAACTCTGCTCTCTACGGCCTGGCCCTCCACAACGGCTGGGCCCCGCCCCTCTATGATGTGGGTGTTACCCGCCAGCCTCGGCGGCGGCAGTTTAGACGCGAAGAAGACCAGAGGGAGAGGGAGAGCCCTTTGCTCGCCTCCGTTCTCCCCTCTCGTTGTTGGGCCACAAAGGAGGGTGTGGCTCTGCTTCCGCTATAGGGCAATAAAAAGTGCTCCTCCCTGCCAGCACTGAGTAAGCCCCCTCCTTGGGCACCGGACCTCACAGCGCTCTCACAGCGCTACATGGCAACGAGGAAAACACAGTGCCTCGCCTGCACTCGACCACGGGAACAATTGCAGGAACATGAGGCGCTCACCAGCGCAATGGTTTCTCCATCCCAGTGGCAGTTCACTCATGCTGCGCTCCTTGGAGAGCACTGGGGTACGCAGACTCAGGAGAGCAGGCAGCACGCCAGCACACAAGGTCAGTGGACATAGAGGCAGACCCTCCAGTAGTCCGCCGCAACAGACGAAGTTCCCGTGGCAGCTCCCTGTCAGCACAGCAATCCTCTGGCCACACGCAGTGTCTTCTCTTCAGTTCACCAAACATGGGGTCACAGCCCCAGTACTTATAGTCCAAATCTCTTTGTTCTCCCCTGGCACCGGGCTCTGAGCCCAGTCCAAACCAGTTCTTAAGGCACTTTAAAATACATTTACAAGTGCACAACACACCCCTTTCACAGTGTAAGCCTTGGCCCCAGACACACCACAGGGGGGCGGAGCCAGCATTTAGAAGGCAGGCACAGCCCTATTCAGGTGCAGGTGCAACTCCTCCCACCACTCCAAATGCAGACCAGGCCTATTCAGGTGCAAGGGACAACTCCTCCTGCTACTCTAAATTCAGCCAATATCTATTCAGCCTAGTGCTGAGTCACCCAGTAAGGGCAGGACACACCTCAACCCCCCCCAGGGACTGGCTGCAGTGAATGCACATCCCCTCACCCCTGTCAGTCAGAACCAGATGGTCAACACACATCAGGCAGGGCACAAAGACACATAGCACACAGAAATGCCCTCTTCTAAAAGTGATACCAAAGGGGATGATGGACGGAGCGCTTGAGCAAATCAAACACTCACCCCCAGTCAACTGATCTGGGTTTAATCCATCATCATTCTTTAGCTCACTCCACCACCCCAGTTCAGACATGGCCATATGCAAATCAGTCTGACCCTGTGCCTCATGGGAACAGTCCAGCCCGAACTGCCAAGCCATGTCTTCCCTGGACCGGAAACAAGCATCCAGGGACCGTTTTCTGGCTATTCAGCCGTCATCAGCCAGGCTAGCTTGAATCCAGTGGCAAAGTGAGCAAGGGACCCACGTCTGGGCATACCCTGCCAACTTAGGGCGAACAAAGCGATACCAAAGGGGATGATGGACGGAGCGCTTGAGCAAATCAAACACTCACCCCCAGTCAACTGATCTGGGTTTAATCCATCATCATTCTTTAGCTCACTCCACCACCCCAGTTCAGACATGGCCATATGCAAATCAGTCTGACCCTGTGCCTCATGGGAACAGTCAAGCCCGAACTGCCAAGCCATGTCTTCCCTGGACCGGAAACAAGCATCCTGGGACCGGTTTCTGGCTATTCAGCCGTCATCAGCCAGGCTAGCTTGAATCCAGTGGCAAAGTGAGCAAGGGACCCACGTCTGGGCATACCCTGCCAACTTAGGGCGAACAAAGTGATACCAAAGGGGATGATGGACGGAGCGCTTGAGCAAATCAAACACTCACCCCCAGTCAACTGATCTGGGTTTAATCCATCATCATTCTTTAGCTCACTCCACCACCCCAGTTCAGACATGGCCATATGCAAATCAGTCTGACCCTGTGCCTCATGGGAACAGTCCAGCCCGAACTGCCAAGCCATGTCTTCCGTGGACCGGAAACAAGCATCCTGGGACCGGTTTCTGGCTATTCAGCCGTCATCAGCCAGGCTAGCTTGAATCCAGTGGCAAAGTGAGCAAGGGACCCACGTCTGGGCATACCCTGCCAACTTAGGGCGAACAAAGCGATACCAAAGGGATGATGGACGGAGCGCTTGAGCAAATCAAACACTCACCCCAGTCAACTGATCTGGGTTTAATCCATCATCATTCTTTAGCTCACTCCACCACCCCAGTTCAGACATGGCCATATGCAAATCAGTCTGACCCTGTGCCTCATGGGAACAGTCCAGCCCGAACTGCCAAGCCATGTCTTCCCTGGACCAAAAACAAGCATCCTGGGACCGGTTACTGGCTATTCAGCCGTCATCAGCCAGGCTAGCTTGAATCCAGTGGCAAAGTGAGCAAGGGACCCACGTCTGGGCATACCCTGCCAACTTAGGGCGAACAAAGCGATACCAAAGGGGATGATGGACGGAGCGCTTGAGCAAATCAAACACTCACCCCCAGTCAACTGATTCAAGCTAGCCTGGCTGATGACGGCTGAAGTCCATATGGCCATGTCAGAACTGGGGTGCCCAGACGTGGGTCCCTTGCTCACTTTGCCACTGGATTCAAGCTAGCCTGGCTGATGACGGCTGAATAGCCAGAAACCGGTCCCAGGATGCTTGTTTCCGGTCCAGGGAAGACATGGCTTGGCAGTTCGGGCTTGACTGTTCCCATGAGGCACAGGGTTAGACTGATTTGCATATGGCCATGTCAGAACTGGGGTGGTGGAGTGAGCTAAAGAATGATGATGGATTAAACCCAGATCAGTTGACTGGGGGTGAGTGTTTGATTTGCTCAAACGCTCCGTCCATCATCCCCTTTGGTATCGCTCTTCTAAAAGTGGCATTTATAAAATAGTAATAATAAATCTGCTTTCACCAATAAGCAGGATTTATCACTACTATTCCAAACATACCACACATGGTTACGCTACCCCTCACATGTCAGGAATTACCACTGAAGCCCATATCAGGGAATCCCCAATGCATCCCTATGAGAGGGCAGCCTCACAGCAGTGAGAAACCAAATAGGCTGTTTGTCACTACAATGACATGCCACACAGTTAAGGCACATGTCCTACCTTTTACCTACACCGTACCCTGCCCATAGGGCTAGCTAGGGCCTACTTTAGGGGTGACTGATATGTAGTAAAAGGGGAGTTGCAAACGTGGCAACCACTTTATGTGCCAGTTCACAGCGGCAGTAAACTGCGCACAAAGGCCCTGCAGTGGCAGAGGCCTGGGACAGGTTTGAAAGGCTACTACGGTGGGTGGCGCAAGCAGCGCTGCAAGCCCACCAGTAGCATTTAACTTACTGGCCCTGGGTATATGGGATACCACTGTACAAGGGACTGATAGGTAAATTAAATATGCCAAACAGGTGTAGACCAATCTTACCAAGTTTACAATAGAGAGCACATGCCCTTTAGCACTGATCAGCAGTGATAAAGTGCCCAGAGTCATAAAACCACTAACAACAGGTCAGAAGAAATTCAGAAGGAAGGCAAAAAGTTCTGGGATGACCCTGCAAAAAGGGCCAATTCCAACAGCTTCCTTGAAGTGAACTTGGTACAATGAAAAAACTGCTCAGAAGCTGCTGATAAAGCAGGAAATTAAATGCAGAGAGGGCGCCCCAATACAAAATCAGCATGCGTACTCTGAAATCCTGCACTATCAAAAGGCATCCATATTTAGCCTTCAACCTGAATTCCAACGTCATCCTCACCTTTTTACATTTTGCACCCTTTCACTTGCCATTTCTTCAGTTCGCACTTACAGCACGTGCTGCCTTTGCAATGCAGAGCTCGAGACGCTGGAGCATATAATTTGTTTATGCCCTGAGCTAATGGACATTAGGAAGGAACTGTTAAAGAAATCCTTCAATACAGAAGGGACAAGAACTAGACGCAATGTTATTCTTTTCTGTTTTCAGGAATCTACATCCACATTGAAATGAAATGAAATAAAAATGTATAATAAACACGCACTGCTTCCCTGGGGTGTCTATGTGCGCAAGCTTACTAACAGGGCAAGGCCAAGGTTAAGAGGCTGGCCAGAGTTAAGAAACTCCTGCAGGTTGAAAAGCCAGGTTTTTAGTTTTTTCCTAAAACAGAGGAGGTCTGTTTCCTTTTTCAGGAATAAGGGAAGGCAGTTCCAGAGATGGGAAGTACTGCCTATAAAACTTCTCCCGCCCCATTGTGCTCTTTATACTCTAGGAATAATGATATTACATGCTGATTCTGAGCGAAGGGATCTTGGCGGAATGTACCAACGAAACCAAAGCTTAAAAACTTGAGGGCCTTCCCCATGGAGAGCTCTGAAAGCAATGCATAGGGCCTTAAACTGTATTCGCTTCTCAATAGGTAGCCAATGGAGAAGCGGAAGGACATCTGATACTGATTCTCTTTTAGATATGCCAAGTAAAATGGGGGGCGGCTGAGTTCTGTAGGACCTGAAGCTTATTGAGTCTTTTTTTTCTTATATGTACGAAAAGACCATTTGCATAGTCAATTTGTGAGAGTATCAGTGTGGAAATAACAGTTTTCTGCAGGTCTTTCGGAATGAGGGGAACGATCTTTCTTACAAGTTTCATGATAAAGAAGGAGGCAGACACAATTGCTTTTACGTGCCCTTCGAAGGTCAGTTGATTATCAAAGATAACTCAAAGGTTTTTTACCTTAGTAACTGGTGACGGAAGTTGGCCAAGTTCAGGTGGCCATATTGGTTGGACAAGTAACAAAATTCTTCTCTATAGCAATTAAAAGATGGGAATGAAAACTGTGATTGTGCAGGATGTTATAAGGGTGGTCTACACCTCTTATTGCATGACTGTAAGGTTTTATATACTGCGTATGGCTTTATATAACTGAGTCAAATGACAAAATATTTATTACTAACATAAAGAAAAGGGTAGCTGTGGTTTACTTCGTTTTTTAAGTATATTGTGTATGTTTTTAAATGACTGGAACAATAAACATCTTACTTACTTAAAATATTTCCATATTATAAGGCTTTCCTAACAAAAGCATTCACTTAAAAGAGACTAAACCATTATTTATTAGCATAGAAAGACTTGATGATAATAAAGTATTGCAATATAGAATAGTGTTAGATTCTCTGAAAATGCCATACAACAGAAAATTACTCTTTTGTTTTATTTTTTGTTTCCCGTGTGATTCATTGCACTTTTTAAGAATGCCTACACATGTGTATGTCTTTGCATTGTGAACAAACAAAAACTGACAATTCAACAATATGTTATCATGACAGCAAAGTAAAGCAAATGAACCAGCAGCAGAGATTAATAAATGGCACTGTGGGGCATATTAGCAAGAAGAGGCGATAATCATCGCTAACCCTGCTTAGCGTGATTTATTTTATCGCCGGCTATCGCTGGAATATATCGCCACGCTAACGCTGTATTAGCAACGATTAGCGCTATGGCGATGAATATTCCAGCGATAGCGAGAAATGGGCCAACATCGCTGAAAAACCAGCGATGTTGCATGGAGAAGGGAGAACACCTTGCTGATACGACCCTGTGGTCGTATCAGCATAATCCACCCCCATGTTAGGTATGGCTAACACCTGCTAATTGCAGGTGTTAAATAAATAGCGATGACCCGGTTAGCGCGACTTTTCACTTACGCTAACTGGGGCAATGGCCACCTTGCTAATAGGCGATAGGCCTGTTAGCGAGTGTTTCCCAGGTTTGTTCGTCGGAACGCCCACTTTGCATGTCATTAGCGATAAATATCGCTGACATGCAAAGCGGTAAAAACGGGCGCTAATGCCCGCAAACTGTCGCTAACTGCTGTTAGAGACAGTTTGCTGATAGGGCGATATAAATATCGCCGCTTTAGCGGCAAAAAGTGCTGCTAAAGCGGCGATAGTGCCCTTACTAATATGCCCCTGTGTCTTTAAGATTAGCTAAGGCATACATACAGCAACACTGCCTATGCAAAAAGAGCTAAATGAACAATTACAATTTGACTGTGTAAGCAAAGAACACACACTAGCTAAACATCATATCACATAAGCAGTCTAATGTAAGAAGAACTTGATGCCCCATCACCAAAGTCTAATGGAAATATAAATGGGATCATATAATCATCAACAAAGTGCCACAGTCTTAATGAACAGCCCACCACAGATTAGCAAACTATGAAAAATGCATTAATGCAAATGAACGAAGAGGGATTACACAAAGCCGACACTGCATCTCATTGTATGTTTTTTGAAGAATTGAAGACATGATGTCTTCTAGACAGATACATCTATCTAACACTAAAACGAAATAGGGGAACACTGTTGTGTTCATTGGTTCCGTTATGGTATAGAGGGTTTGCAGTCTAAGGGAGATATTTTGAAAGCTCAGACTGACATTGGTCTCAGAAACTCTAACTGTGCAGACTGCACTATATTATAGGTATAATGTGGTAAAATACCCCCACTGTGATAAGCATATCTGTTTGTGCCTTTTCCTAAGGTTAGGAATGGCAGTTATTATCAGTTGAAATATTGTATTATTTGTACTATTTAACTGTTTTCAGCTAATTAACAATTAGCCGATATTTCACTGACACAAACAAGATTTCCTTAAGCATTCACAACATTCAGCTTCTTGTATTTAAGTGATGTCCCATTATACTGAGCGAAGGCAATCTGTTAATCCACATAGTATGTGTCTGATAATGGAGGCTACTATTGTACTATGAAATAAACTGATGTGCAGCTTAAAAACGTTTAACCCCTTCACTTCCTCAGTTCCATATAAAAGCTATGAAAACAGTCGTACACCATCATGTTGACGCTATGGTGGGTTCTCATTGTTATGACTGCTCTAAAGGAAAATTAGCATGCGATTTGGAGAACAAAATATTATAGGACGAAGTGATGACATGCATGTGTTTGTATGTGTATGGTATTTCTATAGTGCAAACTTAGCCAAAAGGCAGCGGATCGATGCACACAATCAAAGAGAAGCATAAAGTCAATGAGTAAGAAAGAGGACAGGAAGCTATGTTGTAGATGGTTACTGGATGATTCCTCAAATCGCTTTGGTGAATGCATGGTGTGTTTTAGAGACATTGAGTAAACCTGTTGCTGCATTTTCGAGAGTGGGGTTCAGTTGTACTGGTTTCATGTTTTTGACTGATGACGCATCTATTTTCTGAATGCTATGTAGAGCTTAGGATGCATAGAGCAGTATTGCAGTAACTGTCATTTGAGAAGGGATCCCCCTAAATCTATGAAAAAGAATTTATTGATTTCGAGAAAGGGGAATTCGGCAAAATATACGAACCATATTATTTTTATACTTGCAACTGAAAAAGACTCACTGATTTTTAAAGGCATATAGAAGCTGAGAAAATCCAATGTTATCTTTCAAGGATTTAAATAGCATTCACATGGGAGAAAACCTAGACAAAATATACATATCAAAATCGTTTCTAATGTACCAGAGGGCTAAGATGCAACCTTTATACTGGATGTTTTGGGTTTGCTAGTTTATACATGAGAGCAGATGTGCCCCAGCATAAAGTGCATACACTTCCCAAAAGATAAACCCAGCCATATCAGATTATGCTCATGTATCTGGGGAAGATACTAATGAAAAACAGAATTACTTCGAAATGCTACGATTTCTAATAATGGCAAATTGTATGGCTACAGTAGTCCTGGAAACTGTGTGTCTCTTGCTTAAACAAGCTATAGTGCACAACCCTACGACTTCACTTTGTTTTTGTGATATACTTTTGTTAAAGATAACATATATTGTGGATTGGTGGGATCTGGTTCTCCATTGTCCTTGGGACATTAGGATCTACTACACAAGGGTTCTGATTCACAAACTGCACTTTTGCATATGTTTACTACTTTTCAGTATTCACAAACTGCACGTTTGTAGTAACTTACACTGTTGTAGTAAGTCAAGCACTACACATGACCAACCACAGGTGCTGCAACACCCTCCCATAGAAAATAATGATGGTAGGGTCTTAAAATAAAACTCCATAGGACATACTGTTGAACTACATTAAAATATTTAAAATAGTTTAGAATAGAGAAAAAATAAATGTGTGTATATATATGTATATATATATATATATATATATATATATTTCACACAATCGGATTCTCCTAGCGGCGCTCAAGTGACAGGTGCAATCGCGATGGGGCTGAATCCAAGCCCAATATTAAATTATTCTCCAAAGATGCAACGCACTCAATTTCCAGTTTTAAAGCTTTTATTGTTAGCTTAACTGGCTCCAACCAACGCGTTTCAGCCCAACGAGGCCTTTGTCACGGCCAGTTAAGCTAACAATAAAAGCTTTAAAACTGGAAATTGGAGTGCGTTGCATCTTTGGAGAATAATATATATATATATATATATATATATATATATATATATATATGTCCACAAAGTTTCCCAAGATTTGAGACCGCACTCTAATAACAGGTGAGTTCCCACTCTTTATTTTCAAGGAATGCAGCTTTCCATCCCCTCCTGCCGTCCCTGGCCTTACGCGTTTCAAAGCCCTTCTGCTTCTCATCAAAGGCTGTGTCTTCAAGCACTTCACAATGCTTCCACCATTTCCCAGCGTGTCTATTAAACTTCTTTTTAGGCTTCCGGTGCACCGCATTTTTACCACTTTAACATTAATGCACGCTGGGAGTTGTGGTCATTTGCATTACTCTATACCCTCCAGTGGGTTTGCCTGTAGCACATTTTGGGACACTGTTTATCGAGCCCTCCATTAAGCTCCAGGATAAAACTATGCATTCCTACAGTAATATACCTGCTATTCCTTTTCAAAAGTCGAAAGTTCACTTTTGCAGGTTCAAGACTGTTTTCTCGGCGGTGCGTCGTCTCACGCGGCCTGGAAACGCCGCTTATGTATGTCCACAAAGTTTCCCAAGATTTGAGACCGCACTCTAATAACAGGTGAGCTCCCACTCTTTCTTTTCAAGGAATGCAGCTTTCCATCCCCTCCTGCCGTCCCTGGCCTTACGCGTTTCAAAGCCCTTCTGCTTCTCATCAGAGGCCGTGTCTTCAAGCACTTCACAATGCTTCCACCATTTCCCAGCGTGTCTATTAAACTTCTTTTTAGGCTTCCGGTGCGCCGCATTTTTACCACTTTAACAATAATGCACGCTGGGAGTTGTGGTCATTTGCATTACTCTATACCCTCCAGTGGGTTTGCCTGTAGCACATTTTTTGGGACACTGTTTATCGAGCCCTCCATTAAGCTCCAGGATAAAACTATGCATTCCTACAGTAATATACCTGCTATTCCTTTTCAAAAGTCGAAAGTTCACTTTTGCAGGTTCGAGACTGTTTTCTCGGCAGTGCGTCGTCTCACGCAGCCTGGAAACGCCGCTTATGTATGTCCACAAAGTTTCCCAAGATTTGAGACCGCACTCTAATAACAGGTGAGTTCCCACTCTTTATTTTCAAGGAATGCAGCTTTCCATCCCCTCCTGCCGTCCCTGGCCTTACGCGTTTCAAAGCCCTTCTGCTTCTCATCAGAGGCCGTGTCTTCAAGCACTTCACAATGCTTCCACCATTTCCCAGCCTGTCTATTAAACTTCTTTTTAGGCTTCCGGTGCGCCGCATTTTTACCACTTTAACAATAATGCACGCTGGGAGTTGTGGTCATTTGCATTACTCTATAGCCTCCAGTGGGTTTGCCTGTAGCACATTTTTTGGGACACTGTTTATCGAGCCCCCCATTAAGCTCCAGGATAAAACTATGCATTCCTACAGTAATATACCTTCTATTCCTTTTCAAAAGTCGAAAGTTCACTTTTGCAGGTTCGAGACTGTTTTCTCCGCGGTGCGTCGTCTCACGCGGCCTGGAAACGCCGCTTATGTATGTCCACAAAGTTTCCCAAGATTTGAGACCTCACTCTAATAACAGGTGAGTTCCCACTCTTCATTTTCAAGGAATGCAGCTTTCCATCTCCTCCTGCTGTCCCTGGCCTTAAGCGTTTCAAAGCCCTTCTGCTTCTCATCAGAGGCCATGTCTTCAAGCACTTCACAATGCTTCCACCATTTCCCAGCGTGTCTATTAAACTTCTTTTTAGGCTTCCGGTGCGCCGCATTTTTACCACTTTAGCAATAATGCACGCTGGGAGTTGTGGTCATTTGCATTACTCTATACCCTCCAGTGGGTTTGCCTGTAGCACATTTTTTGGGACACTGTTTATCGAGCCCTCCATTAAGCTCCAGGATACAACTATGCATTCCTACAGTAATATACCTGCTATTCCTTTTTAAAAGTCGAAAGTTCACTTTTGCAGGGAAACGACCTTAACAACGCGGTCAAAACACCGCAGTACATTTACATTGCTGCTTTTACAACGCAAGTCGTTACCACGACTTGCACTGGAGGGCGCTCTAGACTAAGGAATAGTGTGATTTACTATTCCAACACCTTCCCTACTGTACGTAGGCTGGAGTTGGAATAGTAAATCATACTATTCCTAAGTCCAGCGCCCTACAGCGCAAGTCGTGGTAACGACTTGCGTGTAAAGACTAGCGATGTAATGTACCGCGATCTAATTGATTGCGTTGTTACATCATACATCCCTTTTGCAGGTTCAAGACTGTTTTCTCGGCGGTGCATCGTCTCACGCGGCCTGGAAATGGCGCTTATGTATGTCCACAAAGTTTCCCAAGATTTTAGACCGCACTCTAATAACAGGTGAGTTCCCACTCTTTATTTTCAAGGAATGCAGCTTTCCATCCCCTCTTGCCGTCCCTGGCCTTACGCGTTCAAAGCCCTTCTGCTTCTCATCAGAGGCCGTGTCTTCAAGCACTTCACAATGCTTCCACCATTTCCCAGCGTGTCTATTAAACTTCTTTTTAGGCTTCCGGTGCGCCGCATTTTTACCACTTTAACAATAATGCACGATGGGAGTTGTGGTCATTTGCATTACTCTATACCCTCCAGTGGGTTTGCCTGTAGCACATTTTTTGGGACACTGTTTATCGAGCCCTCCCTTAAGCTCCAGGATAAAACTATGCATTCCTACAGTAATATACCTGCTATTCCTTTTCAAAAGTCGAAAGTTCACTTTTGCAGGTTCGAGACTGTTTTCTCGGCGGTGCGTTGTCTCACGCGGCCTGCAAACGCCGCTTATGTATGTCCACAAAGTTTCCCAAGATTTGAGACTGCACTCTAATAACAGGTGAGTTCCCACTCTTTATTTTCAAGGAATGCAGCTTTCCATCCCCTCCTGCCGTCCCTGGCCTTACGCGTTTCAAAGCCCTTGTGCTTCTCATCAGAGGCCGTGTCTTCAAGCACTTCACAATGCTTCCACCATTTCCCAGCGTGTCTATTAAACTTCTTTTTAGGCTTCAGGTGCGCCGCATTTTTACCACTTTAACAATAATGCAAGCTGGGAGTTGTGGTCATTTGCATTACTCTATACCCTCCAGTGGGTTTGCCTGTAGCACATTTTTTGGGACACTGTTTATCGAGCCCTCCATTAAGCTCCAGGATAAAACTATGCATTCCTACAGTAATATACCTGCTATTCCTTTTCAAAAGTCGAAAGTTCACTTTTGCAGGTTCGAGACTGTTTTCTCGGCGGTGCGTCGTCTCACGCGGCCTGGAAACGCCGCTTATGTATGTCCACAAAGTTTCCCAAGATTTGAGACCGCACTCTAATAACAGGTGAGTTCCCACTCTTTATTTTCAAGGAATGCAGCTTTCCATCCCCTCCTGCCGTCCCTGGCCTTACGCGTTTCAAAGCCCTTCTGCTTCCCATCAGAGGCCGTGTCTTCAAGCACTTCACAATGAAGTGGTGGCACCCCAGCCCTGGACCATTGGAAAGTGGGCCTGAAGTTGCTCTTCCAGCCCATTTGTGGATCCAGCAGAATGGATACATCTCGTCTGCGGCGCAAACCCGGGCAGAGCTGAAGAATCGCCTCTGCTGCGAGGATTCTCACAGGGTAAAGACTCCACATCGACCTCACAGCCCGCATCGGAACTGCTGCTGTGTTAAGCTTCACTGATGCAGGCCTTTGCATCGCAATTCTGTTGACGACGTCATCATCGAAGACAAAGTAGTTTTTGCATCACTCATAGTTACAAATCCTGATGGGAGTTTTTTATGCCTCAAAATTACATATCAAACAGCTTAAATATGGCTTAGGTTACTAACACAGGTTCTACTAGATTAGTGACCTCTAGAAAGTAGTGCACAACCTCAAAGCCATAGTTTTGTAGGTATTAAAAAATTTCCCAATGATTATTCGCATTCAATTTGCTCACACAAAGGCTGGCGTAAACGTGCAAATAATGGCTGTCGTAATCATGTAAATGATGTAAGAAAGACACTAACACTGAATGTATTTTCCTATGCATTTGCACATTGATTGGCACTGTAAAGTGGTGGATTTCAGAATGCATGTTTACATTGAAATTCATGATTTTCATTGATTTCTGTGCAATAGCAATAGGGTTTTTGTGATCCTATAAGAAAGTAATTTTATGAAAATGGTGACTTAAAGATACAAATGGTAAAGTTAATCTCTTCTTGCATAATTGGCCCCAAATTGGGCAAAACTAAAAACCGTAAAACAGACTGAGAGCTTGAGTTAGAGTTTGGCAGATGGGCTATTCCTTCACAAACGTGATGGCTATCCCATGTGCCTTATTGCAACTGCTTTAAATCCTACTGCACTTGTAATAAGGTGGGCCGGATATCCGTCACACTAGAGATGGAGCACCGGTCTGCCAATCTCCAAAATCATGGCCTGATTTTTCACTGAATTTATTCAACATACATAGTTTAGACACCCTTTTAGCAAAGGAAGTGTTATTGACACAATGTTTTTGGAGCTACCAATTATACTACACATAATTATGTGTATAATTACCAAATTAAGTACATGGAAGGGCTCTATAATCCAGGGCTTAACTTGTGATTGGTCAGGTAATATTGAGTAGATTGCATCATTGAATGAAGTAACACAACAAAGGATTCAAATGTTTTGATTGAGACCTAAAGACTGATTTCTTACTCCTCTCTTTGAAAACAAATTTAGCATCCACAACATATTTAATTCACTTATTGATAGAGGAAAAAGAAGGATACTTGGTGAAATTTTAATGCTGCTTGTGAACCCGGAGAGATGTCACAATTGGACCATACATCGCAGGACAATATCTCTGAGAAAAGGGGAGTTCTGGGTTATTTAGCTGAAAGAGAAGACATGATCACACTAGTTTGCTTGAGGGAAAAAGTCGTCTTTTACAATATCCTCTTTTGGAATAATGTTGAGTAGCAGAGTGAGGCAAAGAGAGAAACAAATGTTCATTTCTGAAAAGGCCTTCGACTAAGCAGAATTGATCTTTTCCTCTGTGGCAATAAAGTAGTATGATATGGGAACAAATGTTTTAAACATGGCCAAGATTTTCCACCATAACTTGTGAACAAGGATGTACTTCAAGAAGCAATGCTTAGACATCTTCACATTCTGCCATAGGGTAAGATAGGGCTGTTATCTGTCCTCCATCACGTCTTTACCTTAACTCTGGAGGCTCCTCTGGAATGTATTTGGAAAGTTGATGAAGTGAATGGCAGCCATTTACAAGAAACCTCAGATAAAGTACCAGCAAAAACACATATAATCAGAGACTCATTGAATTCCTTTCAGTATCTCCTGATGGTGAGGTAGAGGATTTCAGTAAGTGGATTATGGAGCTTAAAGAATGCTAAAGCTGAGATACTAGCCCACACCAAGCATTGCACAAAGTATAGCATCCCTGAGACATGAAGAGGCATCATAACACAGCCTGCTTGGGCATTGTGTCTAGCAACATTGTTTCAGGCAATATACAGTCATACAAAAAACCCTCCATTCATTCTATCATCAACTGTATAAATAATGCCTATTGCTCTTTTTCTGGAGGGAGGCCAGGATATGTTAAAAAACATTATGGTGTGCCCTTTACCTCTTTTTCCCTTTATGATTCTCCCATTTATAAGCTATGGCTCAGGGTTAAGGTCTCCATAGCTCTGTAGTAGCCACTTTGAGTTTGACATCACAGACATCCAAAGGTATTTAGAGCCATCTTTGCCAGCAGAAGCATGATTATGAAGTATGGGTATCTACCGGACTGTAACTACAACCACTGCTGTGCCTTGTGGTTTTCCTGCCATTGCTATTACTACTGCTGGTCTCAACCGTCATAAACGCTGTGGCTGGACCAGAGAGTCAACTCACTCTAAAAGCGAGGCTGACCTCCTGACATTTGCTGTATTTGTCATCGCCTAGAACCTGTGAAGCACATAAGGTGCTTGTGCAGCTGGGTTAGAACCGTGGGTCAATTTTGCAATTTAATTGGGATAAAAGGGAGCTTGATGATCTTACAACTATCCTTGGCATTTTGACGAACACGTGTCTGGTAGAAGAGTATTGAGAAGAGAATATTGTGACTATCTTGAATGGAAAGGGTGTGGAGAAGTTCTCCTTTCATCATACAATCTGGTCCCGAGAGAGGGTTTTAAGAGCAGGGATGCTGTAAAGCGATATGTGCTGATTTTGTGAGAAAGCAGAGCTACTTTCAAACGTATGCACTTTGAATATCCAGTGGTGATGGCCATCTGAATTTATAATTGGAAAACATTCAACCAAAGGTATTACAATGATAGAGCTTGTATAATGCTAATCAGCACTTTAAGAGGCATCACCTGTAATTGGGACTGTTCGGGAGTGAACATGTGACAGCATTTAGCCAGTAAATCCAAGTGTTTTAATGTCTGGCAGTTTCATAAGAAACAAATATTTTTAAACATTAAATAACCACCCCTTATGAGATGGAAGAATGTATCAATGTGGTCACTATTAGAAGTACCAATATGCATTACTATTTTCGGATTCAAGTCAAAATGTTCTGGGAAAGTCTGACTGAGTTTTGAATGCTGGTGATATCTCAACATGAGAAATTATTTCAAAAGCCATTTACATTTAAATAAAATGTAATGTAATTCATTTCTGAAACTGATTTGCTCTCAATACACAATATTAATTATACCTTTGTAACTCAGAGTTTTAAACATCTCATCAGCCCCTGCTCTTTTGTCTCTACTGCAAAGCATATAAAATGGTGGGTGCTGAAGCCGCATGAGTGACTGAAGTGATGGCGAAGATGGACAGCTGGAGTAAAAGTGAGGGACAGTGGGGTAGAGTAGGATCAGGGGAGCCTCAATGTTGGGACTTGAGCTGATAGAGGTCAGACCAGAAGCAAGAGAGCCACAATCACAGGTGGTACCTTTCAAAGTACAAAAGGTTTCGTGGACGGCCGCTGTCAGTTTTGATACCATCTACCAAACCCTAACTTTTATTTTTTGTTTTTCAGAAACAAACTTCCAAAGCAGGAGTTTATTTCTGAAAAACAAAAAAAATAATGACCCCCATACCTAGGGAGGGCAGCAGGAGGTGTAACGTCCTTGCTCTGATATCCCCTTCGAAGGAAGTATTCCATCAATGGAGCCAACAGGGGCTCTGTCGATAGAAAACCAATGGTCCACCTATCTCTAAATGAGCTGGGTCGACTATCTGGGAAACTTTAAATTTTGCTCTGAGAGTTGAGAGCGGCAATGGAGGGACCGGAGCTGACAGGAAACAAGATAACCACGATCATAGGGAGTATCTTTCAATGTACAAAAAGTTCAATGGACTGAAGCTGTCAGTTTTGACGATCATCCACCAGACCTTTACAGTTCTTTTTGCTTTTCAGAAAGAAACTTCCAAAGTAGGAGTTTCTTTCTGAAAAAAACAAAAACAGAATGACCCCACACCCGGGGAGGGCAGCAGGAGGTGTAATGTCCTTGCTCTGATGGCCCTTTCTGGAGGTATCGAAAGAAGTATTCCATCAATGGAGCCAGCAGGGGTTCTGTCGACAGAAAACCTATGGTCCACATATCTCTAAATGAGGCGGGTGGATTAAGGGTTTGACAGACAGGGTACTCTGTCACGTTTGTGGGAGTACCCTGTCTGCCAAACTTTAAATCAGGCCCTGAGACTTGATGAATAGCTCTTCCAACCAATGGATAACAAAGAATGAAGTAAACAAGCCAGTAACAGCTGGGCCAGCAGTCATCTCAAAATTGATAGATGGTAGTCCTTCAGAATGGTGGAGGTAATGTCCTCAGCCACCTTGACGGAATGTACTCCATCTGTGAAATTCACACCAGGTTTTTTGTTCTGTCTCCGGCATTTGAAGAATGTGTACATTATGCCCATAGCTTTTGGGGCATATTTCTTTCACTGCAGCCTTTACAGTGCTTAAGAACACACATACAGGTATCATGATGTCAACTGTAACAGGGTTCAAACATAACACTGTACATATACCTAAAATAATGTCAGCAGTTATTCAGCCAGGAGGGACAGGGGTGGAGTGGGAAGCAAAGGCACTGCATTCACAGTGAAATTCTCTAATTAAAAACGGCGCCACATTAATTAAAGTTATGGTGCACCCAATGTAATTTAATGTTTGTGCTATGATCTAATAAAGATTAGGAGATAGGTGATAATGAGGCGTAGTAAATTAAGACTATAAGCAGTTTCTTATCCAAGCATGATTTCAGTATTATTTCTCTTCTCCAATTAATTTATTTCGTGGTGTTTGAAAATGTGTAGGTCAAACCTTTAGAGATATAGGTAATAATGATGTGATAACATTTTAGCCACTCAATTTCCCACGTTAATATGATTCTTTCGGCAAACTTAGGCTGTTTTCTTGGTTCTGAGCAGCAGTGAGGAAAGTGCGCAGAATCATTACACCAGCAAAAACAGAGTAAAAAACGGGAGGTTAGAAATATCTCCGCTGCCTGCACCGCATCGAGAGACACCGCGACCTGCATCGCTTCGCTTCACCTCGCTGGCCTGGGCTCACCGACAAGGTCGCTGCTGGCTCGACTTCGTGACCGACTCGTCACGCACAGCTGTCCGGCTCGGCCAGCGCCAATTCCCGCCAACCGGCTCTGTCGCTCGCATTGCAACTTGCCAGCACCGCATCGAGCACCGACTCGCCCTGCACCGCAAGCCTTGGTCTCACCGACGCCGTCTGCACGATCGTCACCGAGCCGCCGCTCGCACCGCATCGAGGGACACCGCACCTTGCACCGCTTCCACCTTGCACCGTGACCGCGACGAACGCCACAACCGGCTCTGTCACCCGCACCGCAACCTGCCAGCACCGCATCAAGCACCGACTCGCCCTGCACCGCCAGCCTTGGTCTCACCGACGCCGTCTGCACGATCGTCACCGAGCCGCTGCTCGCACCGCATTGAGGGACACCGCACCTTGCACTGCTTCCATTTTGCATCGCGACCGCGACGGATGCCAAGACCGCCTCGCACGCCTGTGTGAGCCGCACTAAGAAAGGTATTGTGAACGAATCTGTCCCGCTGTTGCTGGCCCGTACCGACGCGGTCAGCGGGAACTGCGAGACTCTGTTGTTTTCAGCATCGCGTTAGGCTCGGACCGAGCTACCGACTCGTACGAACTGTGTTTTTCAACATATTTTGCAACTGAAAGACATTTTGAGAAGTAACTATTTTTGAAGTACTGTATAGTGGATTTTTATCATATTTGGTCTTGTTTTAAGTATATAAAAATATTGGATATTTTTCTAAACTGGTGTGGTGTCCGTTTGTAGTGCTTACAATGTATTACTGTTGGTTTTGTGCAAATGCTTTACACACTGCCTCTAGAATAAGCCTGACTGCTCGTGCGAAGCTACCAAGGGGGTGAGCAGGGGTTATTTTAGGAGTGTAACTCCCTTATCCTGACTAGGAAGAAGGGTCCCTACTTAGACAAAGGTGCAAGCCCTTGCCAACTAGAGACCCCCATTTTTAACATTGGTTGTCAGCGGTGACGATAGGACTTGTGTTTGCACTTGACTTACAGTGATTGGTGTGCACTACTACCATATCGCAGACCATTACGTACCACATACAGGTTCTTTTTCTTTTTGGCCTATTTTTGATCTTGCCAGTTTGAACTTGCTACTTCAACATGCCTGAATCTATAGTATCATCAATTGCATCAGTAGAAATTGTCTTTGAGGAGGATCGATTGGAAGCCTACAATGTCAAGGAGTTAAAATCAATTTGCAAGAACCTGAAAGTCCAGGTCAGAGGCCTCACCAGGAAGGATGAGCTACAAAAGGCGCTGAGGGCCTGGGTAGCAGCCAGACATGCCAGTGAGCAATCTGGTGATCTCAGTGGAGAGGTGGAGGAGCCTGTTCCTAGGGTGGAATTGCTTTTGGGAGGGGGGGAGCCCTCCAGGCCAGGCAGCAGTAGCTTGTCCCCAGAGGAGCTGGAGGACAGGCGGGAAGTAAGGAGGTTTGAATTGGAGAAACTCAGAATAGAAGACAAGAGAATAGCCATGGAGGAAAGGAAGATTATACAAGATCATGAGAGAATGATTAAGGAGCTGGAGCTAAAAAGTAGAACCGGCTCAGATGGTGGCAGCAATTCTTCAGCACACACAGACAGGATTGTACACATCCCCAAGAATGTAGGTAAAGAGTACAAAAAGGGTGATGACATACAAAGGTGGTTTCAAGGGTACGAGTCGTCTATTCATATGAATGGGGTCCCTGAAAGGAACTGGGGGCAGGGTTGTGGCCTCTCTTTCCAGAAGAAGCTAGGGATACCCTGATAGCTTTGGGTAAGGGGCAGGACCTCACCTATGCTGACATGAAAGACGCTCGCCTCACTAGGTATGGGCTCACTCCTGAGAAGTACAGGGATCAGTTCAGGTCCAGTAAAAGTCTGAGGCCAACACTTGGTTGGAATGTGTGGATATGTTCTGTAGGTCGCTGGATGGTTGGGTGAAGGGCAGTAATGTAACAGATTTTCAGTAGCTCTACAATTTGATTGCATGGGAGCACTTGTCTAGTCTATGTTTTGCAGATCTGCGCCAGCACCTAGTTGATAGTAAGCTAACTGACCCCAGGAAGCTTGCTATGGAGGCGGACCACTGGGTGAGTACCAGGGTCCACAAGAAAGCGTTTGGGGGAGACTCAGCCAAAGGTGGGCAGGGTCCCCAGCAGAAAAGTGGGGGGACAAGGGTAAAGCACAGGAGTTCTCTAAAGGGCCCCAAACTAGTACCCAGGGTAAAGGTTCCCATCCCCCAGGTGATAAGAAGAAAGGGGTCTCTACAGGGAAGCCTGTTGAGACCGGCCCCCGCAAGTGGTATGCATGTGACCAGGTGGGTCACTTTAAGGGGGACCCCAAGTGCCCAAAGGGGACACAGCCACCCACCGGTGGACAGTCCAAAGTGTTGGCTAGTGTGGCGCTTGGGGAGGAGGGGTGCCCACAGGAGGGTGGGGACCCTGCAGAAATGACCCTCGTCTCACTAGGGGACATTGAGATGGTCCCAGGAAACCAGGTGCCCCCTAACACAAAGAAATATAGCACCTGGGTGACCATCAATGGGAACAGGGTAGAGGCTCTCAGAGATACTGGAGCCAGTGTGACCTCAGTCCAGTGTCACCTGGTCTCTGAGAAGCAGGTAGTACCAGGGGCATTTCACGAAGTAGTTGCTGTAGACAACTCTGAGCGCCAGTGTATGGTGGCGCAGGTTCTCTTTGAATGGGGGGGGGTCTCAGGTCCCTTGAGGGTGGTTGTGAGCCCTACCATGCCTGTAGATTGTCTCCTAGGTAACGACCTGGAGCAGTCCTTATGGAAGGATGTTGAGCTCAGGTCTCACTTGGAGATGCTTGGGTTGCCAGAGTGGGCATGCGTGTCTACTCGATCAATGGCAGCCAGAAAGGGTGATCAAGAGGACTTGGAGCCTGGAACAATGGCCCAAGTCCCTGCCAAGAGGAAGGGCAGGGGGTGCGGGAAACCGCCCCCGAAGTTCCCACGGACCGGGAGGAGGCGGACCTCGAGAGGGACGCCCTGGTGCCTACAGGGGAGCAGGTAGCTGAACTGGGAGACATCTCTGAGCTGACCCATTGGCAGCAAGAAGGGGGTCCCACCAGGAGGAGTTCTGCAGGGAGCAGAACGAGTGCCCTACTCTGGAGGGTCTGCGGCGGCAGGCTGCAGACCAGGCAGCTGGTAATCAGTCCGGGTCACATCTGATCTACTGGTAGAATGGTCTCCTATACAGAGAGCCTAAGGTTGCTGACCCTGGGTCAGCCCGTGTGCTGGTGGTACCCCAGCGCTTCAGGACCTTCCTACTGGGTCTGGCTCATGACGTGCCTTTGGCAGGACATTTGGGGCAGGACAAGACCTTTGACAGGCTTCTCACCCACTTCTTTTGGCCCCAAATGCGAAGGCAGTCAGATGCACACTGTAGGTCTTGCCAAACTTGCCAAACAAGAGTGGGAGGAAGGTCAAAGCTCCTCTTCAACCTTTTCCTGTTGTTGGAACACCCTTTGAAAGGGTAGGGATGGATATTGTGGGGCCACTGGATCCTAAGACAGCCATGGGCAACAGGTACATCCTGGTCTTGGTGGACCATGCCACCCGGTACCCGGAGGCAATCCCTCTCAGGACAACGACGGCACCAGTGGTGGGCCGGGCGTTAATGGGGATCTTTTCCCGTGTGGGCTTCCCCAGAGAGGTGGTTTCTGACATGGGGACCAATTTCATATCCAAGTATATGACATCCCTGTGGAAGGAGTGTGGTGTAACCTAGAAGTTCACCACGCCTTACCACCCACAAGGAAACGGTCTGGTGGAGAGATTCAACCAGACCTTGAAAGGCATGATCAAGGGACTAACAGAATCCATGAGGTGTAAGTGGGACGTCCTCTTGCCATGCCTACTCTTTGCATACAGAGAGGTGCCTCAGAAGTCTCTTGGGTACAGCCCCTTTGAGCTCCTGTATGGCCACCCTGTCAGAGGACCTCTGAGTTTGGTAAAGGAAGGCTGGGAGGCAGCTCCCAGGAAAACTCCCCAGGATGTGTTTAGTTACATGCTGGCCTTTAGAAACCAAACTGCCCACTTCAGGAAACTCGCTCAGGCGAACCTAGAAGCAAGCCAGGAAGAAATGAAGAGATGGTATGACCAGAATGCCACTCTGGTCGAATTTCAACCTGGGCAAAAAGTGTGGGTCATGGCCCCAGTGGAACCTTGTGCCTTGCAGGACAAGTGGACTGGGCCATATGAGGTGGTGGAGCGCAAAAGTGACGTCACCTACCTGGTGGATTTGCAGGCTCCAAGGACCCCTTTGAGGGTCCTTCACGTGAACCGCCTCAAGCCCCACTTCGAGAGGTCCGAAGTGAGTATGCTCTTGGCGACAGATGATGGGGTGGAAGAGGAGAGTGAGCCTCTCCCTGACCTCCTGTCTACCAAGGAGCATGATGGGTCAGTGGAGGGTGTGATCCTCTCCCCTACACTGACTCAGGAGCAGCAGGGGGACTGTCACCAGTTGTTGGGACAGTTCGCCCCACTGTTCTCTCTGACCCCCGGTGTTACTCACTGGTGTACCCATGACGTGGACACTGGTGACAGCCCTCCTGTGAAGCACAAGATTTACAGGTTGACTGACCGGGTCTCTAAGATGTTGGCGTTAGGGGTGATTGAGCCCTCCAACAGTCCTTGGGCCAGCCCAGTGGTCTTGGTCCCAAAGGCTGCTGCACCCGGTGCCACTCCAGAACTCCGGTTTTGTGTGGACTACCGTGGGCTCAATGCCATCACCAGGACTGACGCGCACCCCATCCCAGAGCTGATGAGCTCATTGATCGGTTGGGAGCTGCCCGGTTCCTCAGCACGTTCGATTTAACGTCTGGGTACTGGCAGATTGCCTTAACCGATGGGGCCAAGGAGAGGTCAGCATTCTCAACCCCAGAAGGTCATTACCAATTTCGGGTGATGCTCTTTGGGTTGAAGAATGCCCCTGCCACCTGTCAGAGGTTGGTCAATCAGGTGTTGGCTGGACTGGAGGATTTCAGTGCCGCCTACCTGGATGACATTGCTGTGTTCAGTTCCAGCTGGGAAGAACATTTACAGCGCCTTGAGAAAGTGTTGAGGGCTCTGCAAGGTGCAGGCCTCACAATCAAGGCCAGTAAGTGCCAGATCGGGCAGGGTTCTGTGGTGTACTTGGGACACCAGGTAGGAAGTGGCCAGGTGGCGCCCCTACAACCCAAGATTGACACCATTCTGGCTTGGGAACCCCCCAAGACCCAGACAGAGGTGAGGGCCTTTTTAGGACTCACCGGCTACTATAGGAGATTTGTTAAGGGCTATGGCACCATTGTCGCCCCCTTAACAGAGCTGACTTCCAAGAAGCAGCCCAGGAAGGTGATCTGGACTGAATCTTGCCAGAAAGCTTTTGATGCCCTGAAGGCAGCCATGTGCACGGCGCCCATTCTCAAGGCACCTGACTTCTCCAAGGAATTCGTCGTGCAGACTGACGCTTCAGAGCATGGTGTGGGAGCGGTGCTCTCACAACTGAACGAAGAGGGCCTGGATCAGCCTGTAGTCTTCCTTAGCAGGAGACTACTCCCCAGGGAACAGAGGTGGAGTGCCATAGAAAGGGAAGCTTTTGCTGTGGTCTGGGCACTGAAGAAGCTGAGACCATACCTGTTTGGGACTCACTTCCGGGTTCAGACAGACCACAGGCCCCTCAGATGGTTGATGCAAATGAGGGTGAGAATCCAAAACTGCTGAGGTGGTCCATCTCCCTACAGGGAATGGACTTTACGGTGGAACACCGCCCTGGTACAGAACACGCCAACGCAGATGGTCTGTCCAGGTTCTTCCGCCTTAGTGAAGAGAACTCCAATGGGGTTGGGTAGTTCTCCCTACTTTCAGCTGGAGGGGACATGTGTTAGACTTGGCATCTTTCGGCGTGTTCCCCCTGACTTTTTGCTTTCTAACCTCCCGTTTTTTACTCTGTTTTTGCTGGTGTAATGATTTTGCGCACTTTCCTCACTGCTGTCCAGTGGGAAAGTGCAAGTGCTCGTGTATAAAATATGTATGGATTGGTATTTCCATGATTGGCCTATTTGATCTATGTGTCAGTCCCTAGTAAAGTGCACTGCAAGTGCCAGGGCCTATAGATCAAATGCTGTTGGTAGGCTGCAGCACTGGATTGTGCCACCCATGCAAACAGCCCGTAAAGTGTAACTCTGGCCTGCCATTGCAGAGCCTGTGCGCAGCCTGGGGCTGCCATGTCGACTTGGCAAGTGCACACACTTGCAAGTCCCTAAACCTTCCCTTCTTTACATGTTAGTCACCCCTAAGGTAGGCCCAAGGTACCCCTGTGGGCAGGGTGCATTGTATGTGAAAGGTAGGACATGCCCTGGTGTGTGTGGCATGTCCTGATAGTGAATTACAGCCTACTTCGTTTTTCACTATGGCAAGGCTACCTGTTCCCCATAGGCCAGAATGGGCAGTTTTGATTATTACATCCTATGATCCTAACTGACCCAGGAAACAGGGTAGAAATTCGAGTTTAGTATGCCTGAACTCAGAATGATAAAATGCATCTTTTAGTGAAGTTGGTTTTAACATTCTGTGTTTGAAAATACCACTTTTAGAAAGTAGGTATTTTCTTGTCTAACCATCCAAGCCTGCCTCTGCTAGGTTGTGTATTCCTTGTCTGGAGTGTGAGTGACAGGGGCTGGGGGAATCCAGGTGACAGGGTGAGTCAGACAGGGCTGAATAGCAAGATCTACATGTAGATGGGTGGGAGGAGTTGCACCTGGGACCTGAATAGGGCTGTGCCTTCCCTCCACAATGCTGGCTCCACCTCCTGTGGTGTGTCTGATGTCCCTGGCCTACACTGCAAAAGGAAAGAAGGAGACTTGTCAACAAAGTGCTCCAGGACTGACCAGAACTGTTTTGGACTAGGCAAAGGCCTCTCTGCCTTCAGAGAACAAAGAGAAATTGAGGATAAAAAGGGGGACCCAAACCCTAGAATTTTAGATCTCACTGGAATCAAGGAACCTGCCAAGACGAAGAGCTGGAAGAGCTGCCAGGAGGAGTACTGCCCCTTTGCTGTGTTGTTGCTTTGTTGGGTTGGCCTGCAGCTGCTGCTTCTGCCTTGGGCAGTGAAAGGACTGGACTGAACTTTCTCTACTTGTGCTGAGTATCTCCAAGGGCCTGAACCTAGCTGGCCTCCTGTTAAGAAGTCTCAGGGACTGCAAAGACTTCACCAACCTCTGGGTACCGCTCCTGGAACTGCTGTTTCAGTTGCCACAGAGAAGAGGGAACCGCAACCGACTCTGTCAACCGACTCCGTCGCTGGCCTTGTGTCCCGAAGGCACCGCAAGCCGCACCGACTCGCCCTGCACCGTAAGCCTTGGTCTCACCGACTTCGTCACCGGGCCGCTGCCTGCACCGCATCGAGAGACACCACGACCTGCATCGCCTCGCTTCACCTCGCTGGCCTGGGCTCACCGACACGGTCGCTGCTGGCTCGACCCCGTGACCGACTCGTCACGCACAGCTGTCCGGCTCGGCCAGCGCCAATTCCCGCCAACCGGCTCTGTCGCTCGCATCGCAACTTGCCAGCACCGCATCGAGCACCGACTCGCCCTGCCCTGCAAGCCTTGGTCTCACCGATGCCGTCTGCACGATCGTCACCGAGCGGCTGCTCGCACCGCATCGAGGGACACCGCACCTTGCACCGCTTCCACCTTGCACCGTGACCGTGTCGAACGCCACAACCGGCTCTGTCACCCGCACCGCAACCTGCCAGCACCGCATCGAGCACCGACTCGCCCTGCACCGCCAGCCTTGGTCTCACCGACGCCTTCTGCGCTATCGTCACCGAGCCGCTGCTCGCACCGCATCGAGGGACACCGCACCTTGCACCGCTTCCATTTTGCATCGCGACCGCGACAGATGCCAAGACCGCCTCGCACGCCTGTGTGAGCCGCACTAAGAAAGGTACTGTGAACGAATCTGTCCCGCTGTTGCTGGCCCGTACCGACACGGTCAGCGGGAACTGCGAGACTCTGTTGTTTTCAGCATCGCGGTAGGCTCGGACCGAGCTACCGACTCGTACGAACTGTGTTTTTCAACGTATTTTGCAACTGAAAGACATTTTGAGAAGTAACTATTTTTGAAGTACTGTATAGTGGATTTTTATTGTATTTGGTCTTGTTTTAAGTATATAAAAATATTGGATATTTTTCTAAACTGGTGTGGTGTCCGTTTGTAGTGCTTACATTGTATTACTGTTGGTTTTGTGCAAATGCTTTACACACTGCCTCTAGAATAAGCCTGACTGCTCGTGCCAAGCTACCAAGGGGGTGAGCAGGGGTTATTTTAGGAGTGTAACTCCCTTATCCTGACTAGGAAGAAGGGTCCCTACTTGGACAAAGGTGCAAGCCCTTGCCAACTAGAGACCCCCATTTCTAACACAGACTCAGCTGGATCTTGTCAGGATTCGATCCTCCCTTCATCTGTTATTAACTACAAGGCTTCTCCCAGCACACAGACTCCAACATTCCATGCATCGTCACATTCTCACAGCATCCGTACTCAACATTCTATATCATGCCCAAACAGCCCATGCATACGCCGACACAACATGTCACAACATCATCCCTTGTCTGTGCTCACATGACAGAAGTCAGAGAGGCACACCAATGATGATGAAACAACAAGCCTAAATAAATACAGATACTGCACTCCCAATACAACCTATAGAAGAGTACTTTAACTTTCCCCAAACTGTCTTGTAGCCTGAAGTATTTAAACAACCCATGCTTCATCAAATACTGAAATTACCCAAAGCATCAGAACTCAAAACTACATGACAACTAGGAAAGACACAAAGTATTCTAAAAAATGAAGTACATTGAATGATTATGAACACAATGAATGCCTCATTTACTTTCACTCACATTAGTTAAACACATGTCATTTTACAATTGCATGAACCCCAGAAACTGTGTTGAAACTTTCTATGGCTTCAGAGCTCCATCAGTCCAATCGCTTCTCAGAGAAATGGTGTGTCTTAGTGCAGTTGGGGTAGAGATCTTCATATGGCAAAATATGGGGAAAATAAAAAAATATGTTTACGTTAAATGTTAATATAAATTCATTTTAGATATATATTCACTTTAAATGTAGACAACATTTTTAAAAAATGATAGAGCACTATTAAATTAATTGGAATTAAAACTTTAATTAATAGAAAGATAAAAATTAAATTAATATTATTTTTCTGGAACTTGAATTAAATAATAAATTACCATCTAAAGAAAAATATATTTGTATGTGCATTAATAGTTATTAAAGTAATGTATGGAATTAATTAGAATGCATTTGATTATCTTTTAATAGAATTTATTGCTAAGTTATTTTTTTTAATTCAAAAGAGGTTATTAAAATATTTTAGAATTTAATAGTATACAAGTTCTACTTTTTTTATATATTTTTAATATTAATTTATATTTTTAACAATTTCAAATATATTAATTTAACAGTATTTGCTATGGGGTTTTATTTTAAGTCCCTACTGCCATTATTTTCTATGGGAGAGGGGTAGTACCAGTAATTGGTCATGTGCATTTCTGGGCTTACTACTGCTCTGTTTTCTATAGTAACTTAGGTTTGGAGTTTGTGAATACCAAAAAGTAGTAAACTTACTCTAAAGTTTAGACGTACTCAAAAGTGGGAATACCTTTGTGAATCAGGCCCTGTGTGTGGATGATATCTCCTTTCATAACCAAGCCCAAGGCATGGTCATATCAGGCGTACAATGATACAAGCTGCACATCGGTGAAAAAGATACAGGGGGGCATTTACAAACATTTTGTGCTGGGTTAGCATCACAAAAGTGACACTAACCAGGGCAAAATGTTTTTTTGCTATTTACTTTCCAGGGCAAAACATGTTTTGTGCTGGAAAGCCCCTTCAAAGTAGCGCAAAGCAGCGTGAGGCACTGCTTTGCGTTACTTAGCGCTGAGGGACCATTACATTGGTGTTCCCATGCAACCACCCATGCCTTTTGATGCAAAACCATATTTACAAAGATTTCTAGACATGGTTTTGCGTCAAAAGTTAACGCCCCTTCAAAGGAGATGCTAACAGGAGAAATGCTTTCATTTCTCCATGCTTTTCTGACTGTACAGCACGCATACACAGTGGGAAAAGCTTTCGTGTCTAGGCATAGTATTTTGTACAAGAAGGGTACCCTTCCTATACAAAACCTATGCTAGACTCATGTACACACTCTAGCGCTATGGCGCTAAGGTGTGTGCATGGCGCATGGCCGATAAAATCAGCGCAAGGGAAAGGGGAGGAGAGAGCCATATCTCTGAAGATATGGCACTCTTCTGCTCCCTCCCTGTCGCGCAACGCAGCACAGCCTCACGAGGGGCTGCGCTGCATGCTTCTTTTGTAAATCTACCCCACAGTGTTTTACAGGGCATAAGGAGCTGTGAGCTTGCTTAGTAGTCATCGGCCTCATTAGAAATCAAGAATGGATGATTCCAGATAGTAAACATAACTCAAGGAAACCCACAAAGACAAATGGATTTTCTTGCTATTGACTATTTTTAGTTTATATCACTAGAGTTTTTGTGCTGGGACTAAAGTATTGGTAGACTGCTGTTTAAACAGGGTGAGGAGTTAATTTGAAATCCTAATAGATGACAAATGGCCAGATTTATTGCATGGAGGTCTTTACATTATCCACTTGGGTGGTGGAGGACATTAGGTCCACCACCCTGATGGAAAGAAGATTGCTGTATTTAAACATAATCGCCAGCCTAGCGATGATCTCTGTACCTTCATAGGAACCGCAGCCTGGTAATGAAAAAAGCAGAGGCCCACACCAAAGGGACAAAACAAGAGAAAGCAGAAACAAATGGAAGTAGGGGAGAAATGGCAAAGCCGGGCTATGATATAGATGGGGTGTTTAAGGTATAAAAAATAGAGGGTCTAAAGGGGAGGGGGAAGGAGGAGTTATGCATGTTATATAATAGATAATATAAGCATACCATATAATACCATTATGGATGTCATATAATAAAAGCAACATAAGCAAACATACATCATAAATGTGGACCTGCATTATATGAACAAAATGCATGTTAGTCATTGCAATTATAATTAAATCACATTTATATTTACATAATCACATATTTTAATCCATATTCTCTTCATTCTATTGACCAACAACTCCAGGAAGGTTACCAGAGTGCTTCTATAAGCATTGGTGGTGAAATTCTGGTTGCATCAAATCAGAATGATAACTCTGCGGTATAAACTCATCATAAAGAGTAATTAATGTTAATCCCATGATGCATTCATGTATTTTCTCAATGTTTACTCTAAAACTGTCTTATATAATTATGTCAAGATCTGTTTTGACTACATTCTTATGCAGACCATGAGTAGAGCAGATACATTCCACATTAAAACACTTCAACAAAAGTAAAGACAATCAAACAACTTCATTAATGTACTACATTGTTTCAACCCATAGTAATGACTTCATAGAGGCTATTCCCGACATTTTAGAAAAACGAAGACCGAAAAAATGACAGCAGTGTTGGGTGATCTACGAGTCTACCAATCTGACCCAATAGCACCGAATCAGCTCTTCTCGGTGTTACTGAGTTCTTGAGGCATCAATTGGACAATGATGGAGCTGCTGCGATGATTTTATTAGATCTCAGTGCAGCATTTGACACCGTAAATCACAGCACACTCCTACAAAGATTTGAGGGGATGTGAATAGAGAATATTACTCTTTCATGGTTGAAATCCTTCCAGCATGACCGTACTTTTAGGTCCAAACTAATCTACATAGGTCAAAAGATCATCCTTTAGCTTTCGGTGTACCACAGGGATCCACTCTTAGTCAAATGCTCTTTAACCTATATGTTAGACCATTGGTAGAGATAGTGGAATATTGTGGCCTCACACTCTTTTCTTATGCAGATGATATACAAATTATAATATCTCTGTCAGCCAAGGACAATCAGAATGTGAAAGCCCTTAATTCTTGCCTCATTCAAGTTTTATCATGGATGGGTGCTAAGTCCCTGAAATTAAAGACTGATAAGATCGAGGTTCTGTTGGTTTGCAATCTCTCTACTCCTCGGGGCTCCCACCTGTAACCTGCAACTATGGGTGGTTTCCCCTTGCCCATTTTCTGTCTTAAAGAACCTGGGAGTTTTGGTGAATGACAAACTGACTATGAGCCATCAGAAAAACAAGGTGTCGGCTAATTGCTTTGGCATTCTGAATTTGCTTAGGAAGATTCTCCATTGTCTCCCTTTCTCTGCCCAGAGAACCTTCGTCCAAGCCAGGCTGGACTACAGGAATGTTTTATATCTGGGGATGGCAAAAACACTACTTAAAACACCTACAGATTGTTCAAAATGCTGCTGCACGTCTTTTGCTCCATCCTCCTAAATTCACCTTTACATCCTGAAGAACCGGAATAACCCACTCACTGGGTCTCGGCGGCGGGGGAATTGCCCAAGTCTTCCATACCCTTCATACGTAGTAAAAGGAGACACAGGAGCCTTCGTCTGCAGGAGGAACCCAGATTTATTCAAATAGCCCGGGCTATGGAACAGAGTCCCAAGCTCGTTAGAAACAAGACAGAGGAGGCTGATGCTTTACTCTGCAGCTTACAAGCCTTTTATACTTTTTCATTCCAGTCTTTTGGCTGTTAGTCCATTGTTCAATCAGAGCAGTGTTTGCAGTTGATAACCAGATCCAGACGGTGTTTGTAGTTGGTGACCTGATCAAGGCTTGGTACTCAAATTATTGTTCACTCAGCTTGATCAAAGCATGGTCATTCAGGTCATTGTTCGATCAGCTTGATCAAAGCTCGGTCATTCAAACCATTGTCCAATCACCCTGATCAAGGCCCAGCAGTCAGACCATTGTCCAGATAACCTGATCACGGTGTCAAGGATGTTTACCAGGCAGGGAGCAGGAGATGGGAAACAAATCATTTACACAGGGCGTGAGTGTCTCATGGTTTTCTGTCGAACTGCAAAGAACAGGGGGTTGGGTGTGCGACAGTTCCTGGGCAGAAATGCAGGCTGCAAGATGGTTTTTGTCGTGTTAGTTAGAATTTCCTCAGGCATCAGCAGAAACGACCAGGTGGGTCGTGTGGAAGTGTTTGACACGAAATGGCAATGAAAAAACAATGGAGTCCTGGTACAAATGATACCGATCAGAAGAACACTTTTCCTCAGACCCTCCTTTTGCCATTGAGTGGCAAATACTTTAAGAAATGTCAATGTTCATAAGGCCATCGGTTTCTTGTTGGAGCATCATCATCATATTGGTGTTGTGAATGTTGGAGGGTGGAGGCTGGATGGTCTGGACACACATTGTACAGAGCACTGGCAGGCACTGAAAGCACAAACAGCAGGAGACCAGGACAGTTATTCCCAAGGCAAGGAAGATGAGGACCCTCCACCCCCACTGGGAAAGGAGGCCCCAGATCCAGCCTGTGAGGGACCAGTTGCCTTTATCCAGATGAATTTCGGAAGAAAGGCGATGCAGACGTTGGATGGCATAGTACACTGAAGGGGCGTTGTCTGGGATGTACACGCAGCAGCTGGAGCCGATCAATTTACACACACCACCACGATCAGCAAGGAGGACGTCTAGGACCATGCGGTTCTGCAGTGTTATAAGGCGGTCCGCCTGTAGTTCTGCAGTGATGTTGGAGAGGGCACCAGCTGTTACTGTGATGGTGGCTTCAAGGACCTTGGTCAGTCCTCGTACAGCCCGACTGTTTGCCATGGGGCCCCAGAATGGAAGGAAACCTTTAAGGAAGTCCCCGGTTTCCTGGCCTGCTGTATCCTCGGCTGATATGACGCCCCTACGTGAGCGACGCAGAGCGCCCTTCATCAACAGGTGGTAACTCCCATGGGTAGAATACGTTGGCGGAAGGAGGAAGGCCAGATAGCAGGTACCAGACCAGTTACGGGGGAGCCAAGTGTAGGCGGCAGTGCCACAGATAAAATAGGTGTTGGGGGATGCCACCAGCTTCGGAGGAGATGTAGAGTTTAAAGATTTTGTGATATTACAAGTACTGGTACCAACTTTCTTAGTCCCTAGGCCATGGATGCAGACACAGCCTTGCACATTTATGACATTCACAGTGTCTCGTTCATCGGGCAGTATCCTTCTGGTGCGGAATCTGGAAAATGTTCGTCGAGTGGTTGAGTTGAATACTACCATCTCACCGAGTTCATCTGGTGATAGTAGCGATGTGGATGAGCTGGTCGGGCAAAAGGAGCATTGGCATGGCCAGATCTGTTCCGCCAGAAGTCATCCTGAAATGTTCCAAGGGCAGAATTGGCAGTACCATTGACAGTGTAGGCCTCCTGTATCAACATCCACCATGCAAGACAAGACCCAGAGATGGAAAAGGGGTAGGGAAAGAATGGGACAGGGTGTATCATGGAATGCGGCATCAGTCCGCAAACCCAGCAGTTGGAAGTGTTCATGATCAGCTGATGATGATGCAACATTTGGATGAAGGTGTTATTGAAGAATTCTGCACGGCGGGGTAACTCGTGGGCTGGTAGCGTGTAATACTGGTGCTCTGTAGGAGTTGGGGTAGGGGTTGGTGAGGTAACAGGATGGTAGATTAGTAACAGCCAACCAAGAATAGACAGGATGAGGGAGACAAACAGCGTCACCACGGTGGCCATGAAGCATTTACTTTGTCGGAGACTGACATATTGTTTCTGGATTCGAGTGTTTTGGACGGCAGCCATTGTGCTAAGCCAGGGACCTCTAGTGGCTGTCTGTGATTGGTGGTTGCTTCACTGGGCGCAGGTGCCAAGAGCCCTATGGCGTACCTTAGTCTGACACACCAGCACTACTCTCGGCCGGGGAGATCACAGCCCTACAGCCTATAGGCACTTGGCGAAGTCAAAGGCAAGCCTTCCCTCGGGGGCGCAAGTTATATCGGTCGGAAGTAGGGTCAGTATGGTCGGGAAACAATTGTTCTGGACGTTGAGCAGAGTTAAGGGAGGGTTCCACCCTTCCTTTCAGTATGCTGTCACTCTCTGCTTCCGTAGATGTAAAATGCAGTCTGGCATCGCTGAATGGGACAAACGTCGGGACAGTTTCTGTTTCTGAGTCTCCTTGTCCTTCCCTCACCCACTGATCGTAGGGGAGGGGCAGAGGCACACGCCTACAGTGGGACGAATGCACCCAATTCTTCCGACCTTATACTTTCACGGTGGTGCGGGTGGCCAGTAACACCTGACGGGGCTGTGTCCAGCGGGGTTCAAGGCTCTTAGTCCGTTGAAAATTTCTTACTAAGACCCAATCACCAGGTTGGATAACGTGTCCTGGGCCCTCGCTTTTGTCAGGTATGGCCTCATGCACCTGGTGATAAAGAGTACGAAAGGTATTAGTTAGACTGTACAGATAATCAGTTAATACAGGGTATTCAACATCAGACAGTTTCTTAGGCCGCGGGACACCCCATACATTGGCAGGCCTCCCGAACACAATCTCATGGGGGGATAGCCCTAGCCTGGTGTGGGCTGTTGTTCTTGTAGACAATAGGGCCAAGGGCAGAGCATCAACCCAAGTGACACCTGTCTCGGCTACTATTTTGGCCATTTTAGTTTTTAGGATGCCATTGTACACCTCCACTAGACCTGCTGACTGGGGGTGGTTAGCTGCATGAAATTTTTGTTTTATACCCAATGCTGTACAGATATATTCCATAATTTGAGCCGTAAAGTGTGTCCCGTTGTCACTCCAGACCAAGCGGGGCAAACCGAATCGTGGGAGGTACTCTTTTAATAGCATTTTGGCGGTAGTGATAGCGGTGCAGTCTTTGACGGGGTAGGCCTCCACCCATCGGCTGAAGGTACAGACCACCACTAGGACATATTTTAAATTGTTACATCGGTCCATCTGGATGTAATCTATTTGGAGGACTTCAAAAGGGAAGGTAGGAGGAGAGAATCCTCCCTTAGGAGTAACTGTGCCTTTTCCTGGGTTATACATTAGGCAAATCATGCATGTTTTAACCAGCTTTTCAGCATATGTTGGTATCTTAGAGTTGTACCATGTAGGTTCCAACAGTTTACATATCCCTCTTGCACTAATGTGAGCAGGACCATGGGCCATTGTAACTACTGGTAGCACATGACTGTCAGGTAACATCCATTGTCTTTCCATAGTCGTGCGGACCCAGCAACCATCAATTCCCTCCTTTGCTAATTGCTCCTTCCACCCCCGTAGTTCCTCAGGAGTAGTATGGGACTGAATATCGATCACACTCTGTACTGTGTTTTCAACCATGCCCTCGTCTGCCACCCACCTAGCGGGACCTCCTACATACATTCCTTCCCTCTTTCTAAGAGCTGTTTGTCTGGCCGTCTGGTCAGCCAGGGCATTGCCTTTCCCAACATCATCTGTCACTTTCTTATGGGCCTTACATTTTATAATGGCCACCTTTCTGGGGAGTGTCAGGGAGTCTAACAATCGGTGAATTAGGGGGCCATGTTGAATCTTGGTCCCATGGGAAGTAAGGAAATTCCTTTCTTTCCATAACCTCCTGAAGTTGTGGGCCACCCCGAAGGAATATTGGCTGTCAGTATAAATATTTACCGTCATCCCTTTGCTTAACTCACAGGCTCTAGTGAGGGCTACTAATTCTGCTGCTTGAGCAGAGCACTGCGGAATCTGAGCTGTTTCTACTACTTGTCCTAATGTCGTGAGGGCATAGGCGGCTGAGGTGTTACCATCTGGCCCTCTGAGACATGATCCGTCCACATATAGTGTACCTTCTGGTTCTGCTATCGGGGTATCCTGTAAGTCAACCCGTCCCTTCGTCTCCTCCTCTGTCCTTAATATGCAGTCATGTGGGTCTAAGCGGGCATCCTGAGTATCCAGTGGGAGTAATGTTGCGGGGTTCAGTACAGTGCATCTCTTGATGTTAATGTGGCTGGAAAAGAGTGTCAGTTCATATCCTGTGAGTCGTGCGCTTGTGAGGTACTGTGTCTTGGTGTTATTAAGGAGGGTATCTACAGAATGGGGGACCATCAGAGTCAGGGGGGAGTTCATGATGATCCCCGCACTCTGATGGACCATGAGGGCGGCCGCAGCGGTCGCCCGTAGGCATCCTGGGAGAGCCCTTGCAACAGGATCTAAGGTGGCTGAAAAATAGGCACATGGCCGATGGTGACCTCCGAACATCTGGGTCAAGACAGCGCATGCACAGCCTTCTGTCTCATGTACAAAAAGAAAAAATTGCTTGCTATAATCAGGAGTACCGAGGACTCGAGTAGTACACAGAGCCCTTTTTAAATCTTGGAAGGCCTGCGCATGCTCTCTAGTCCATGGAAAGGAACTGTCTGATATGTCTTTAGTGGTGAGGGCAAGAAGAGGTTTGACCATGGCCGAAAAGTTGGAGATCCACTGTCTACAGTATGAGGTTAGGCCTATGAAGGCTCGCACCTGCTTTTGTGTTCGTGGGGCCGTCATAGCATTGATAATGGCTACACGATCAGCGGTGAGCTGCCTTCCCTCCTTCGAGAGGAGATGACCTAAATAGGTCACCTTCTCTTGACAAAACTGAAGCTTTTTTAAAGAGACTTTGTGATTATGGAGGGCAAGGTGGCGTAACAAACAGAGAGTAGCTTCTTTACATGATGGGGCAGAATTTGCAGCAATGAGGAGGTCATCTACATATTGTAATAGTGTGGAGTTATCAGGGAGTTCCAAGGAATCTAGTTGACTTTTGAGGGCTTGACTATAGATACTGGGGCTCTCGGTGAAACCTTGAGGGGCGCGGCAGAATCTAAAGCTTCGCCCACCAAGGGAGAAACCAAAACAATGTCTGCTGTCAGGATGTATAGGAATGCTGAAAAAAGCATTCTTCAGGTCTATGACAGAAAAGTGCGTTGCGTCAGAAGGGACCATCGTTAAGAGGGCTGTAATGTCGGGGACAACAGGATATTGGGAGATTGTTATTTTGTTAAGGGCTCTCAGGTCAATCACAAATCTGTATATTTTAGGGGAGAGAGCATCTCCATTGGTCTTTTTAAGAACGGGAATAATGGGACTGTTACAGATATTGCCACGTGTTTCCTCCACTACACCCTTGTCCATTAATTCAGATATTATTGTTAAAAGGGCCATTTCTCCTTCCGCGGGTAGTCGATACTGCCGGAGGCGGGGGAGAAGTGCACCTGGCTGGATGCGTACCACATGAGGGGATATGTTGAGACACCCTACATCAGTGTCTGATGATGCCCAGAGGGAGGAAGGTAAAAACTGCAATTCTGGTGGGAGGGGACCAGACAGATACATATAGGAAGCTGCGGTGGGAGAAATTGTTAGGGATACACCTTGGGGACTACATGATATGGTCGCATACAGAGCTTTCAGTAAATCCATGCCTAACAAGTTTTCACTGCAACCTGTAGTAAGGACCAAGGGAGCGTCAACATGTGCAGGGCCAATATCGAGAGGGAGGGGTTCAGAGACAGGGCTCGTCACAGGTGTTCCTGCAAAACCCACGGAGACATTTATTTTGCCAGAAAGGGGTGCCTCCGGGACTGACAGACGTGCAATAGAAGACCTGGTGGCCCCAGTATCCAAAAGAAAATTCTGATCGTTCCCCACAACTGACATTTGAACATACGGGCCCCTTTGATCCACTGGAATTTGCACTCTGGTAATACCCCTTTCCTGGCTGTCCTATGCTTGGTAGGACCCTATCTCATCAACTTCGTCATAATCATCATTGTAATAAGTGCGTGTTGCTTCATACCCATCAAACCTATTGGCCGGGCGCGGCCGGACGGGAACGTGATCCCTGGGCCTACGTTCTTTATCCTGTGGATTGGGCGGGCCATGGTCCCTAGTCGGCCTTCCCTCCCTGGGAGCGCGAGGCCGAGTCTTCCCTGTTCGGATGTTTTCAGCTAACACGGGACACTCGTCTATCCAATGGCCGTACCCCTTACAATAAGCACACTGATCTGTTTGGAGGGCTCCCGTATGTTGAGGGCTGGAGGGGGTAGACTGGCGAGCCCTCGGAGGGTGTCGGGGTTGAGGTCTGAAATTCCCGCGGGCATCGGGACCTCGGGGAGGGTAAGCCTGCTGCAGAAGTGCCTTAGTCTTAAGATCCCTAACCTTCTTACTTTCCTTGTCTCTATCTTCATTCTCCCTATTCTCATGATATTGTGCCATAGCCAAGATACCAGTCATAGTTTGGGCAGACCACGTACTTTCAACTTTCTTAAGCCTGGTGGAAATCTCAGGAAGCAAGTTGCTGACAAACTTATCGACAAACACTGGGCCAGAACCTGGGGTCCGGGGATCCAAACCACTATGTCCCTTGTATTCTGTCTCAAAACGGGTAAAGAAGTCAGCCACATTCTCATCTTTTCGCTTCCTACAGGCGTTTATTTTATCCCAGTTAATGACAGTTTCCGGCAAAAGTGTTTTCATAAACGTTATTATTTTACCGGGCAAAGTCAGGATGGCAGCTTCTGGTTTAGTCCCTCCTACCCTTGCTTCTTCCATAGCCTCTAGGTCAGCCCATTTACCTCACAACGCCACTTCATGATCAGTATGTCGAATCTTGTCCCAAATTTCAGTGGGGACAACCGTACCAAAAAGTAAATCTATATCCTCAAGAACGAGAGTACCTGCAGATATAATCTGACCTAATTCTCTGTAAAAGGCAGCCGGATTCTTCTGGGGATCTGGTAATTGTTCTTTTAACTGCATTACTTCTGACCTTTTCCAAGGAACATGAACCCAAAGCCTGCGCCAGTGTGCCTCAACAGCCCCTCGGCCATTATTTTGGGCATCGGTAAGTGCGTTAACAAAGACAGGGGCCGCCTCTCTCATTGGCATAGCTGTCTCTAGAGGAGTGTTGGAAAAAGCGGTCATATCACGGTAAGCCATTAAAGCAGACACAGCACCAAACATCCCCTCTCCCTGAACATCGCCTCTTCTTATTTGTGACCTAAGGTCCATTAATCCAGTGGGTATCTGCATAAGCGCATTCTCAAATTTTTGCATGACCAGCGTACACATGTATTCAGCCCAGGTGGTCTGTTCCTTAATCGTCCACTGGGAAAAGGTGGACCATATGTCTTTAAAGGCATAAATATTCCCGTTCTTTATCCAACATTCACACTGTTGCTTCTGTAGGTCATTTTCTCGAAGGGACGAAAAGCTGACTGCAGAGCGCAAGGAGGCCAGTCGGGGGGAATTGAACATTTTATATAAATCCTGCTTAACTGTAGACCACGGGGAAGTAGGAAAAGGGCGGGTAGGGGTAAAGCTGCAGGGGTTGGGCGGATGGAGACTTGTTGTCATTCCCGTAGTGAGGACAGGGTTAGCGGGCGTGGTCGGTGTCATAGGAAAAATCGGGAGGGTTGGTGTGACAGGAAGAACAGTAGGAGGGGCAGTGGGGGCAGGAGTGGGCGTGGCGGGGGGACATGTGGGGTGTGAGGCGTCAGGGCAGGGTACATTGGGGCATATGCAGGAGGGCTTTCTAGCATGGTATCAAGCAAGGAATCACCTTCTTCTCCCCCATCCATTTGGCCCTTTCTTTTCTCCTCACGAGCTGGATAGCATTTTTGTACCCGGGCCCCATGCTCCCTGTTGGCTATTTCTACCGATTTTGTCATTTGATTTTGTAAATTTACTCTGGCGTGGTCGGCCATTGACATGCGTTCCTGTTTTCTTTCTTGAGCCTTCTGCTTTCTAGCTCTCTGCTCTATCTCTTTCCTCCAAAATCGGACAGATTCAAACATAGACGGGCGCGTTTTTCTTTTCATTAATTGTTCCTCTAAGTTGGCGAGAACTTGGGAATTAAAGGAGCCGAAAAGTGGCCACTGTAATTCCGCGTTACTTTGTTTCGTATATTTTACCCAGAATGAGGAAAACATTATGACAGAAGGGCCATGTTTAACATACATCGTATGGCCAGGGATCCCTTCTGGAGGAAGCGGACAAGCCGCCTCCAGCTGGGAGTCCTGCGTACACATACAACAACATAATTTCTTGAACTTACTACTGACTGGCATGCTTGTAAATAGGTAACAGACACCGGCGGGTTTTAAAATTCACCTCGCTTGCTTGGCTTTTGCAAAGGTCAATAACAGCAGAATCATACAGACTTGGTGGGTGATCAGTCCACCCTTACCTTACAGGGGTAGTTCTCTTCTGCAGACGTAGGGCTGTGTCCTGCTCCAGAAATTATTTGCTAGGGGACTCCAGCGAGGACGCGGTCATGTGGCCCAGACCGGGTGGGGAGGAACAGCGGGCGAGTCGTTCGGCTTACCGGATTGCAAGAATCCCTCGGGTAGGGCGCCTCCGTCGGAGTCTCTCCGTGCACCTCCTCACATCCACCGGGCCTGACCTTCGTACTCGTGGAGTCCCTGTTCGGGCGCCATTTGAAGAACCGGAATAACCCACTCACTGGGTCTCGGCGGCGGGGGAATTGCCCAAGTCTTCCATACCCTTCATACGTAGTAAAAGGAGACACAGGAGCCTTCGTCTGCAGGAGGAACCCAGATTTATTCAAATAGCCCGGGCTATGGAACAGAGTCCCAAGCTCGTTAGAAACAAGACAGAGGAGGCTGCTGCTTTACTCCGCAGCTTACAAGCCTTTTATACTTTTTCATTCCAGTCTTTTGGCTGTTAGTCCATTGTTCAATCAGGGCAGTGTTTGCAGTTGATAACCAGATCCAGACGGTGTTTGTAGTTGGTGACCTGATCAAGGCTTGGTACTCAAATTATTGTTCACTCAGCTTGATCAAAGCATGGTCATTCAGGTCATTGTTCGATCAGCTTGATCAAAGCTCGGTCATTCAAACCATTGTCCAATCACCCTGATCAAGGCCCAGCAGTCAGACCATTGTCCAGATAACCTGATCACGGTGTCAAGGATGTTTACCAGGCAGGGAGCAGGAGATGGGAAACAAATCATTTACACAGGGCGTGAGTGTCTCATGGTTTTCTGTCGAACTGCAAAGAACAGGGGGGTTGGGTGTGCGACAGTTCCTGGGCAGAAATGCAGGCTGCAAGATGGTTTTTGTCGTGTTAGTTAGAATTTCCTCAGGCATCAGCAGAAACGACCAGGTGGGTCGTGTGGAAGTGTTTGACACGAAATGGCAATGAAAAAACAATGGAGTCCTGGTACAAATGATACCGATCAGAAGAACACTTTTCCTCAATCCGGTATGCTGCGTACCTTACACTGGTTGCCTACTGAGCACTGTGTGCAGTTCAAGGAACTGTGCTATATGGACACATGTCTATCAAACACCGAACATGCCTATTTGACATCTTTGGTGTCACTATATTCCCCTGCACGCTCTTTGTGCTCCAGCTTTCTTAGGCTGGCTGTAATTCCTAGAATCAGAAAATCCCATCAAGGAGGACGGACACTCCTTTTTCTCAGACCTAGACTTTAGAATGATTTGCCTCTAACTCTGAGACAGTGTTATTCACTCTCTATGTTTTGTAAATCTCTAAAAACTTGGTTGTTTTAAACCTCAGAGTTTTCCTAATTCGAGACCCCTTACATGGTACTCTGGTTTGACCCTTTTTCTGTATTTGAGCCTAGTGCATGGAAACATTTTCTAGGTAGCTATGCACTGTACAAAATACGTATTATAATGTTAATAATAATACTGACTAAATAAAAGATTGGTGATTCCCCTTCATCAACTCCAATATCACTGCTAGGTAATGAGGCTGGTTCAAGTCAAGGCATTTGTTGCATTTCTCCAGAGAGAAGGCACCAAAACGTAAAGTAGAGCTGAGTTTGCAGAATATACCATAAGCAGCGAGAGGGAAGAAAGTGTTCCAAATGAAACATTAGACCACTGTATTCCTGAACCAGCACAGCATAATTTGGGGACCCCGCCATCAACTGGGCCAGCCTGGAGAGTGAGCCATTAGTTCTCAATCAGCATGAGTTGGTCAACATTAGCGAACAAGGGAATATAGACACCCTTTAATTGCAGCGAAAACATTTTACTTTTCGTAAATAATATGTAAGGTCGACCATGTACAAATTCAGATCCAGTACCGAGTGAAAGGGAGAGACAATGGCAGGAAAGGTGAAGAAAGGAATATTTACACAGCTAAGGGATCAGTGTGGAGTAAGAGTGCCTTGAAGAGGTGAGAGCATAAGATGCATGCTAAATGTCTTAAAATTGTTCATTCTGTAGAATACAAGCAACAATGGGGGGTCCTTTTTTCAGCACTTGTTACGTCTTTCATAGAAGGATGCCAACACATAGTTTATTTTTAAAACTGGTTGTGTACAAATAACCTGAAGTTACAAAATTGTGTTGTATGTAGAATGGATTTTCAGGTTTAAATGTTTAAAGTTGATGCAAACAGTTCTGGATGTAATGTAATGTAAAGATAATGTGGCAAGGTCTGATATCTTGATACCACTCCAGTGCCTAATTTGAGCCTGTGGTTTCCGGTGCTCGGCACTGGCACCTAATTGTCAACACTGGCACTTTTGGCAGGCTGCCACGTGGTGGCACTGCTTGTGTAAGTTACAGATGAGCACATGAAAAGGTGTTTATTAACTGAATACAATAAAAAATAGAAATACCTTCCATCCAAGCCATTCGTATGGCTTTGGGGGCCTGGAATAGTCCGCATTGTCACACTTGTAGGAGTGTGAAGATTAGTAGTTGTTTTTGTTCTGTCATTGGCTGCAAAGGCAGGGGCAATGGGTGATGCATGCTGCAGTGGCCTCCTGAAAAGGGCCCTGGCACGTATTGTTTTACAAATTAAGCCCTGCAAGACACACAGCCAGGATGAAGGTAGTATTCGGGAAATAGAAGCATTTTTGGGAGAGCAGCAGCTAGTATTCTGACAACGTCTAGATGAGAGGCAACTAGCATCTTGCAACACTGGCCTGACGGCTTAAACAGCAATGGGGGTTCCTGCTTCACAAATGTGAAATTGATACTTTGTGACCTTTTCAATGCAATCTTGCAGTAATATGTCTGAAGGAAAGAAAGTGATAATGATACCATGTGGTGTACTCAGCATTGTACAGAAGACAGAGGGCCCGATTCACAAAGGTACTTACATGTAGTAAAGTTACGAGTGTGGAGTCTCCACACTGCAGGTCTCAGTGTGGAGGTCCTGCCCCAAGTGAGCAGATCCTACCTCCACACTCCACACTCCACACTCATAGCTTTACGACACGTAAGTACCTTCGTGAATCGGGCCCAGAGAGTCACTGAGTACAGGGAAAAGAAACTCAATGATTGCATAAAGGTTGGTAAAAGGGACAGCAAGATATTTTACTTACTACAATTGCTCAAAAAAATGTGTAATATTAATTGAGGCAACTGCCCATTCAGCTAAACACTCAGATTTTCTTTATTTAAAAAAATATTCCTACTATTCCTAATATTAGCAATTGCAAGATATATATATATATATATATATATATATATATATATATATATATATATATATATATATATATATATATATATATATATATATATATATATATCTACTGGCGGTCGCCAGTAGATAGTTATAGTTAAAACCTATTATCCATAGGAAATCCGCGACATTCTATTTAAAATAACGTTGGCGCCGGTTGACGAATCTTCGCGAAAGTTTCCAACTTGTTGGGGCGCTCCGGTCCGCTCCTATCCTGAAAGTCTCGGGGTGATACGTCAAGCGGGGCCGAGAAAAAAGGGGGTCCCAAAACGCGTTTTCCCCATTCATTTTTCCATAGGAACCTTTAGTCGCAGCTACAGCCCGAACTGCTGAACGGAATTACACCAAATTTGGCAAAAAGGTAGCCCTTGGTTCAGTGTCGTGCCTTTTGCTTAAATGGTGTAAATCCGTTCAGTAGTTCCTGAGAAAATCAAAAGTAAAGTCACATATATATCTGGGTGGAGCCTAACCACACATGTCATCGTGAAATCTGATTGGCTGTCAGCACTTCATCCTGGAATTGCTGGCAGCCATCTTGGGACCAATATAAATGCATTGTAGTGAATAGAAGATTTTGAGGGTCACCAAAAGGAGAACTATAAAGGGTGATAACAGGCTTTAGTTACATTAGAATTTATTTGTTGATGGTACCATACTAATTTTAGGAATTGTGGTGTATTCTAAGGTGATTTTACCATGTGAAAAACCTTCTGCTGGGATATCATGAATCATGTTTGAGAGAACACTATTTTCTCATGCTTGTCCCATGGAGGTTTGGAAGGTGCTCCAGAAGCTAAAATGAGAGCATATTTTCTGTAAATTCACATTATCTTTCTCACTCATGTGAGAATGAAGTCTGACATTCTCAGTAAAACATATACATCCAACAAGGGCAGAGACTGTCAGTTGATTCCTTTGTGTTCTACTGCAGCTTCCCAGAGTGTTCTAAAGAACAACTAGAGTGCTAACAGCCTTACTTATGACAAAAGTATGGCACACCTGAAGCCATCTTGATTGGAATAAACTGGTAACACTTAAAACATTTAATTTAAAAAGGAACAAAATGATGGGGTTCATTTTGTCATAGAAATTATGGTTAGTGCTGTAGAAAGAAAAATTAGGACATATTTCAAGTGTGATCTCAAATATCTTCCTGTTATATTTCAACAGGAGCAGCCTGCCAGTTGATGCCTTTCTGTTCTACTGCAGCTTCCCAGAGTGTTCTAAAGAACAACTAGAGCGCTAACAGCCTTACTTATGACAAAAGTATGGCACACCTGAAGCCATCTTGATTGGAATAAACCGGTAACACTTAAAACATTTAATTTAAAAAGGAACAAAATGAGGGGTTCTTTTTGAAATAGAAATTATGGTTAGTGCTGCAGAAAGAAAAATTAGGGCATGTTTTAAGTGAGATCTCAAATCCTCTTCTATTTCATTAGAAAATTCTGACATGCAGACTGAAACAATCACTTTCAATACCAGCAGCAGACTACCAGTTAACTCCCTGGTGAGCAGTAGCTTTACTCCAGTGATCTAATGAGCAACTAGAGTGCTAACATTCTGAATTTATGGCAGATGTAAGACACATCTGAATGCCTTCTTGATGGAATCAAAGTAAAAAACTGAAAGCATTTCCTACTGAGGAGACTGCAGTAAATGAAGAAATTAGGAAACTTCATAACAAAGAAGTCTTCCAAGATGGCCACCAGTGAAAAAAGAGCCCAAATGTAGCACAAATATTACCCAGATGTAGCCCACATATAGCCCAATGACAAAAGTGTGCAAAACACTTTTTATTTTTAGTTTTTTTGCAGTTTTATGTAGTGCAGACTGGTCAGGTATTGGAGCATTGCATCTTAAAACATGACCCCCTACACTACAAAAACACCACTGCACTACCTTAAACCCTAAAACACTACCCCCAGCACGACCCCCTACACTACACAAGCACCACTGCACTATCCTAAACCCTAAAACACTACCCCCAGCACGACCCCTACACTACCCAAACACCACTGCACTACCCTAAAACATGACCCCCTACACTACACAAACACCACTGCACTACCCTAAACCCTAAAACACTACCCCCAGCACGACCCCCTACACTACACAAGCACCACTGCACTACCCTAAACCCTAAAACACTACCCCCAGCAGGACCCCCTACACTACACAAACAACACTGCACTACCCTAAACCCTAAAACACTACCCCCAGGACGACCCCCTACACTACCCAAACACCACTGCACTAACCTAAATCCTAAAACACTACCCCCAGCATGACCCCCTACACTACCCAAACACCACTGCACTACCCTAAAACATGACCCCCTACACTACACAAACACCACTGCACTACCCTAAACCCTAAAACACTACCCTCAGCATGACCCCCTACACTACACCAGCACCACTGCACTACCCTAAACCCTAAAACACTACCCCCAGCACGACCCGCTACACTGCCCGAACACCACTGCACTGCCCTACACCCTGAAACACCAGCCCCTGCATGACCCCCTACACTGCCCGAACACCACTGCACTGCCCTAAACCCTGAAACACCACCCCTAGCACGACCCCCTACACTGCCCAAACACCACTGCTCTGCCCTAAACCCTGAAACACCACCCCCTTCACAACCCCCTACACTGCCCGAACACCACTGCACTGCCCTAAACCCTGAAACATCACCCCCAGCAAGACCCCCTACACTGCCCGAACACCACTGCCCTAAACCCTGAAACACCACCCCCAGCAAGACCCCCTACACTGCCCGAACACCACTGCACTGCCCTAAACCCTGAAACACCACCCCCAGCAAGACCCCCTACACTGCCCGAACACCACTGCACTGCCCTAAACCCTGAAACACCACCCCCTGCACAACCCCCTACACTGCTCGAACACTACTGCACTGCCCGAAACCCAGAAACACCATCACCAGCACGACCCCCTATACTGCACGAACACCACTGCACTGCCCTAAACCCTTAAACACTACCCCCAGCAAGACCCCCTACACTGCCCGAACACCACTGCACTGCCCTAAACCCTGAAACATCACCCCCAGCAAGACCCCCTACACTGCCCGAACACCACTGCCCTAAACCCTGAAACACCACCCCCAGCAAGACCCCCTACACTGCCTGAACACCACTGCACTGCCCTAAACCCTGAAACACCAGCCCCAGCACGACCCCCTACACTGCCAGAACACCACTGCACTGCCCTAAACCCTGAAACACCACCCCCTGCACGACCACCTACACTGCCCGAACACCACTGTACTGCCCTAAACCCTGAAACCCCACCCCCAGCATGACCTTCTACACTGCCAGAACACCACTGCACTGCCCTAAACCCTGAAACACCACCCCCTGCACGACCCCCTACACTGCCCGAACACTACTGCACTGCCCTAAACCCTGAAACACCACCCCCAGCACGACCCCCTACACTGCACGAACACCACGGCACCGCCCCAAACCCTGAAACACTACCCCCAGCAAGACCCCCTACACTGTCCGAACACCACTGCACTGCCCTAAACCCTGAAACATCACCCCCAGCAAGACCCCCTACACTGCCCGAACAGCACTGCCCTAAACCCTGAAACACCACCCCCAGCAAGACCCCCTACACTGCCCGAACACCACTGCACTGCCCTAAACCCTGAAACACCACCCCCAGCAAGACCCCCTACACTGCCCGAATACCACTGCACTCCCTAAACCCTGAAACACCACCCCCAGCACGACCCCCTACACTGCCCGAACACCACTGCTCTGCCCAAAACCCTGAAACACCAGCCCCAGCACGACCCCCTACACTGCCCGAACACCACTGCACTGCCCTAAACCCTGAAACACCAGCCCCAGCACGACCCCCTACACTGCCCGAACACCACTGCACTGCCCTAAACCCTGAAACACCACCCCCAGCACGACCCCCTACACTGCCCGAACACCACTGCACTGCCCTAAACCCTGAAACACCACCCCAGCACGACCCCCTACACTGCCCGAACACCACTGCACTAAACCCTGAAACACGACCCCCTGCACGACCCCCTACACTGCCGGAACACCACTGCACTGCCCTAAACCCTGAAACACCACCCCCAGCACGACCCCCTACACTGCCCTAACACCACTGCACTGCCATAAACCCTGAAACATCACCCCAGGCACAACCCCCTACACTGCCTGAGCACCATTGCTCTGCCCTAAACCCTGAATCACTAGCCCCAGCACGACCCCCTACACTGCCCGTACACCACTGCACTGCCCTAAACCCTGAACCACCCCCAGCACGACCCCCTACACTGCCCGAACACCACTGCACTGCCCTAAACCCTGAAACACCAGCCCCAGCAAGACCCCCTACACTGCCCGAACACCACTGCATTGCCCTAGACTCTGAAACACCAGCCCCAGCAAGACCCCTACACTGCCCGAACACCACTGCACTGCCCTAAACCCTGAAACACCAGCCCCAGCATGACCCCCTACACTGCCCGAACACCACTGCACTGCCCTAAACTCTGAAACACCAGCCCCAGCACGACCCCCTACACTGCCCGAACACCACTGCACTGCCCTAAACCCTGAAACACCACCCCCTGCACCGCCCCTACACTGCCCGAACACCACTGCACTGCCCTAAACCCTGAAACACCACCCCCTGCACGACCCCCTACACTGCCCGAACACCACTGCACTGCCCTAAACCCTGAAACACCACCCCCTGCACCACCCCCTACACTGCCCGAACACCACTGCACTGCCCTAAACCCTGAAACACCACCCCCTGCACCGCCCCCTACACTGCCCGAACACCACTGCACTGCCCTAAACCCTGAAACACCACCCCCAGCATGACCCCCTTTACTGCTCGAACACCACTGCACTGCCCCAAACCCTGAAACACCACCCCCAGCATGACCCCCTACACTGCCCGAACACCACTGCCCTAAACCCTGAAACACCACCCCTGCACGACCCCCTACACTGCCCGAACACCACTGCACTGCCCTAAACCCTGAAACACCACCCCCTGCACGACCCCCTACACTGCCTGAACACCACTGCACTGCCCTAAACCCTGAAACACCACCCCCAGCACGACCCCCTACACTGCCCGAACACCACTGCACTGCCCTAAACCCTAAAACACCACTCCCAGCACGACCCCCTACACTGCCCGAACACCACTGCACTGCCCTAAACCCTAGAACACTACCCCCAGCATGACCCCCTACACTACCCGAACACCACTGCACTACCCTAAACCCTAAAATAGTCCCCCCAGCACGACCCCCTACACTACCCGAACACGACTGCACTGCCCTAAACCCTAAAACACTCCCCCAGCACGACCCACTACACTGCCCAAACACTACTGCACTGCCCTAAACCCTGAAACACCACCCCAGCACGACCCCCTACACTGCCCGAACACCACTGCACTAAACCCTGAAACACCACCCCCTGCACGACCCCCTACACTGCCGGAACACCACTGCACTGCCCTAAACCCTGAAACACCACCCCCAGCACGACCCCCTACACTGCCCTAACACCACTGCACTGCCATAAACCCTGAAACATCACCCCCAGCACAACCCCCAACACTGCCTGAGCACCATTGCTCTGCCCTAAACCCTGAAACACTAGCCGCAGCACGACCCCCTACACTGCCCGAACACCACTGCACTGCCCTAAACCCTGAAACACCACCCCCAGCACGACCCCCTACACTGCCTGAACACCACTGCACTGCCCTAAACCCTGAAACACCAGCCCCAGGAAGACCCCTACACTGCTCGAACACCACTGCATTGCCCTAGACTCTGAAACACCAGCCCCAGCAAGACCCCCTACACTGCCCGAACACCACTGCACTGCCCTAAACCCTGAAACACCAGCCCCAGCATGACCCCCTACACTGCCCGAACACCACTGCACTGCCCTAAACCCTGAAACACCAGCCCCAGCACCACCCCCTACACTGCCCGAACACCACTGCACTGCCTTAAACCCTGAAACACCAGCCCCAGCACGACCCCCTACACTGCCCGAACACCACTGCACTGCCCTAAACCCTGAAACACCAGCCCCAGCACCACCCCCTACAATGCCCAAACACCACTGTACTGCCCTAAACCCTGAAACACCACCCCCTGCACCGCCCCCTACACTGTCCGAACACCACTGCACTGCCCTAAACCCTGAAACACCACCCCTGCACGACCCCCTACACTGCCCGAACACCACTGCACTGCCCTAAACCCTGAAACACCACCCCCTGCACCACCCCCTACACTGCCCGAACACCACTGCACTGCCCTAAACCCTGAAACACCACCCCCTGCACCGCCCCCTATACTGCCCGAACACCACTGCACTGCCCTAAACCCTGAAACACCACCCCCAGCATGACCCCCTTTACTGCTCGAACACCACTGCACTGCCCCAAACCCTGAAACACCACCCCCAGCATGACCCCCTACACTGCCCGAACACCACTGCCCTAAACCCTGAAACACCACCCCTGCACGACCCCCTACACTGCCCGAACACCACTGCACTGCCCTAAACCCTGAAACACCACCCCCTGCATGACCCCCTACACTGCCTGAACACCACTGCACTGCCCTAAACCGTGAAACACCACCCCCAGCACGACCCCCTACACTGCCCGAACACCACTGCACTGCCCTAAACCCTAAAACATCACCCCCAGCACGACCCCCTACACTGCCCGAACACCACTGCACTGCCCTAAACCCTAGAACACTACCCCCAGCATGACCCCCTACACTACCCGAACACCACTGCACTACCCTAAACCCTAAAATACTCCCCCAGCACGACCCCCTACACTACCCGAACACGACTGCACTGCCCTAAACCCTAAAACACTCCCCCAGCACGACCCCCTACACTACCTAAACACCACTGCACTGCCCTAAACCCTAAAACACTCCCCCAGCACGACCCCCTACACTACCTAAACACCACTGCACTGCCCTAAACCCTAAAACACTACCCCTGCATGACCCCCTACACTACCCAAATACCAATGCACTACCCTAATCCCTAAAACACTATCCCCGCACAACCCCCTACACTACCCAAAGACCACTGCACTACCCTAAACTCTAAAACAATACCCCCGCACGACTCCCTACACTACCCAAAGACCACTGCACTACCCTAAACCCTAACACGCGACCTCCTACACTACACAAACACCACTGCACTACCCTAAAACCTAAAAAACTGCCCCAGCACAAACCCCTACACTACCCAAACACCACTGCACTACCCTAAACCATAAAACACTACCCCCAGCAGTACCCCTACGCTACCCAAACACCACTGCACTACCCTAAACCCTAAAACACTACCCCCAGCAGTACCCCCTACACTACCCAAACACCATTGCACTACCCTAAACCCTAAAACACTACCCCCAGCAGTATCCCCTACACTACCCAAACACCACTGCACTACCCTAAACCCTAAAACCCTAAAACACTAACCCCAGCACGACCCCCTACACTACCCAAACACCACTGTACTACCCTAAGCCCTAAAATACTCCCCCAGCACGACTCCCTACACTACCCAAACACCACTGCACTACCCTAAACCCTAAATCTACCCCCAGCATGACCCCCTACACTACACAAACACCACTGCACTACCCTAAAACACTACCCCCAGCACGACCCTCTTCACTACCTAAACACAACTGCACAATTTGTTAAAGGCGTTGCAACGCAGGCCTGTGGTGCTTACTGGAAGTACCTGGTGGGCTAGTTGGGCCCCAGGGACTCTCAGGATTCAAGGTGACCTAATCCCCCAACTTAAAACGCGCCACGGGGCGCGTTTGCACAGTGGTGAAGGGAGGGGGCGCGGCCTCAGGTGACATGTGCGCAAACACGCCCTGTGGTGCGTTTTAAGTTGGGGAGTTAATTCCCTTTGAATCCTATGGGCCAACTAGCCCACCAGGTACCTTCAGTAAGCACAACAGATTTGCGTTGCAGAGAGGTGAAAAAGGTGCGTGGCCTCGGAACGCCTCTCTGCAACTCAGCTCTGTGGTCCTAACTGTAGGTACCTGGGGGGCTAGTTGGGCCCCAGGGACCCTCAGGATTCAAGGGGACTTAATCCCGCAACTTAAAAAGTGCCACGGGGTGCGTTTGCACACATGTCACCTCAGGCCCCCCTCCCTTCACCACTGTGCAAACGCGCACTGGCTCTGGTTAGTCAGAGTCAGTTACCGCCAGTACCCGTCTAAAAAAGTTGTGGGCACAGGATGATTTTGCAACAAGGCCTCTTTCTGCTCCTCTGTTGGTTCTTTCTGCACATCTTTTGCTTCTTTCTGTGCGTTTTTTCTTCTTTCTTCACATGTCCTACCTCTGTTGGCATAGTTAGAAACTAGCATTTAAAAAACCTTTGAAATTCACTTAAAAAATCATAGGTTTCAGGCACGTTATAGTTAGAAATTAGCATTTAAAAAACCTTTGAAATTCACTGAAAAAACCATAGGTTTCAGGCACGTTATAGTTAGAAATTAGCATTTAAAAAACCTTTGAAATTCACTGAAAAAACCATAGGTTTCAGGCACGTTATAGTTATAAATTAGCATTTAAAAAACCTTTGAAATTCACAGAAAAAACCATAGGTTTCAGACACGTTATAGTTAGAAATTAGCATTTAAAAAACCTTTGAAATTCATTGAAAAAAACATAGGTTTTAGGGACAGTTATAGTTAGTTGGACATTGCACTCGTACAAAACCCGTGAAATTCCCCTGTTATAGTTAGTTCAGCTAACTATAACTCGCGCCCGCAATGCACTGCTGATGACGTCACATATTACATCACTCATGACATGGTCAGTGACATCACTGATGACATCTCAAATGACATCACTGATGACATCATCCATGTGATAATTTCATGCATCTTCTCAAACCCTAATATAACTTTTGATACACCCACTCTAAATTACAGACTGCCATTCTCAAAACCATAGACACTCCAACACCAAAAACTACATACCCACTCACTGATTCTTAGGTCTACACACACATCCACTCACTCACCTGTACAGTCACTCATACTTACAGTCACTCAGTACAGGACTATCATATGCACTCATATACCTATATAAACA